>CM075854.1:68409260-69143557 GCA_037975125.1 Latrodectus hesperus | reverse complement strand
AAATGACAAACTTGTATATAAATTATCTAAAATCATTATTTCATTAGACTAATTTTTTATAATTTAATCACTTTTATTTTATATTATAGTAAACTAACTAAAATATTTTAATATTTCTTTATAAGGATATATTTTGTATCATATTAATATTAAATTTTCTTATTAGTTCATTATAAATAGCATTTAAAATATAGTTAATAGTAAAAATAATGAAATCCATTTGATGCAAAATATATATTTATTTTAGCTGAATTCATCATTAACATAAACTTACTATTTGTTAATTATTTTCTGTTATATTTTTATATTATTTTATTTTTTTTGTTTTATATGTTACACTATTTTCTATTTTATATATATATTAAATTTTTGTTAAATCTTAAATCTTTTATAATAATAATTCAAAGACATAAAATATTCTAATTTAAGTCTTGTAAAAAAATTGATACATGAATGTTTTTTCAATAATCACTTAGAAATATTATATTTAGGGTGAAAACGTTTTAATGTAAGAGTTGCCTCTGTGCGAAGACATGAGATCAGGACATGGTCTTTTGAAACACCGAGGATTCGAATCCACGGAGAGAACAAAGTTTAATAATTTTGTAAATATGCACATTTGAAAGTAAATTTCACGTAAAATTTATTCAATAAAAAGCTTCAATTATCTACCCTTGTAAAATCTTGATTTCTATGATATTTAACTATTTTCTTAATAATTGCAATAAGAACTTCAATTCAGAACCAGCTTGCTATTTAAATAAAATATCCTAGATTATTTCTGATCAAATATTTTTCTTAGTGCATATGCACGCACACAAAAAGAAGGGATAAACATGCATTACAAAACCTTTTTAGACACAAATTTTGAAAGACTTTCGATGTGCTGGAACGTTTATCGAATATATATTTTCTCCTAAGTGTTAATGTTTAATCCTATTTGAGAAAATGGTAGCTCGAAATATTGTTAGACAACAGAAAAAATGTGTTTGACCAAGAGATTGATCAATTATACTTTTTTTTCCTACATTTTAAATAAAATAATTTCGAATTGTTATATTCCTATAGCAGATTTATTTTGCGTCGATTAATTTAACTCTTGACACCAATTTAATAATAATATTAAAAAAATTAGCTTGTTAATTTGTTTTTGCATACATGAAGTTACTTGGAACACATAATTCAAATTATATTTTTAAAAAAAAGGAAGCATGAGTCAAAGTGGTCACCGGGATTCGATCTCAGGGCCTTCAAACGGCTATCGAATACTCTACCAATTGACCCATGCCCCCTCACTTCAACTGAGTTTAGTTTCATTTAACTACGATAAAGAAAGAAAAAGGCTAGAGTCGTTCTACGTGACCATAACTTTTCAATTTAAATTCTTTGTAGATTGGGTTCGAAAAGAAATTCCTTCGTAAACATGAATATGAGTTATTCTTAGCTATCACAAGCAATGAACAACGAAGAATTAAAACATACCTTCACGACTAAACAGTACTAAAATTTGTGGTATAAATGACCTTTATTCCTTCCTCAGTTAAGAGTAGACAGTGGAAAATTGCTTAATTATTATTTATACTTTAATTTGTTACATTTCCTCTTTCTTCACAGATTGTTTTCACGATAATTTTCTTCGCTAATTAAGCAGTTATCAAAACTTTCGATTTAATTATAATTTTACGTGAATTTTAAGATTTCGTCACATTTAGGGGACTAGAAACGCAACGATATTTAAGATAAAATAATTCATTAGTAGAATAAATAAAAATTGAAATATAGATATATAATACTGTATACACACAGATATTATATGTTATGCATGTTTATTGCATTAATTTTAATAAATGACAAACTTGTATATAAATTATCTAAAATCATAATTTCATTAGACTAATTTTTTATTATTTATTCACTTTTATTTTATATTATAGTAAACTACCTAAAATATTTTAATATTTCTTTATTAGGATATATTTTGTATCATATTAATATTAAATTTTCTTATTAGTTCATTATAAATAGCATTTTAAAGATAGTTAATAGTAAAAATAATAAAATCCATTTGATGCAAAATATATATTTATTTTAGCTGAATTCATTATTAACATAAACTTACTATTTGTTAATTATTTTCTGTTATATTTTTATATTATTTTATTTTTTTGTTTTATATGTTACACTATTTTCTATTTTATATATATATTAAATTTTTGTTAAATCTTAAATCTTTTATAATAATAATTCAAAGACATAAAATATTCTAATTTAAGTCTTGTAAAAAAATTGATACATGAATGTTTTTTCAATAATCACTTAGAAATATTATATTTAGGGTGAAAACGTTTTAATGTAAGAGTTGCCTCTGTGCAAAGACATGAGATCAGGACATGGTCTTTTGAAACACCGAGGATTCGAATCCACGGAGAGAACAAAGTTTAATAATTTTGTAAATATGCACATTTGAAAGTAAATTTCACGTAAAATTTATTCAATAAAAAGCTTCAATTATCTACCCTTGTAAAATCTTGATTTCTATGATATTTAACTATTTTCTTAATAACTGCAATAAGAACTTCAATTCAGAACCAGCTTGCTATTTAAATAAAATATCTTAGATTATTTCTGATCAAATATTTTTCTTAGTGCATATGCACGCACACAAAAAGAAGGGATAAACATGCATTACAAAACCTTTTTAGACTCAAATTTTGAAAGACTTTCGATGTGCTGGAACGTTTATCGAATATATTGTTTCCTAAGTGTTAATGTTTAATCCTATTTGAGAAAATGGTAGCTCGAAATATTGTTAGACAACAGAAAAAATGTGTTTGACCAAGAGATTGATCAATTATACTTTTTTTCCTACATTTTAAATAAAATAATTTCGAATTGTTATATTCCTATAGCAGATTTATTTTGCGTCGATTAATTTAACTCTTGACACCAATTTAATAATAATATTAAAAAAATTAGCTTGTTAATTTGTTTTTGCATACATGAAGTTACTTGGAACACATAATTCAAATTATATTTTTAAAAAAAGGAAGCATGAGTCAAAGTGGTCACCGGGATTCGATCTCAGGGCCTTCAAACGGCTATCGAATACTCTACCAATTGACCCATGCCCCCTCACTTCAACTGAGTTTAGTTTCATTTAACTACGATAAAGAAAGAAAAAGGCTAGAGTCGTTCTACGTGACCATAACTTTTCAATTTAAATTCTTTGTAGATTGGGTTCGAAAAGAAATTCCTTCGTAAACATGAATATGAGTTATTCTTAGCTATCACAAGCAATGAACAACGAAGAATTAAAACATACCTTCACGACTAAACAGTACTAAAATTTGTGGTATAAATGACCTTTATTCCTTCCTCAGTTAAGAGTAGACAGTGGAAAATTGCTTAATTATTATTTATACTTTAATTTGTTACATTTCCTCTTTCTTCACAGATTGTTTTCACGATAATTTTCTTCGCTAATTAAGCAGTTATCAAAACTTTCGATTTAATTATAATTTTACGTGAATTTTAAGATTTCGTCACATTTAGGGGACTAGAAACGCAACGATATTTAAGATAAAATAATTCATTAGTAGAATAAATAAAAATTGAAATATAGATATATAATACTGTATACACACAGATATTATATGTTATGCATGTTTATTGCATTAATTTTAATAAATGACAAACTTGTATATAAATTATCTAAAATCATAATTTCATTAGACTAATTTTTTATTATTTATTCACTTTTATTTTATATTATAGTAAACTAACTAAAATATTTTAATATTTCTTTATTAGGATATATTTTGTATCATATTAATATTAAATTTTCTTATTAGTTCATTATAAATAGCATTTAAAAGATAGTTAATAGTAAAAATAATGAAATCCATTTGATGCAAAATATATATTTATTTTAGCTGAATTCATCATTAACATAAACTTACTATTTGTTAATTATTTTCTGTTATATTTTTATATTATTTTATTTTTTTGTTTTATATGTTACACTATTTTCTATTTTATATATATATTAAATTTTTGTTAAATCTTAAATCTTTTATAATAATAATTCAAAGACATAAAATATTCTAATTTAAGTCTTGTAAAAAAATTGATACATGAATGTTTTTTCAATAATCACTTAGAAATATTATATTTAGGGTGAAAACGTTTTAATGTAAGAGTTGCCTCTGTGCAAAGACATGAGATCAGGACATGGTCTTTTGAAACACCGAGGATTCGAATCCACGGAGAGAACAAAGTTTAATAATTTTGTAAATATGCACATTTGAAAGTAAATTTCACGTAAAATTTATTCAATAAAAAGCTTCAATTATCTACCCTTGTAAAATCTTGATTTCTATGATATTTAACTATTTTCTTAATAACTGCAATAAGAACTTCAATTCAGAACCAGCTTGCTATTTAAATAAAATATCTTAGATTATTTCTGATCAAATATTTTTCTTAGTGCATATGCACGCACACAAAAAGAAGGGATAAACATGCATTACAAAACCTTTTTAGACTCAAATTTTGAAAGACTTTCGATGTGCTGGAACGTTTATCGAATATATATGTTTCCTAAGTGTTAATGTTTAATCCTATTTGAGAAAATGGTAGCTCGAAATATTGTTAGACAACAGAAAAAATGTGTTTGACCAAGAGATTGATCAATTATACTTTTTTTTCCTACATTTTAAATAAAATAATTTCGAATTGTTATATTCCTATAGCAGATTTATTTTGCGTCGATTAATTTAACTCTTGACACCAATTTAATAATAATATTAAAAAAATTAGCTTGTTAATTTGTTTTTGCATACATGAAGTTACTTGGAACACATAATTCAAATTATATTTTTAAAAAAAAGGAAGCATGAGTCAAAGTGGTCACCGGGATTCGATCTCAGGGCCTTCAAACGGCTATCGAATACTCTACCAATTGACCCATGCCCCCTCACTTCAACTGAGTTTAGTTTCATTTAACTACGATAAAGAAAGAAAAAGGCTAGAGTCGTTCTACGTGACCATAACTTTTCAATTTAAATTCTTTGTAGATTGGGTTCGAAAAGAAATTCCTTCGTAAACATGAATATGAGTTATTCTTAGCTATCACAAGCAATGAACAACGAAGAATTAAAACATACCTTCACGACTAAACAGTACTAAAATTTGTGGTATAAATGACCTTTATTCCTTCCTCAGTTAAGAGTAGACAGTGGAAAATTGCTTAATTATTATTTATACTTTAATTTGTTACATTTCCTCTTTCTTCACAGATTGTTTTCACGATAATTTTCTTCGCTAATTAAGCAGTTATCAAAACTTTCGATTTAATTATAATTTTACGTGAATTTTAAGATTTCGTCACATTTAGGGGACTAGAAACGCAACGATATTTAAGATAAAATAATTCATTAGTAGAATAAATAAAAATTGAAATATAGATATATAATACTGTATACACACAGATATTATATGTTATGCATGTTTATTGCATTAATTTTAATAAATGACAAACTTGTATATAAATTATCTAAAATCATAATTTCATTAGACTAATTTTTTATTATTTATTCACTTTTATTTTATATTATAGTAAACTAACTAAAATATTTTAATATTTCTTTATTAGGATATATTTTGTATCATATTAATATTAAATTTTCTTATTAGTTCATTATAAATAGCATTTAAAAGATAGTTAATAGTAAAAATAATGAAATCCATTTGATGCAAAATATATATTTATTTTAGCTGAATTCATCATTAACATAAACTTACTATTTGTTAATTATTTTCTGTTATATTTTTATATTATTTTATTTTTTTGTTTTATATGTTACACTATTTTCTATTTTATATATATATTAAATTTTTGTTAAATCTTAAATCTTTTATAATAATAATTCAAAGACATAAAATATTCTAATTTAAGTCTTGTAAAAAAATTGATACATGAATGTTTTTTCAATAATCACTTAGAAATATTATATTTAGGGTGAAAACGTTTTAATGTAAGAGTTGCCTCTGTGCGAAGACATGAGATCAGGACATGGTCTTTTGAAACACCGAGGATTCGAATCCACGGAGAGAACAAAGTTTAATAATTTTGTAAATATGCACATTTGAAAGTAAATTTCACGTAAAATTTATTCAATAAAAAGCTTCAATTATCTACCCTTGTAAAATCTTGATTTCTATGATATTTAACTATTTTCTTAATAACTGCAATAAGAACTTCAATTCAGAACCAGCTTGCTATTTAAATAAAATATCTTAGATTATTTCTGATCAAATATTTTTCTTAGTGCATATGCACGCACACAAAAAGAAGGGATAAACATGCATTACAAAACCTTTTTAGACTCAAATTTTGAAAGACTTTCGATGTGGCTGGAACGTTTATCGAATATATATGTTTCCTAAGTGTTAATGTTTAATCCTATTTGAGAAAATGGTAGCTCGAAATATTGTTAGACAACAGAAAAAATGTGTTTGACCAAGAGATTGATCAATTATACTTTTTTTCCTACATTTTAAATAAAATAATTTCGAATTGTTATATTCCTATAGCAGATTTATTTTGCGTCGATTAATTTAACTCTTGACACCAATTTAATAATAATATTAAAAAAATTAGCTTGTTAATTTGTTTTTGCATACATGAAGTTACTTGGAACACATAATTCAAATTATATTTTTAAAAAAAAGGAAGCATGAGTCAAAGTGGTCACCGGGATTCGATCTCAGGGCCTTCAAACGGCTATCGAATACTCTACCAATTGACCCATGCCCCCTCACTTCAACTGAGTTTAGTTTCATTTAACTACGATAAAGAAAGAAAAAGGCTAGAGTCGTTCTACGTGACCATAACTTTTCAATTTAAATTCTTTGTAGATTGGGTTCGAAAAGAAATTCCTTCGTAAACATGAATATGAGTTATTCTTAGCTATCACAAGCAATGAACAACGAAGAATTAAAACATACCTTCACGACTAAACAGTACTAAAATTTGTGGTATAAATGACCTTTATTCCTTCCTCAGTTAAGAGTAGACAGTGGAAAATTGCTTAATTATTATTTATACTTTAATTTGTTACATTTCCTCTTTCTTCACAGATTGTTTTCACGATAATTTTCTTCGCTAATTAAGCAGTTATCAAAACTTTCGATTTAATTATAATTTTACGTGAATTTTAAGATTTCGTCACATTTAGGGGACTAGAAACGCAACGATATTTAAGATAAAATAATTCATTAGTAGAATAAATAAAAATTGAAATATAGATATATAATACTGTATACACACAGATATTATATGTTATGCATGTTTATTGCATTAATTTTAATAAATGACAAACTTGTATATAAATTATCTAAAATCATAATTTCATTAGACTAATTTTTTATTATTTATTCACTTTTATTTTATATTATAGTAAACTACCTAAAATATTTTAATATTTCTTATTAGGATATATTTTGTATCATATTAATATTAAATTTTCTTATTAGTTCATTATAAATAGCATTTTAAAGATAGTTAATAGTAAAAATAATAAAATCCATTTGATGCAAAATATATATTTATTTTAGCTGAATTCATTATTAACATAAACTTACTATTTGTTAATTATTTTCTGTTATATTTTTATATTATTTTATTTTTTTGTTTTATATGTTACACTATTTTCTATTTTATATATATATTAAATTTTTGTTAAATCTTAAATCTTTTATAATAATAATTCAAAGACATAAAATATTCTAATTTAAGTCTTGTAAAAAAATTGATACATGAATGTTTTTTCAATAATCACTTAGAAATATTATATTTAGGGTGAAAACGTTTTAATGTAAGAGTTGCCTCTGTGCAAAGACATGAGATCAGGACATGGTCTTTTGAAACACCGAGGATTCGAATCCACGGAGAGAACAAAGTTTAATAATTTTGTAAATATGCACATTTGAAAGTAAATTTCACGTAAAATTTATTCAATAAAAAGCTTCAATTATCTACCCTTGTAAAATCTTGATTTCTATGATATTTAACTATTTTCTTAATAACTGCAATAAGAACTTCAATTCAGAACCAGCTTGCTATTTAAATAAAATATCTTAGATTATTTCTGATCAAATATTTTTCTTAGTGCATATGCACGCACACAAAAAGAAGGGATAAACATGCATTACAAAACCTTTTTAGACTCAAATTTTGAAAGACTTTCGATGTGCTGGAACGTTTATCGAATATATTGTTTCCTAAGTGTTAATGTTTAATCCTATTTGAGAAAATGGTAGCTCGAAATATTGTTAGACAACAGAAAAAATGTGTTTGACCAAGAGATTGATCAATTATACTTTTTTTCCTACATTTTAAATAAAATAATTTCGAATTGTTATATTCCTATAGCAGATTTATTTTGCGTCGATTAATTTAACTCTTGACACCAATTTAATAATAATATTAAAAAAATTAGCTTGTTAATTTGTTTTTGCATACATGAAGTTACTTGGAACACATAATTCAAATTATATTTTTAAAAAAAAGGAAGCATGAGTCAAAGTGGTCACCGGGATTCGATCTCAGGGCCTTCAAACGGCTATCGAATACTCTACCAATTGACCCATGCCCCCTCACTTCAACTGAGTTTAGTTTCATTTAACTACGATAAAGAAAGAAAAAGGCTAGAGTCGTTCTACGTGACCATAACTTTTCAATTTAAATTCTTTGTAGATTGGGTTCGAAAAGAAATTCCTTCGTAAACATGAATATGAGTTATTCTTAGCTATCACAAGCAATGAACAACGAAGAATTAAAACATACCTTCACGACTAAACAGTACTAAAATTTGTGGTATAAATGACCTTTATTCCTTCCTCAGTTAAGAGTAGACAGTGGAAAATTGCTTAATTATTATTTATACTTTAATTTGTTACATTTCCTCTTTCTTCACAGATTGTTTTCACGATAATTTTCTTCGCTAATTAAGCAGTTATCAAAACTTTCGATTTAATTATAATTTTACGTGAATTTTAAGATTTCGTCACATTTAGGGGACTAGAAACGCAACGATATTTAAGATAAAATAATTCATTAGTAGAATAAATAAAAATTGAAATATAGATATATAATACTGTATACACACAGATATTATATGTTATGCATGTTTATTGCATTAATTTTAATAAATGACAAACTTGTATATAAATTATCTAAAATCATAATTTCATTAGACTAATTTTTTATTATTTATTCACTTTTATTTTATATTATAGTAAACTAACTAAAATATTTTAATATTTCTTTATTAGGATATATTTTGTATCATATTAATATTAAATTTTCTTATTAGTTCATTATAAATAGCATTTAAAAGATAGTTAATAGTAAAAATAATGAAATCCATTTGATGCAAAATATATATTTATTTTAGCTGAATTCATCATTAACATAAACTTACTATTTGTTAATTATTTTCTGTTATATTTTTATATTATTTTATTTTTTTGTTTTATATGTTACACTATTTTCTATTTTATATATATATTAAATTTTTGTTAAATCTTAAATCTTTTATAATAATAATTCAAAGACATAAAATATTCTAATTTAAGTCTTGTAAAAAAATTGATACATGAATGTTTTTTCAATAATCACTTAGAAATATTATATTTAGGGTGAAAACGTTTTAATGTAAGAGTTGCCTCTGTGCAAAGACATGAGATCAGGACATGGTCTTTTGAAACACCGAGGATTCGAATCCACGGAGAGAACAAAGTTTAATAATTTTGTAAATATGCACATTTGAAAGTAAATTTCACGTAAAATTTATTCAATAAAAAGCTTCAATTATCTACCCTTGTAAAATCTTGATTTCTATGATATTTAACTATTTTCTTAATAACTGCAATAAGAACTTCAATTCAGAACCAGCTTGCTATTTAAATAAAATATCTTAGATTATTTCTGATCAAATATTTTTCTTAGTGCATATGCACGCACACAAAAAGAAGGGATAAACATGCATTACAAAACCTTTTTAGACTCAAATTTTGAAAGACTTTCGATGTGCTGGAACGTTTATCGAATATATTGTTTCCTAAGTGTTAATGTTTAATCCTATTTGAGAAAATGGTAGCTCGAAATATTGTTAGACAACAGAAAAAATGTGTTTGACCAAGAGATTGATCAATTATACTTTTTTTTCCTACATTTTAAATAAAATAATTTCGAATTGTTATATTCCTATAGCAGATTTATTTTGCGTCGATTAATTTAACTCTTGACACCAATTTAATAATAATATTAAAAAAATTAGCTTGTTAATTTGTTTTTGCATACATGAAGTTACTTGGAACACATAATTCAAATTATATTTTTAAAAAAAAGGAAGCATGAGTCAAAGTGGTCACCGGGATTCGATCTCAGGGCCTTCAAACGGCTATCGAATACTCTACCAATTGACCCATGCCCCCTCACTTCAACTGAGTTTAGTTTCATTTAACTACGATAAAGAAAGAAAAAGGCTAGAGTCGTTCTACGTGACCATAACTTTTCAATTTAAATTCTTTGTAGATTGGGTTCGAAAAGAAATTCCTTCGTAAACATGAATATGAGTTATTCTTAGCTATCACAAGCAATGAACAACGAAGAATTAAAACATACCTTCACGACTAAACAGTACTAAAATTTGTGGTATAAATGACCTTTATTCCTTCCTCAGTTAAGAGTAGACAGTGGAAAATTGCTTAATTATTATTTATACTTTAATTTGTTACATTTCCTCTTTCTTCACAGATTGTTTTCACGATAATTTTCTTCGCTAATTAAGCAGTTATCAAAACTTTCGATTTAATTATAATTTTACGTGAATTTTAAGATTTCGTCACATTTAGGGGACTAGAAACGCAACGATATTTAAGATAAAATAATTCATTAGTAGAATAAATAAAAATTGAAATATAGATATATAATACTGTATACACACAGATATTATATGTTATGCATGTTTATTGCATTAATTTTAATAAATGACAAACTTGTATATAAATTATCTAAAATCATAATTTCATTAGACTAATTTTTTATTATTTATTCACTTTTATTTTATATTATAGTAAACTAACTAAAATATTTTAATATTTCTTTATTAGGATATATTTTGTATCATATTAATATTAAATTTTCTTATTAGTTCATTATAAATAGCATTTAAAAGATAGTTAATAGTAAAAATAATGAAATCCATTTGATGCAAAATATATATTTATTTTAGCTGAATTCATCATTAACATAAACTTACTATTTGTTAATTATTTTCTGTTATATTTTTATATTATTTTATTTTTTTGTTTTATATGTTACACTATTTTCTATTTTATATATATATTAAATTTTTGTTAAATCTTAAATCTTTTATAATAATAATTCAAAGACATAAAATATTCTAATTTAAGTCTTGTAAAAAAATTGATACATGAATGTTTTTTCAATAATCACTTAGAAATATTATATTTAGGGTGAAAACGTTTTAATGTAAGAGTTGCCTCTGTGCGAAGACATGAGATCAGGACATGGTCTTTTGAAACACCGAGGATTCGAATCCACGGAGAGAACAAAGTTTAATAATTTTGTAAATATGCACATTTGAAAGTAAATTTCACGTAAAATTTATTCAATAAAAAGCTTCAATTATCTACCCTTGTAAAATCTTGATTTCTATGATATTTAACTATTTTCTTAATAACTGCAATAAGAACTTCAATTCAGAACCAGCTTGCTATTTAAATAAAATATCTTAGATTATTTCTGATCAAATATTTTTCTTAGTGCATATGCACGCACACAAAAAGAAGGGATAAACATGCATTACAAAACCTTTTTAGACTCAAATTTTGAAAGACTTTCGATGTGGCTGGAACGTTTATCGAATATATATGTTTCCTAAGTGTTAATGTTTAATCCTATTTGAGAAAATGGTAGCTCGAAATATTGTTAGACAACAGAAAAAATGTGTTTGACCAAGAGATTGATCAATTATACTTTTTTTTCCTACATTTTAAATAAAATAATTTCGAATTGTTATATTCCTATAGCAGATTTATTTTGCGTCGATTAATTTAACTCTTGACACCAATTTAATAATAATATTAAAAAAATTAGCTTGTTAATTTGTTTTTGCATACATGAAGTTACTTGGAACACATAATTCAAATTATATTTTTAAAAAAAAGGAAGCATGAGTCAAAGTGGTCACCGGGATTCGATCTCAGGGCCTTCAAACGGCTATCGAATACTCTACCAATTGACCCATGCCCCCTCACTTCAACTGAGTTTAGTTTCATTTAACTACGATAAAGAAAGAAAAAGGCTAGAGTCGTTCTACGTGACCATAACTTTTCAATTTAAATTCTTTGTAGATTGGGTTCGAAAAGAAATTCCTTCGTAAACATGAATATGAGTTATTCTTAGCTATCACAAGCAATGAACAACGAAGAATTAAAACATACCTTCACGACTAAACAGTACTAAAATTTGTGGTATAAATGACCTTTATTCCTTCCTCAGTTAAGAGTAGACAGTGGAAAATTGCTTAATTATTATTTATACTTTAATTTGTTACATTTCCTCTTTCTTCACAGATTGTTTTCACGATAATTTTCTTCGCTAATTAAGCAGTTATCAAAACTTTCGATTTAATTATAATTTTACGTGAATTTTAAGATTTCGTCACATTTAGGGGACTAGAAACGCAACGATATTTAAGATAAAATAATTCATTAGTAGAATAAATAAAAATTGAAATATAGATATATAATACTGTATACACACAGATATTATATGTTATGCATGTTTATTGCATTAATTTTAATAAATGACAAACTTGTATATAAATTATCTAAAATCATAATTTCATTAGACTAATTTTTTATTATTTATTCACTTTTATTTTATATTATAGTAAACTACCTAAAATATTTTAATATTTCTTATTAGGATATATTTTGTATCATATTAATATTAAATTTTCTTATTAGTTCATTATAAATAGCATTTTAAAGATAGTTAATAGTAAAAATAATAAAATCCATTTGATGCAAAATATATATTTATTTTAGCTGAATTCATTATTAACATAAACTTACTATTTGTTAATTATTTTCTGTTATATTTTTATATTATTTTATTTTTTGTTTTATATGTTACACTATTTTCTATTTTATATATATATTAAATTTTTGTTAAATCTTAAATCTTTTATAATAATAATTCAAAGACATAAAATATTCTAATTTAAGTCTTGTAAAAAAATTGATACATGAATGTTTTTTCAATAATCACTTAGAAATATTATATTTAGGGTGAAAACGTTTTAATGTAAGAGTTGCCTCTGTGCAAAGACATGAGATCAGGACATGGTCTTTTGAAACACCGAGGATTCGAATCCACGGAGAGAACAAAGTTTAATAATTTTGTAAATATGCACATTTGAAAGTAAATTTCACGTAAAATTTATTCAATAAAAAGCTTCAATTATCTACCCTTGTAAAATCTTGATTTCTATGATATTTAACTATTTTCTTAATAACTGCAATAAGAACTTCAATTCAGAACCAGCTTGCTATTTAAATAAAATATCTTAGATTATTTCTGATCAAATATTTTTCTTAGTGCATATGCACGCACACAAAAAGAAGGGATAAACATGCATTACAAAACCTTTTTAGACTCAAATTTTGAAAGACTTTCGATGTGCTGGAACGTTTATCGAATATATATGTTTCCTAAGTGTTAATGTTTAATCCTATTTGAGAAAATGGTAGCTCGAAATATTGTTAGACAACAGAAAAAATGTGTTTGACCAAGAGATTGATCAATTATACTTTTTTTTCCTACATTTTAAATAAAATAATTTCGAATTGTTATATTCCTATAGCAGATTTATTTTGCGTCGATTAATTTAACTCTTGACACCAATTTAATAATAATATTAAAAAAATTAGCTTGTTAATTTGTTTTTGCATACATGAAGTTACTTGGAACACATAATTCAAATTATATTTTTAAAAAAAAGGAAGCATGAGTCAAAGTGGTCACCGGGATTCGATCTCAGGGCCTTCAAACGGCTATCGAATACTCTACCAATTGACCCATGCCCCCTCACTTCAACTGAGTTTAGTTTCATTTAACTACGATAAAGAAAGAAAAAGGCTAGAGTCGTTCTACGTGACCATAACTTTTCAATTTAAATTCTTTGTAGATTGGGTTCGAAAAGAAATTCCTTCGTAAACATGAATATGAGTTATTCTTAGCTATCACAAGCAATGAACAACGAAGAATTAAAACATACCTTCACGACTAAACAGTACTAAAATTTGTGGTATAAATGACCTTTATTCCTTCCTCAGTTAAGAGTAGACAGTGGAAAATTGCTTAATTATTATTTATACTTTAATTTGTTACATTTCCTCTTTCTTCACAGATTGTTTTCACGATAATTTTCTTCGCTAATTAAGCAGTTATCAAAACTTTCGATTTAATTATAATTTTACGTGAATTTTAAGATTTCGTCACATTTAGGGGACTAGAAACGCAACGATATTTAAGATAAAATAATTCATTAGTAGAATAAATAAAAATTGAAATATAGATATATAATACTGTATACACACAGATATTATATGTTATGCATGTTTATTGCATTAATTTTAATAAATGACAAACTTGTATATAAATTATCTAAAATCATAATTTCATTAGACTAATTTTTTATTATTTATTCACTTTTATTTTATATTATAGTAAACTACCTAAAATATTTTAATATTTCTTATTAGGATATATTTTGTATCATATTAATATTAAATTTTCTTATTAGTTCATTATAAATAGCATTTAAAAGATAGTTAATAGTAAAAATAATGAAATCCATTTGATGCAAAATATATATTTATTTTAGCTGAATTCATTATTAACATAAACTTACTATTTGTTAATTATTTTCTGTTATATTTTTATATTATTTTATTTTTTGTTTTATATGTTACACTATTTTCTATTTTATATATATATTAAATTTTTGTTAAATCTTAAATCTTTTATAATAATAATTCAAAGACATAAAATATTCTAATTTAAGTCTTGTAAAAAAATTGATACATGAATGTTTTTTCAATAATCACTTAGAAATATTATATTTAGGGTGAAAACGTTTTAATGTAAGAGTTGCCTCTGTGCAAAGACATGAGATCAGGACATGGTCTTTTGAAACACCGAGGATTCGAATCCACGGAGAGAACAAAGTTTAATAATTTTGTAAATATGCACATTTGAAAGTAAATTTCACGTAAAATTTATTCAATAAAAAGCTTCAATTATCTACCCTTGTAAAATCTTGATTTCTATGATATTTAACTATTTTCTTAATAACTGCAATAAGAACTTCAATTCAGAACCAGCTTGCTATTTAAATAAAATATCTTAGATTATTTCTGATCAAATATTTTTCTTAGTGCATATGCACGCACACAAAAAGAAGGGATAAACATGCATTACAAAACCTTTTTAGACTCAAATTTTGAAAGACTTTCGATGTGGCTGGAACGTTTATCGAATATATATGTTTCCTAAGTGTTAATGTTTAATCCTATTTGAGAAAATGGTAGCTCGAAATATTGTTAGACAACAGAAAAAATGTGTTTGACCAAGAGATTGATCAATTATACTTTTTTTTCCTACATTTTAAATAAAATAATTTCGAATTGTTATATTCCTATAGCAGATTTATTTTGCGTCGATTAATTTAACTCTTGACACCAATTTAATAATAATATTAAAAAAATTAGCTTGTTAATTTGTTTTTGCATACATGAAGTTACTTGGAACACATAATTCAAATTATATTTTTAAAAAAAGGAAGCATGAGTCAAAGTGGTCACCGGGATTCGATCTCAGGGCCTTCAAACGGCTATCGAATACTCTACCAATTGACCCATGCCCCCTCACTTCAACTGAGTTTAGTTTCATTTAACTACGATAAAGAAAGAAAAAGGCTAGAGTCGTTCTACGTGACCATAACTTTTCAATTTAAATTCTTTGTAGATTGGGTTCGAAAAGAAATTCCTTCGTAAACATGAATATGAGTTATTCTTAGCTATCACAAGCAATGAACAACGAAGAATTAAAACATACCTTCACGACTAAACAGTACTAAAATTTGTGGTATAAATGACCTTTATTCCTTCCTCAGTTAAGAGTAGACAGTGGAAAATTGCTTAATTATTATTTATACTTTAATTTGTTACATTTCCTCTTTCTTCACAGATTGTTTTCACGATAATTTTCTTCGCTAATTAAGCAGTTATCAAAACTTTCGATTTAATTATAATTTTACGTGAATTTTAAGATTTCGTCACATTTAGGGGACTAGAAACGCAACGATATTTAAGATAAAATAATTCATTAGTAGAATAAATAAAAATTGAAATATAGATATATAATACTGTATACACACAGATATTATATGTTATGCATGTTTATTGCATTAATTTTAATAAATGACAAACTTGTATATAAATTATCTAAAATCATAATTTCATTAGACTAATTTTTTATTATTTATTCACTTTTATTTTATATTATAGTAAACTACCTAAAATATTTTAATATTTCTTATTAGGATATATTTTGTATCATATTAATATTAAATTTTCTTATTAGTTCATTATAAATAGCATTTTAAAGATAGTTAATAGTAAAAATAATAAAATCCATTTGATGCAAAATATATATTTATTTTAGCTGAATTCATTATTAACATAAACTTACTATTTGTTAATTATTTTCTGTTATATTTTTATATTATTTTATTTTTTGTTTTATATGTTACACTATTTTCTATTTTATATATATATTAAATTTTTGTTAAATCTTAAATCTTTTATAATAATAATTCAAAGACATAAAATATTCTAATTTAAGTCTTGTAAAAAAATTGATACATGAATGTTTTTTCAATAATCACTTAGAAATATTATATTTAGGGTGAAAACGTTTTAATGTAAGAGTTGCCTCTGTGCAAAGACATGAGATCAGGACATGGTCTTTTGAAACACCGAGGATTCGAATCCACGGAGAGAACAAAGTTTAATAATTTTGTAAATATGCACATTTGAAAGTAAATTTCACGTAAAATTTATTCAATAAAAAGCTTCAATTATCTACCCTTGTAAAATCTTGATTTCTATGATATTTAACTATTTTCTTAATAACTGCAATAAGAACTTCAATTCAGAACCAGCTTGCTATTTAAATAAAATATCTTAGATTATTTCTGATCAAATATTTTTCTTAGTGCATATGCACGCACACAAAAAGAAGGGATAAACATGCATTACAAAACCTTTTTAGACTCAAATTTTGAAAGACTTTCGATGTGCTGGAACGTTTATCGAATATATTGTTTCCTAAGTGTTAATGTTTAATCCTATTTGAGAAAATGGTAGCTCGAAATATTGTTAGACAACAGAAAAAATGTGTTTGACCAAGAGATTGATCAATTATACTTTTTTTTCCTACATTTTAAATAAAATAATTTCGAATTGTTATATTCCTATAGCAGATTTATTTTGCGTCGATTAATTTAACTCTTGACACCAATTTAATAATAATATTAAAAAAATTAGCTTGTTAATTTGTTTTTGCATACATGAAGTTACTTGGAACACATAATTCAAATTATATTTTTAAAAAAAGGAAGCATGAGTCAAAGTGGTCACCGGGATTCGATCTCAGGGCCTTCAAACGGCTATCGAATACTCTACCAATTGACCCATGCCCCCTCACTTCAACTGAGTTTAGTTTCATTTAACTACGATAAAGAAAGAAAAAGGCTAGAGTCGTTCTACGTGACCATAACTTTTCAATTTAAATTCTTTGTAGATTGGGTTCGAAAAGAAATTCCTTCGTAAACATGAATATGAGTTATTCTTAGCTATCACAAGCAATGAACAACGAAGAATTAAAACATACCTTCACGACTAAACAGTACTAAAATTTGTGGTATAAATGACCTTTATTCCTTCCTCAGTTAAGAGTAGACAGTGGAAAATTGCTTAATTATTATTTATACTTTAATTTGTTACATTTCCTCTTTCTTCACAGATTGTTTTCACGATAATTTTCTTCGCTAATTAAGCAGTTATCAAAACTTTCGATTTAATTATAATTTTACGTGAATTTTAAGATTTCGTCACATTTAGGGGACTAGAAACGCAACGATATTTAAGATAAAATAATTCATTAGTAGAATAAATAAAAATTGAAATATAGATATATAATACTGTATACACACAGATATTATATGTTATGCATGTTTATTGCATTAATTTTAATAAATGACAAACTTGTATATAAATTATCTAAAATCATAATTTCATTAGACTAATTTTTTATTATTTATTCACTTTTATTTTATATTATAGTAAACTACCTAAAATATTTTAATATTTCTTATTAGGATATATTTTGTATCATATTAATATTAAATTTTCTTATTAGTTCATTATAAATAGCATTTTAAAGATAGTTAATAGTAAAAATAATAAAATCCATTTGATGCAAAATATATATTTATTTTAGCTGAATTCATTATTAACATAAACTTACTATTTGTTAATTATTTTCTGTTATATTTTTATATTATTTTATTTTTTTGTTTTATATGTTACACTATTTTCTATTTTATATATATATTAAATTTTTGTTAAATCTTAAATCTTTTATAATAATAATTCAAAGACATAAAATATTCTAATTTAAGTCTTGTAAAAAAATTGATACATGAATGTTTTTTCAATAATCACTTAGAAATATTATATTTAGGGTGAAAACGTTTTAATGTAAGAGTTGCCTCTGTGCAAAGACATGAGATCAGGACATGGTCTTTTGAAACACCGAGGATTCGAATCCACGGAGAGAACAAAGTTTAATAATTTTGTAAATATGCACATTTGAAAGTAAATTTCACGTAAAATTTATTCAATAAAAAGCTTCAATTATCTACCCTTGTAAAATCTTGATTTCTATGATATTTAACTATTTTCTTAATAACTGCAATAAGAACTTCAATTCAGAACCAGCTTGCTATTTAAATAAAATATCTTAGATTATTTCTGATCAAATATTTTTCTTAGTGCATATGCACGCACACAAAAAGAAGGGATAAACATGCATTACAAAACCTTTTTAGACTCAAATTTTGAAAGACTTTCGATGTGCTGGAACGTTTATCGAATATATTGTTTCCTAAGTGTTAATGTTTAATCCTATTTGAGAAAATGGTAGCTCGAAATATTGTTAGACAACAGAAAAAATGTGTTTGACCAAGAGATTGATCAATTATACTTTTTTTTCCTACATTTTAAATAAAATAATTTCGAATTGTTATATTCCTATAGCAGATTTATTTTGCGTCGATTAATTTAACTCTTGACACCAATTTAATAATAATATTAAAAAAATTAGCTTGTTAATTTGTTTTTGCATACATGAAGTTACTTGGAACACATAATTCAAATTATATTTTTAAAAAAAAGGAAGCATGAGTCAAAGTGGTCACCGGGATTCGATCTCAGGGCCTTCAAACGGCTATCGAATACTCTACCAATTGACCCATGCCCCCTCACTTCAACTGAGTTTAGTTTCATTTAACTACGATAAAGAAAGAAAAAGGCTAGAGTCGTTCTACGTGACCATAACTTTTCAATTTAAATTCTTTGTAGATTGGGTTCGAAAAGAAATTCCTTCGTAAACATGAATATGAGTTATTCTTAGCTATCACAAGCAATGAACAACGAAGAATTAAAACATACCTTCACGACTAAACAGTACTAAAATTTGTGGTATAAATGACCTTTATTCCTTCCTCAGTTAAGAGTAGACAGTGGAAAATTGCTTAATTATTATTTATACTTTAATTTGTTACATTTCCTCTTTCTTCACAGATTGTTTTCACGATAATTTTCTTCGCTAATTAAGCAGTTATCAAAACTTTCGATTTAATTATAATTTTACGTGAATTTTAAGATTTCGTCACATTTAGGGGACTAGAAACGCAACGATATTTAAGATAAAATAATTCATTAGTAGAATAAATAAAAATTGAAATATAGATATATAATACTGTATACACACAGATATTATATGTTATGCATGTTTATTGCATTAATTTTAATAAATGACAAACTTGTATATAAATTATCTAAAATCATAATTTCATTAGACTAATTTTTTATTATTTATTCACTTTTATTTTATATTATAGTAAACTAACTAAAATATTTTAATATTTCTTTATTAGGATATATTTTGTATCATATTAATATTAAATTTTCTTATTAGTTCATTATAAATAGCATTTAAAAGATAGTTAATAGTAAAAATAATGAAATCCATTTGATGCAAAATATATATTTATTTTAGCTGAATTCATCATTAACATAAACTTACTATTTGTTAATTATTTTCTGTTATATTTTTATATTATTTTATTTTTTTGTTTTATATGTTACACTATTTTCTATTTTATATATATATTAAATTTTTGTTAAATCTTAAATCTTTTATAATAATAATTCAAAGACATAAAATATTCTAATTTAAGTCTTGTAAAAAAATTGATACATGAATGTTTTTTCAATAATCACTTAGAAATATTATATTTAGGGTGAAAACGTTTTAATGTAAGAGTTGCCTCTGTGCGAAGACATGAGATCAGGACATGGTCTTTTGAAACACCGAGGATTCGAATCCACGGAGAGAACAAAGTTTAATAATTTTGTAAATATGCACATTTGAAAGTAAATTTCACGTAAAATTTATTCAATAAAAAGCTTCAATTATCTACCCTTGTAAAATCTTGATTTCTATGATATTTAACTATTTTCTTAATAACTGCAATAAGAACTTCAATTCAGAACCAGCTTGCTATTTAAATAAAATATCTTAGATTATTTCTGATCAAATATTTTTCTTAGTGCATATGCACGCACACAAAAAGAAGGGATAAACATGCATTACAAAACCTTTTTAGACTCAAATTTTGAAAGACTTTCGATGTGCTGGAACGTTTATCGAATATATTGTTTCCTAAGTGTTAATGTTTAATCCTATTTGAGAAAATGGTAGCTCGAAATATTGTTAGACAACAGAAAAAATGTGTTTGACCAAGAGATTGATCAATTATACTTTTTTTTCCTACATTTTAAATAAAATAATTTCGAATTGTTATATTCCTATAGCAGATTTATTTTGCGTCGATTAATTTAACTCTTGACACCAATTTAATAATAATATTAAAAAAATTAGCTTGTTAATTTGTTTTTGCATACATGAAGTTACTTGGAACACATAATTCAAATTATATTTTTAAAAAAAGGAAGCATGAGTCAAAGTGGTCACCGGGATTCGATCTCAGGGCCTTCAAACGGCTATCGAATACTCTACCAATTGACCCATGCCCCCTCACTTCAACTGAGTTTAGTTTCATTTAACTACGATAAAGAAAGAAAAAGGCTAGAGTCGTTCTACGTGACCATAACTTTTCAATTTAAATTCTTTGTAGATTGGGTTCGAAAAGAAATTCCTTCGTAAACATGAATATGAGTTATTCTTAGCTATCACAAGCAATGAACAACGAAGAATTAAAACATACCTTCACGACTAAACAGTACTAAAATTTGTGGTATAAATGACCTTTATTCCTTCCTCAGTTAAGAGTAGACAGTGGAAAATTGCTTAATTATTATTTATACTTTAATTTGTTACATTTCCTCTTTCTTCACAGATTGTTTTCACGATAATTTTCTTCGCTAATTAAGCAGTTATCTAAACTTTCGATTTAATTATAATTTTACGTGAATTTTAAGATTTCGTCACATTTAGGGGACTAGAAACGCAACGATATTTAAGATAAAATAATTCATTAGTAGAATAAATAAAAATTGAAATATAGATATATAATACTGTATACACACAGATATTATATGTTATGCATGTTTATTGCATTAATTTTAATAAATGACAAACTTGTATATAAATTATCTAAAATCATAATTTCATTAGACTAATTTTTTATTATTTATTCACTTTTATTTTATATTATAGTAAACTAACTAAAATATTTTAATATTTCTTTATTAGGATATATTTTGTATCATATTAATATTAAATTTTCTTATTAGTTCATTATAAATAGCATTTAAAAGATAGTTAATAGTAAAAATAATGAAATCCATTTGATGCAAAATATATATTTATTTTAGCTGAATTCATCATTAACATAAACTTACTATTTGTTAATTATTTTCTGTTATATTTTTATATTATTTTATTTTTTTGTTTTATATGTTACACTATTTTCTATTTTATATATATATTAAATTTTTGTTAAATCTTAAATCTTTTATAATAATAATTCAAAGACATAAAATATTCTAATTTAAGTCTTGTAAAAAAATTGATACATGAATGTTTTTTCAATAATCACTTAGAAATATTATATTTAGGGTGAAAACGTTTTAATGTAAGAGTTGCCTCTGTGCGAAGACATGAGATCAGGACATGGTCTTTTGAAACACCGAGGATTCGAATCCACGGAGAGAACAAAGTTTAATAATTTTGTAAATATGCACATTTGAAAGTAAATTTCACGTAAAATTTATTCAATAAAAAGCTTCAATTATCTACCCTTGTAAAATCTTGATTTCTATGATATTTAACTATTTTCTTAATAACTGCAATAAGAACTTCAATTCAGAACCAGCTTGCTATTTAAATAAAATATCTTAGATTATTTCTGATCAAATATTTTTCTTAGTGCATATGCACGCACACAAAAAGAAGGGATAAACATGCATTACAAAACCTTTTTAGACTCAAATTTTGAAAGACTTTCGATGTGCTGGAACGTTTATCGAATATATTGTTTCCTAAGTGTTAATGTTTAATCCTATTTGAGAAAATGGTAGCTCGAAATATTGTTAGACAACAGAAAAAATGTGTTTGACCAAGAGATTGATCAATTATACTTTTTTTTCCTACATTTTAAATAAAATAATTTCGAATTGTTATATTCCTATAGCAGATTTATTTTGCGTCGATTAATTTAACTCTTGACACCAATTTAATAATAATATTAAAAAAATTAGCTTGTTAATTTGTTTTTGCATACATGAAGTTACTTGGAACACATAATTCAAATTATATTTTTAAAAAAAGGAAGCATGAGTCAAAGTGGTCACCGGGATTCGATCTCAGGGCCTTCAAACGGCTATCGAATACTCTACCAATTGACCCATGCCCCCTCACTTCAACTGAGTTTAGTTTCATTTAACTACGATAAAGAAAGAAAAAGGCTAGAGTCGTTCTACGTGACCATAACTTTTCAATTTAAATTCTTTGTAGATTGGGTTCGAAAAGAAATTCCTTCGTAAACATGAATATGAGTTATTCTTAGCTATCACAAGCAATGAACAACGAAGAATTAAAACATACCTTCACGACTAAACAGTACTAAAATTTGTGGTATAAATGACCTTTATTCCTTCCTCAGTTAAGAGTAGACAGTGGAAAATTGCTTAATTATTATTTATACTTTAATTTGTTACATTTCCTCTTTCTTCACAGATTGTTTTCACGATAATTTTCTTCGCTAATTAAGCAGTTATCTAAACTTTCGATTTAATTATAATTTTACGTGAATTTTAAGATTTCGTCACATTTAGGGGACTAGAAACGCAACGATATTTAAGATAAAATAATTCATTAGTAGAATAAATAAAAATTGAAATATAGATATATAATACTGTATACACACAGATATTATATATTATGCATGTTTATTGCATTAATTTTAATAAATGACAAACTTGTATATAAATTATCTAAAATCATAATTTCATTAGACTAATTTTTTATTATTTATTCACTTTTATTTTATATTATAGTAAACTAACTAAAATATTTTAATATTTCTTTATTAGGATATATTTTGTATCATATTAATATTAAATTTTCTTATTAGTTCATTATAAATAGCATTTAAAAGATAGTTAATAGTAAAAATAATGAAATCCATTTGATGCAAAATATATATTTATTTTAGCTGAATTCATCATTAACATAAACTTACTATTTGTTAATTATTTTCTGTTATATTTTTATATTATTTTATTTTTTTTGTTTTATATGTTACACTATTTTCTATTTTATATATATATTAAATTTTTGTTAAATCTTAAATCTTTTATAATAATAATTCAAAGACATAAAATATTCTAATTTAAGTCTTGTAAAAAAATTGATACATGAATGTTTTTTCAATAATCACTTAGAAATATTATATTTAGGGTGAAAACGTTTTAATGTAAGAGTTGCCTCTGTGCAAAGACATGAGATCAGGACATGGTCTTTTGAAACACCGAGGATTCGAATCCACGGAGAGAACAAAGTTTAATAATTTTGTAAATATGCACATTTGAAAGTAAATTTCACGTAAAATTTATTCAATAAAAAGCTTCAATTATCTACCCTTGTAAAATCTTGATTTCTATGATATTTAACTATTTTCTTAATAACTGCAATAAGAACTTCAATTCAGAACCAGCTTGCTATTTAAATAAAATATCTTAGATTATTTCTGATCAAATATTTTTCTTAGTGCATATGCACGCACACAAAAAGAAGGGATAAACATGCATTACAAAACCTTTTTAGACTCAAATTTTGAAAGACTTTCGATGTGCTGGAACGTTTATCGAATATATTGTTTCCTAAGTGTTAATGTTTAATCCTATTTGAGAAAATGGTAGCTCGAAATATTGTTAGACAACAGAAAAAATGTGTTTGACCAAGAGATTGATCAATTATACTTTTTTTTCCTACATTTTAAATAAAATAATTTCGAATTGTTATATTCCTATAGCAGATTTATTTTGCGTCGATTAATTTAACTCTTGACACCAATTTAATAATAATATTAAAAAAATTAGCTTGTTAATTTGTTTTTGCATACATGAAGTTACTTGGAACACATAATTCAAATTATATTTTAAAAAAAAGGAAGCATGAGTCAAAGTGGTCACCGGGATTCGATCTCAGGGCCTTCAAACGGCTATCGAATACTCTACCAATTGACCCATGCCCCCTCACTTCAACTAAGTTTAGTTTCATTTAACTACGATAAAGAAAGAAAAAGGCTAGAGTCGTTCTACGTGACCATAACTTTTCAATTTAGATTCTTTGTATATTGGGTTCGAAAAGAAATTCCTTCGTAAACATGAATATGAGTTATTCTTAGCTATCACAAGCAATGAACAACGAAGAATTAAAACATGCCTTCACGACTAAACAGTACTAAAATTTGTGGTATAAATGACCTTTATTACTTCCTCAGTTAACAGTAGACAGTGGAAAATTTCTTAATTATTATTTATACTTTTATTTGTTACATTTCCTCTTTCTTCACAGATTGTTTTCACGATAATTTTCTTCGCTAATTAAGCAGTTATCTAAACTTTCGATTTGATTATAATTTTACGTGAATTTTAAGATTTCGTCACATCTAGGGGACTAGAAACGAAACGATATTTAAGGTAAAAGAATTCATTTATTGTGTGTAAATAAAAATTCTAAAATAGATATATAATACTGTGTGTGTATACTCACAGATATATATTTTGCATGTTTATTGTATTAATTCTAATAAATGAAAAACTTGTATATAAATTAAATAAAATCATAATTTAATTAGACTATTTTTTATTTATTCTTTTTTACAACTTTATACTATAGTATATTACCTAAGATATTTTATTATTTCTTTATCAGGATATATTTTGTATTATATTAGTGTTAAATTTCTTTATTAATTCATACATAATAATAATTTAAAGATTATTAAAAGTAATAATAATGAACTCCATTAGATGAAAAATTTATATTTAATTTAGCTAAATTCAATATTAACATAAACTTACTATTTGTTAATTATTTTCTGTTATATTTTTATATTATATGATATAATCTACGAAATTTTTTGTGTTTATATATTACAACATTTTGTCTATTATATATATATATATTAAAATTTTCTTAAATTTTAAATCTTTTATAATAATAATTCAAAGACGCAAAATATTCTAATTTAAGTCTTGTAAAGAATTTGTTACATGAATGTTTTTTGAATAATTACTCAGAAATATTATGTGTAGGGTAAGCGTTTTAATGTACGAGTTGTCTCTGTGCAAATAAATGAGATCAGGACGTAGTCTTTAGAAACACCGACGGTTCGATTAAACGGGGAACAAAGTTTGTAAATATATCAGTTTGGAAAAAAAATTTTACACAACATTTATTCCTTAAAAAGCTATAATTATCTCCCCTTGTGTAAATCTTGATCTCTATGATATTTAACTATTTTCTTAATAATTGCAATAAAAATTTCAATACAGAGCCACTCGCTATTTAAACATACTCTACTCCACCTTTCCATCAAGAGAGATTGCTAAAATACAAATTAGAATGGTTAAGAATTAAATTTCCACATATTTTCAGTTTTCTAAAGATTCTCTTCTCTGTGACATAAAAACTAATTTTTGTAGGGAAGTTCTCTATGAAAACAAAAATTCAAAGATTTTCCAAATATTCGATAAAAGTAAATTAATCTTTGTATTTAATCTGAGCATCTTTGCCTCGTTTTCTTATTCAGTGAGTAGTCACATATTACAGCTAATGTCAATTACGTATGTTATGTGCGCAGATTTAAGCATTTAGATTTAAAGATTAAGAATTTCTTCGAATATTTATAATTTTAATTAAATTGATGTTAGATATAAGAAATAAACTTACGTAAGAAATGCATTAATTTATTATAATTTTTGGCATAATCCTTGATATTTTAAATTGATGAAATCTTAATTGGAAAAAAAAAGAAATATGCATAGCAATTTTATTCATTGTGGTTTTAGGTTCATATATATTTTGAATTATTTTTATTATCATGTTGTTACACACACTGCATATTTACACAAAACATGATACTAAATTAGAGGAATAGAGCAGTGATAGAACTAAATGAAACACATATTAATTTTCACTCTATTTTATTTTCACGCAATAATACATGCTGACGAGAAAAGCGTAAAGAAAAAAATTAAAAACAAGAAAGGAAAACATAAAAGAGCGCCATCTCTTGGCAATAATTAATATAGTTAACATATATGGCCCCATGATAACGTCTTCCATATATATAAAAGAAGAAAACTGAAATATTATTACAATACCAACAATTTTAATTCAAATTGCCCAATTCTTACTTTATACTGGTATTATAAAATTTAAATAATTAAAATCACCAAAGTGAGAGAGGGTGGCTGTGAAGCAAAATAGCAGAGTGTGATCCCCGTGGCACAAAATATGTTCATTTATTAAATATATCTCTTTTCAAAATAAATTTTACATATTATTTATTCAAAAGAAATGATGAAATATCATTCTAACTAAAATCTTAAACTATATATTCAATTACCTTCTTAATAATTGCTATAAAAGCTACAAATCAGAACCAACATGCTAATTGAATATTCCCCTCACCCATCTTGAGACACTGCATAAATACAAACTCAAATGGTAAACAAATCTTTTTCCGTATAATTTTCAGTTTTCAACAGATTCTCTTCTCTTTTGCCTAAAAAGTAATTTTTGCAGGGAATTTTTTTAACAGATACAAAATTCATAGATTTTTCACAACATTTGACAAAAGTAAATAAATCTTGGCATTTAATGTGAAAATTTTAACCTGATTTTCTTTCATTCAGTGAATAGTAATTTGATACGACCGATGTGTGTTACGAAGGTTGGGTGGACAGATTTAAGCAATAGTCTGGTAAGAGATTTTAATGTTATGAATTTCATTGAATATTCATCTTTTTTAATTAAATTGATGTTAGATATTAGAAATAAACTTTCGAAAGAAATACATTAATTTATCCTTATTGTAAACAAAATCCATGATAGTTGAAAAATTATAGACATTTTAATGAGCAAATAAAGAAATATGCATGGCAAGTTTATTCTTCTGTGCTTTATAGTTCACAAATATTGCGAATTATTTTTGGTATTATGCTACACATACTACTTGTGCATGCAAAAAAAGATGAAATATTTAAAAAAGTAAGAAATAAATAAACTAAAAAGGATTTAATATTAAAGTGCAGTGACTAATATCGTGAAAATAATTTTCAATAATGATTACGTAAATTTCAATATTCATTTAACATATATTTCAAATTATTTTTTAAAAAAGGAAGTATGAATCAATGGGATGGCAAAGCTATAACCGGGATTCGATCTCAGCGCTTTCAAACAGCAATCGAGTACTCTACCAATTGACCCATGCCCCTTCGCTTCGCTCGAGCTTAGTTTCATTCAAGCAAGTAAGGAAAAGGCTCAAGTCCTACGAGACCATATATATATATTATTATATTATAGGTATTTTTATATTATAGGATATATACTTTTCAATTTAGTTTCATTGTATATGGGCTTCGAAATGAAATTATATACATAAATAAGACTTATTGTTGGATATCACTAGCATTGCACAAAGAAGGATTAACATAAACCTTCAGGGCTAAAGTATATGAAAATCATGGTGCAGATGACTAGCATTCCTTCCTCAATACGGTATAGCCAGTGAAAAATTGCTTTCTTCTCATTAATACTTTAATGTGTTACATTTCCTCCTTCGTCATAGGTGGTTTCTAAGAGAATTTTCTTCACCAATTAGGCCATTATCTGAGTTTTCAATTGCATTATAATTTTATGTGGATTTTAAGATATAGTCACATTTAGAAGACTAGAAACGCGATGATGTTTAAGATAAAAGTACTCATTTTTAGAGTGAAAAATATTCAATTATAGATATATTATAATGTATACAGTTATATATATATATAATATATTATACATATTTAATGTAAGATTCTAATAAATCAAAAAATTTGTATATAATTTCACTAAAATCATTATTTGCATAAACTAATTATTTATTATATATTTTTTATTCCCATTTTATATTATAGGATATTTTCTAAGATATTTTACTATTTACTTATAAGGATACATTTTGCTTCATACAAATATTAAAATTTCTTATTAAATCATATATAATAACAATTGAAAGACAATTCAAAAAATAATATAGAATTCCGTTAAATGCAAAATTTATAAATAATTTAGTTAAATTCACACAATGTTTACAAAAACTAATTATTTTATTATTTTCTGTATATTTTTGTATTATAGGATATATACTACGATATTTTCTATTTTATAGATGCATTAAATTTTTCTTAAATTTTAAATCCTACACAATAATCATGGAAAGGCGTCATATTCTATATTCTGTCTTTTAAAAAATATGTTAGATGTATGCTTTTTCAATAATCACGTAGAAGTAATAAGCATGTGTTGAACGTGTTTAAATTACGAGTTGCTTCGGTAAGAAGTAATGAGAGCATTCTTTCTAAACACCGAGGGGTCGATTCTACGGGGAAGGAACTTTGATAATTTTTTAAATATATCTATTTTGAAAATATAAATTTTATGTAAAATTTATTCGATAAAAAATTTTAATTATCTGCCTTAGTAAAATCTTGATTTCTACGATATTTAACTATCTTCTTAATAATTGCTATTAAAGCTACAAATCAGAGCTAATATGCTAATTGAATATTCCCGTCTCTCATTCAGACATTGCAAAAAAAAAAAGAATATATATATATATATATATATACATATACATACATATATATATATATATATATATATATATATATATATATATATATATATATATATATATATATATATATATATATATATATATATATATATATATATATATATATGGTAAACAAATCTTCTTATACATACTTTTTATTTTTCCACAGCTTCTCTTTTCTATTACCTTAAAAGTAATTTTTGCAGGAAAGTTTTTTTTAAGATAATAAAATTTCATAGATTTTTCTCAAATTTCGACAAAAGTAAATAAATCTTTTATTTAATCAAAAAATTCTTGCCTGATTTTCTATTATTCAGTCAGTAGTCACATGATACGACCGATGTGTATTATGAAGTTTGTGTGGACAGATTTAAACAATATGTTAGCAAGAGATTTTAATATTATGAATTTCATTGAATATTCATTTTTTTTAATTAAATTGATGTTAAATATTAGAAGTAAACTTTCGAAAGAAATACTTTAATTTATACTAATTTTCAACAAACTCCTTGATAGTTATTAAATTATAGACATTATAATGAGCAATAAAGAAATATACATGGCATGTTTATTCATCATATTTTAAGTATTCTGTTACACATACTACATGTGCATATAAAGATGAAATATTTAAAAAACAGGGAATTCATTTGCTCATTTACCTCCATTTATGCAAGACTAAATTGATAATTGCTTTCTCCAATAATTTTATACTAACTATTTGATTAATTAACATTAGGATGCTATACATAATTTTCGATTAGACATTACATTCCTTGCACAATATACAGTGTATATTAGCTATTTTTATAATTTCGTTATCTTAAAATTTGACGTCCCGAAAACTTTAAACTCAATCATTTAGAAATACCTGAAATTGATGTGAGGAGTATAATTTGTATTCGTTACTATGGCAACTTCAAAATTTTTACTTACAAGAAATATTTAAAACAAGCGAAATTTCAACTTCGTGTGCAATACTTTATTAGATAAATATTTTGTAACCTCGGAGAGTAATGTATGTTAATTTAATATGCTAAATATATTTAATGTAGTTTAATATACTATATACGTTTCAATTCTAAAAGTGATATAAATAAATTTAATATATAAATAAAAGTCATTTACATAAATTCTGAATTTTATAATAAAAATTTCAATTTTATTTTCTTTGTAAGAAATAATAGAGATTTTCTTAAATTATATACAGCAAGATTAATTTTCCTTATTATTGATATATTATGTATTTCGTCAAAATATAAAATGTTTTAATGCTTTGATGGGGGGGTATTCATAACATTGAAAAACTTGTATTCAAAAGTCATATAAAAAATTTAACAATAAAATATTTTGTACTTACCACTCCTGATAATGAAGAATAATTAACTCTGTAAGACCGCTTAGCCCAACTGCCTTCAACAACAACAGTCAAAAGAGGTATACCATCTTTATCGACATCACCTCTTGCAATGGCTAATATCTTTTCTTCTGATGCTGCCAATTCCATTTCTTTCAAAGCAGTTATCTCCCAAGCAGAGCATATTTTTTCATGTTCTTTACTGTACAGCTTAGAAGACATCGAAGGAATGTTCATGACAGAAAAAAACTCTTCTAAGTTTTAAAATCCACAACCGATACTCATAATTGCATTTACTGCATCAGTGTTTACATTTTGTGAAGAGATTTTTGTATCTTAAGTCCACACAATCTTTATAACATTGCACATTCTACACTTGAACTTGAGTCCACTTCGCAATCCTTTTCTTTCTTCAGAAATCACTTCCATTGTTGAAAAAGTACAACCAAATTGGCTATTATTATCTATAGATTGCAACTGCTCAGTAAAATATTTTAAGTCAACTAGTCTTCGACCTTCTAAGTTGTAGCTATTTTGTATTTCAACGGGTTCCACATCCAGTACGTGATTACCTAATTCCGAACCTCCCTTTTGCCTAGAAGTAAAAAATAAATAAAATATTGTGAATGTCAGGAAATATTCATTCACATACATGTTCGTTTATTTATATTTTTAAATGAAATGTTATTAATTATTTATGAAGAATTCTTCTCTTTATATTTATATTTTATGGTATTTTCTATGAAATGAATTTTTTTTCATCATCTCAGTTACAAATTAATTTATCAAACAATAGCTGATAGTTTTAGTTAGAAATTTGGAATTAATATAAATTAAATAACTTTTTATTAATCGAATTCAAATGACAGATAGTTATTCTTATAAACAAGCATTCTAAAAACGGGATAAGATTGAAAAAATATAAGCAATTTAAGAATGTATTACTTTATTTTTCATAATCAATTAAAAATTTAAAAGTAATAAAATCTATTGTGTTTTTTGGACATAATTTGCAGCATGTATATTTTTTTCCTACAATTTTCAATAATAGAATGAATGTTAATAAAAATATACTTTAAAAAAATATCTCAGTATAAGAAATTATAATAAATAAACTTACTTTTCTCATCATGCATTCAAGTTTTGTCCTTTGTTTTCTTTCTTCTAATTGAAGTACGTAACTGATTGGAAAGCTTATTTCTTCGGTGTCGGTAACTCATTTTTAGCAAGTACTTCAAGAAATAGCGCATTCAATTGTCTTGAGCAAAAGAAACTTGGATCTGTCTTCCTATACTATTTACAATTGCTGTAAATAAAATGTACAAAGCAATAATAAAAACTCTTGTATAATAGAAGTCTTTTATGAGTGTTTCAGAACGAGTCTTTCGGACAGCACTTGATGGATTTCTTCCCCCGTGGAGCAGCACACCCCATGTTGCCAGTCTAGTTGGCACAAGACAACAACATCTCTTTCCCCTTTCGAGGAACCATTTTCTACCGATCAAGTTTCCTTCCGGCAGTGGTGAGAGACTTCGGCTCTTTGTGTCCAAAAGTCATAAAATTTGAATGTAGCCAGGGTGGAAGTGTTGTGCTCCGGGCAACCACATGTAGATCCAAGATCTCTCCAGCCACTACAAGGTCTTACAATTTGTATCGAAGCTTTCCCCCAACATCTGGAATTCCATATGCAAGTAATAACGGTGACGTTATAATATATAAAATACCGTGTTAAATATTTTGTTTTTCCAGTTGATATTTCACACTCCATTGCTGAGGGAGAAGGGTGCTTTATAAATATTTGATTTACCATGGGTATTTAAAAAATATCAAAATGGACTGGTATAGGTAGATTAAAAGTAAAGCAATTTTTTAGATTTATTCTTGTAATTCAGCAGATTAACAAAGGCAGTATAAAGTGCTAATGATAATTTGAATAATTAATAGAAACCCTTGTTTTGTGAAAGAAAATCTGAAGAGACAGAATTTATAACATTATAAAACCTTTTTTAATGTAATTTTATCAAAAATTATTAGATTGTTAGTAGATATAAGATTTCATTAGTAAAATATAGGATAAATCTTGAGGAAAATTATAATTTAATATTGAGATTTCAAAAAATACTTGACTTTCCAAAAGTCTCATTTAAAGCTTTTTTTTTAATAGATCTTCCTGATTGTCATATCGATCCTATACGTAATATCCAACGAACCATTCAATATCAGTAATATAAAATTCGTAGGAAATGTTGTATCTACAGAGAGAGAAAATAAAAAAGGAGGGTACAATTTTACAAATGTATTATATTTAATGCATGTCAAATTTTTAGTTTTTAGAATACTAAAACTGCATGCCATAACTCACAACATGCATTTTTTAAATGCTAGAAAATATTTTGAACGATTTAATTTTGGTGCATTGATGTCATATTTGAATTAATAAAAGTGACATTTACGATACTCTGAGAATGTTCTATAACACATTTGTTCAAGAGTGTATCCCAATTTTCTACACTTTACAAGTTTCATAATAACTAATTAGTGGGATATTCTTCCTAAAGTTTTAAATTGTGTAAGGCTTATGAACATATTTATTATTGTCCCAAACATACGTATTCCGATTTAGAAAGGAATGCTTTTACTTACCAAGAATCCGAAACTTAGAAGAAATGACCTCAAAATCAAAAGAAATATATATATACATATATGTATATACATACATACATATATGTATATACACACATACATATATGTATATACACACATACATACTACATACATATATATATATATATATATATATATATATATATATATATATATATACAATACTATTTATTTATATTTAATAATAACCAATTTTTATATTTTTCATGGATAAATAAATATTTCGTATGTTTTGTTGAAATGTTCAAGTTAATTCTGCATCCAAACTCAGTAATCAATAAACTTAGAATCAAATATAAAATTAAGAAAAACAACAAATTTTAAAAAGTTTTTATAAAACAAAGATTAAAAAATATGAAAATGATGAATTTTGCAATGTCTATAGACATGTATTGCAATATTATATCATGTAGATATACTTCTTGAAAAATTGCATCAAAAATATAAATAAAGAATTAAAAAAGTTCACTATATAAGAACTGTATAAATTTTAAATTTTTTCAATTAATTTAGCTGTTTAAAGTATATATATATATATATATATATATATATATATATATATATATATGTCCATAAGCCCATCATTTTTCGTGAAAATTATTGCAGGACCGCTCTGGAAAGATGAAGATTCGTCACAGGGAAATCATCAGAGCCTCTCGTATATAGTAAAGGTGAAAGAAATGTCCCTCCTCAAGCCAATTTAGAAGCATATTTTTACAGGAAGATACCGGATACTAGGAACACCCGCAGCGTTTGCTGGGGATGAGGGAAGGGAACACACAAATTATCTCCTAAAACTGCGAAAAACCAAACTTCAAATTTTAGTGTGTGAGGAGAAGCTTGTTGACTAAAGCATGCATTTGATTGGATTGATTATTCAAAGAACCAAGTATTCATCCTCCATGTGGGCGTTGTTATTTTTGCGAAAAATTTTAAGTTTTATGCAGATAAATAAAAAAATTCTGTCGTAAATAAAAAAAAAATTTGTTGGCATTTATAAATATATGTACATATTAAGTCTGTTTTTAAAATTTCTAAATTTTTTATCTTTTTTAAGTTATTAATGTTTTAAGCATATAATCAAATTACTGAGCCAATTTTAAAATTGTTTAAATGATTTTAAAAATAAATTTCAAAACAGAATAAATTATTATTTTTGTGCATTAGGAAAACCTACAAAAAGTGAAGGTATAGCTATAATAGAACTTGAGAAATATGTATTTAAATTTCCCCATAGACTTAACATTAGGGCTCGTTTTCAATAGGGCGCGGAAGGAGTCCCCTTAACCCCTTGTCAGTGTCGCCCGAATTCAGTTCGGGCAATTACTGCGTGTAGTATTTGTGATGCCCGAACTCAATTCGGGCAGAAGAAAAATTAACGTTTCTATTTTGTGAAGTCCGAGCTGAATTCGTTTCTATTTTAAGATACTTAATTATCTATTTTCCTAATAAATGACACAAGTGGTCCTAGCTTTTTTTTACCAATTCCAACTTTGGTTCTGAAGGTAGTCCATGACTACAACAACACTATGGGAGGTGATGCTAAAGTCGATCAACATCTAACAGACTTCCCGGTTGCTAGAAAAGGAGGTAAAATTATTACTTGCAAATTTTTTTACATCGCCTACACCAGGCGTTATATAAATAACTCCTTTATTTTGCATACTTCAGCAGGAGTTGCAAAAAATATGAACTTCAGAAAATCAATTGTTGAACTAAATAAACCAAATGTTCAACTACCAGGACCATTGCGTGCTAGTGTAAGCTTACTGCGCCTCACAGGTCGATACTTTCCAGAATACATCCCATCAATGGGGAAAAAATCTACTCTAACCAGGCAGTGTTTTATATGCTGTCGTAAAACCGATGAACAAGGGAAGAGAATAAGGCATGAGACAAGAGTTTATTGTAAAAAGTGCAATATATAGGCTTTTGAGCAGTACCTTGTTTTGGGGTATACCATATTGTAAAAGATTTGTAAAATTTATATTTTGAAAATCATATTGTTGTGTTTTTATATTATACTAGTATATACTAGTTATATTTAGCATCGAAATTTCGTTTAATTTGCTCAATACGAATAACATGTATGTGTAATCAATGTTTTATGTGTATGCAAAAATTATAAATATAGTAGTTATAGTATTTAAAACTTTATTTTTGCAATAAAAAAGCATTTTCTAACTCTTATAATAATATAATGAATAAAATTAAACAGTCAAAATTTTTTCCATTTTTAGCCCATTTTTCTGAAATATATGTCACATTTAAGGGGTTAATGCATGTGCAGGCACACAAAAACAAGGGATAAACATGTATTATCGGTACTGATGTTACCATAAACAATGATAGATGGTACCCATGGACATTGATTAATCGCAGAGTTATATTTATAAGTTAATAAGATAGTAAAATTAAGAAATTTCGATAAAAATTCAACTTTTTATTTATATTGTGTCTCTAATTAGAAAAATACTTTTTCCAAGAAGATATATTTTAAGATTTATTCGAGCATAAGTGATATACTCAATAGTAATCCTTTGTGTGAAAGGAAAACCAGTTATAATTTGTAAGCATTTATAATAGAAATTATAATTAGGAATAAATTAAATTCATCTTGTGAGAAACCGAATTATGTTTGGTTTAAGAAAATTTCAAATTTAGGTATATTTTGGACAAAGTAATAAAGAATTTATTAAAAAGCAGTTAAGATCATTGGGATACAAATTATGCTAATACATATTTAAAAGAATTTTTAAAACTGAGAAAAATCAATTGGGACAGTAAAAAATTATAAATCTAGTTTAATCCATTGCAATTTTTAAAAAAATAAGTAAATGAAAACCAGTCTAGATATAAATGTTGAACTTCCGAATAATAAAGCAGGAAATTCCTAAAAAATTGAATAAAAAATGTAAAAAAAATCGTTAATATTTCTTTTATTAAGTGATTTTCCATGCTCACCTTACACCTCATTTCCCCAAAAAACCAGTTTTGTCACCCCATGAAAGCTTCCTTTTGCTCCATAGAATTTCCAAGAAGACCAAAGTGAACGGATTTCTTGGAATAACTTTCTAAAAAGCCGTTATTTGATAACGCTTTTTAGAACATGTTATTTTCTTGGAACGTAACGTTGATAACTAGATATTCAAAAATAACTGCTTTTGCCATCATGCCAGAGCATGAGATAAAGATAGCTTGACAGGATTCTAGATGGGAATACAACTCTCTAACATGATTTTTTTACCAGAAGTTTATACAGAGGATCAGTGCTGAGGTGTTAGCATTTAGAGGTGTGTGCAAGTTTGGAACTAGTAGGATATCCCCCATTGGCGACCATTGCAAATTTTTTTCGTCGCCCAGTTAAGCGCAAGTTTTTTAACGAGAGAATTTTCCCAAAGTTCCAAAAATACGCATTTTAAAAAATTTTAAATCACATAATAGTATAAAAAAATTAAAAAAAGTATTACAGGAAAATGAGTAAATACTTTGTTGGGTTTGCCTTCTCTTCAATACAACTGGTAAAAGAGATAAGTAAATAACAATAATGGACTTACTTGATATGTAGTAAAGCTCATATATCGAATATGCTGAGTGATATTATTGAAAAAATATATAAGAAAAAGATAATAAATAAACAAGAAGAATTTGGAAAAAAAGAACAATTCACGGTGTTGAAAATAATGGATTAAAAAAATATTTTTTCTCTTATATTATAAGAAAAATATATAATAAATAAACAAAATAAAAAAGATATGGTAAAAGACAATGGAACTGTACAGGGTTGGCGCAATTTCCAATTTTCGTGACAAGCACGGCACAGCTATCTCGACAACCTAAATTATGTCCTTAATCGCAATATCCGCTTACTAAATATTGATCGCGTTTGAACTTTTGGAATCACGCGCTATTTCGAATATCAAAACTTTGAATATTTCATTATAATTACGTGCTATAGAAGTATCAAAATTCTAATAGCTAGAAACAATTTTATTAAAACTTGAATTTTAAAATACTGGGCAATGGCGCCCACCTTAAAAAAAAAGGTTAGTGTAGCGCTATCTACTACAGTGACAACCGGGCAATAAAGCAAAACTTCTAACGTTAACAAATTGCATTTTTTTATTCAAACTCGAATTTAAATTAACCAGGCGTGTGACATCCATCTTCAAAAAATTTTAGTACAGCACAATCTAACACTAATAATAACGCAATAAAGCTTACTTAAAGATGTATTTACTTATGTAAACATACACTTTTATAAAAATTCCCTCTGAATGAAATTTTAATGAAAAGTAAAATAACTCACTCACCCGACCGAGGAAGAACAGCTTTAAGGGGTTCGAAAAAATTTTCTACTGCATTTTCTTCATGGTTTTTCCGCCATACATACTCTGCGATGTATGAATCAAACTGACCAGGCACATGATTAGTACCCCGTACAGATCTTTTATTGGCCGATAAAACAAAAATTCGAAATAATATAACTTTAAAAAATCCAAACAACATTGTTTTTAAAAATTAGTAACAATGTATCATACAAAAATTAGGGATAATATAACTTTTAAAAAATTCGAAGTCCAATAATTATAGTATTAACGTAACAAACTATTAAATAGTAAGCAAATAAAATTAAATGCTTCAAGGGTTGAGTAAAAAATGAAGTTCGCGCATGTCATACGATCCTCTTACGTCATAAAACAAAAATCTCGTCATACAAACACATTCCGAACCGTTAAGCCAGTTTGGCACACTTTATCGCACGCTTGGCACATTTTGCCCTTTGTAAAATTCTTTAATCTTAATCGAAAGATATAAATAATAAACAAAAACAAATTGGAAAAAAGAACAGTTTACAATGTTTGGACGCTGGTGACAACGAAACACAACAGCAAACAGCGGTCAATTGGCTTCGAATTGAAACTTAGAACAAAAACTTCGAATTGAAAGTAAAACGAAAATTTTAAATGCTGTTGCCACTGAAAAACCAAATATGGCAACAAAAAAATCTGAAAAGTCACTCAAAATCTGAAATTGGCAACATTATAATCAAAAAAACGGACGTGTTTGGGGGGATACCATACTTACACCGTAAGTTTTATTCCTTTTGTTTATCTAATTTTGACGGTTTTTCAATTCCTGTGATAATAGTTCCCTTTTTTCTGACTCGTTAGTTTCTACTAGTGATTTGTTCTTCTGAATCTGATTCTGACTTACCTGCTTATTCTAATGCAATTTCTGATAATGTTCCTTGTTCAAATGTTGATGTTCTGAATGTTGTAAATACTAACCCAATTATTAATAATACTGTTACTGATGATTGTAATATTTTATGTGTTAATGATTTTGATAACTCAAGTGTTTCCTGTAATCTTTCTGATGTGTCCTCAAAAAATAAATCGGGTTAATTTAAAATCAAATTCTAATAACCCCTTTACAAAGAAATTAAGAAAAATAAATCTAAAAAAATGCAGGACCCTTGTTCTTTAAAGAATCGAAAAGTTTTAGCGAAAAAAGTAACTCCCCCAAATTAGGCAGGTAATTATCAAGATAATGAAGCTAAAATAACTAAACCAAAATTAAAATTAAATAAATAAGAAAAATGATGACATTTCTATTCTAATAGTGATGAGGAAATGTTAGTTGAAAATAATTTAAAATGAACTTAAGAAAGGGCAGTGATTCAAATGATTATTCTAAAATTAATCCTAATGATTTTAAAGCAGTAAACAAAAGGCATAGGAAGAGGCACAGTGAAAAAATTAAAAATGATAGTTTCAAAAGAGAGCAGATCAGGTTAGGAAAACGTTTTAAAACTGTAGGCGTATAGTTCAAATAGCTTTGGGGACTCCTCGACAATCCTGCCAAATTTTTGGAGGGACAGCTGACAGTCACATTATAGGGCTACAAATAATTCAAAATAAACTTCTAAGGATAATTTCTATGGCACCATGGTACTTGAAAAATGAAGCTATCAAGCGTGACCTTTGTGTCACTAACATCTCTATTTACTTCTTTCAAATAAGCCAAAAGTTCTTAGCAACCTTCCAGAAATAGAAAAAGAAGAAATATCGAAGGTACCGATTTACAATATTTTTAATGTAGCAAACAGAAATAGATCGCTAACAGTACTAAGACTGAAGACTCTCATCTAGATGATACAACACAAGACAAAGTGTGGAGACGAGTGAGACAACAACATAAAATCCAGGTCGTATATTCACTTTTTTTTATGTAATTTTATTTATTTTTTTTATAAAACTAATATTTCTCTGCTTTAATTTTTTTTTCTTCTCTCTTATCAGGAACCAATTAATCATGACTAATAAATTTTTTCTTTTTCATATTTTTTAATCACTTTTACTAGTTTTTCAGGTAAACCTATCCTACAGGAGATTGAACTTTTTTTCTGTAGCTCCACAAAGCCTAATACCATCTCTAGGTTAAACCTAGGGTTGTATCTATGTATTCTCCATGCAGCTACTTGAATATCAAGAAGACAAACTTATCAGAATTGTTTATAGAGCAAAACACTTCATTAAGAAAGATAAATAAAGGCAAAACGTATGCTACTAACTATAACAGATTTCATAAAACACACAGCTTTTAAATTCCTTATCAATTTATATATATCAATGTTATTTCGAGATACAAGAACACTCTTTTTACAATCGGTACAATATAATAGTTTCTTATCCTTTAGATGTGAATTCATTTTATTATTAAAAAATTATTATTCAGATCTAACTTAAAATCAAATCGTACAACCTTTAATTAATCATTCTCAGAAAAATGTTTTAAATAAACTCTGCCTTTATTTCCTCTTTATTTTCTATACTCGCCAATATATAGTGCAACTACTCAAAAAATAGTTTTTTTAGAATAATAATTGCTGACTTAAAATTACTAATGTCTGCCAATAGATGACGCTGTACGATAATATGTCACATCTATTCACTAATGAACGGCTAATTTGTCAACGCATAGGATCTCTCATTTATTTTTGTACTGAATTGGTTAATTAACTAGAAAATTAAAATTAGCATGAGCAACTCCAGAGATTTAATGTAAAAGTAAACAATTGAGAATAAACATCAACTTCTTTGAAAATAAGATCCAGTAGAATAAAAAATTTCTTATCGCTCTCACACACACATCTAAGCAAAAAATCTTATTATTTAAAAATTTATTGTTAAGATTTGCCTCAATCTTAAATCCTGCAAACTTTAATTAATATTTTCTCCGAATAATGCTTTGACTAAGTTCTCAGAGTTTATTTTTCTTTTTCCCGCATCAGTTGCCAATAGATGGCGCGCGCGCTACAATTCAAAATCATAAATATATGTGTAATGCTTATCAACAAACTTGTGACTCCAATAGATTTTTTCCAATAGACTCCAAGAGATTCCAATAGTGGTTTATTCACCGATGACACGACCGTTTCTATTATCACATTTAATCACCTAGTTACGTTTGAAAACACGAGTGATCATGTTAAAGGAATTGGAAAATATGCAACACTAAAAAAAAAAACTCTTGAACAAAAAAAAAAAAAAAAAAAAAACATTTACAACTTTCCTATTTTAACAAAAAACCTAAGAAGTTCCTACATGTTTTGTCATTTAAAAATTTGTTATTCATATCCATTTTAAACATAAATCCGAAAAAAATTTAATTAGAATTTCGTTTCGAAAAACACTACGTTTATTTCTATTTTTATTTTATACAATCATTAATAGATGGGGTTGCTAAAAACGCTTAAGTTTGGATTTATTGATCAAAGTTTCTATTCTTTCATGTCAACTAATAGATAGATGGATCCATAAAAAATGTTTACTTTCTCTAATAAGATTTTCTTCTTTCATTTAATACAGCCTTCAACAGATAGCGCTACTACTGAATAATCAGTATTTAGAATAAGTCTTCAACTTTATTTACAGCAGGTAACTATCGAGAATATAACTATCATATATTCTTTACTTTGATTTTAGAAATTTTTCCTTAAAACAGCTTCAATGTAATTAATCTGTGTTGCTCAAACTTTCAAATTTAATTTTAATTTTTTTCGGTTTCAATATTACCAATTAAACTTTGTTTAAGAAATTCAAACAGATTAGTTTTTAATTCCAAAAACTCAGCGAGATCACGTTTTATATAAGACCTTTGCGAAGCTGAATCGCATAAACAACGAAAAATTTTCACTATTGAAGGGCCCGATACTCTTATTTTGAATGTTTGTAATAAAGCATCGGTAGAGCTGGAAGAGCTATTGCTGGTGACACTGTTAGGTTCTGTTTTGCTCGGAGATGTAAAAGAATTTTTATTTCCTTACATATATGTACATAAAATTGGAAAGTATCTTTTAGAGCAAACTATACAGCGGACACTCACTTCGCATCTATCTTGCACGACAGTTAATTCTAAGACATGAGCACGCTTTCATTTGTAATACTTTCTCTTTTTTTTCTTTAAAAGGCATTTTTTGAGCAGTAACACAGTCGCTACTGCAATGAGTCCTTTTTTAAAAAAATAAGCAAAAAATATTCGATCATCTCTTTTCTATTTTTGTTTGGGCTATAAGACTCAAAACTGTTAAAATGGCCACCTCCAAATTCAGATCTCGAGTGAAGTCTTATTTATGTTTTACTGTTCTGTTTTTATCTTTTTCTCCCGAACAGAATGTTTTTGCTATACTCAGACGCTCCGCGTTAACCACCTCGGAACGAAGGAATTGAATTAAGAGGTCAAGGTCTTCAGTGTTACGAGAAATGGAGTTCATTTCTCTTTCCCATGCAAGTGAAATTTGGCCAGGAATGGAAGCTTCTACTAACAGATTAGACATGCATACATATTTTTCCTTAGTTACTCCTAAATTTTCTAAGCAACGCAAACAAGTTTCTAATTTATCAACTTAACTAGTAAAAGATATGTTTTGCGACTGATTTAAAATTAATTTCAAAAGTTCGCTCTCATATAATTCAATAAGAATTTTATCATCAGCAAAACATGCTTTTAAGTTTTTTATGACTCTTTTATATTCACTTTTAGCAGGGCCGGTCCTAGACATTTTGGAGCTCCGGACAAAACCTTAATTTTGCGCCCCCCCCCCTCTGTTTTTTTTTCAAGTAAATCTCATGCAACCATATCAGAAAGTCAAGGAAATATTGAAAAAAAAAAACGTTTTATTAAAAACTCAAGCATCAGATAACAAGAAAAGCAATTTAGCACTTAAAGCAAAATAACAAAAATTAAAAGGTAGTAATGCTACTAAATTAATATCCCATATTATAAATAAATTCTAACTAACCAAAATAATTAAAATGCCGTTTTTCTAACTTTTCTTTCGACAAACTCACGAACCAGTGATTTCAAGTCTAATTTGTCACTAATTTGGTGTTCTATAACTATCATTGCCAATTCATTGAGACGATTTTGCGTCTGCATCGTTCTGAGATAATTTTTTATTTATTTATTAATTTTTTGTTTTTGTTTTGAAAAGCTTTTATTCCTCTGAAGCCACAGTGACTGGCAATGTAAGATTCTTAATGCTATGCTGAGGTTTGGTGCGAATTTAAATGTAGCGATAAACTTAAGAACTCAACAGGGGTTTCCTTTTTAGTTAATAATGACGAAACAATGCGTATTTCATCGGCTAGTTCCAGGGCGTTAAGATTGCTTGAATTTCCATCAGTTAAAACTACTTCCAAATCTTTGCAATGAGCCAGTAGCTCATAGAAGGGCATGTCTTTTAGACCAAAAATATTATACAAAAAGCTGAAATAATTACTGTGAGTATTAATCAAATTATATCTGGTTTCCAAGGCATTTATTGCTTGATCTATAGTGTGAAAAAAATCTATTTTATATTTTTGTTTGAGGTCTTGAACGGGTTCATCGGGGCCCTCATACAAAAACGTTTTTGTTTTGCTTCTGACATGATGACGTGATGTGGTGGTTTCGAAATTAGCTTCCACGTCAATCTCTGAAACAAGCTCGGTTGCTTCTAAAATGATGCTTTCAAAAGTTTCATCTGATCTCAGGTTTTCAAAGAAGAGTTTGCAGTTACTAAGCATATCAATAGCTTGTGACATATCAAAATTTACAGTTTGCAAAAGTTTGCTGATGGGGTTAATATGACTCAAAATTTTGTACCAGATCACAACAGAACATATAAATTTGAACTGCTTCAAATTATTTAATAATCCGTTAGCCTCGTCTCTGATCATATTATGGATTTCTAAATCTTCATATATGCTGTACAAAGCATCGCGAATTGGATCAATTTGAAACCGCAGAGCTTTTAATGAGTTGTCTCCACTTTCCCATCACGTACTCAATGGTTTTAGGGTGTAAGTATTAATATATTTCAGAGTAATATTGCCCAACGAAATGAAGAGGAAGAAAAAATTTATATAACTTTTGAACAATATTGAAGAATTTGGCTACCTCAAACGAGGATTTTGCCATATCATTTACGACCAAATTTAGCGAATGGCTGCTGCATGGAACATAAAATGCTCTGGGGTTTATATTTCTGATTCTTGTTTCACGCTCTTAATTTTTTTTAAATTTTTGATCAAGATAAAATATTGTATTAAACTCGTGCCAAAACTACGCTTTTTTATACTTGCTACTTCTCAGCACTTGCTACGCTGTGCTTTGAAAACTGCTTGTATAAAACAGCTTGCTTTTTAACATTTTTATAAACTACTATTTCGTTAGTCCTCAAAAAAATGGTCACACCATAACAACCAAGTCACACTATACAGCGACGGATTTACGATTCATGTGGCCCTACGCTATATAATTTTAGGGGTCCCTACTCCCTACATTTTATTTTTATAATTGTAATACATAACTACCCAATTTTTTTAATACGAAGGACAAACTAAAACAAACAAAATGAAAAATACTCTGCCAATTTATGGGCAATACGATTAACAACGAATCCCCCCTTCTTTGTAGGTACCTCCACTGGAAAAAAAAATTGATACCACCCAAGACATTTTTTGATGTAAACTATAATTTTTGAAATCCCCCTTGTGTGCCACTGGCTTAAAAAAATAAAATACATTTTATTCAACTCCAGACTCAATTACCTTTTATTTGATACCACACAAGCCATGTTTTGATCTAAACTCTAATTTTTGAAATCTACCCCCACTCTTTTTTCGGCTTATGTCTGATGGATTTTATTCATTTTTAAAAATGAAAACAAAATTTAAAACACTTACCTTCACAGAAGCCAAACACACTGGAGAATTTGCACAAGCACTTTTTTAAAGCTTTTTTGCACTAAAAATTTAAACAAACTATTTTATTTAGCACCAGCCGAAGTCTAGTGGCAAATAATGCATTGTTTTAAATCTATTTCCTTTCTATATGCATTTAAAAAGGGCTGTTAGATCTTGTTTCGCTTGGTTTCAAAATCAAAATCAAAACTATCAGTCAAATCTTGCAACGCGCTTTTGAGAAAATTCCCGTGAACTGATTTCAATGAAATTTGGTATACTTACAATACAAGGGTCCGATGACAATGCAATATTATGAAAAATAATTTATTGATTTGAAATCAGAATGATAAAAAAATATTCTTTACTTATTTGTGCATTTTATAAAAGCCTGTAACTTAATTTTTTTATCAGTTTGTTTTCATTTTCCATGATTTTGGCGCCCCAAGATCATTGCGCTCCGGGCGGCCACCCGTATCACCCTACCCTGGGACCGGCTCTGCTTTTTGATACCTGAAAAGACTGAACAAATTCTAATGTCTTACCTTTTGTTGCTTGAATCAAATACGCGCATTTCACGTCGTCCTCTATTTTTGGAACATAGACCAAAAAACAAAACAATTCTTGGGGTCACCATCGAAATCTATCAATTCCAGTTTTGGAAGGTTTATTCTCAAATGATCTGTTGACGGAGCATATCCAGTTGTTGCGCAGATTTTTCAAAAGTTTTTGAAAATTCTTGAAAACTAACTTTTGCAGAGGTAAAATTATCACGATAGGTTTTGATTTGCTCCATTTCACTTTTCACGATCACGTCTGTTTCTGTCTCGGGATCAGGATTTGAAGAAAGGTGAATTTCCCCAAATTCATCGTTTTCTAAAAAGACGCTTTGTTTTTTTCTTCCTGTTTGGCAAATGCTAGTGACGTTGCGTGAAAGTTGTTTGATTCAATACAGATTTCCTGTTCATGAATAGTTTTCGTAATTGCTGATCTCAGTACCTTCCGTTGAAGTAAGCAGGTATAATCCATTTTTTGGAAAATAATTTTATGTAGGTTTATGCCCTGGGCACACGACTTTGTTGGAGCACAAATAAGGTCGTGTGTTTAAACAAGGACCCAAAGGTTTCGTTTTTACTTGTTTTATTCACTCATAGCACAAAGAGGACAGCAACGAGCACACAGCGTAGACAAAGAGAAAGTGATAGTTGCATTAATTCACAGAGCGCTAATAGCGCCCTCTGTTATTTAATGGGGGAGATACAACACACAGAGCTTCGCCTTCTCTGCAATATTTTGCTTTGTGGATCTTTCTTGCCGTGCAGTGTGTATGCTGTGATGAATTTTGATATCGTACATCTATTCACTACTAAACATTCGGCTATTTCGGTCACACTGGCTCCAGCTGGATGAACTCCAACATTTTTTCTTGTTTGAAGGATTGTCATTTAACGCTTTTGAAAAATATGTCTTGCAAAACTTCAATAAAGCTACCAAATACTACCAGAATATATACATTTCTGTTTATAAAAAAGTACCTATTATATTTTTATCCTTACGAAGCAAAATCAAAAATGTCCGTTTCATTGACATGAGCTTCCATTATTTTGATAACTTCCACGACAGTAAAATGAAAAAATTAGAAACCCTGCAATTATTAGACTAGAAAAAACTAGGAAAAAACTAGGGTTAAAGCACCCTAGTTTTTTCTTAATGACAAAATAAGACAAGAATTAAAGCCCTCTCTTAGATAATACTTTGCAACAACATACACAAAAATTTAAATAAAACTGAAAATGAATCTATCATAGTTCTTCCCTATTATAACGACTTTAGCAACACTACCCGGCACCGTCCCCGTTTGCTTCTGTCTAAAGTTTCCTCACCAGCCCCCATAAATTAATCACATAAACAATACGTCCTTAATTATAATTTATTAATTAATTATTGACAAGATCCTAATATAAACAAATAAAAATATATAATAAATAAATGTTCATATTTTATATATATATATATGTATATATAATTTCCTATTTTTATTTCTAATCAAAAATTGATATCAGAAATAAAAATATGTATAAACAAACAAACAAAAAAACTATGTTAAAAAAATTTCTCTCCTTGTATATAGAATTTCTGTTCTTTTTTGTCTAATTTTCCCACTCACTCTCCTTTTTTTTTAGATATTACTTATGTGCTCTAAAATAAATCTATTTAAATCTAATATTTTATAACCATGTTTGAAATTTAAGTAAAGATGTAAGAAAACATTGATTTAATTAATTAAATAATTTAAAATTATATTACAAGTCCCGCTCATAGAAAACAGTAACTACACTACTGGCCATTAAAATTGCTACACCAAGAAGGAATTCAAATAACAGAACGATATTTATTGGACACATACATTATAGTGGAAAGAACAAGTGATTAGATTTACAGAAAATTAGGATGTATAGATCTTGAGAAATCAGTACCCAGAGCAGCCACCTCTGGCTGCAATAACAGCATTTATCCGCCTAGGCATGGAGTAAAACAGAGATTGTATGGCATGTACGGGGATCTCAGTCCATGCAGCTTCAACACTATGCCACAGTTCATCAACAGTAGTGGATGGTGAGTGATGGCGTGCCGATCGCTCGGCAACCATTGACCACACGTTCTCAATTGGTAACAGATCAGGAAAACGTGCTGGCCAGGATAACAGTCGAACCTGTTCTGTATCAAGGAAGTTCAGAACAGTACGGGCAACATGCGGTCATGCATTATCCTGTTGAAACAAAGCATTAGGTGAAACCTCAAAGATAGGGCAGAGCCACAGGCCTTAACACATCGGAAGTGTAACGGTTGCTGTTCAAAGTGCCGGTAATGCGAACAAGAGGTGATCGAGACGATGTATCCAATGGCACCCCATACCATCACTCCAGACAGATGGGCCAGTATGGCGAAGGTCCAATGGAAGCTGGCAATGCGCGTTCTCCACGATGCCTCCAAACACGGATGCGGCCATCATGGTCCTGTATACAGAACCGAGATTCATCTGTAAAGATGACGTGATGCCATTCCCGCGTCCAGGTTCGTAGCTGATCACACCATTGAAGGCGCTCCTGTCTGTGACGCAGCCTCAATGGTAGCCGAAGCCATGGTCGCCGTGCAGACAATTCATGCTGCTGCAAACGTCGTCGAACTGTTCGAGCAGAAACTTGTTGCCTTGCAAATGACTCCATTTCTCGACTTAGGGTTCGTGACGTGGCTGTACGATCCCTTGTGACCATGCGGATAAGATGTCTGTTTTCTCTGCTGTTAGTGATGGGGGGTCGCTGAGATCCTGCATGATGTTCCGTATGATTGTCCTGAACCCATCGATTCCATATTCTGCTAACTGTCATGGGGTCTCGACCGACGTGAACAGCAATATTGCGGTACGATAAACCGCAATCTCGGTAGGCTATAATCCTTTCTCGATCAAAGTCGGACACGTGCTGATAGGCATTTCTTCTTCTTACACGAGGCATTACAACAACTTTATTTGCCGAAAACAACGTTGAAACGGAAATTGAGTATGAGAAAATTGCTGTCAAATCTCTGGTTTTATACACATTGTAGATGTCACTACTGTCGCCTGCTTTCTATGAATGCGCTGAAAATCTAATCATTTGTATATCACAGCAAGTTCTACCTGTCATGCAAATTTCACGTGTGTGGTGTGCCGCTTTCCTGGTGTAGCAATTTTAATGGCCAGTAGTGTAGTCAAACCAATCAGAATCGAGATGTAGACTACCAGTATTAATGCAATGTCTCTTGAATATATACATAAAACTCTTGGTTATGCAGTTATTTAAATGCAAAACTAACATTAATACACAAACTGTGCATTGCCCTATGCTGGAAATTGTCTTCATCAATTTGGAATAATTTCAACAGTGCACTTCAAATAGACCAAAGATAAAATTATTTTTATTATGTAATAAATAATGGAAATTATATTGTGTCAAAATTAATTATCACATGAAAACGATTAAATTTCAAATATAAAAGAATAATTAAAATTAAAGTTTCATTAAAATGTAGAAATTACTTATAGAGACATTCTTTGTTTATCGATTTACAGAAAATCATTACTATAAAAAATAATATATTATCTATCCCGATGTTTATCATTAAGATGTATTTTTACATTAGATTAGATTTTTAGAAATGTATTCCTTTTGAAATAAAGCTTTAGATCACACTAAATTTATTTGAAAATGCTAAACTACTTATGGCCAAACTTCAGATATTAATGCTAGTTAGAAAAAAGAAATCAAATTAAAAAATAACAGACATGCAAAATATAGATAAGAGATTATCAACATAGCACTTTAGGATGGCTACTGGTTTTTAATTACCATTATAATTGCAGATTATTATAATTATGAATTCAACACCAGAAACACACAGTGAGCAAACTAAAGCAAAATTTCATACTGAATTTAATTCATATTATTTAAAATAGATTATTATTTGCAATTCTTATATTTTGACTTAAATTTACAAACAATGTGACCAAAGATATGACCAATGTATAGTGCAAAATAAATAGACCCTTTAAAGAATTGAATGTACTTACCAAAATATTCTGTTATATATATATATATATATATATATATATATATATATATATATATATATACAAAATTTTTTAGAAAATGTAAAATTAAATAAAAGGGATTCAAATAATGTTAAATATTAAAGTTCATTGATAAAAAAATATGTGCTATAAGCATAATTTGTAAATACATAATTATGAGAAACATGTATAGTTATTTACAAACTTAGTATTTCTGCCTGAGTAAAAACTTTAAGGCCATCAACCATTTTTTCTAAAAAATAAATATAATATAATCGTGTAATTACCATTCCAACTACTAGCTCGTGGCAACGCTACAATTTTCATATTTGTCATACGTTTCTTCGAAGATCTGTGATCTTTGTGAAGATGGTGAAGGGTAAGAAATTAACTGATCGTGAAGGAAGACAGATCGAAGCTTTGTCTTCAACAGGAATGAGTAGTCGTGCTATTGCGATAAAAGACAGGAAGATCAAAGACTGTAGTAAACTATTTTTTAAAATTGAAAGACAATTATGTCAAAAAGAATATTGGGGGAAGACCTAAAGCTTTATCCTGGTGTGATGAAAGAAGAATTTGCAAACTTGCATCTACTGGAAAGTACTCAACCAGGAAACTGATTCCGACGACAGGTTTAAAAGTATATCAAAAAATGATTTATAACACAATTAGAAGGTTTGGAAGGTACACTTATACAGCAAAACTGACTAAGGCTCAGTTACTGCAGACACAAAATAGAGCGTTTGAACTTTGGCCAGAAAGTCATGACCTTAAACAACCAATGGATAGAAATTATTTTTCTGACAAAAAAAAAATGGAATTTGGATGAACCAGATGGCTGGAATTCCTACTAGCATGATATAAGAAATAAAAAAGAAATAGTCTCCAAGCGCTAATTAGGTGGAGGGTCTGTCATGATTTGGGGATGTTTTGCTTACAATGGTGTGGGCTCAGTTGCATTCGTTTAAGGTAGAATGAATTCACAAGGAGACCAAAATGTCCTAACAAATCATCTTTTACCAAATGCTGAATGTTTTGCTGGAGAAAATTGAAAATATCAGCAAGACAATGCATCGATCCATTCAAGTAACAGCACAAAAAATTGGTTCCAAGTCAACAATTTTGAAACTGTGAAATGGCCAGTTAGATCACCTGATCTCAACCCAATCGAGAACCTTTGGGGTGACTTAGCAAGAAGAGTTTTTGCAAATGGGAGATATTTTACAACATATTGAAGATGAATAATATAAAACCGACCCCACCCTTTGTCAAAATTCGTTTCATCCATGAAAACAAGAATATTTGAAGTAATATGAAGAAATGGTACCTACACAACCTTCTAAGTATTTATATTTTTTTTATATGTTATTTTCTGTGTTGGCCTTAAAGTTTTTACTCTGGCTCAAATATTCATCTGTGTGTTCCTTGTTTCAAATATGGTCGCTATGCATGCAAAGACCTATTAATAAGTCTGCGTATGTGTGATTCTACTTTCCTTCAATCTCAATGGTAAATGCGACCAATAAGGCAAAATTTAATGTACTAACTATTATTGTGCGACCAATAAGGCAAAATTTAATGTACTAACTATTATTGATTTCATAAAATACCCAGCTTTAAATTCCTTAAGAATTTATGTATCAATGGTATTTGGAGACGCAAAAACACTATTTTTACAATCATTACAGTAAAAAAATTCTTATACCCCATTGATGTGAATTAATTTTATTATTAAAAAACTATTATTCAGATCTGTCTTAAGATTAAATTATACATATATCATACATCTCTCATACATTAAATAGATCATACTAACTCTAATTAATCATTCTCGAAACAATGTTTTAAATAAACTCTGCGTTTATTTTCTCTTTATTTTTATACCCACCAACAGATGGTGCAACTACTCAACAAATAGTTTTTTTTAGAAAAATAGTTGCTGAATTAATATTACTAATGGCTGCCAATAGATGTCGCTGTACGATAATATGCTACATCTATTTACTAATGAACGGCTATTTTGTCAACTCATAAGATCTCTCATTTATTTTTGAACTGAACAGTAGTTAATTAAATCGATTATTAAAATTAGCGTGAACAAATACAGAGATTTAATATATGAAAGAAAAAAAATCGAGAATAAACATCAACTGCTTTGAAAATAAGATCCAGTAGAATAAAAAATTTCTCATCGTGCTCACACACAAACTAAACAAAAAATCTTATTATTTAAAGATTTATAGTTCACAGAAGTCTTAAGATTAAATCCTGCAAACCTTAATTAATATTTTCTCCGAATAATGTGTTGTCAACATTCTCTGAGTTTATTTCTCTTTTTTCTCCATCAGTTGCCAGTAGATGGCGGTACTAGTCAAAATAAAAATTTATGTATAATACTTATCGAAAAAAACTTGTGACTCCAATAGATTTCCTCCAATAGACTCAAATAAATTCAATCGATGTTCATTCACCGAAGACCCGATAATTTCTAACATTACATTAGATCACCTAGTTACGTTTGCGAGTGATGTTAAAGGATAAGGGAAAGTTAAGGGAATTGGAAAAAATATAACTAAATCACCTTGAACAAAAGAAATTCAAAGCTTTCTTATTTAAACAGAAAACCTAAGAAGTTCCTACATGTTTCATCATTTAAAAATTTGTTATTCATATCCATTTTAAACAAAAATCCGAAATCAAATTAATTAGAATTTGGTTTCGATAAAACACTATGTTTATTTCTCTTTTTATTTTATACGGCTATTAATAGATGGCGCTGCAAATAAACAATCAAATTTGCACCATGGTGTATTAATGAAAGTTTTTATTCTTTCCTGTCAACTAATAGATGGCGCCATAAAAAATGTTTACTTTCTCTTATAAGGTTTTTTCTTTTAATTTATACAGCCTTCAATAGATGGCGCTAATACTGAACTCTCAGTTTTTAGAATGAGTCTTCAACTTTATTTATAGTAGGTAAATATAGAAAGTAATTATGAACTATATTCTTTATTTGTGGATTAGATTTTTTTTAATACTGCTTCAATGTAATTAATCTGTGTTGCTGAAAAAAAAAACTTGCAAAGTTTCCTCCAAATGTCAATCAACCGGTTTCTTACTTTGATTTTATTTTTAATTTTACCATGTTCACATAATACGCAGAATGCAATGAAACTAATATGGAAAGACCTAATATTTATATAGAATCCTTTATCGGCATAGGGTAGAGCTAACTCTCTCATGTAATGTAACTTTGATTCTTCTTGGAATTGATTTCTTCAATATTGTTCAGAAGATTATTGTACCATTCATTCTTCATGGAGTTAATGAGAAATTTATGTTAGAGATTTCGGTGGAGGATAGTGATTCTGCATAGAACGTTAAAAAATAGAATATAACGACTCATTTATGTTGAGCGTTCGGGTGAATGTGCGAGTCAAGATGAATGCTGAATATAATCCTTATGTTCATCAAACTATTAATGAACAAGTTTCACTGCGTAAACAAGAACAGTTACTTTCTGGAAAACTGCATTTCATACTAGAAATAATTTGCATTTTCGGATTGACCTGGTAAGCTAAAATTAACTTTTCTATGTAATTTAATTTTTTTTTTATAAAATTGATACTTTTGTTTTCATTTTTTTTTACTTCTCTCTTATCAGGAACCAATTAATCATGACTAATACATTTTTGCTATTTCAGATTAATTAATCATTTTTACTCGCTTTTTCAGGTACACCTATCCTACAGGAGATTGAAATTTTGTTCTGAAGCTCCAAAAACCCTAATACCGTCTCTAGAGTAAACCTAGGGTTGTATCTGTGTATTCTCCATGCAGCTACTTGAATATCAAGAAGACAAACTTATCAGAATTGTTTATAGCGCAAAATACTTCATTAAGAAAAATAAATAAGGCAAAACTTCTGCTACTAACTATAACCGATTTCATAAAACACACAGCCTTTAAATTCCTTAACAATTTATATATATCAATGTTATTTCGAGATACAAGAACACTCTTTTTACAATCAGTACAATATAATTGTTTCTTATCTTTTAGATGTGAATTCATTTTATTATTAAAAAATTACTATTCCGATCTGTATTAAGATTAAATCATACAACCTTCAGTTAATGATTATCGGAATAATGTTTTGAATAAACTCTGCGTTTATTTCCTCTGTATTTTCTATACCCTCCAATAGATGGTGCAACTTCTCAAAAAATATTTTTTTTAGAATATAATTTGCTGACTTAATGTTACTAATGCCTGCCAATAGATGACGCTGTACGATATTATGTCACATCTATTCACTAATGAACGGCTATTTTGTCAACTCATAAGATCTCTCATTTATTTTTTTACTGAATTGGTTAATTAAATCGAATATTAAAATTAGCATGAACAAATCCAGAGATTTAAAATAAAAGGAAACAATTGAGAATAAACATTAACTTCTTTGAAAATAAGATCCAGTAGAATAAAAAATTTCTTATCGCTCTCACATATCCAAGCAAAAAACTTATGATTTAAAAATTTTTAGTTAAGATTTGCCTCAATCTTAAATCCTGAAAACTTTATTTAATATTTTCTCCGAATAATGTTTTGACTATGTTCTCAGAGTTTATTTCTCTTTTTTCCCCCCATCAGTTGCCAGTAGATGGCAGTACTAGTCAAAATCAGAATATATGTATAATGCTTATCAACAAACTTGTGACTCCAATAGATTTCTTCCAATAGACTCCAAGAGTGGTCTATTTACCGAAGACACGACCATTTCTATTATCATATTAAATCACCCAGTTACATGTTACGATTGATCATGTTAAAGGAATTAAAATATACAACTAAAAAAAAATCTCTGGAAAAAAACATTTACTGTTTTCCTGTTTAAAAGAAAATCTAAGAAGTTCCTACATGTTTTGTCATTTAAAAATTTGTTATTCATATCCATTTTAAACGTAAATCCGAAAACAAATTAATTAGAATTTCATTTCGAAAAAACGTAAAAAGAATTTCTTTTATTTTATATAATCATTAATAGATGGCGCTACTAAAAAACACCTAAGTTTTGGTTTATTGATCAAAGTTTATAATTTTTCATGTCAACTAATAGATGGCGCCATAAAAAATGTTTACTTTCTCTAATAAGATTTTCTTCTTTCATTTAATGCAGCCTTCAATAGATGGCACTACTACTGAATAGTCAGTATTTATAGAATAAGTCTTCATATTTATTTATAGCAGGTAACTATCGAGAATAACTATCACATACATTCTTTACTTTGATTTTAGAAATTTTTTCTTAAAACAGCTTCAATGTAATTAATCTGAGTTGTTGAAACTTTCAAATTTTCCTCCAAATGTCAAAATAATGGAAAGACTTATTATTTATAAGGAATCCTTTATCAGCATAGTGTATGTAATGTAACCTTGATTCATCTTGGAACTGATTTCTTCAATATTGTTCAGGGAATTATTGTAGCATTCTTCATGGAGTTAATGAGAAAGTTATGATCGAGATCTCGGTGGAGGATATTGAGTGATTCCGCATCGAACGTTCTAATATAACGATTCATTTATGTTGAGAGTTCGGGTGAATGAGCGAGTGAAAATGAATGCTGAATATCATCCTTGTGTTCATCAAACCATGAATGAACAAGTTTCACTGCTTAAACAAGAGCAGTTACTTTCTGGAAAACTCCATTTCATACTAGAAATAAGTTGCATTTTTGGATGGACCTGGAAAGCTAAAACTTCCTTGTAATTCTCAGAGCGATCCTTCCTTTCAAGGATATCATTGGTCCGTTTGGAAATGAAGACATGGTTGCCCATACCATGACAGATCTAGCTCCATACTTGATATTCAGAAGGAAATAATTACAATTTTTTGCTTTTTCAGTAGTCCTCCAAACTTGTATCCATCCTAATTTAAGGAAATTTGTGAAAGACCATTCAACAAACAACATTACTTTTTTTCCATTCATTAATCGACCAGGTTTTGTGAATGAGTTTCCACTGTAGCTGACGTTTTCCATTTACTTCCGAGAAAAGTGCTTTTGAAATTGTTACTCTGCAATAAAAGCTCAATTTTTAAAGCAGATTTTCAATTTCAATCACCGAAACAGGATAATCTAAATTCTGATTGGACTCTGCGGTCACTTTTGGTGCAATTAATTGTTAGCTTTTTAGACATTAAAATGAACTTCAATACCTGATGGGCTCTTTCACAGAGCTTCTCTTTCCGTGTAATATCTTGTTTTGTGGACATGTCTTACCACGCAGCGTGTATGCTGTCATGATTTTAGAAATCGTAACTTTAGTAATGTCTAAATTTTGGGATGTTTCGGTCACACCAGCTCCAGCTGGACAAACTCCAACATTTTTGCTTGTTTGAAGGTTTGCGATTTAACGCTTTTTAGAAAACTCCAAGGCTTGCATAACTTCAATAAAGCTACCACAAACTACCAAGATATACACATTTTTGTTTACTAAAAAAGTAGCTATTATATTTTAATCCATTCGAAGCGTAGTTAAAAATGTCACTTTAATGACAAGCTCTTCCATTATTTTGATAACTAGAAGTGATAAAATTAAAATAAACGACACCTCGCTACCATAGTCTGCTAGTTGTAAATATTTTGGAGTTACATTCGATAGAAAATCAACAGGGAATAATTACCTACAAAATATTCAAAATAAATTTAAACAACACTCTGCAACCCTCTACCCCTTAATGAAACACAATTCTGACCTCTCAATGGAAAATAAAGAGCTCATTTACGAAGCATACCTCAGACCACTTTCATCCTGAGCCTACCACCTCTAGGGTTTGACCCACGATAATAAAGTAAAAAAAACTAGAAACCCCCTACAAAATAAAATTATTTGACAGGCTTTTATAGAACCCTGGTTTTTTCGTAATGACAAAAAAAGAAAAAAATTAATTAAGAAAACTCCAAGGCTTGCATAACTTCAATAAAGCTACCACAAACTACCAAGATATATACATTTTTGTTTACTAAAAAAGTAGCGATTATATTTTAATCCATTCGAAGCGTAGTTAAAAATGTCACTTTAATGACAAGCTCTTCCATTATTTTGATAACTAGAAGTGATAAAATTAAAATAAACGACACCTCGCTACCATAGTCTGCTAGTTGTAAATATTTTGGAGTTACATTCGATAGAAAATCAACAGGGAATAATTACCTACAAAATATTCAAAATAAATTTAAACAACACTCTGCAACCCTCTACCCCTTAATGAAACACAATTCTGACCTCTCAATGGAAAATAAAGAGCTCATTTACGAAGCATACCTCAGACCACTTTCATCCTGAGCCTACCACCTCTAGGGTTCGACCCACGATAATAAAGTAAAAAAAAACTAGAAACCCCCTACAAAATAAAATTATTTGACAGGCTTTTATAGAACCCTGGTTTTTTCGTAATGACAAAAAAATAAAAAAATTAAAACTCACAATTAGACAATACTTTTCAATAATAATAATGTATAACATTTATAGAAATTTAAATAAAACTGAAAATGAATCTATCATAGCTCTTCCATTCTATAAAGATCTTAGTACCCATAACCAAAACCACTTCGATTCTGACCAAAGTTTCTGTACTTGGAGGGGAAGATACCAGATCAGTTGTCGACTTTGTCTCAAGATAATGAACTAAAATTATGAGGTGATTGACTGAGTAAAGCAGATTTTCAGTCAGCAGAAACGCTGAGCAGGAAACGTATGGTAAACAATAAAGTAAACGAATCCCTTTTGAGAAGAAACTGTTTTGTTCCTTTTCATAAATTTTTCTAGAATGTTATATAATAAATTTTAATTTAATTTAAATTAAGAACCCTAAAGCTTTTACTCAAAAATTTGATCGTAAATTTTTTTATTAATACTTTATAAATTTATTATATTTTCGGTAGAAAATTCTCATACATTCAATACAAGAGGTTTTTCTTTAGAAATTGTGAAATATTTACCTAGTGAAAACTATCGCATTCATACCAGAAATTTTCCCTAAATTGATGTGATTTTGCAGTTAGATTTTACAGTGTCGTATCTTATTGCAAATACTTTATGCAACATATTTCAGCATTTATATTACCTGCAAGTTACTTTATCTGATTCAAAATACTTTTAACCATACTTTTTTTAAGACACTTAGTGTGTCTTATATACTGGTAAATACCAACCGTATTTACCAGTATATAAGACAAACTTTTTTCCTTGTAAAATAGGTCTTAGAAATCAAATGTGTCTTATACATCGATACTACGTCTCATACGTGGATGTCCAGTTTTTGATTATATTTCTAGGAATTTCCTCTAGTCGTAGATGTGTAATTATTTTCGTTTTCTTGAGAAGTCTAGAAATGTTACAGTTATATAGAGTATAGGGAATGCGCGTGCATTGCCACCGACGATCATAACTGTGCTTGCTTTAGCTTTCCAACTTTTGTGAACCCATCTTAAGTAAGTGAAATTTCTAGTGTTCAGTTTTCTTAAATTTTCTGGCAAGTTATAGCTCAAAAACAATATCGGCATTGCTATAATTTAGCATAAAACTACGTGTGACTGGGTATACTGAAGAACATGGGCAGGGCTACAAAGAGGAATTTTGGGAGACCCCCAACTGGGAAAATCATAAGAACTCTGTGAAATTAGGAATAGGATCTATAAAAATCCTCTTCATAGTAAGCACAATAAACGGGATCTATATAAAGCAGAGACAATGGTTAAATCATTTAAAAAGTGGGGCATTAGAAATGCATATCATGTTACAGAGGGCAATTCGAGGTATGAAGACTCCGATGCTGATTTCTTCTTTATAGAGTTGGGTTTGTATTATATTGGGCACCTCTGCTTCTGATGCTGATTTAGAAGAGATTTCAAGTGACTTCATTTAGTTCTGAAAAGAAGTGTCTGAGTTTTGATGCAAAAGTTATCTCCAAGATAGATTGTGTGAATATTTGCTAAAAGTATTACTTTTTAGTATAGTTTAAAAGATAAAACTTTATATTGCTGATCATTTTAATAAATCTACAGTATTTTAAATTAAAGTAATACAAACATAATTTATTACCTTGTATTTGTATTACTATAATTTAAAATATTGTAAATTTATTGTAATGATCAGTAATAAACTCGTCTATTATCCTTTAAAAATGAGTATAGAAAAGGGGGTGCATCTTACATGTAGGCAAACACTGTAATTATAGAAAAAAATTATATTTTTGCATTATTGTATTAAAATGGATATTAGGAATGGTTAGAAAGTTTTGTTATTTTTGACTTTCTTCATTATTTAATTAATTTTGTAAGATATTGTACATAAAAAAATGTTATATATTTAAAAGGAAAGTATATATATATATATATATATATATATATATATATATATATATATATATATATATATATATATATATATATATACACACACACACACTACTGGCCATTAAAATTGCTACACCAAGAAGGAATGCAAATAACAGAACGATATTTATTGGACACATACATTATAGTGGAAAGAACAAGTGATTAGATTTACAGGAAATTAGGATGTATGGATCTTGAGAAATCAGTACCTAGAGCAGCCATCTCTGACTGCAATAACAGCATTTATCCGCCTAGGCATGGAGTCAGAGATTGTATGGCATGTACGGGTATCTCAGTCCATGCAGCTTCAACACTATGCCACTGTTCAGGATCAGCTTCAACACTATGCCACGAGAGTAGTGGATGGTGAGTGATGGCGTGCCAATCGCTCGGCAACGCTTGACCGCACGTTCTCAATTGGTGACAGATCAGGAGAACGTGCTGGCCAGGGTAACAGTTGAACCTGTTCTGTATCAAGGAAGTTCAGAACAGTACGGGCAACATGCGGTCGTGCATTATCCTGTTGAAACAAAGCATTAGGGAGGCCTTGAAGATAGGGCAGAGCTACGGGCCTTAACACATCGGAATGTGTAACGGTTGCTGTTCAAAGTGCCGGTAATGCGAACAAGAGGTGATCGAGACGTGTATATAATGGCACCCCATACCATCACTCCAGAAGATGGGCCAGTATGGCGATGTCCAATGCAAGCTGGCAATGTGCGTTCTCCACGATGCCTCCAAACACGGATGCGGCCATCATGGTCCTGTATACAGAACCGAGATTCATCTGTAAAGATGACGTGATGCCATTCCCGCGTCCAGGTTCTTCGCTGATCACACTATTGAAGGCGCTCCTATCTGTGACGCAGCGTCAATGGTAGCCGAAGCCATGGTCGCCGTGCAGACAATCCATGCTGCTGCAAACATCGTCGAACTGTTCGAGCAGAAACTTGTTGCCTTGCAAATTACTCCATTTCTCGACTTAGGGTTCGTGACGTGGCTGTACGATCCCTTGTGACCATGCGGATAAGATGTCTGTTTCCTCTGCTGTTAGTGATGGGGGGTCGCTGAGATCCTGTATGACGTTCCGTATGATTGTCCTGAACCCATCGATTCCATATTCTGCTAACAGTCATGGGGTCTCGACCGACGCGAGCAGCAATACTGCGGTACGATAAACCGCAATCCCGGTAAGCTATAATCCTTCCTCGATCAAAGTCAGACACGTTTTGATAGGCATTTCTTCTTCTTACAAGAGGCATTACAACAACTTTCCTTGCCGAAAACAACGTTGAAACGGAAATTGAGTATGAGAAAACTGCTGTCAAAACTCTGGTTTTATACACATTGTAGATGTCGCTACTGTCGCCTGCTTTGTATGAATGCGCTGAAAATCTAATCATTTGCATACCACAGCAAGTTGGTCAGTAGTGGATATATATATATATATATATATATATATATATATATATATATATATATATATATATATATATATATATATATATATATATATATATATATATATATATATATATATATATATATATATACATAAATTTAAATTTAAAAATGTTTAACGTTAAATTACGGATGTTTTTCCTTGCATTTATAAACTTGTGTCAGACAAATAATCTTTAAAGGAAACAAATCAACTTTTTGCGTATTTGTGCTCAGCTTCTTATTAATTTAACTCTCGAGTTTAAAATTGTTGCAACCGGCAACCCTGTTGATATCTATAATGTTTGGTTGTAATTTAATACAGATTTTCTTTGTTTGAGAATTCATAACACTCTGACTTTAAGCACATTCCAATAAGCAAAAATGAATGAGAAATCAGCTGTAAAATTAGTTCCGTTGACTAAAATTGAGATTATTATATGACTTGCTAGTATGAACTAGAATACTTTATGAATGTAAGGATATAAACATTGATATTTATAATAATGCACATTTAACAATGTAGATAAGTAATAATTGATGTAAATTTGTGGAATTCCTTAAAATATTGACTTGATGATGGCTAGATAAAAAAGATAATTTGACATTTTTTTAAGTAAAATGACTGAATATATAATGTGTATATATATATATATATATATATATATATATATATATATATATATATATATATATATATATATATATATATATATATATATATATATATATATATATATATATATATATATATATATATATATATATATATATATATATATATTCAGACATCGATATCTTTTAAAATTATCCCATTTATTGAGTTTAAATAAATTTATATTGTTATACCGTGTGAAATGAATTTCTTAAAAGTAAGAACACTTTTGAAATTTATATACTTTATATGCAAATCTGTTATGATTTGTTTGACAAAGTTCTATGAAAAATGTCTAATTCATATATTCTAATTTTCCATTGTATTTAATTTAATTGTAATATGAAATATAAATTTATGTGAGTATTTCAGCTTATGTAATATGAAATAAAAAGTAATGTAATATTTCATATTATGTATGTAATATGAAATAAAAAGATCTTGTTTATTATAATTACAAATTAATTTCATTTACATCATACTTTGTGAAAAAAAGTAGGACAGTTTTCCATCGAAATATTTTATAAAAGAAAAGTTATTGTAAATTATTGTATAAATAAACAATAAACTTTTTTTGTTGAAAGAGATAAGAAATTCAACATTTTTGTCCATTTGAAAATATTTATAAAAATAAAATACTTGGAGAGATGCGCAACTGTTTTGCCTTCTTATAGGGCCTATTAAAAAAGAATCAAATCTCATAAAACCACAACGGACTGAATTGAAATTAAATCAAGAAAAAAATAAAGTAAGTTTATTTTCAATATATTTTATATTTGTAAAATTTAATTGGAACATTGATATTAAGTTTCGATCATTTAATGAATAATAATAGCAAAATTACTCAATTTTTTATGCACCTGCATAGCTTTTCTGCTGAACTCTAAAAATAAATAAAATAATATTTCTTCTCAAAATCTGCGAGCAGAGCTTTTTTTCCGTCCTTGAAGAAAAATCAGAGATTGTTTGAATTTTCTTGAGCCTGTCAAACTTCCCCACACACTGTACAACTTGTTCAAAATACCAGTTTTCCAAGCAAAAATCCTATCGTATGTGGCGGGCTATACCAACATTATGAGAGAAATTTGTTCGCGACGGCCCCGGCTATACAGTTAACGGAAGGAATACCTTGAGGCGATTGAGGGCAGTCGAGAGGGGACAAACAGTCTTCAAGACAAACTGACCACATGTTCGGAGAAAATACGCGTTGGGACATTCTGAAGAAAAATAGGATGCGGTATAATGTCTACTTTACCCCTATTGCGGTTAAGTGGTCCTCGATTCATTCCCATTTAATATTCGCCCCCACTGAGTTAGGAGCTATTTTTCCTTTGTAAACAGGTGTTCTGGTGTGGCTTATGAGTTTAAGTACAAGTGACTACCCCCAAACAACAGCGCTAGAAGGCACTGAAGGTCGTTCCAAGATTTATTGTGAAGAAGGAGAGGAAAAATCACTTACCATAAGCCATGAGTGCAATTCAAGCGATGATTATTTCCCTTAAACTTTTTCAGAGACTTTTGGAACACGTCTAGGTTTTTCCGAACGGGTAAAACTTACCCATTCCACTTGTTTTTAAATCCTTTACCGTTCAGCTTAGTTGAACTGAACTTCTGGTTTAATGGTTGGGAAGAAATTTAGCTCTAGATTATCGAGAAGTGTGTTCTTCCGGAAAGGCAAAATATTGGTATATGTTAGGATACTTTTAATGCTACTAAACTCAAATATTTAATTTATATGAAGTTAGTTTTATGCTTAATATATTACACTGATATGTACTATGACAGTAAAAGTAATTTTAATTATTCTGTTTGTCATATACACAACTATCTTATGTATAACTTTAATGTGTGTTTTTGTTTATTAATTATCCTGTCACATTTATATTAAATACAAATATTTTGTGTTAGTTTTTTCACAATACTTACTAATAGGAAAGCTTAGGCTATTTTAACCAAAAACTTCACTATTATCGGGAACTATTACTTAAAGTGGTAGCAACATCCATGGTCTTCAGGGTGGAGACGGAAATCCAAACATATATTGGGTTGGCTACTTGTTTTCATCTTCATTCATTCACTTGGCATAGCTTCTTCAAAAGACAGCACATAAGCAAACAAAGAATCCTGCAGGTTCTAAGATACTCATTTCAAGTTTTTAGGCCATCACATTCTGCCTTCTTCCAAATCGCTTCATCAGCAGCCTTCATACAAATAACTACAAGAATGATGCCTAAGACTCTTCGGAATAAATTATATATTTTATCCTCACTGAATCACGTTTCCCCCATCTAGGTGGACTCAATGTCAAACTATTGAGGTGGTCATAATATGTTGGTTCTTCATTGTAGATATTCTGTTATTTTCCTTCATAAAAACTGGGAAATTGGCAAAATCTGTTTTTAATCTTCTAACCGTTAAGGATTCCCTTACCCCTAACTTGTTACTTGTAAAATGATTTTCACATTTATTTATTATTTTTAGTAAATTACTTTTGCAATAATTTTTAGTAAATAAACTTTTTGCACATTAGAGTTTCAAATTTTTAGGAGCATATATACTTAAAAATTGTATAGGTCATAAAATTTGAATAAAGAAAAGCCTTGTATTAAAAGAACAGAATATCAATTATATTTATATATGGTTGTTAACATTTACAATAAATTTTAAAACTAAAATTAAACGCATATAGTATTTTTTAAGTAAATAATACATATTTAACTCTAGACCATTACAGTTAAATATAATTTTTCTTAACTTTTAAGAAAGGAATTGATCGAAATGGCTAGCTAATTTTTTTTCATGAAAAATATGCAAGCTTTTTTAAAGGCGCACCTAAATGTTAAAGCATCATACGTATGTCTGCCAATACACATTTTTCTTCCATTTGTTTATGATTCAATTAATTTGATTTGATTTATTCAAATAACTCCACCAAAATATATCAATTATTCTAGAGTAATTAATGCTGCTAAGGACGGTTGCAGGGTGAAGTCTCTCGCACCACGAGAGATCGATTCAAAAATTATCTTCAAAATATTTTTTAATAAAATGCCATAATATAACAGCATTAGACTTTCTGAAAGACTAATCTTGCTTTTCTGCCACCAAGTTTAATGACGTTTTGTATTTTGTGGAAAGACATGACAGCTCTCTCTCTCTCTCTCTCATATCAAGAGTACCTTTCATATTCCTCTTATAATTCGGCAGTATATGAAATTAGTTTTTTAATTTACAATAAAACGTCGTTGAAATTAATACTTATGGAAAATTAGCGACGTACTCTATGATTAACAGTAATTTTCACCAAAAAAAATTTAGATCTTCCAACTGGTTTTGCGTTTTTATGATATCACGGGGTCCTTCTTCCTTTTCGAGCTTTTTAAGCCGTTACATTGTCTGAACATTCCTGACTGTTTTGCATCATCTCTGTTTATTTACATTTGTCTAGAAGATTTATTTTGGTCTTCTCTGTTCCTTACTCGTAGTACATAATATCTTTTGTTTAAAAAAAGCTATTCACTGACAAACCAGTACGCAATGTATAGTAAAAAAAAAAAAACCTTAAGAACTTGTTCCATAAAACAGTGCAATGATTCTTGTTGCCGCATCTATGCTATAACTCCTTGAAACGATGGAATTTTTTAAAGAATGTACAGTTCAGAATACTTTAATAAAAATATTCAAATTATGCATTCCAATAAATTTTGGAATTTCAACAAACATAGCAACAAGAAGCACATGTCACTCAATTTATAGGCTAAAAATGAAGGTAGTGTTTTACCCCTTAAAGATATTTCAGACTGCAAGTTATTTTTTATGTTAATCTTTATAAAAATGTATGAAAAATTTTTATTTATGAATGTATATACCTTGATATTCTGTATAAACCAAAAAATTTTAAATGATGATTCAAGTTATAGAAAACAAAATATTTTCTTCACTAGGCCAGAAAATAGAATATTTTCTGATTAACTTAAAGTTATGTATCATGTAAAATGTAAACAAAATATTTGTAAAACAGAAAATTTTCTAAATTACTTCATGTAAATAATGAGTACAGTAGAACTCCAATTATTCGAACTCCGTCTACCCGGATCGCTGATTATTCGAATCGCTTTCAGTATTTCAGAAAAATAAATTAGACTTGAGGAATTCAAAAACATTTATTTGAAAATTCCTCAATGTTCAGAAGTTAGTACTGAAGATATAGCAGAATAGATTATAAGTTAGATATATTGGATTTCAAATTGCAAATGATAGTTAACTTATTAAAAGTTTCGAGGACTAAGATGACCTTAATTTCCAGATTTAAGTAGATATGAGAACCATCGAATTACGAAATATCTGCCGGATATGTTTCAGCTTTGAAGTGGATGGAGCATCATCCCGAGTATGATCATTTGCAAATTATCACTATCAAACGGATGCGTAACTTGGCTGGCCGAAAAGATATGAAGACAGTGAAACAGCTTATTGTGACCAAAATGCTCAGCAAGCAATCACTTTCAGTTACAGCACTATACATGCATATTATAATTAATGTATAGCATTTATAAATATCTAAACTTGTAAAAGTTCTGCCTTTTCATTTTAAATTCTCAAAATTTTTAGCATAAAATAATTAATTAAAATGGTCTCTTTTTTGAAAAAATCCAATTAACTGAATTTCTTACTATCTGAATGGGGTCCTGTGCCATTTGATTCCGATAGGAGTTCTACTGTAGTTAAATCATATTTTTACATTCATCAGGGTTTCAGAAAAATACATGCAAGATAATGCATTGTATGAATGTGTATACAGTGTAAATGTGATGCCTGGGTGACGTCATCCTCCATCCCTGCTCATTCGGGGAAGGCGCTTGTTGGGTAAGGAACAAGCAATGAAGAATGTTGGAAACTGTAGCTCCTGTTGAAATAATTGTAGATAGCATTAATAGTTGTTTATTATATGAGCGTATTATATATATATATATATATATATATATATATATATATATATATATATATATATATATATATATATATATATATAAGCTATGAATAATTAATGTTTTTCACTGAAAATAAATTCAAATGATTTAAAAATTATATTTATATTGGCTACTGACTTTTACGCAACTTTAAAATCAACGTGATTTCATAATTAAAAGAATTGTTAAAATATTTTGATATATATATGATATATATATATATATATATATATATATATATATATAATTTTCTGTCAGTAGAAATATTCTATAAAAAACCCCGTGAAGAAAGTGGAAATATAATCGTAAAGAAAAAAAGAATCAAAGCTAAGAAATATTTTAATTTTGATACTTTATTGAACAAAGTTTGAATGCCATTGAAAATGTGTTTTATGTATCATGTTTGTTCGTGTACATTGATATGGAAGATTTATTTTAATCTACTTCTGATCCTTACCTATAATTTTAATAATTACTTCTTTTTGAATAATTATTTCTCTTATTTAAAATTACTTTTCTTTGAGAAAAATATTCCATAAATCCTCAAAATTATGTCAAACAACGCATTGATAAGTGTCTTCGCGTACATTATAACCTAAATCAAAAAACTGTTGAATTTCTAAAGGAAGTATAGCAAAGCGGTGGAACGATCAAATTTTCTTCGCAAGTATGCCGGTGCCTCCATTGATTCCTTTGGGGAGAAAAAGCAAGTTTCTCGAGGTAAAAAGCAGTAATGAGGAACCTAGCTTATGAAATAATATGGTAAGCAAGAAATAGAGAATTCAATTCTTTTCAATAAATGAATTAAATTTCTGAAAGTTAAGTAAATACTATTGAATATTTTGAGAAAAATTCTCTCTACAAAATAATCTTACTGTAAAATTATCACAATTCTGGAATAATAACAATGGAAACCTTGAATAAATTTTAAATTGACAACTTACTTGGTTAAATACTTATTCTTTGCTTTTTAAAGTCATTTCGAGTTGAAATATTTTTCAAATAAGACTATACCTTAAAAAATTAGTAAACAAAGTCTAAGATATATTTCAATACATCAAACATATTTCTAAATTTCAATCTGAAAAAAGAATTCAGTGAAATACAATAAGATATACATGTTTTTTTCATTATGTGTCAACAGGACTGAAGAAAGAGAAACCATGACGAAGAAAGCTCTAAATTCTAAGTATTACCCAAATATTGTATAAAAATGAATTTATCTTTGTTGAATAATTTGAAAAACCATTTCAACATTTGTTCTTATGGAAAAAAAAAAGAAAAGAAGAAACTGTCATCCCCTAAAAACTGTCTGCAGAAATTTACTTGTTAATCCTTCTAATACAATCTAAATTTTAACAGAATCTATATTGGGAAATGTTGAATTAATATACTTGTTGTGAATTGAACTTTTCACTGCAGTTACCATTTTTTTCCAATGTCCGGCTGATCTAAGGATTGAATCCATACAGCGCTACAAGTGGCGAAGGTGAAGACATCTTATGCAATGGGCACCGGAAAGGGGGTGCTATCCTTGTGTTGAAAATGAAAGGAAAGAGAAACACGCACATAGAGAAACAGACATCTGTGCCAACACATCCTAGACAATAACATCACTTGAAATTAAAAGAAATATTTTACAGACATGAAGTAACAACACAAATCCATGAGCAAAGTATATACAAACATAAATTTTTCACTGTAGGAGGTATTGTCCATATCCGAACCAAAATTCGAAACCGGGATCCACTGCTTCGAAGTTAAGGACGCTTCACTCCGCCAGAAAAACACAAAACTGCGAGCAAAAGGTGACCTTAAATGAAATGGGCTCAACAGCGTTAACCCAGAACATGAGTCTTATTGAAGAGGCTTTCACTATAGGAGGTATTGTCAACCCACCTCTAGGGGGTGTTGGTATTGTCCATGCCCGTAACAGAATTCGAAATTGGGACCTACTGCTTCGAAGTTAGGGATACTAAACACTCCGCCATCAATGTGCATAACAGTTATCTAGAAGACCAAAAAATAAATATTATACTTATTAGCATTTCAGTATGGAAGGTAATTGATGTTTTCGATAGAATATAAAATTTATCCTCATCACAAAAATATATTTAAATACAAGGTGATCATAATTAAACTGCAAATTTAAAAACGCTGTAAAAAAAGAGCCACTCGTCAGAAAGACCTGAAATTTCAACAGAATGTACTTCAAGCAGGGGGATTTTGTTTGGCGTGTGAATAAATTAGGAAAAAAGTGGCCAATAGATGGCGCTGCACAGGCGGCTGTAGGTTAATTACATGAATTCTGACATGAACGATAATGAATTGTGGCTGTAAGCTGAACGTTAAACCAGTTGTGCTATTGTAAGTCAGGCAGATGTTGTGGCACTCTTGGTGTAAAGCCTATTCAGAGCGACAAGGTGGTGCCACATCGAATAGGAAAAAATTGGTTTTTAATTACCCTGAGGCCAAAAACCGTAGAAAAAGCCAATAATAATTCGGCTTTTAATTGTCCTTAGTCTTCTTCAAGAAGTTTTCAATATGGTGTCCACCATTTTCTTTTAGGAGGTGTAAACGTAAAACGGTATTTTCCACAGCAGCTTGGAGTGTATCAGTGCTGATGTTGTTAACGTGCTGAGTAATGCTGCATTTCAAATCCGCTAAGGTGTCTAGTGGAGCACTGTACACAACATTTTTCAGAAATATCCAGAGCCAAAAGTCACAGGGAGTGATGTCCGGTGATCATGGTGGCCAGGGAGTTGGAAAATGTCGGTTGATAATGCGGTCATTTCCAAAATGACGTTGCATCACCATCGACAATTAACAATAATTCAAGCTACTCAGCATTTTATACAAGAAGTTAATTTGCATACAATCACCTGTGCAGCGCCATCTATAGGCCACTTTTTATCCTAATTTTTTTCCCACGCCAAACGAAATCCCCCTGTTTGAAGTACATTCTGGTGAAATTTCAGGTCTTTCTGACCAGTGGTTCTTTTTTTTTACAGTGTTTTTAAATTTGCAGTTTAATTATGATCACCCTGTACTAAGCAAATTTTGTTGCTCAAAAATATATTTTTAATAAGATATATTTTTCAAAAAGATAGCAAATAGAATAGCTTGTCTTTGATTTATTATTATGTATGATTTAAAATTTAAGAAAAATAATATATATATATATATATATATATATATATATATATATATATATATATATATATATATATATATATATATATATATATATATATATATATATATATATATATATATATATATGTGTGTGTGTGTGTGTGTGTGTGTGTGAAACAGAAAATATCCTGAATATGATTTATGTAAATAACGAATTTAGTGTTAAATTAAAGAGTTGGTTAAATTATAATAAATATAATTAGCATTTTTAATTTACATAGACTCCACCGTTAGATTATTCATATTTACCAACATAAGTATTAGAAAAGAAATTAATATTTTACGTGTAGAAATATTTCTTTACGTAAAAATTCCAAAAGTTGAAATAGTACAAATTCAAATTATCTTCTGTTTATAAATTGCAGGTATTCCTCTAAATTATCTATTATAAAAATTCCTGAACGTCAACGAGATTAAGATACAATAATCATAAATACAATTGCCCTATTCTTGGAATCTAATGTTTTATCAAAAAATATGTATAACTTCTTAATAATTAATATAATTAAATAGTTGGTAAAAATGTATTCGAGAAAACAATAATCAATATAGTGATACACAAAAGGAGGTAAATGAGTGTTCCGTACCAATGAAGCACTGTTACAGCAACGCCATCTTTGTATGTAAGAAAAACAAAACAAAAACTATGCTAGAGTCGAGTTGCTGCTTTTGAGAAGAGCAGATGTAAAATGAGTGAGGTGAACCATCTACAAAAAATAAAGAGTTTTTAAATTTTATTGTCCTATAGTCCTATATATTTGAGCTATTGACAACAACATTCTGGTCATGGTCACCTGAGCCTTGGGATTAATTGATAACATATTGCCTACAACGAATGCGAAAATGAGGCAACCCAACACTCTTTGAGAGCGACATCAATCATGAGGTATGTGCTTGAGCTTTTTTGGTCATTCACTCAAATGAGATAATTTATGGTACCAATTTGAACTAAATGTGTTGAGCTTAGTAATTTATTTTCATAATTAGTGTTGTTGATTAACTTAATTATAGATTTAAAATTGAGTTTTGGGTTTCTTTTTCAAAATGTCTGAAAGTGTGAATAAAATTGATTCGCAAGTTGCGGCTACAGAGTTAGGAGATGTTATTATTGATAAAATGACAATTGTAGAGCTGACAAACATTATAAAGAATAATGTCACGTTTAAAAATGAGCCTGAATATGTAGCTTATCTCCTAAAATCTATAAAAGAGAACCGATTATTAGAATTAGAGACAACTATGAAAAATAAGCAGAGTTGCAATTAGAACACATAAAATTAGAGAGAATGAAAGCTGAATTAGAATTAACATGCTTGACAGGAGATATAAAAATAGTGGAAACTAATTCAGAAAACAAAACTGAGGGCTTCAACTTTTTAGATTCTCTAAAAAAAGTATTAAAACATTAATGATAAAAATACCTAGTAAACCAGAAGGTTGGACTCTATTTTTTACTTCTTTGGAGAAAGCATTTGTTACAAAAAATGTTTCAAATAAATTTAAAACAGATAATCTTTTAAACCTGCTTTGTGAAAAAGCATCAAATGTAATTTCTTACATGGGCGATGATGAGTTAAATAATTGTGAAAAAGTTAAAGAAATTATTCTCAGAGAATTTGAGCCCACGCCACAATCATGCTTAGAACAATTCAGAAAAACAGTAAGGCAGCCAAATGAAACTCATATATAGTTCGCTTTGGGCTTAACAACAAGTTTTGATTATTACTTAAAATTAAGAAAAATGTCTGATTTTGAAAAATTAAAACAACTAATTGCATCTGATAAATTGTTTCAAACATTAGATAGAGAAGCCGCAGCTCATATCATTATTAGGCAGCCATATACTTGGTTTGAATCCATAAAATTAGCAAAATAAATTCATTTTTTTATGTATCCCGAGGGAAATCGCTCTAATAGTAGAGAATAGTGAATTCGAAAACTCAAACACCCAGCAAATCAAAGATATATTTATAGAATATTTTTATCCTATTCTAAGAATTCAAAATTCTCCTTTGTTCGAAAAATCAACCCTTATATAAATGCCAAAATTATATGGCTTTGCCTGTTTCAGATAGAGTAGAGCTACTTAAGAAAAATAATTATTGTTTTAATTGCAATGGTAAACATCTAATAAATAATTGCAAATCGTGGTCTCGTGTTATTTATAGCAAAGAGAGGGAGTCAAGAGGGGGCATTATTGCTCTTTTCTTTTTCCGAGAACTAGAGGGTTACCGCCTATACAAAGTAAAATAGTTAGCCGACCCTTACAACCCCCCATGAAGACTCTTTACTTTCCCCGCTTGCCCACGAAATGGTGCAAGCTACGGCCAACTAGTTGGCCGTAGCTTGCACCAATCTACCATTCAAACAAAAACAAACCTTGATTTTTCTACGCGAGTCATAAATCAATCAAAAACTCCTTCGCTTAGCATGGTGAATTGTTTACTAAGAGATCAGGGAGGAAATTTTTGCAGAGCTCGTGTTATTTTGGATCAAGATTCAATGAATAATTACATGACGACTGATTGTGCAAGTAGTTTAGACTTAAAACGAAATAAATCCTATTTGACAGTTTGGTATAGGTGATACATGCACAACAATTAAATCGGTTTCTAAGACTACAACTTCTAATTCAGAAGGAAATTTTAAAAATGAATCAGAATTTTAGTTGTTTCTCATATTACTGATTTCATGACGTCAAAGATGCTTAAAGTGAATGTACCAAATTAAAATAAGTAAAATTAGCAGATGTAAACTTTAATAAACCAGGTTGCATAGATTTACTTTTAGGCGCCGCGAAATATTTTACGAATTATTACGTCCAGATCAGATTTTTCCAGTAAATAGTGACTTGATTCTTCAGAATACCATTTTTGGTTATGTAGTTAGTGGGAGCTTACCCACTGCAATGGAGGGAAAAGTACATTGCAGATATATTAAAAATAAAACTGCTTTATATGAAGCAACAGAGAGATACGGGGAAATAAAAAATGTTGAAACTAAAGTTTCTAAAAATAAAGAAACAACAATATGTGAAGAGTATTTAAAAAAAAAATGTTAAAAGAGACGGTACATGGAGATATATGGTTAAAATGCCCTTAAAAGAAGACCCAAAGTGTTTAGGTAAATCTAAAGAAATTGCATTAAAAATTATGTCATTATAGAATCGTTTCTTAAGAGAGCCTGAGTATTTAAAATTATGTAAGGAATTTTTGAGGGAGTATGAGAAATTGGGTCATATGACATAAATTCCAGATTGTGAGGAAGAAGTAGAAACATATTATATACCCTATTTAGGTGTCTATCGCCCTGATAAAAGTACTACAAAACTTCGCTTAATATTTAACGCGTCTTCTCAAACAACTTTAGGAAATTCATTAAACTCTTTACAAATTAATGGTGGTACTATACAAGACGATATTTTTTAAATAATAATGAGGTTTCGTGAGCACATTTATGCTTTTGTAACTGATGCTAAACAAATGAATTGAATGGTTTTAATTGAACCTAATCAAACTAAACTTTTGAGAATTCTTTGGAGTGAGGGAGTGAATGAACCAGTTAAAACTTATGAGCTGAAAACAGTTACGTATGATACAGTTAGTACACCATACCTAGCTACTAAAGTGCTTTTTAAGTTATCAAAAGACGAAAGAGAAAAATATCCCCTAGCATCACCCATTTTAGAGTGAGACATTTAAATGGATGATGTGCTTAGTGGTAATGCTACTATTGCTCAAACAAAAATTCTTCAAACAAAATCATAGAACTATTAAATATCCTTAAGAATGGAGGAATGATACAACACAAGTGGTGTAGCAATAATTCTGAATTAAAGACAGGGTCTAATAGTGACTACAATTTTCAGAAAGAGACAAAGGCGTTAGGCGTTCTGTTGTGGAAACACAGCACAGATAATTTCACTTTTCAAATGCATCTTGAAAGTGCAATTCCTTCAATGAAGAAATCAGTGATTGCTATCATTGCAAGAATTTTAGATCCTCTTGGGTCCAGTGATAACTAAAGCCTAGGTTTCCTTGCAAAAACTTTGGTGTTTAAATCTAGAGTGCAGTGATGCCCTTCTTGCAATGTAAGCAAAGCAATGGCAGAACTTTATAGAAACTTTGCCAACGATCAACACGTTAGAATTAAATGATGCATATTGAGCTTCATGGATTTGCAGATGCATCTGAGTCTGCTTATGGATGTGTCATTTACTGCAAATCGACATCAGAGACTGGAGCTTCTGAAGTGAATTTTTTTGTAAAATGTCACGTGTGACACCTCTTAAGAGAGCTACAATCCCGAGGTTGGAACTGTGTGCAGCAGTTCTTTTAGTGAAGCTGATTACAAAAGTTAAAGATGCCCTACAACTGAAGAAGAGCGACATCTATTTGTGGAGTGAGTTCATGATAACACTTTCGTGAATCTGGAGTGAGCCTTACCCGCTGAAGTTGTTTGCGGCCAACCGTGTAGGACTTGACTGAGATTCATCAGTGGCATCACGTGTCTTCCAAGGACAATTCTGCTGACTTTATGGTCCTAATAAACTGATTATGGAATGAACTATAGTTTAACGTCCTCTTTCCCTGTCCGAAGTAAAGTATACTAACCGAAAAATTCCTTCATTAGTCATAGAGAATGTGTTTACGTCTGAACTCAGACAATTACATCAAAGTGACTCATCTGTGTTGACTTTAACTTCAAATTCTTTTATTTATGACTCACTCAATATTAGTAATAATTATACTAAAACATTGCATTATTTATAAGTTATATTTTCAGATTCATTTACAACTTAAAGAGCTGTACTGAAAAGAGGATAGGAGAATTGTCAACAGAATAAATCAAGATAGCAGGAAAATTCTTAGTAAAAGAGGCTCAGAATTAGAATTCCCTGTTGAAATGAAATTTTTTGCTCAACAAAAACCTGCACCTGATAAAAGTAAGATTAAATGCTTGTGCCTTTTTTTAGATTCGGATGGACAAGTAAGAGTAAATGGTAGGAAAAAAATACAAGTATAAGTTTCAATAATAAATTTCCTATTATTCTTCCAAAAGGCCATAAACTCACAAAAATCATTACAGAAATGTATCATAAGTGATATTTTCATATAGGTCCAACTGTTTTGCTGAATTATGTCAGATAAACATCTTAGCCCATACAAGGTAAAACAACTTGTCGAAAAATTGCTCATGATTGCATTAAATGTTTTAAAGTTAAATCTTTAAGAGTTGAGCAAATAAATGGGTGATTTGCCTAAAGAGAGAGAGAGAGAGAGAGAGAGAGAGAGTGACTCCTGATTTCCCATTTAATTGCTCAGACATTGATTACTGTGGACCATTTAGTACAAAATATAAACATCGAATAAAAGGTGTCTTTCTCAAAGTATATATGTGTATTTTTATATGTTTGGTTACCAAAGCTACATTCATCTTGAAATGGATACAGATTTAAACTCAGAAGCATTCATTGCATTATTGAAAAGGTTTGTTGCTCTTAGAGGTTAGTGTTTAAAACTATATTCAGATAATGTAACAAATTTCATAAGTACAAATAAAGAGCTGTCCAGACTGCATAATTTGGTTTTAAAACCAGATGAGAAACTTGCAAATTACTTGTCAATAGCTTGAATTGATTGGCAATTTCTTCCAAATAGAGCCACAACTTTGATGGTTTATGGGACAGTTGTGTGAAAGCATTTGAATATCATTTTAATAGAATGTGTACCTATGCTAAACTTAATTATGAAGAGTTTTTAACTGTCATTACTCTGATAGAGGGTATTCTTAACTCCAGACCTCTTGTACCTATATCATCAGATACTAATGTGTATGATGTATTGAAACCTGCTCACTTCCTAACTGATAGACCTTTAAATGCTATTGTTAAAATTAATTTAATTGATATATTAATGAAAATAATTTAAGTAACTGGAAAGAGTAACGAAAATTACTCAAATTTGTGGGTGTTGGAGGAAGTGGCAGGTGCAATATCTTAATTATTTGGTAAAGAGTTCTAAGTGGAGAATCGAGAAAGAAAATGTTAAAATCAATGAGCTACAGCTCAACAAAGATGAAAATTTACCTCCTAAAAATGTGGTAATTAGATTGAATAGTACAATTATATTCGGGCGACGACAAGCGGGTCAGAGTTGTGAAAAAAAAAAAAAAAACTTGTTCAGAAATCTTCAAAAGACCCAATTTAAAAATTTGCATTTTACATTATAGTGTATAGTTCTCGTATATTTTACGTATTACATATATTAAGTTGGGTTTATTTTAATTTTTGTGGGTAAGTTTTTTTAATTATTTGCATGTTCATTGGTTGAATGTTACATTAGAACGTGTGACGGAATACTCCAAAGCAATGAAGAGGTGTTACAGCAGTATCGTCTTTGTATGTAAGAAAAACTAAATAAAAGCAGAGAGAGAGTCAAGTTACTGGTTTTGAAAGAGCAGATGTAAAATCAGTGAGGTGAATCAGCTACAAAAAAATAAAGAGATTTTAAATTTTATTGTCCTACAGTTTATTTATATATATAATGTATCGACACCAGCAATGAGAAAATAAAATCATAATTAGGAAACAAAGCACGATTACAGATATATATATTTTTGATGCTTAAAATTTTATTGAAGTATACTTTTAATTTGATTTATTAAATTGGAATAAAAATTTTTATTGAAAACTTTTCATGATATTTGTTGCTACATTTTAATATTAAATCTACTTTAGTTTACTTATTTTGACTTTTTTTAAATATTTCATCTTTATTTGCAAGCACAAGCAGTAAGTGTAACATAATACTAAAAATAATTCGCAATATTTGTGAACTAAAAAGAAGAGATGAATAAACTTGCCATGCATATTTCTCTATTTGCTCATTAAAATGTCTCTTATTTTAAAATTATCAAGGATTTTGTTGACAAGTAGGATAAATTAATTTCCTTCTTTCGTAAGTTTATTTCTAATATCTAACATCAATATGATTAAAATGATGAATATTCAATGAAATTCATTATATTAAAATCTCTTGCCAGAATATTGCTTAAATCTGTGCACACAACCTTCATAATATACATCTGTCGTATCATGTGAATACTTACTGAATGAATGAAAACCAGGCAAGAATTTTTGGATTAAAGTAAAAGATTTATTTACTTTTGTCGAATAATGTGAAAAATCAATGAAATTTTGTTGTCTTAAAAAAACGTCCCTGCAAAAATTACTTTTTAAGTAATAGAGAAGAGAAGCCGTAGAAAACTGAAAAGTATATATAAAAAGATTTGTTTACCATTTAAATTTACCTGTTTGCAATGTCTCTTGATGGGAGACGGGAATATTCAATTAGTATGTTGGTTCTGAATTGAAGTTTTTATTGCAGTTATTAAGAAGAGAGTTAAATATCGTAGAAATCATGATTTTACTAAGGAAGATAGTTAATGTTTTCTATTGAATAAATTTTACATAAAATTTATGTTTCCAAAAGAGATATATTTAAAAAATTATCAAAGTTTGTTCCCCGTAGAATCGACCCCTCGGTGTTTCGAAAGAATGCTCTCATTACTTCGTAACGAAGCAATTCGTAATTTAAACACGTTCAACAATTGCTTATTACTTCTACGTGATTATTGAAAAAACATGCATCGAACATATTTTTTAAAAGACAGAATATAGAATATGACGCCTTTCCATGATTATTACTTAGGATTTAAAATTTAAGAAAAATTTAAAACATCCCTAAAATAGAAAATATCGTAATTGATAAACAAAAAAACATCGTAGCATATATACTATAATATGAAAATATAACAGAAAATAATTTATAAATAATTAGTTTTTGTAAACATTGAATTTAACTAAATTATTTATAAATTTTGCATTTAACGGAATTCTATATTATTTTTTGAATTTTCTTTCAATTATTATTATATATGATTTAATAAGAAAATTTAATATTTATATGAAGCAAAATGTATCCTAATAAAGAAATAATAATATATCTTAGAAAATATTCTATGATATAAAATGGGAATAAGAAAATATATAATAAAGAATTAGTTTATGCAATTAATGATTTTAGTGAAATTATATACAAATTTAATATGTATAATATATTATATATCTAACTCTATACATTATAATATATCTATAAATGAATTTTTTCACTCTAAAACTGAATTCTTTTATCTTAAACATCCTCGCGCTTCTAGTCCTCTAAATGTGACGATATCTTAAAATCCATATAAAACGATAATGCAATTGAAAATTCGGATAACGGCTTAATTGGCGAAGAAAATTCTCTTAGAAACCACCTATGACTAAGGAGGAAATGTAACACATTAAAGTATAAATGAGAAGTAAGCAATATTTCACTGGCTATACCGTATTGAGGAATGAATGTTCGTCATCTGCACCGTGATTTTCATATAATTTAGCCCTGTTTGTGATACATGAGATGTGTTTTATTTCTATTACTGCTATATTCCTCTAATTTTGTATCATGTTTTTTGTAAATATGCAGTATGTGTAACATTGTACTAAAAGTAATTCGAAATATATGTGAACTTAAAACCACACGTGAATTAAATTGCTATGCATATTTCTTTATTTTTCAATTAAAATGTCATCAATTTAAACTATCAAGGATTCTGCTAAAAATTAGTATAAATTAATGTATTTCTTACGAAAGTTTATTTCTTATATCTAATATATATTTATTTAAAATGATAAATTTTCTAAGAAGCTCAAAATCTTTAAATCTAAATGCTTAAAACTGCACATACAACCTACATAATAGACAATAGCTGTAATATCTAACTACTGACTGAATAAGAAAACGAGACAAAGATGCTCAGATTAAATACAAAGATTAATTTACTTTTATCGAATATTTGGAAAAATCTATGAATTTTTGTTATCATAAAAAACTTCCCTGCAAAAATTAGTTTTTATGTCATAGAGAAGAGAATCTGTAGAAAACTGAAAATATGTGGAAATTTAATTCTTAACCATTCTAATTTGTATTTTAGCAATCTCTCTTGATGGGAAGGGGAAGGGTAGAATATCTAAATAGCAAGCTGGTTCTGAATTGAAGTTCCTATTGCAGTTATTAAGAAAATATATAAATATCATAGAGATCAAGATTTTACAAGGGAAGATAATTGAAGCTTTTTATTGTAATAAATTTATGTAAAATTTATTTTCAAAACTGATATATTTACAAAATTAACAAGCTTTGTTACCCGTGGAATCCAACCCTCAGTGTTTCAAAAGACCACGTTCTGATGTCATTACTTTGCACGGAGGCAATTCGTACATCAATACGTTCACCCTATGCATAATATTTCTAAGCGATTATTCAAAATCATTCATGTAAAAATTTTTTAAGAAGACTTAAATTAGAATATTTTATGTCTTTAAATTATTATTATAAAAGATTTAAAATTGAAGAAAAATTTAATATATATATAAAATAGAAAATACTGTAGTATATATATAAAAAATCATATAATATAAAAATATAACAGAAAATAATTAACAAATAGTAAGTTTATATTAATATTGAATTTAGCTAAATTATATACAAATTTTGCATTTATTGCATTATTATTACTTTTAATTATCTTTAAAATATTAATATGTATAAATTAATAAGAAAATTTAATATTAATATGATACAAAATATATCCTGATAAAGAAATAATAAAATATATTAGGTAATATACTATAATATAAAATTGTAAAAGAGAAAAAAAAATAGTCTAATTAAATTATATTTTTACTTAATTTATATACAAGTTTTTCATTTATTAGAATATCTGCAGTAAACATGCATAATATATAATATATGTGTGTATACAGTATTATATATATATATCTATATTTCAATTTTTATTTACTCTACTACTGAATTATTTTATCTTAAAAATCGTTGCGTTTCTAGTCCCCTAAATGTGACGAAATCTTAAAATTCACGTAAAATTATAATTGAATCGAAAGTTTAGATAACTGCTTAATTGGCGAAGAAAAATATCGTGAAAACAATCTGTGACGAAAGAGGAAATGTAACAAATTAAAGTAAAAATAATATCTAAGCAATTTTTCACTGTCTACTGTTAACTGAGGAAGGAATAAGGGTAATTTGTACCACAATTTTTAGTATTGTTTAGTCGTGAAGGCATGTTTTAATTTTTCGTTGTTCAATGCTTGTGATATCTAAGAATAACTATTATTCATGTTTAACAAGTAATTTCTTTTTGAAGTCAATATGTAAAGAAACTAAATTGAAAAGTTATGGTCTCGTAGAATGACTTGAGCCTTTTTCTATCTTCTACGTACTTGAATGAAACTAAACTAAGTTGAAGTGAGGGGGCATGGGTCAATTGGTAGAGTGCTCGATAGCTAATAGAAGGCCCTGAGATCGAACCCCGGTGATCATTTTGAGTCATGTTTCCTTTTTTTTAAAAAAAATTGAATCTGAAATATGTGTTCATTACAAATAACTTCATGTATGCAAAAACATATTAACAAGCTAATTTTTTAATATTATTATTTAATTGGTGTCAAGAGTTAAATTAATCGACGCAAAATAAATCTGCTATAGGAATATCACATTTCGAAATTATTTTATTTAAAATGTAGGAAAAAAAAGTATAATAGATCAATCTCTTGGTCAAACACATTTTTCTGTTGTCTAACAATATTTCGAGCTACAATTTTCTCAAATAGGATTAAACATTAAGACTTAGGAAACAATATATTCGATAAACGTTCCAGCACATCGAAAGTCTTTCAAAATTTGAGTCTAAAAATGTTTTGTAATACATGTTTATCCATTGTTTAATTGTGCGTGCACATGCATTAAGAAAAAAATTTAATCAGAAATAATGTAAGATTTTTTATTTAGAGTTTAGGAAAATTAATGTTGCTGTATATAATTTAAGATAATCTCAATTATTTCTTACGTAGAATATCAAAGTGAGTCTTTATTATAAAATTGAAAATTTATGAAAATGATTTTTATTAATATATTAAATTTATTTATATCACTTTTAGAATAGAAACGTATGTAGTTTATTAAAAAATATTAAATATATTTAGCATATTAAATTAACATACATTACTCTCCGAGGTTACAAAACTTTTATCTAATAAAGTATTGCACACAAAGTGGAAATTTCGCATGTTTTAAATATTTCTTGTAAATGAAAATTTTAAAGTTGACATAGTAACGAATAAAAATTATACTCTTCATATCAATTTGAAGTATTTCTAAATGATTGAGTTTAAAGTTTTCGGGACGTCAAATTTTAAGATACCGAAATTATAAAAGTAGCTACTATACACTGTTTATTGTGCAAGGAAGTTAATGTCTAATCGAAAATTATGCATAGCATCCTAATGTTAAGTAATAATTTAGTTAATATAAAATTATTGGAAGAAACAATTATCAATTCAGTGTTGCATAAATGGAGATAAATGAGCAAAAAATACCCAGTTTCCTCAAATATTTCATCTTTATTTATATGCACAAATATTATATGTAACAGAATACTTAAAATAATTTGCAATACCTGCAAACTGTAAAGCACAGATGAATAAACACGCCATGTATATTCATTTATTGCTCATTAAAATGTCTATAAACTTTTAACTATCAAGGATTTTGTTGAAAATTAGGATAAATTAATTTATTTATTTCGAATGTTTATTTCTAATATCTGACATCAATTTATTTAAAAAGATGAATATTCAATGAAATTCATTATATTAAAATCTCATACCGGAATATTGTTTAAATCTGTCCACTCCAACTTCTTGTTTTTAATTTTTTTCTAATTTATGCTTTTCTTGTCAGCGTGTAGTATTGCGCGAAAATAAGAAAGAGTGAAAATTGAGATGCGTTTTATTTAGTTCTATTGCTGATCTATTCCTCTTATTTAGTATCATGATTTTTGTAAATATGCAGTATGTTTAACATAATACAAAAAATATAATTTGAAATAAAAATGAACCTAAATGCAAACATGAATAAAATTGCTATGCCTATTTCTTTATTTTCCAATTAAGATGTCTTCAAATTAAACTATCAAGGATTCTGCTAAAAATTAGTATAATTAACGTATTTCTTACTTAAGTTTATTTCTTATATCTAACATCAATTTAATTAAAATGATAAATATTCGAAGAAGTTAATTATCTTTAAATCTAAATGCTTAAGTCTGCACATACAACCTACATAATAGACATTAGCTGTAATATGTGACAACTGGCTGAATAAGAAAACGAGGCAAAGATGCTCAGAATAAATACAAAGATTAATTTACTTTTATCGAATATGTGGAAAAATCTATGAATTTTTGTTTTCATAGAAAAGTTCCCTGCGAAAATTAGTTCTTATGTCATAGAGAAGAGAATCTGTAGAAAACTAAAAATATGTGGAAATTTAATTTTTAACCATTCTAATTTGTATTTTGCAATATCTCATGATGGGAAGGGGAAGGGTAGAATATCTAAATAGCAAGCTGGTTCTGAATTGAAGTTCTTATTGTAGTTATTAAGAAAATATATAAATATCATAGAGATCAAGATTTTACAAGGGAAGATAATTGAAGCTTTTTATTGTAATAAATTTATGTAAAATGTATTTTCAAAACTGATATATTTACAAAATTAACAAGCTTTGTTACCCGTGGAATCCAACCCTCAGTGTTTCAAAAGACCACGTTCTGATGTCATTACTTTGCACGGAGGCAATTCGCACATCAATACGTTCACCCTATGCATAATATTTCTAAGCGATTATTCAAAATCATTCATGTAAAAATTTTTTAAGAAGACTTAAATTAGAATATTTTATGTCTTTAAATTATTATTATAAAAGATTTAAAATTGAAGAAAAATTTAATATATATATAAAATAGAAAATACTGTAGTATATGTATAAAAAATCATATAATATAAAAATATAACAGAAAATAATTAACAAATAGTAAGTTTATATTAATATTGAATTTAGCTAAATTATATACAAATTTTGTATTTATTGCATTATTATTACCTTTAATTATCTTTAAAATATTAATATGTATGAATTAATAAGAAAATTTAATATTAATATGACACAAAATATATCCTGATAAAGAAATAATAAAATATATTAGGTAATATACTATAATATAAAATTGTAAAAGAGAAAAAAATAGTCTAATTAAATTATATTTTTACTTAATTTATATACAAGTTTTTCATTTATTATAATATCTGCAGTAAACATGCATAATATATAATATATGTGTGTATACAGTATTATATATATATCTATATTTCAATTTTTATTTACTCTACTACTGAATTATTTTATCTTAAAAATCGTTGCGTTTCTAGTCCCCTAAATGTGACGAAATCTTAAAATTCACGTAAAATTATAATTGAATTGAAAGTTTAGATAACTGCTTAATTGGCGAAGAAAAATATCGTGAAAACAATCTGTGACGAAAGAGGAAATGTAACAAATTAAAGTAAAAATAATATCTAAGCAATTTTTCACTGTCTACTGTTAACTGAGGAAGGAATAAGGGTCATTTATACCACAAATTTTAGTACTGTTTAGTGTTGAAGGCATGTTTTAATTTTTCGTTGTTCAATGCTTGTGATATTTAAGAATAACTCATATTCATGTTTACCAAGAAATTTCTTTTCGAACCCAATATACAAAGAATCTAAATTGAAAAGTTATGGTCACGTAGAATGACTCTAGCCTTTTTCTAGCTTCTACGTACTTGAATGAAACTAAACTAAGTTGAAGTGAGGGGGCATGGGTCAATTGGTAGAGTGCTCGATAGCTAATAGAAAGCCCTGAGATCGAACCCCGGTGACCACTTTGACTCATGCTTCCTTTTTTTAAAAATTTAATTTGAATTATGTGTTCATTACAAATAACTTCATGTATGCAAAAACATATTAACAAGCTAATTTTTTAATATTATTATTTAATTGGTGTCAAGAGTTAAATTAATCGACGCAAAATAAATCTGCTATAGGAATATCACATTTCGAAATTATTTTACTTAAAATGTAGGAAAAAAAGTATAATAGATCAATCTCTTGGTCAAACACATTTTTCTGTTGTCTAACAATATTTCGAGCTGCAATTTTCTCAAATAGGATTAAACATTAAGACTTAGGAAACAATATATTCGATAAACGTTCCAGCACATCGAAAGTCTTTCAAAATTTGAGTCTAAAAATGTTTTGTAATACATGTTTATCCATTGTTTAATTGTGCGTGCACATGCATTAAGAAAAAAATTTAATCAGAAATAATGTAAGATTTTTTATTTAGAGTTTAGGAAAATTAATGTTGCTGTATATAATTTAAGATAATCTCAATTATTTCTTACGTAGAATATCAAAGTGAGTCTTTATTATAAAATTGAAAATTTATGAAAATGATTTTTATTAATATATTAAATATATTTATATAACTTTTAGAATAGAAACGTATGTAGTTTATTAAAAAATATTAAATATATTTAGCATATTAAATTAACATACATTACTCTCCGAGGTTACAAAACTTTTATCTAATAAAGTATTGCACACAAAGTGGAAATTTCGCATGTTTTAAATATTTCTTGTAAATGAAAATTTTAAAGTTGACATAGTAACGAATAAAAATTATACTCTTCATATCAATTTGAAGTATTTCTAAATGATTGAGTTTAAAGTTTTCGGGACGTCAAATTTTAAGATACCGAAATTATAAAAGTAGCTACTATACACTGTTTATTGTGCAAGGAAGTTAATGTCTAATCGAAAATTATGCATAGCATCCTAATGTTAAGTAATAATTTAGTTAATATAAAATTATTGGAAGAAACAATTATCAATTCAGTGTTGCATAAATGGAGATAAATGAGCAAAAAATACCCAGTTTCCTCAAATATTTCATCTTTATTTATATGCACAAATATTATATGTAACAGAATACTTAAAATAATTTGCAATACCTGCAAACTGTAAAGCTCAGATGAATAAACACGCCATGTATATTCATTTATTGCTCATTAAAATGTCTATAAACTTTTAACTATCAAGGATTTTGTTGAAAATTAGGATAAATTAATTTATTTATTTCGAATGTTTATTTCTAATATCTGACATCAATTTATTTAAAAAGATGAATATTCACTGAAATTCATTATATTAAAATCTCATACCGGAATATTGTTTAAATCTGTCCACTCCAACTTCTTGTTTTTAATTTTTTTCTAATTTATGCTTTTCTTGTCAGCGTGTAGTATTGCGCGAAAATAAGAAAGAGTGAAAATTGAGATGCGTTTTATTTAGTTCTATTGCTGATCTATTCCTCTAATTTAGTATCATGATTTGTGTAAATATGCAGTATGTTTAACATAATACAAAAAATATAATTTGAAATAAAAATGAACTTAAATTATCAAGGATTCTGCTAAAAATTAGTATAACTGACGTATTTCTTACTTAAATTTATTTCTTATATCTAACATCAATTTATTTAAAATGATAAATATTCGAAGAAGTTAATTATCTTTAAATCTAAATGCTCAAGTCTGCACATACAACCTACATAATAGACATTAGCTGTAATATGTGACTACTGGCTGAATAAGAAAACGAGGCAAAGATGCTCAGAATAAATACAAAGATTAATTTACTTTTATCGAATATTTGGAAAAATCTATGAATTTTTGTTTTCATAGAAAAGTTCCCTGCGAAAATTAGTTTTTATGTCATAGAGAAGAGAATCTGTAGAAAACTAAAAATATGTGGAAATTTAATTTTTAACCATTCTAATTTGTATTTTGCAATATCTCATGATGGGAAGGGGAAGGGTAGAATATCTAAATAGCAAGCTGGTTCTGAATTGAAGTTCTTATTGCAGTTATTAAGAAAATATATAAATATCATAGAGATCAAGATTTTACAAGGGAAGATAATTGAAGCTTTTTATTGTAATAAATTTATGTAAAATTTATTTTCAAAACTGATATATTTACAAAATTAACAAGCTTTGTTACCCGTGGAATCCAACCCTCAGTGTTTCAAAAGACCACGTTCTGATGTCATTACTTTGCACGGAGGCAATTCGCACATCAATACGTTCACCCTATGCATAATATTTCTAAGCGATTATTCAAAATCATTCATGTAAAAATTTTTTAAGAAGACTTAAATTAGAATATTTTATGTCTTTAAATTATTATTATAAAAGATTTAAAATTGAAGAAAAATTTAATATATATATAAAATAGAAAATACTGTAGTATATATATAAAAAATCATATAATATAAAAATATAACAGAAAATAATTAACAAATAGTAAGTTTATATTAATATTGAATTTAGCTAAATTATATACAAATTTTGTATTTATTGCATTATTATTACTTTTAATTATCTTTAAAATATTAATATGTATGAATTAATAAGAAAATTTAATATTAATATGATACAAAATATATCCTGATAAAGAAATAATAAAATATATTAGGTAATATACTATAATATAAAATTGTAAAAGAGAAAAAAAATAGTCTAATTAAATTATATTTTTACTTAATTTATATACAAGTTTTTCATTTATTAGAATATCTGCAGTAAACATGCATAATATATAATATATGTGTGTATACAGTATTATATATATATCTATATTTCAATTTTTATTTACTCTACTACTGAATTATTTTATCTTAAAAATCGTTGCGTTTCTAGTCCCCTAAATGTGACGAAATCTTAAAATTCACGTAAAATTATAATTGAATCGAAAGTTTAGATAACTGCTTAATTGGCGAAGAAAAATATCGTGAAAACAATCTGTGACGAAAGAGGAAATGTAACAAATTAAAGTAAAAATAATATCTAAGCAATTTTTCACTGTCTACTGTTAACTGAGGAAGGAATAAGGGTCATTTATACCACAAATTTTAGTACTGTTTAGTGTTGAAGGCATGTTTTAATTTTTCGTTGTTCAATGCTTGTGATATCTAAGAATAACTCATATTCATGTTTACCAAGAAATTTCTTTTCGAACCCAATATACAAAGAATCTAAATTGAAAAGTTATGGTCACGTAGAATGACTCTAGCCTTTTTCTTGCTTCTACGTACTTGAATGAAACTAAACTAAGTTGAAGTGAGGGGGCATGGGTCAATTGGTAGAGTGCTCGATAGCTAATAGAAAGCCCTGAGATCGAACCCCGGTGACCACTTTGACTCATGCTTCCTTTTTTTAAAAATTTAATTTGAATTATGTGTTCATTACAAATAACTTCATGTATGCAAAAACATATTAACAAGCTAATTTTTTAATATTATTATTTAATTGGTGTCAAGAGTTAAATTAATCGACGCAAAATAAATCTGCTATAGGAATATCACATTTCGAAATTATTTTACTTAAAATGTAGGAAAAAAAAGTATAATAGATCAATCTCTTGGTCAAACACATTTTTCTGTTGTCTAACAATATTTCGAGCTGCAATTTTCTCAAATAGGATTAAACATTAAGACTTAGGAAACAATATATTCGATAAACGTTCCAGCACATCGAAAGTCTTTCAAAATTTGAGTCTAAAAATGTTTTGTAATACATGTTTATCCATTGTTTAATTGTGCGTGCACATGCATTAAGAAAAAAATTTAATCAGAAATAATGTAAGATTTTTTATTTAGAGTTTAGGAAAATTAATGTTGCTGTATATAATTTAAGATAATCTCAATTATTTCTTACGTAGAATATCAAAGTGAGTCTTTATTATAAAATTGAAAATTTATGAAAATGATTTTTATTAATATATTAAATTTATTTATATCACTTTTAGAATAGAAACGTATGTAGTTTATTAAAAAATATTAAATATATTTAGCATATTAAATTAACATACATTACTCTCCGAGGTTACAAAACTTTTATCTAATAAAGTATTGCACACAAAGTGGAAATTTCGCATGTTTTAAATATTTCTTGTAAATGAAAATTTTAAAGTTGACATAGTAACGAATAAAAATTATACTCTTCATATCCATTTGAAGTATTTCTAAATGATTGAGTTTAAAGTTTTCGGGACGTCAAATTTTAAGATACCGAAATTATAAAAGTAGCTACTATACACTGTTTATTGTGCAAGGAAGTTAATGTCTAATCGAAAATTATGCATAGCATCCTAATGTTAAGTAATAATTTAGTTAATATAAAATTATTGGAAGAAACAATTATCAATTCAGTGTTGCATAAATGGAGATAAATGAGCAAAAAATACCCAGTTTCCTCAAATATTTCATCTTTATTTATATGCACAAATATTATATGTAACAGAATACTTAAAATAATTTGCAATACCTGCAAACTGTAAAGCACAGATGAATAAACACGCCATGTATATTCATTTATTGCTCATTAAAATGTCTATAAACTTTTAACTATCAAGGATTTTGTTGAAAATTAGGATAAATTAATTTATTTATTTCGAATGTTTATTTCTAATATCTGACATCAATTTATTTAAAAAGATGAATATTCAATGAAATTCATTATATTAAAATCTCATACCGGAATATTGTTTAAATCTGTCCACTCCAACTTCTTGTTTTTAATTTTTTTCTAATTTATGCTTTTCTTGTCAGCGTGTAGTATTGCGCGAAAATAAGAAAGAGTGAAAATTGAGATGCGTTTTATTTAGTTCTATTGCTGATCTATTCCTCTAATTTAGTATCATGATTTTTGTAAATATGCAGTATGTTTAACATAATACAAAAAATATAATTTGAAATAAAAATGAACCTAAAGGCAAACATGAATAAAATTGCTATGCCTATTTCTTTATTTTCCAATTAAGATGTCTTCAAATTAAACTATCAAGGATTCTGCTAAAAATTAGTATAATTAACGTATTTCTTACTTAAGTTTATTTCTTATATCTAACATCAATTTAATTAAAATGATAAATATTCGAAGAAGTTAATTATCTTTAAATCTAAATGCTTAAGTCTGCACATACAACCTACATAATAGACATTAGCTGTAATATGTGACAACTGGCTGAATAAGAAAACGAGGCAAAGATGCTCAGAATAAATACAAAGATTAATTTACTTTTATCGAATATGTGGAAAAATCTATGAATTTTTGTTTTCATAGAAAAGTTCCCTGCGAAAATTAGTTCTTATGTCATAGAGAAGAGAATCTGTAGAAAACTAAAAATATGTGGAAATTTAATTTTTAACCATTCTAATTTGTATTTTGCAATATCTCATGATGGGAAGGGGAAGGGTAGAATATCTAAATAGCAAGCTGGTTCTGAATTGAAGTTCTTATTGTAGTTATTAAGAAAATATATAAATATCATAGAGATCAAGATTTTACAAGGGAAGATAATTGAAGCTTTTTATTGTAATAAATTTATGTAAAATGTATTTTCAAAACTGATATATTTACAAAATTAACAAGCTTTGTTACCCGTGGAATCCAACCCTCAGTGTTTCAAAAGACCACGTTCTGATGTCATTACTTTGCACGGAGGCAATTCGCACATCAATACGTTCACCCTATGCATAATATTTCTAAGCGATTATTCAAAATCATTCATGTAAAAATTTTTTAAGAAGACTTAAATTAGAATATTTTATGTCTTTAAATTATTATTATAAAAGATTTAAAATTGAAGAAAAATTTAATATATATATAAAATAGAAAATACTGTAGTATATATATAAAAAATCATATAATATAAAAATATAACAGAAAATAATTAACAAATAGTAAGTTTATATTAATATTGAATTTAGCTAAATTATATACAAATTTTGTATTTATTGCATTATTATTACCTTTAATTATCTTTAAAATATTAATATGTATGAATTAATAAGAAAATTTAATATTAATATGATACAAAATATATCCTGATAAAGAAATAATAAAATATATTAGGTAATATACTATAATATAAAATTGTAAAAGAGAAAAAAATAGTCTAATTAAATTATATTTTTACTTAATTTATATACAAGTTTTTCATTTATTATAATATCTGCAGTAAACATGCATAATATATAATATATGTGTGTATACAGTATTATATATATATCTATATTTCAATTTTTATTTACTCTACTACTGAATTATTTTATCTTAAAAATCGTTGCGTTTCTAGTCCCCTAAATGTGACGAAATCTTAAAATTCACGTAAAATTATAATTGAATTGAAAGTTTAGATAACTGCTTAATTGGCGAAGAAAAATATCGTGAAAACAATCTGTGACGAAAGAGGAAATGTAACAAATTAAAGTAAAAATAATATCTAAGCAATTTTTCACTGTCTACTGTTAACTGAGGAAGGAATAAGGGTCATTTATACCACAAATTTTAGTACTGTTTAGTGTTGAAGGCATGTTTTAATTTTTCGTTGTTCAATGCTTGTGATATTTAAGAATAACTCATATTCATGTTTACCAAGAAATTTCTTTTCGAACCCAATATACAAAGAATCTAAATTGAAAAGTTATGGTCACGTAGAATGACTCTAGCCTTTTTCTAGCTTCTACGTACTTGAATGAAACTAAACTAAGTTGAAGTGAGGGGGCATGGGTCAATTGGTAGAGTGCTCGATAGCTAATAGAAAGCCCTGAGATCGAACCCCGGTGACCACTTTGACTCATGCTTCCTTTTTTTAAAAATTTAATTTGAATTATGTGTTCATTACAAATAACTTCATGTATGCAAAAACATATTAACAAGCTAATTTTTTAATATTATTATTTAATTGGTGTCAAGAGTTAAATTAATCGACGCAAAATAAATCTGCTATAGGAATATCACATTTCGAAATTATTTTACTTAAAATGTAGGAAAAAAAGTATAATAGATCAATCTCTTGGTCAAACACATTTTTCTGTTGTCTAACAATATTTCGAGCTGCAATTTTCTCAAATAGGATTAAACATTAAGACTTAGGAAACAATATATTCGATAAACGTTCCAGCACATCGAAAGTCTTTCAAAATTTGAGTCTAAAAATGTTTTGTAATACATGTTTATCCATTGTTTAATTGTGCGTGCACATGCATTAAGAAAAAAATTTAATCAGAAATAATGTAAGATTTTTTATTTAGAGTTTAGGAAAATTAATGTTGCTGTATATAATTTAAGATAATCTCAATTATTTCTTACGTAGAATATCAAAGTGAGTCTTTATTATAAAATTGAAAATTTATGAAAATGATTTTTATTAATATATTAAATTTATTTATATCACTTTTAGAATAGAAACGTATGTAGTTTATTAAACAATATTAAATATATTTAGCATATTAAATTAACATACATTACTCTCCGAGGTTACAAAACATTTATCTAATAAAGTATTGCACACAAAGTGGAAATTTCGCATGTTTTAAATATTTCTTGTAAATGAAAATTTTAAAGTTGACATAGTAACGAATAAAAATTATACTCTTCATATCCATTTGAAGTATTTCTAAATGATTGAGTTTAAAGTTTTCGGGACGTCAAATTTTAAGATACCGAAATTATAAAAGTAGCTACTATACACTGTTTATTGTGCAAGGAAGTTAATGTCTAATCGAAAATTATGCATAGCATCCTAATGTTAAGTAATAATTTAGTTAATATAAAATTATTGGAGGAAACAATTATCAATTTAGTGTTGCATAAATGGAGATAAATGAGCAAAAAATACCCAGTTTCCTCAAATATTTCATCTTTATTTATATGCACAAATATTATATGTAACAGAATACTTAAAATAATTTGCAATACCTGCAAACTGTAAAGCACAGATGAATAAACACGCCATGTATATTCATTTATTGCTCATTAAAATGTCTATAAACTTTTAACTATCAAGGATTTTGTTGAAAATTAGGATAAATTAATTTATTTATTTCGAATGTTTATTTCTAATATCTGACATCAATTTATTTAAAAAGATGAATATTCAATGAAATTCATTATATTAAAATCTCATACCGGAATATTGTTTAAATCTGTCCACTCCAACTTCTTGTTTTTAATTTTTTTCTAATTTATGCTTTTCTTGTCAGCGTGTAGTATTGCGCGAAAATAAGAAAGAGTGAAAATTGAGATGCGTTTTATTTAGTTCTATTGCTGATCTATTCCTCTAATTTAGTATCATGATTTTTGTAAATATGCAGTATGTTTAACATAATACAAAAAATATAATTTGAAATAAAAATGAACCTAAAGGAAAACATGAATAAAATTGCTATGCCTATTTCTTTATTTTCCAATTAAGATGTCTTCAAATTAAACTATCAAGGATTCTGCTAAAAATTAGTATAATTAACGTATTTCTTACTTAAGTTTATTTCTTATATCTAACATCAATTTAATTAAAATGATAAATATTCGAAGAAGTTAATTATCTTTAAATCTAAATGCTTAAGTCTGCACATACAACCTACATAATAGACATTAGCTGTAATATGTGACTACTGGCTGAATAAGAAAACGAGGCAAAGATGCTCAGAATAAATACAAAGATTAATTTACTTTTATCGAATATGTGGAAAAATCTATGAATTTTTGTTTTCATAGAAAAGTTCCCTGCGAAAATTAGTTCTTATGTCATAGAGAAGAGAATCTGTAGAAAACTAAAAATATGTGGAAATTTAATTTTTAACCATTCTAATTTGTATTTTGCAATATCTCATGATGGGAAGGGGAAGGGTAGAATATCTAAATAGCAAGCTGGTTCTGAATTGAAGTTCTTATTGTAGTTATTAAGAAAATATATAAATATCATAGAGATCAAGATTTTACAAGGGAAGATAATTGAAGCTTTTTATTGTAATAAATTTATGTAAAATGTATTTTCAAAACTGATATATTTACAAAATTAACAAGCTTTGTTACCCGTGGAATCCAACCCTCAGTGTTTCAAAAGACCACGTTCTGATGTCATTACTTTGCACGGAGGCAATTCGCACATCAATACGTTCACCCTATGCATAATATTTCTAAGCGATTATTCAAAATCATTCATGTAAAAATTTTTTAAGAAGACTTAAATTAGAATATTTTATGTCTTTAAATTATTATTATAAAAGATTTAAAATTGAAGAAAAATTTAATATATATATAAAATAGAAAATACTGTAGTATATATATAAAAAATCATATAATATAAAAATATAACAGAAAATAATTAACAAATAGTAAGTTTATATTAATATTGAATTTAGCTAAATTATATACAAATTTTGTATTTATTGCATTATTATTACCTTTAATTATCTTTAAAATATTAATATGTATGAATTAATAAGAAAATTTAATATTAATATGATACAAAATATATCCTGATAAAGAAATAATAAAATATATTAGGTAATATACTATAATATAAAATTGTAAAAGAGAAAAAAAATAGTCTAATTAAATTATATTTTTACTTAATTTATATACAAGTTTTTCATTTATTATAATATCTGCAGTAAACATGCATAATATATAATATATGTGTGTATACAGTATTATATATATATCTATATTTCAATTTTTATTTACTCTACTACTGAATTATTTTATCTTAAAAATCGTTGCGTTTCTAGTCCCCTAAATGTGACGAAATCTTAAAATTCACGTAAAATTATAATTGAATCGAAAGTTTAGATAACTGCTTAATTGGCGAAGAAAAATATCGTGAAAACAATCTGTGACGAAAGAGGAAATGTAACAAATTAAAGTAAAAATAATATCTAAGCAATTTTTCACTGTCTACTGTTAACTGAGGAAGGAATAAGGGTCATTTATACCACAAATTTTAGTACTGTTTAGTGTTGAAGGCATGTTTTAATTTTTCGTTGTTCAATGCTTGTGATATTTAAGAATAACTCATATTCATGTTTACCAAGAAATTTCTTTTCGAACCCAATATACAAAGAATCTAAATTGAAAAGTTATGGTCACGTAGAATGACTCTAGCCTTTTTCTAGCTTCTACGTACTTGAATGAAACTAAACTAAGTTGAAGTGAGGGGGCATGGGTCAATTGGTAGAGTGCTCGATAGCTAATAGAAAGCCCTGAGATCGAACCCCGGTGACCACTTTGACTCATGCTTCCTTTTTTTAAAAATTTAATTTGAATTATGTGTTCATTACAAATAACTTCATGTATGCAAAAACATATTAACAAGCTAATTTTTTAATATTATTATTTAATTGGTGTCAAGAGTTAAATTAATCGACGCAAAATAAATCTGCTATAGGAATATCACATTTCGAAATTATTTTATTTAAAATGTAGGAAAAAAAGTATAATAGATCAATCTCTTGGTCAAACACATTTTTCTGTTGTCTAACAATATTTCGAGCTACAATTTTCTCAAATAGGATTAAACATTAAGACTTAGGAAACAATATATTCGATAAACGTTCCAGCACATCGAAAGTCTTTCAAAATTTGAGTCTAAAAATGTTTTGTAATACATGTTTATCCATTGTTTAATTGTGCGTGCACATGCATTAAGAAAAAAATTTAATCAGAAATAATGTAAGATTTTTTATTTAGAGTTTAGGAAAATTAATGTTGCTGTATATAATTTAAGATAATCTCAATTATTTCTTACGTAGAATATCAAAGTGAGTCTTTATTATAAAATTGAAAATTTATGAAAATGATTTTTATTAATATATTAAATTTATTTATATCACTTTTAGAATAGAAACGTATGTAGTTTATTAAACAATATTAAATATATTTAGCATATTAAATTAACATACATTACTCTCCGAGGTTACAAAACATTTATCTAATAAAGTATTGCACACAAAGTGGAAATTTCGCATGTTTTAAATATTTCTTGTAAATGAAAATTTTAAAGTTGACATAGTAACGAATAAAAATTATACTCTTCATATCCATTTGAAGTATTTCTAAATGATTGAGTTTAAAGTTTTCGGGACGTCAAATTTTAAGATACCGAAATTATAAAAGTAGCTACTATACACTGTTTATTGTGCAAGGAAGTTAATGTCTAATCGAAAATTATGCATAGCATCCTAATGTTAAGTAATAATTTAGTTAATATAAAATTATTGGAGGAAACAATTATCAATTTAGTGTTGCATAAATGGAGATAAATGAGCAAAAAATACCCAGTTTCCTCAAATATTTCATCTTTATTTATATGCACAAATATTATATGTAACAGAATACTTAAAATAATTTGCAATACCTGCAAACTGTAAAGCACAGATGAATAAACACGCCATGTATATTCATTTATTGCTCATTAAAATGTCTATAAACTTTTAACTATCAAGGATTTTGTTGAAAATTAGGATAAATTAATTTATTTATTTCGAATGTTTATTTCTAATATCTGACATCAATTTATTTAAAAAGATGAATATTCAATGAAATTCATAATATTAAAATCTCATACCGGAATATTGTATAAATCTGTCCACTCCAACTTCTTGTTTTTAATTTTTTTCTAATTTATGCTTTTCTTGTCAGCGTGTAGTATTGCGCGAAAATAAGAAAGAGTGAAAATTGAGATGCGTTTTATTTAGTTCTATTGCTGATCTATTCCTCTAATTTAGTATCATGATTTTTGTAAATATGCAGTATGTTTAACATAATACAAAAAATATAATTTGAAATAAAAATGAACCTAAAGGCAAACATGAATAAAATTGCTATGCCTATTTCTTTATTTTCCAATTAAGATGTCTTCAAATTAAACTATCAAGGATTCTGCTAAAAATTAGTATAACTAACGTATTTCTTACTTAATTTTATTTCTTATATCTAACATCAATTTAATTAAAATGATAAATATTCGAAGAAGTTAATTATCTTTAAATCTAAATGCTTAAGTCTGCACATACAACCTACATAATAGACATTAGCTGTAATATGTGACTACTGGCTGAATAAGAAAACGAGGCAAAGATGCTCAGAATAAATACAAAGATTAATTTACTTTTATCGAATATGTGGAAAAATCTATGAATTTTTGTTTTCATAGAAAAGTTCCCTGCGAAAATTAGTTCTTATGTCATAGAGAAGAGAATCTGTAGAAAACTAAAAATATGTGGAAATTTAATTTTTAACCATTCTAATTTGTATTTTGCAATATCTCATGATGGGAAGGGGAAGGGTAGAATATCTAAATAGCAAGCTGGTTCTGAATTGAAGTTCTTATTGCAGTTATTAAGAAAATATATAAATATCATAGAGATCAAGATTTTACAAGGGAAGATAATTGAAGCTTTTTATTGTAATAAATTTATGTAAAATTTATTTTCAAAACTGATATATTTACAAAATTAACAAGCTTTGTTACCCGTGGAATCCAACCCTCAGTGTTTCAAAAGACCACGTTCTGATGTCATTACTTTGCACGGAGGCAATTCGCACATCAATACGTTCACCCTATGCATAATATTTCTAAGCGATTATTCAAAATCATTCATGTAAAAATTTTTTAAGAAGACTTAAATTAGAATATTTTATGTCTTTAAATTATTATTATAAAAGATTTAAAATTGAAGAAAAATTTAATATATATATAAAATAGAAAATACTGTAGTATATATATAAAAAATCATATAATATAAAAATATAACAGAAAATAATTAACAAATAGTAAGTTTATATTAATATTGAATTTAGCTAAATTATATACAAATTTTGTATTTATTGCATTATTATTACCTTTAATTATCTTTAAAATATTAATATGTATGAATTAATAAGAAAATTTAATATTAATATGATACAAAATATATCCTGATAAAGAAATAATAAAATATATTAGGTAATATACTATAATATAAAATTGTAAAAGAGAAAAAAAAATAGTCTAATTAAATTATATTTTTACTTAATTTATATACAAGTTTTTCATTTATTATAATATCTGCAGTAAACATGCATAATATATAATATATGTGTGTATACAGTATTATATATATATCTATATTTCAATTTTTATTTACTCTACTACTGAATTATTTTATCTTAAAAATCGTTGCGTTTCTAGTCCCCTAAATGTGACGAAATCTTAAAATTCACGTAAAATTATAATTGAATCGAAAGTTTAGATAACTGCTTAATTGGCGAAGAAAAATATCGTGAAAACAATCTGTGACGAAAGAGGAAATGTAACAAATTAAAGTAAAAATAATATCTAAGCAATTTTTCACTGTCTACTGTTAACTGAGGAAGGAATAAGGGTCATTTATACCACAAATTTTAGTACTGTTTAGTGTTGAAGGCATGTTTTAATTTTTCGTTGTTCAATGCTTGTGATATCTAAGAATAACTCATATTCATGTTTACCAAGAAATTTCTTTTCGAACCCAATATACAAAGAATCTAAATTGAAAAGTTATGGTCACGTAGAATGACTCTAGCCTTTTTCTTTCTTCTACGTACTTGAATGAAACTAAACTAAGTTGAAGTGAGGGGGCATGGGTCAATTGGTAGAGTGCTCGATAGCTAATAGAAGGCCCTGAGATCGAACCCCGGTGACCACTTTGACTCATGCTTCCTTTTTTTAAAAATTTAATTTGAATTATGTGTTCATTACAAATAACTTCATGTATGCAAAAACATATTAACAAGCTAATTTTTTAATATTATTATTTAATTGGTGTCAAGAGTTAAATTAATCGACGCAAAATAAATCTGCTATAGGAATATCACATTTCGAAATTATTTTATTTAAAATGTAGGAAAAAAAAGTATAATAGATCAATCTCTTGGTCAAACACATTTTTCTGTTGTCAAACAATATTTCGAGCTACAATTTTCTCAAATAGGATTAAACATTAAGACTTAGGAAATAATATATTCGATAAACGTTCCAGCACATCGAAAGTCTTTCAAAATTTGAGTCTAAAAATGTTTTGTAATACATGTTTATCCATTGTTTAATTGTGCGTGCACATGCATTAAGAAAAAAATTTAATCAGAAATAATCTAAGATTTTTTATTTAGAGTTTAGGAAAATTAATGTTGCTGTATATAATTTAAGATAATCTCAATTATTTCTTACGTAGAATATCAAAGTGAGTCTTTATTATAAAATTGAAAATTTATGAAAATGATTTTTATTAATATATTAAATTTATTTATATCACTTTTAGAATAGAAACGTATGTAGTTTATTAAACAATATTAAATATATTTAGCATATTAAATTAACATACATTACTCTCCGAGGTTACAAAACATTTATCTAATAAAGTATTGCACACAAAGTGGAAATTTCGCATGTTTTAAATATTTCTTGTAAATGAAAATTTTAAAGTTGACATAGTAACGAATAAAAATTATACTCTTCATATCCATTTGAAGTATTTCTAAATGATTGAGTTTAAAGTTTTCGGGACGTCAAATTTTAAGATACCGAAATTATAAAAGTAGCTACTATACACTGTTTATTGTGCAAGGAAGTTAATGTCTAATCGAAAATTATGCATAGCATCCTAATGTTAAGTAATAATTTAGTTAATATAAAATTATTGGAGGAAACAATTATCAATTTAGTGTTGCATAAATGGAGATAAATGAGCAAAAAATACCCAGTTTCCTCAAATATTTCATCTTTATTTATATGCACAAATATTATATGTAACAGAATACTTAAAATAATTTGCAATACCTGCAAACTGTAAAGCACAGATGAATAAACACGCCATGTATATTCATTTATTGCTCATTAAAATGTCTATAAACTTTTAACTATCAAGGATTTTTTTGAAAATTAGGATAAATTAATTTATTTATTTCGAATGTTTATTTCTAATATCTGACATCAATTTATTTAAAAAGATGAATATTCAATGAAATTCATAATATTAAAATCTCATACCGGAATATTGCTTAAATCTGTCCACTCCAACTTCTTGTTTTTAATTTTTTTCTAATTTATGCTTTTCTTGTCAGCGTGTAGTATTGCGCGAAAATAAGAAAGAGTGAAAATTGAGATGCGTTTTATTTAGTTCTATTGCTGATCTATTCCTCTAATTTATTATCATGATTTGTGTAAATATGCAGTATGTTTAACATAATACAAAAAATATAATTTGAAATAAAAATGAACCTAAAGGCAAACATGAATAAAATTGCTATGCCTATTTCTTTATTTTCCAATTAAGATGTCTTCAAATTAAACTATCAAGGATTCTGCTAAAAATTAGTATAACTAACGTATTTCTTACTTAAGTTTATTTCTTATATCTAACATCAATTTAATTAAAATGATAAATATTCGAAGAAGTTAATTATCTTTCAATCTAAATGCTTAAGTCTGCACATACAACCTACATAATAGACATTAGCTGTAATATGTGACTACTGGCTGAATAAGAAAACGAGGCAAAGATGCTCAGAATAAATACAAAGATTAATTTACTTTTATCGAATATTTGGAAAAATCTATGAATTTTTGTTTTCATAGAAAAGTTCCCTGCAAAAATTAGTTTTTATGTCATAGAGAAGAGAATCTGTAGAAAACTAAAAATATGTGGAAATTTAATTCTTAACCATTCTAATTTGTATTTTGCAATATCTCATGATGGGAAGGGGAAGGGTAGAATATCTAAATAGCAAGCTGGTTCTGAATTGAAGTTCTTATTGCAGTTATTAAGAAAATATATAAATATCATAGAGATCAAGATTTTACAAGGGAAGATAATTGAAGCTTTTTATTGTAATAAATTTATGTAAAATTTATTTTCAAAACTGATATATTTACAAAATTAACAAGCTTTGTTACCCGTGGAATCCAACCCTCAGTGTTTCAAAAGACCACGTTCTGATGTCATTACTTTGCACGGAGGCAATTCGTACATCAATACGTTCACCCTATGCATAATATTTCTAAGCGATTATTCAAAATCATTCATGTAAAAATTTTTTAAGAAGACTTAAATTAGAATATTTTATGTCTTTAAATTATTATTATAAAAGATTTAAAATTGAAGAAAAATTTAATATATATATAAAATAGAAAATACTGTAGTATATATATAAAAAATCATATAATATAAAAATATAACAGAAAATAATTAACAAATAGTAAGTTTATATTAATATTGAATTTAGCTAAATTATATACAAATTTTGCATTTATTGCATTATTATTACTTTTAATTATCTTTAAAATATTAATATGTATAAATTAATAAGAAAATTTAATATTAATATGATACAAAATATATCCTGATAAAGAAATAATAAAATATATTAGGTAATATACTATAATATAAAATTGTAAAAGAGAAATAAAAAAATAGTCTAATTAAATTATATTTTTACTTAATTTATATACAAGTTTTTCATTTATTAGAATATCTGCAGTAAACATGCATAATATATAATATATGTGTGTATACAGTATTATATATTATATCTATATTTCAATTTTTATTTACTCTACTACTGAATTATTTTATCTTAAAAATCGTTGCGTTTCTAGTCCCCTAAATGTGACGAAATCTTAAAATTCACGTAAAATTATAATTGAATCGAAAGTTTAGATAACTGCTTAATTAGCGAAGAAAAATATCGTGAAAACAATCTGTGACGAAAGAGGAAACAAATTAAAGTAACAAATTAAAGTAAAAATAATATCTAAGCAATTTTTCACTGTCTACTGTTAATTGAGGAAGGAATAAGGGTCATTTATACCACAAATTTTAGTACTGTTTAGTGGTGAAGGCATGTTTTAATTCTTCGTTGTTCAATGCTTGTGATATCTAAGAATAACTCATATTCATGTTTACCAAGAAATTTCATTTCGAACCCAATATACAAAGAATCTAAATTGAAAAGTTATGGTCACGTAGAATGACTCTAGCCTTTTTCTTTCTTCTACGTACTTCAATGAAACTAATCTGAGTTGGAGTTAGGGGGCATGGGTCAATCGGTAGAGTGCTCGATAGCTGTTAGAAGGCCCTGAGATCGAACCCCGGTGACCACTTTGACTCATGCTTCCTTTTTTTAAAAATTTAATTTGAATTATGTGTTCATTACAAATAACTTCATGTATGCAAAAACATATTAACAAGCTAATTTTTTAATATTATTATTTAATTGGTGTCAAGAGTTAAATTAATCGACGCAAAATAAATCTGCTATAGGAATATCACATTTCGAAATTATTTTATTTAAAATGTAGGAAAAAAAGTATAATAGATCAATCTCTTGGTCAAACACATTTTTCTGTTGTCTAACAATATTTCGAGCTACAATTTTCTCAAATAGGATTAAACATTAAGACTTAGGAAACAATATATTCGATAAACGTTCCAGCACATCGAAAGTCTTTCAAAATTTGAGTCTAAAAATGTTTTGTAATACATGTTTATCCATTGTTTAATTGTGCGTGCACATGCATTAAGAAAAAGATTTAATCAGAAATAATCTAAGATTTTTTATTTAGAGTTTAGGAAAATTAATGTTGCTGTATATAATTTAAGATAATCTCAATTATTTCTTACGTAGAATATCAAAGTGAGTCTTTATTATAAAATTGAAAATTTATGAAAATGATTTTTATTAATATATTAAATTTATTTATATCACTTTTAGAATAGAAACGTATGCTAGTTTATTAAACAATATTAAATATATTTAGCATATTAAATTAACATACATTACTCTCCGAGGTTACAAAACATTTATCTAATAAAGTATTGCACACAAAGTGGAAATTTCGCATGTTTTAAATATTTCTTGTAAATGAAAATTTTAAAGTTGACATAGTAACGAATAAAAATTATACTCTTCATATCAATTTGAAGTATTTCTAAATGATTGAGTTTAAAGTTTTCGGGACGTCAAATTTTAAGATACCGAAATTATAAAAGTAGCTACTATACACTGTTTATTGTGCAAGGATAGTTAATGTCTAATCGAAAATTATGTATAGCATTCTAATGTTAATTTATCAATTAGTTTAAAATTATTGGAGGAAACAGTTATCAATTTAGTTTTGCATAAATGGAGGTAAATGAGCAAATAAATAGCCTGCTTTTTAAATATTTCATATTTATTTATATGCACATGCAGTATGTGTAACAGAGTACTTAAAATAATTCGCAATATTTGTGAACTGTAAAGCACAGATGAATAAACACGCCGTGTATATTTCTTTATTGCTCATTAAAATGTCTATAATTTTTTAACTATCAAAGATTTTGTTGAAAATTAGGATAAAAAAATTGATGTCTTTCAAAAGTTTATTTCTAATATCTAACATTAATATAATTAAAAAGGGGAATATTCAATGAAATTTTCATAACATTAAAATCCCTTACCGGAATATTGTTTAAATCTGTCCACACAAACTTCATAATATACACATCGGTCGTGTCACGTGACTCTACTCACTGAATGAAAGAAAACTGTGGGCAAGAATTTTTGGATTTAATAAAAAGATTTATTTACTTTTGTCGAAAGCTGTGATAAAATCTATGAAATTTTGTTGTCTGAAAAAAAAATTCCCATAAAAAAATACTGTTTAAGTAAATAGAGAAGGGATGGCGTGGAAAACTGAAAAGTAAGTATAAAAAGATTTGTTTACCATTTTTAATTGTTTTTTGTAATGTTTCTGGATAAGAGACTGGAATATTCAATTAGCACGTTTGTTCTTAATTGAAGCTTTTATTGCAGATATTAAGAAGATAGTTAAATATCGTAGAAATCAAGATTTTACTAGAGAAGATAATTAGTGTTTTCTATTGAATAAATTTTGTATAAAATTTATTTTTTCAAAATAGTTATAATTAAAATATTATCAAACTTCGTTCCTCCTAAAATCGACCCTTCAGTGTTTAGAAAGAATTCTCTCATTACTTCGTACCGAAGCAACTCGTAATTTAAACACGTTCAACTCATACTTAATATTTCTACTTGATTATTGAAAAAGCATACATCTAACATATTTTTTAAAAGACAGAATATAGAATATGACGTCTTTGAATGATTATTATGTAGGATTTAAAATTTAATACATCTATAAAATTGAAAATATCGTAAATAATAAACAAAAAATATCTTAGACTATATCCTATAATTAATAATTAGTTTTTGTAAACATTGAATTCAACTAAATCATTTATAAATTTTGCATTTAACGGAATTGAATATTATTATTTTTTAATTGTCTTTCAATTGTTATTATATGTCATTTAATAAGAAAATTTAATATTTATATGACGCGAAATATATCCTAATAAAGAAATAATAAAATATCTTAGAAAATATCCTATAATAAAAAATTGTAATAAGAAAATATTTAATAAAAAATTAGTTTATGCAATTATAATGATTTTAGTGAAATTATATAAAAATTTTTGATTTATTACAATTCATGCATTAAATATGTATAATATATTATATCTAACTGTATCATCATCATCAATGGCGTGACAGTCCTGTGTGGACCCTGGCCTTCTCAAGGAGGCGACATCAGTCCCTTCTTCTGAGTGCGACACATTTCCAGTTTCTGACATTCATTGACTCGAAGTCCTTCTGGAGGCAGTCACTCCACTTCAGTCTTGGTCTTCCTCTTCCTCTGACACCCGAGGGCTTTGCCAAAAAGATTTTCTTTGTAGTGCGGGTGTCGTTCATCCTCATAATATGCCCCGCCCATTTCATCCGTTGGATTTTTTGGAATTTCAGGATTTCCGGTTTTCCGAACAGCCGGTATAACTCAGAGTTGGTTCTTCTTCTCCAGGCTCCACTGTCGTAGATCCCGCCAAAGATGGAGCACAGAATCTTCCTTTCGAAAGTTGCGAGTGTCTTTTCATCGGCCTGGGACAGGGTCCAGGTTTCAGTGGCATAAGTGAGATCTGACCTGATTAAACTCTTGTAAATCTGCAACTTGGTGTTTCGTCTGATGTAGTCCGATTTCAGAAACTTCCTTAAGCCGTAGAAACAATTATTGGCTGCAATTTTTCTCTTTCTTAATTCTGGGGAAATGAGATTTTCAGAGTTAATATCTGAGCCTAGGTAGGTGAAAGAGTTCACCTTTTCGAATTTGTACTCTCCAATCTCGATATGCGTGGAGGTATCAGAGTAGGTAATAAATTGCATGTACTCAGTTTTACTCTGATTAATTGAGAGGTTCATTTTTTTAGCCTCTCTTTCTAGATCTAGGAACGCTTGCTTGAGGTCCTTAGGAGTTCTTGCAATGATGTCGATATCATCAGCGTAGGCAATGATTTGAGCAGATTTAGAAAAAATAGTTCCTCTTGTGTTAATCCTTGAATCTCTAGCTATTTTCTCTAGAGCTAGGTTGAAGAGGAGGCATGCTAACGCATCACCCTGCCTGACTCCGTTTTTTATTTCAACAGGTTTGGATAAACTTTCCTGAACCTTGACTCTCATTTTGGTCTCAGTTAATGTGAGGGATATTAGTTTCACGAGTTTTTCAGGAATGTTGAACTCACTCAAAGCGTTGATAAGCAGTTCTCTATTAATGCTATGGTACGCCATTTTGAAATCAATAAAAAGATGGTGCGTGTTGATTTGGAATTCCTTTGTCTTTTCTAGAATTTGACGTAAATTAAATATTTGCTCAGTTGTGGATCTATCTCTTCGAAATCCACCCTGGTAGTCACCTATGATGTTTTCAGCATAGGCAGATAATTTGTTAAAAAGTATATTTGAAAAAATCTCATAAGTGGTACACAGGAAACTAATTCCTCTATAGTTGGAGCAATCGAGGATATCTCCTTTTTTATGTATGGGACAGATTGTGCTGAGCTTCCACTTCTGGGGGAGTGTTTCAGTCTCCCATACAGATAGAATGATGTGGTGGATGACTTTGGTTATATCCGTTCCAGTATTTTTCAGGAATTCTGAAGGAATGGTGTCTGGGCCAGGGGCCTTATGATTTTTTAGCCTTTTAATTCCCTCTGCAACTTCAGTAACCGATGGTGAATCGATCAAATCCTGATTCATAACTGGGTACTGATCAGTAGTATTACGCTGAGGGTGATCCATATTTAGAAGGTCATGAAAATGTTCATTCCATCTATCCAGAATCTTAGTTTTATCACTCAAGATTTCCCCGTTCTTATTTCTGCATAGGGTCGTTCTGGGTTTGAAATCTCTGCTGCCAGAATTGATCTCACGAAAGAAAGCTCTGCTTTCATTTGATCTTTTAAGATGTTCAACATATCGTAGTAGATCCTCGTGAAATTTCCTTTTCTTGATTCTATGGGCTCTCTTTTCCTCTCTCTTTGGGGTCTTATATTCTTCTACAGAACTTCTTGAGTGCGTTCGACCAAGCGTTTTTTGTATGCGTCAATCTTAGCCTGGGTGACTGCATGGCATTCATCGTCAAACCAATCTTTCTTTTAAAATTTTTTTACATTACCCACAACATTTTTACCAGTTTTAACCACAGCTTTGGAGAACATTCTCCATTTTTCATCGATGTGCCCTATGTTCTCTGTCTTCATATCTCTTAGAGCATCTGATAACTGGTTTTGAAACTTGCATTTGATAGTCTCATTATTAAAGTTTTCACAGTTAAACTTTTCATTCCTTTCTCCTCCAGTTTTACGTGCGTTGGAGATTCTAGCCCTTAACTTTGCCTTGACAAGGTAGTGATCGGAATCACAAGAGGCACCACGGTACGTCCCTATGCTAATGCTTGAAAATTTTAACACATTGAAGAAACTTTTAAAACATATAAAAGTTTAATTTTATTTCTAATACTTATTTTGATAAATAAAACCTCAAGAAGAAATGTGTGTAAATTAAAAATGCAAATTATATTTTTTAAAGTTTATCAAACAAATCATTTTAAATAAAATACCTTTTTAAATAAATTAATTTAGGAAATTTTATATGTTTCATATATATATTAAATATTTCTTAAGTTTTAAGTAATGCATAATAATAATCGAAAGACGAAATATTCTGTTTTCAGCTATCTTAAAAAATATGCCAGATTGTGTGTGTGTGTGTGTGCTTTTTGAATAATCACATAGAAAATTTAAATATACGGTGAACGTGTGTAAAGCACGAGTTGTTTTGGAACAAAGTAATAATAGTAGACGACTGCCTTACAAAACACCAAGGTTCGATTCCGTGGGGGACAAAGTTCGTCATTCATTTAACATACCTGTTTTGAAAATAAATTTTATATAAAAATTAATCAATAGAGAAAACATCAATTATCTTCCCTTGAAAAATCTAGATCTGTATGATATTTAACTATCTTCTTAATATCTGCGATAAAAACTCTTCAATTCAGAACCAACATGCTAATTGAATAATTCCGTCTCCCATCCAGAGACATTGCTAAAAAACAAACTTAAATGGTAAACAAATCTTTTTATACATACTTTTCAGTTTTCCACAGCTTCTCTTCTCTATAACCTAAAAAGTAATTTTTGCAGGGAAGTTTTTTTTAAGACAACAAAATTTCACACATAGATTTTATCACACAACTTTCTATAAAAAAAGGAAATAAATCTTTTTATTTAATCCAAAAATTCTTGCCTGGTTTTCTTTCATTCAGTGAGTAGCCACGTGATACGACCAATGTCAATTATGAAGTTTGTGTGGACCGATTTAAACAATAATCCGGACCAATTTAAACAATATATAATAATTTTTATTATTTTAATATACACAATAAAAACTTCAAATTAGAACCAGCATGCTATTTAGAAATTCTCCCCTCCCCTTCCCTACAAGACAGATTGCTAAAATACAAATTAGAATGGTTAACAATTAAATTTCCACATACTTTCAGTTTTCTACAGATTCTCTTCTCAATGACATAAAAACTAATTTTTGGAGGGAACTTTTTTATGAAAACAAAAATTCATAGATTTTTCCAAACATTCGATAAAAGTAAATTAATTTTTATACTTAATCTGAGCATCTTTGCCTCGTTTTCTTATTCAGTGAGTAATCACATATTACAGCTAAGGTCTAATATGAAGGTTGTATGCGCAGACTTAAGCATTTAGATTTAAAGATTATTAACTTCTTCGAATATTTATCATTTTAATTAAATTGATGTTAGACATAAGAAATAAACTTAAGAAAGAAATACACTAATTTATACTAATTTTTTAGCAGAATCCTTGATAGCTTATATTGATGACATATTAATTGGAAAATAAAGAAATATGCATAGCAATTTTATTCATGTTTGGTTTTAAGTTTATATATATTTCGAATTACTTTTAGTATTATATTACACATACTGCACATTTACACAAAACATGATACTAAATTAGAGGAATAGAGTAGTAATAGAACTAAATAAAACACATCTCAATTTTCACTCATTTTTATTTTCGTGCAATACTACACGCTGACAAGAAAAGCATAAAGAAAAAAAAAATTAAAAACAAGAAAAAAATATAAAAGAGCGCCATCTCTTGGCAATAATTGTTAAAGTTAACATATATGCGCCCCATGACAACGTCATCAATATAAAGAAGATGAAAATTGAAATATTATTACAATACCAACAATTTTAATTCAAAATGCTCAATTCTAACTTTATACTGAAATTATAAAATTTAAAATAATTAAAATCACCAAAGTGAGAGTGGGTGGCTGTCAAGCAAAAACGCAGAGTGTGATCCCCAAGGCGCAAAATGTGTTCATTTTTGAGATGTATCTCTTTTCAATATAAATTATACATATTATTTATTCAACAGAAATGATTAAATATCATTTTAACTAAAATCTTAAACTCTATATTTAATTACCTATATTTAAAATAAAAAAATCTACATTTAAAATTTTCATTCAGTGAGTAATCACATTATACGACCGATATGTGTTACGAACGTTGGGTGGGCAGATTTAAGCAATAGTCTGGTAAGAGATTTTAATATTATGAATTTCATTCAATATTTATCATTTTAATTATATTGCTGTTAGATATTAGAAATAATCTTTCGAAAGAATTACATTAATTTATCCTAATTGTCAACAAAATCCTTGATATTTTAAAAAAATTAAACATTTTAATGAGCAAATAAAGAAATATGCATGGCAAGTTTATTCATCTGTGCTTTATAGTTCACAAATATTACGAATTATTTTTAGTATTATGCTACACTACTTGTGCCTGCAAATAAAGATGAAATATTTAAAAAAAGCAGGAAATAAATAAACTAAAGCATATTTAATATTAAAGTGCAGTGACTAATATAATGAAAAAAAATTTCAAAAATGATTACATAATTTCAATATTCAATTAACATATATTTCAAATTATTTTTTAAAAAAGAAAGCATGAGTCAATGGACGGCAAAGTCATAACCAGGATTCGATCTCATCGCCTTCAAACAGCAATCGTGTACTCTACCAATTGACCCATGCCCCCTCATTATCTGAAAGTTTAGTTTCATTCAACTACGTATAAGATAGAAAAAGGCTCGAGTCATTCTAGGAGACCATAAGTTTTCAATTTAGTTTAATTGAATATTGGCTTTGGAAAGAAATTCCTTTATATACATAAATAAGACTTATTGTTGGATATCACTAGCATTGCACAAAGAAGGATTAACACAAACCATCAGGGCTAAAGTATATGAAAATCACGGTGCACATGAATAGTATTCCTTCCTCAATATTGTGTGGCCAGTGAAAAATTGCTTATTCTTCATTTATACTTTAATTTGTTACATTTCCTCTTTCTTCACAGGTAGTTTTTAAGAGAATTTTCTTCGCCAATTAAACAGTTATCCGAACTTTCAATTGCATTATAATTTTATGTGGATTTTAAGATATCGTCACATTTAGAGAACTAGAAGCGCAACGATGTTTGAGATAAAAGAATTCATTTTTAGAGTGAAAAAATTCAATTATAGATATATTAAAATGTATACAGTTAGATCCACAGTAATGTGTTCCCACCTTATCGTGGTGCTGTGGTTTGCGTGTGTCAACGATCCTGAGAGCTATGCCGGCGGGAGCTTCGGCTCCTGGCAGGGTTACCCAAGCCGGACAGGTCGAAGGGAGAAACCAGGCAAAGTGGAACACCTGGTCCTCCTGGTTGGGGGTTGAGCACAGGGCTAACAACCCAGTCTTGTATGAAAACTACTGTTACGAGCTCTCAAGTGAAAAGATACCCGGATCCTTTTTTTCGGAGACGACCTGGAAAACGATTTAGGGACTTTAATATAGGGACATGGAATGTTCGTAGTCTTCATAAATCTAAAAGAATGCAAATGCTGACTAATGAAATGGATAAATACTACATTGACTTGCTGGTCATGCAGGATATGCGATGGACTGGTGAGGGTATTATTGAAAAAAGAAACCACACTGATTTTTACAGCTGTGACTCCAAAAAACATACTTTTGGAACAGGCTTCATCATTGGAAAGCGTATCAAACATATGGTCACTGACTTTGTGGCCAAATCCCCTAGACTCTGCAGAATTAGATTATGCGGTGCCATTTTCAACTACAGCCTAATAAATGCACACGCACCAACACAGGATAAGGAAGATTTGGAGAAAGAAGCATTCTATGAGGAACTAAATAACCTGTACCTCTCATGCCCGAGAAATGATGTCAAGATAGTTCTCGGAGATCTGAATGCGAAAATTGGCAAAGAGTCCGAATTTAGACCTATTATTGGAAGACACAGTCTTCACGACAACTCCAATGACAACGCACTGGTTGTCAGTTTTGCTGCCGAACACAACATGGTTGTATCCTGCACCTTCTTTCCACATAAGAGAATCCACAAGATGACTTGGAAATCCCCGGACGAAGAGACTTTTAATCAAATTGACCACCTACTGATCGACTCGAGACACATGTCAGATATTCTAGACGTTCGGACGAATGCAATATATCTTTTGCATTTCAATTTCATATATTGCTCTAAATGATTTAGCATAAAGTTTTCCGAACGCGTAAACCAGATTAAGATTTAGTAATCTTAGATACTTCGCCCGTGTTCTGTATATTGAGCATGGAATCTAATGTTTATTCAAAATTTTTATGTATAACTTCCCAATATTTACAATAACTAAATCGATAATAAAAATTATTGGAGAAAACAATTCTCAATAGAGTAATAAATCAAAGGAGGTTAATGAGAGCAAATATAATAATCATTATAAAACACCAAACACCCTCACAGATATATATTTTTGATATCTAAACTTATTACTGAAAGCTATTTTGAAACTGAAATATTAAATTTGAATAAAAAATTTTATTGAAAGCTTTTTATCGCATTAATATTTGCACTTAACTATTAAATTTGCTTCTGTTTATTTTTTATTTTTTGTTATTTTTTTATTGCTTAAATATTTATCTTTTCTTATACACATCCATTCTATGTAATACATTTTGGATGTGAACATTTCCCAATATTTATAAACTATATAACAATATGAATAAATTTGCCATGGGTATTCCTTTGTTTGCTCATTAAAAATGTACATAATTATTATATTATGATAGATTAAGTTGAACAGAAAAATTTTTAATATTCATATTTCATGACTTTACTTTGAAAAGTTTTTTGAATCGGTTATTTTACCAATCAAAAATTTGCACTTATTTTTATGTTTTAGTAAGTTTATATGCTTTAATTTTTAAATATATTAAGGTTAGGGTATATTTTTTATTTTGAATGATTGACGAAATTTTTTGCACTAAATTGCGGAGCTAGAATTCGAATGTTTAAGACATTGCTTTAGGATCAGCAGTTCGTGTGTACGAATGTCATTTTGGCCTTGTATGTGCGCACTGGTTTGCTTTCCTCTTTAAACTCTAAGTTAGTTTGCTACTAAGCGAAATACCTCTACACAAATGTGTAATTTTTCTGGCAATAAATTCATAAAATTAATGTGTTTCTAATTCTTAACTTTTTACAATGTACACTGCTGGCCACACAAATTGCAACACCAAGAAAGACAAAAGATAACACAACAAAATTTATTTTGTAGATAACATGTTGACCAAATATCAAATGATTAAATTTATAGACTTCTTTGTGAAGTGTGGTTTCTATCAAAATCAGTTGCCAGAGTAGCTGCCATTGTTGGATATCACCGCTGCCATATGCCTCGGCATTGATTCAAAGAGACTTTGGATATGCTCTTGGGGTACAGCTGACCAAGCAGCTTCCACGCGTTGCCAAAGTTGATCTGGTGTGGAAGTAGAGGATGTAATCTGGTTCAATTGTTGAACAACCATGGACAACATGTTTCCTAACGGTGAAAGATCCTGAGAGCGAGCTGGCCAGGGAAGCAATTCAATCTGAAGAACCCATGAACAATGTGTGCCACGTGTGGTCACGCATTATCCTGTTGAAAGATGGCTGTGGGCAAGCCCTGAAGGTAAGGAAAGACAACTGGCTCCAACACTTGGGAGATGTAGTCCTGGCTGTTTAAAAAATCAGTAATGCGTACTAGAAGAGTGCGAGAGTGATATCCAATACCGCGTCATACATAATACCCAGTGCAGGACCAGTGTGGCGGTGCATAACGCAGCTGTTCAGCAGGCTCTCTTCACAGTGTCTCCAGGCTCGAATGCGACCTTAGTTGTTGCCAGACAGAAGCTTGACTCGACAGTAAAGACAATTGAATTCTATCATCCTCATTCTTCTTTCATCATTGACGCCCTAGACATCTGTGGTTCTGCATGATGGATAGACGAGACAATGGATGTTTTGCGGGCAGAACACTCTGCTGTAAACGGCGTAGACACTGTGATACCAGCAGACACTGGATGATGCGTTGCAGACTGAATGTGCCGTGCTATGGTTCGTGATGTGGCTGAGCGATTCGTCACTGCCATGCGCAGAATTTGCCTGTCATCACGTGAAGTGGTGCACAGAGGTGGATACGATCGAACATGTGTCGGTTCATCGTACCCTCCAGCATCCAACGATCATATATCCACATTACAGTTGTTTGAATTCATCCAAAACGACTACCGATTTCCCAGAAAGATAATCCACAATCTCGGCAGGCCACTATCCTTCCTCTGTCGAACTCGGATACTTGATCCAAAAATGATGGATGTTTTCTACAAAACATAATTGATCGTTTTTTTTTTTGAAAAAAATGGCAAGAAAAACACAATTGCCGAGCTTAAAATCGTCGAAATATCCAAACCTTAAATAGAGCTTTGAAGTGGCGCCACAGGCGCACGTGATGTGCGTTTGCTCTGAAATTCTAATCATTTGCATATCTCACCTCCGCTAATGAACTCTGTAAATTTCATGTTATTTGCATGCTTCTCCTTCAGGTTATTTCATTTAGAGCGATCACAGACTAATGATTGTACCTCATTTCATTATGTTCCCCTAGAATATGATTTCTTTTAAGTTAAAATTTGTGTTTTTACATAAAGTGAAAAAGCGCTGGTTAGAAAAAAATTATCAACAAATATTTTGTGAATACTCAAACATAAAAAAAATATCTAATACACTGATCCCCCTTTTAGCATCCAAAAGACGAATTTTTCAATAAAATTTCTTATATAAAAGCAGCAAAGTTGGAAGACAAGTAAAAATGGTTTTCGAGAATGCTTAAACTTTAAACTTGATTTTTTTAAATAAATCATTTTAAGTAAAAAGCAATTTGATTTTAAATTTTAAATCTATATAGGTATGTTAATAATTATTTATATGTACTAGCTAAATATCAATATTAAATAAGAAAGTGTATAGAATATGTAAGAATATGCGCGCGTGATTGGCAAATAATAAAACTTACTCGATATTTTTTTATACTTTCACATCTGAATATTTTGAAAAGTTACATAAAATTTTCATCTTAAATCTCTTTTTTTTAAACAAAACAATGCTATTCGCTTAAAAACTTGTTATTTGCTTGTAGGATTTAATCAAATTTCTCAGCATAGATACAATTTTTTAATGTATATTTATAGTATATTTCATTTATAGTATATTTCATTGCATTGTGCTTAATATAAAGTTAAGTAGGTTTCATATGGAGACTTATAATAAATAATTATTTTTCAATTTTTGCTATTTTAATATACATCTTGGTAAATAAATTATACTTGAGTTATTCCTTTGCAACTATTAGTTACAGTTCATATAAGAGGCATATGGACTTCAACTGAATAACAAATTAATACCATAAAAATAAAAACATACTGAATTATTAATTATCTGTGATAAACAAGGATGCATGTATATGTGTATTTAGTAATGCAGGTATATATTCACATTAAATAAAAAATTGTCCAAATATATACTGCTAATTATGTGGGTATTACATAAAATAAAAAAATACACAGTATGATTAAAAGTATAATAAATTATACAGAAAAAGTATTCGTTACAATAAAGATCTGTTTGAATCCACCTCATCGCTAAGTGCGATAAACGGAGATAATGCGCGAGATCTATCGAGAGGGATAATTCTGAGAAGCTAATAAAACTGATCGAATTTTGGTTTTTATCAACCTTTAAAACGAGGTTAGACATATTTTTAGAGATAAAATTTTCTTTAATAATTAAATGGAAAAAATGGTTTATTTTTGAATTGTTCATTAGATAGATAGATTTCCTCTTTTGTATCACGCATGCTTTTTTTTTACTTTAACATGTTTGTTGCCAGTTTTTATTCTATAGCTTTTAGTTTAAAACCTGCTGTATAATTTAAATTTTTTTGCTTTCACAAGACGATATATGAACTTGAATATTTTTAGAACGAAATAACTCAGGACAAGACAAAAAGTAAAGACAGCAACTGTTTTTGAAACAGTAATAAGAATGGAAGTCGTTCTTGAACATAATTGGACAATACTGATTATAGGTTTTTCAAATCGTGGCGCCATCTGTTATTTATTTTGTGAAAAATAAACGTCATTTATTTCAATACTGTATTGTAAGTTTTTCTGATGGAGAATGTTTTTTTTATCAGATTATCCGTGGCTGCATACCATAAGTACACCGAAATTTCAAAACTTTTTTAACATATAATCCACGGATTATATACGGGAAAAATACGGTATATTAATGGATTACGAGAGGTTTTAAAACTATATCAATAGTAAAATTGTCAAATATTTATATATATATATATATATATATATATATATATATATATATATATATATATATATATATATATATATATATATATATATATATATATATATATATATATATATATATATATATATATATATATATATATATATATATATATATATATATATATATATATATATATATATATATATATATATATATATAATAGTTCTAATAAAACTTATGTATAGGTAATTTGATCAATTTTTGATTGGTTTATGAGTTAAATTAAATCTGTTTGGGGACTTTTTTATGGGCCCCATGTAGTTCTTATTATCTAATCCAAAATTATTTTCTGATGAAAATCCGATAATGTTGTCTCCAGATCTTTCAAAAAATGTATCTTTCACATTTTCCACTGCTCTCCATATCCCAGTATTTTCAGCAAGGGAGGATCTGTGATTGACATCATGATTGGTGATCTAGAGATGAAAATGAGTCACTAATGCAATTGGTTCTTTTATACTTTACAGCCATATTTAAATTGTTTTATCTTAGTGATTAATTTGGAGTTAAGTTAAAACTATCTATTTAAATTAATTGAAGGAAATCCACCTGATCAAAAAATAATCAAGTCCCATTACATCCCTGCAGATAAACAAGGGGTTTCAAGATTTTAAATAAATAATATACATTAATACAGGGTATCGCGTGACAGATGGATGGCTTTGAAAAAGGCCATTGCTCGCTTCCTAACCGTTGGCGCTGCTCGTAGGAGCCGTGGTTCGAAAGAGCGAGATCGGAAATTTGTCTCCATATCAAGGTCAGTTCACAAGATGGAATGATCAGTAGTGCAGCGTGTGTTTTGCGTGAAAGCATATTTTTCAAACAGCCATTCGATTGTCCGCTCGCAGCGCGCTTTCCGTTCGGAATTCCGCATCCCCCCTCGCACTCTCCATATTTGGCCCCCTGTGATTTTTTCTTGTAGGGCTACCTAAAATCCCTCGTCTACAACGACCGTCCTAGGACCCTGGAAGCCCTTATTGGCTACATTCAGGCCAGCATCCAACAGGTTGTTATAGAAATGCTGGAAAGAGTCCATGAAAATTTCAGGAAAAGGTTTAGGCAATGTGTGGAGTGTGAGGGCGGCCATTTGGGCGATATTTTATTCAAAACTATCTAAATTCTAATATCCCTTGTCAGTATATACGAACAAAATTAAAAACATTGTTGTTCTTTAATATTTTGTATTTTATTGACTTTTGATATCCATCCGTCTGCTGTGCGCCACCCTGCATTAATAAATTTTTAATGTAATTCAGTTTGAAACTACGAGACTATTATTTTTATTTTCTCCAATCGGCATAAACATAAAATATTTGAAACAGGAGAGTACTTGAAAATAAAGAAGTTTTAATATTTTATATTTCGTGGTGCCACCTATGAGTAGATCACTGAAACAATTCTTACAGTGGCCCCGCGAAATATCAAACTTTAAATATGTCAAATAAAATAAGTTCCATATATGTTATGATTGTGAGCCAAATGTTGTAAGTACGTTACCAATACAATAAAATGGAAAACATTCTCTTCGTCTCTATGTAGAAGAAATTAATAGCTGCATGAAATATTTTTAAAATAATACCAAGAATCATACCAGTTTGTATAAATTCTATTATAAAGTTAAAAATTGTAATCATTATTTTAAATAAATTAAAATCAATTTATTTAAATTATATGAAATTTAAATAATAATTTTATTCGTTAAATTCTCTTGAATCGTGAGAAAAATAGAAGTAAATGAAATTGTGCTGTGTTGTATGTAACAAGACCTGCTAGAATGGTTATAAAACTCACGTGAGTTAATTCATTGACGGGCTTTCAATTCCAAACTGTGATTCCAACAGATTCCAAATTAATATTTGAAGTGAATAATATTATAATTTCAACTCATAGATGGCGCCATGAAAGCAACATTAAAAAATTAAATTCTTCGAGTAACTTCAAAGTGAAGCCGCCCTTTTGAAAATGTGTCTGTCTGGATAAAACTTTGAACAAAACCACTGATTAATACGAGATTAAATATTTTATAAAATTGTTTATAATTCTTGAGTTAGTTCTTAATAATTATATTTTCCTAGATAGTAAAAAACGGATACATTCTGTGTTTTTTGTGATAATCTTCATATTTAAGAAATAACTTATTGCAATCTCTGAAATAAAATATATTACAAATATTTCTTTTTAGTTGTAAAGTAGTTTTTTTCCCCTGTTATTCATGTCTTATTTTGCTATGGATACTTACGCAAACCCATTTGCCAAGCACCTCCCTTCCAAGTTAAAACGTGTAGTTTTCTTTTTATTTTTATAAATATTCACACACCTATGATAAATACAAAATAAAATTTCCTTTTTAAAATCTTCAGTTCCAGCTGGTTATATTTATATTTAATAAAATAATTCTTAAAATAGTAATAAAATGACATTTTTTATTAAATGCCATGACTTAGTATTCTTTTAAATATTAAATTGCAATATAAAACACAAAGTAAAATAAATACAAAATTTAATACATGAGTTAAATCAACAAATAGAACACAAAGTAAGATCCACAAAAAATATTCTACCTTAAAAAATTGATAGATTAACTTTTACAGTTTCTACAACAGTTTACAGTTTCTACAACAGTTACAGTTTTTACAGTTTCTAAAAAAGAAATAGTTTAAGTGTAAATCATAAAAAATCATTTGAATGTTGTTACACTAATCCACTTCCAGAATTTGTCACTTTTATTATTAGTAAAAAGCAGTAAAGATCGAGTCTTCATATTTCAGGATACTTAAATATAACAAGTAGTAAACATCAATGACATTTTTCAAACAAGTTATTTTTTCGTGTCATCATAAAAACTCTATATTTTCATTCTAAGATTAGTATTTTCAGTCTGTTCATGTTTTCATTTAGTAGGATGTTCTTAGGCCGGATAGGCCTAGGTTTTGTAAGGTTCACTGAAGATTTTCCTTGTATGTTTGTTATTACATCATTTTTTTAAAAGAATTATTTAAATATCTCTCTTTTTTGCAGATAAGGGACGATATTTCCCTTCATTTTTCTCATTGGGTGACAATTTTGTTTTTATTTAAAAAATGTTTTAAGCAAATTTGTTCCTCTTTAATTTTTTTTTACCAGTTTGATGCAAAAAATGAGTATTAAAATGAAATTAGAATATTTAAACATATTAACTTGTTTTAGAGAATAAATTATATATTATATTAATTTAAAATATTTTCTAGTTTTTAATGTAAATTTCTGAATACTTTAATGTAAATTCGAACGCATGCACGCACACACACACACATAAATTGCTTCCACATGACTTAAAACAAATTTTGCTTGTGCAAGGTTGATAAATATTGCGTTTCGATATTCAAATATATATATATATATATATATATATATATATATATATATATATATATATATTAAAGGAAAGTAGTCTTGTCTCTTCTCTAATAAGATAAAGGAAAAAAGAAAAAAGCAGATTACACTTACGTATGGCGAAACAATAAAACTTACACATTTAAGGATGAATTAAGCCAATTTCTCGTCAAAAGGTATCCAGCAAAAATTGTAAATGAATATGACAGATGATTCAAAGAAACATTTCAAAAACTAAACCCATTTTTTGTTATGATAATTTGATATGTGCAACCTGTATCATCTCACACTGGTAAACAACTCACATTCAACTGATTGCTGTCGCCTACCATTTTTTGTTGGCATTTCCCAGCTTTCTTTGCTGCTTATCTGCTCTCCTGGAGTTGAGATATCACAGGGATAGATACCAAAAAAAAAAAAATTTTTTTTGGTTCGTGGAAAAAAGCGCATATTTTCTGCTCGCAATGGGACTACACCTTCACGCTCAGACACACACACATGTATGTGTATAAATAGAAATTCTTTCTTGTTTATAATATGGTAATATTTTTCATGCTGACGGTTAAGAAACACTTCTGTTATTTATTGCATAAATTACTATTCTATATTAATGCCATTTTTAATACCTTTAGAAATACTTTTTTTTTTTACTTAAATTTTTGTTCAACTAGTTTAAAGTACTTAAATAACATGAATTTAACTGAATAAATAATCTGGGAAAACTTTGCGTTGGAAAATTTTATTTCACAAATTCATAGTTGTAAAATTGTCTACAAGGGGTGATCAAATGAAAAGGAACGAAACGCTGTAAAAACTTAATAGTTAAATAATTGTATATTCCGCCATGGGAGAACGTAGCGAGACATCTCTTGATGTGATTGGAGTCTCTGACTGGGATCGGAGCATGCTCGGTCGCCTGTGTGCACAGGAGAGAGCAGAGGCTGTTATCAAAATCGGCGTCTAAATGATGCGGTAGTCTGTATGAGGGCAGGGTGTCATTCGCGTTGCAATATTCGACGATTGAGGAGCAGCGAGGTGTTATCCTATTTCTGACAGCGGAAGGTGAGAAACCAGTGGAAGCATGCATCACCTCCCCCTAAAATGCTCAAAACCGTACCGGCAGCAGGAAAGGTGTTTGGTCACCGTCATTTTCAACATTTAAGGTCCGATACTTGTGGAATTCCACGAGCACAGAAAAACCATAAACTCGGATGTGTACTGTGAGACACCCCGACGCATCCTCAGGTCAATCAAGAGCAAAAGACTGGGGCTGCTCACGAAGAGTGTGGTTCTGCTCCATGATAACGCGCGTCCACACGTCTCCAGAGTCAGACACATGGAACTGGTTAAGTTCAAGTGGGAGACGTTGGACCATCCGACCTACAGTCCGGACATGTCGCCGTGCGATTTCCCTGTGTTTGGTCCACTGAAGAAACACTTGAAAGGCAAGAGCTTCAATTCAGAAGACGTACTCAAGGACGCTGTGAAGGACTAGATCTCGTCACGGCCACAGTAATTCTGGGAACAAGGAATCCTGCAGCTTGTTCATCAGTGGGATCGTTGTGCTCAAGCCTATGGTGTATATTTTGAATAAAGTCTACATTTGTACCCACCGTGTCGTTCTGTACCTTTTCATTTGATCATCCCTTATAAAAAATTTAAAATACATACATATTTGCAACTTTTTTCCCTCATAAATTCTACAGGTTTTCTTTTCGTAGAAAATGGCTGATTTTCTTAGTGTTTCCTTTACCGTAATTTTTTAAAGAACAGCAAAAATGATTTATGCGGGCACGTCAGTTACTCATTGGGTTTATTGCATATAATTTTGTTTAAATTTGTGAATTCGAATTCCACATGGCGCTTCGATGGTTTTAGTGGTTCGGAATTCACTTCAAACTCTTGGTCCCTATCTAATTAATCCTCATGAGCCAAAAATTACTTTTGAGCAATAAACATGACAAATAAATCCTTTTATATTGCGGTAAGGCCTCAATTAAGACAATACTCATAGAAAAGGGTGTTGTAATGTCTATTTGCCGTTTGGAGACTGTAGTGCAGTTATGAAAAAACTGACTGTAGGCTCCAAGATCTTGAAGGGGGGAAATTCCTAAGCGAAAATAATAGTTAACACAATTTATTTAATATTGTGACATTTTAAAACAAAACAAATGACTACAGCTATATGGGAGGTCAAGTAGGGAGATGCAATTGCAATTCCCTGATTCTTGTGAATACTTCATGATGACTTTTCATCACAGAAACAAATGCTTTTTGCTGAATTAAAAATTATATGTATTACCGTTTACTAGAATCTTAAGCGTTTGTTGTGCCTGATTATGAAACAAACGAAATATTTAGTATTTCAGTATCATAATCAAGTAGTGTGACTCGTCCAATTTAAAGACAGCCAAGATGACTGAAGTCTTCTCCAATTATACTTCAAAGATAAGTTTTCAAACTTAGACATGAAAAAAATCGTTCACAGCAGGTTGAAATCACTGGCATAGACAACCAAATTTAAACTTTAATGTTATTATCGAAATGTAGATGTTTTTTTTAACAAAATTCAACATGTTTTTAAAAATTACAATTTTTTATATCTTCAGATTTTATCATTGAATAATACTGTCCTAGTTCTCACAACAGATCTTCTTCTGCAAGTTAGAGAAATAACATATATTTTGAATTTTTCTGATCCTGATGGCATACATCTACTGAAGAAGACAATTTAGAATAAATGCCAATCAATGCAGATAGGTCAATCTCTTTAAATATTGTTTGAATTTTGTTAGACACTGAATCTATAGTTTATTTAGAATTGTAATTCTGTAATATGATTTAGTATCGATGTGAGAAGTTTTTTCATCCCCGCCCAATTTGCTCGAGATTTCCTTTCATCTCTTCATTTTTGATTCTAGGAATGTTTTCATAATGTTCAGGCACATAACTTCACACTTTATTAAAAAAACACGTCATTGCTGAAAGCATCATAAGTTTCGATGGTAGATTTAGATAACATTTTTGAACACAAAACTGAGATTTGACGATAGACTGAAGATACATAAAAAAAACTATTGTTTTATTCAAAAAATTTGCATAAAATAGGCAGAGTGAATAAAAATTTGAGCGATACACCCCACATATAAAAAGGGCGTTGGCTTTCTTGCATTTAATAGCATCACTTTCAGATATTTCGTCAAGTGTTAAAATCACATCTTCAAAATTATCAAACGGTATTGCTATGGCTTTCTCTCTGCAAGTTTAATATTACAGAGAGATTTTAAAGTTGAGAGTCTGACTTAAACGTATTTGTGGACAAGCGTATTTTTTTCAAAAATAGCATGCTTTTTTTAATGATGTTTTAAAAATTGCAGTGCTTTAAGCTGCTGACATGATTTCTCACTGCAGAAATCACACACACACACACACACACACACACACACACACACACACACACACACACACACACACACACACACACACACACACACACACACACACACACACACACACACACACACACACACACACACACACACACACACACACACACACACACACACACACACACACACACACACACGTATTTGCATAACATTTTATTTGCTGAAGAACTGCATTCTAACCAATTATGCTACTCTTCTTGAATGGGAAAATAGAAAATTTTGGTTGATAAATACCTGAAATATTTACTTTGAGGATCATTAGCTATTTTATGAATTACAGGCAAAATTGTGAAAATTACTTGAGAATCTTGTAATGTCATAATTTTAAATCCCTTATCATCCATCCTCTTTTAAGTGAACTTTTTGTGGATTTACTCCAAAAAGTCCGAAGGCATTTACATTATTCGTCTTCAATTATGTTAGGAGTTTTGCAAAAAAATCCTCAATTGTCGAACGATGTATTTTAATGATATGATTGATGAAGTTGAATATAAAGATACCTTATAACATGAACGTATAATTGCAGTAAAATTATATTTGCCAGCCGCTTTCTTAGCAATGAGGAAAGGAAAACGTTCGTAGCCAATGAGGGTCGAGTGCTAATTCGCGATATTCCGTAGAAGTAACCTCGTAACTTTGCTCCCACTGTGATGTCACTACAAATAACAAAAGAAAATTTCTCTTTTCGATGCAATAGCCAAACAGTTGTGCATTCCTGGAGTGGTCAAGAAAAATGCAATAAGCCAGGAGGAATCGCTATTGTGATTGAAATGTCAAAATTATTTCGTTATTTCCAATTTCAATCAATCATTTTTTTATTTTAAACCCCCCCCCCAACATTTGGGGCAGTGGTTGCTCCCTCTATGTGCCGCCTATGGTTTGCAGTAAATTTATAAACTAAATAACTTTAAAAATATGTATCAAATAGGTAATAGGCATGAATTAACTGTCAGTCATGTTTTATACTGCCTGATTCAAATTATAAAATTAATTTGTGTTGCAATGCAAAAGAAAAAAAAATATGTGTACTTTATTAAATATTTCTTAATACCAATATACAAAAGAGACTTTTTTCTGCATTCTGAAATGACCCTTAAGAAAACAAAAGTGAAAGACTTTATTTCAATAAAAGTATGTATTGGAGAATGCGTTTCTGTTAAATTCATCCAATCAATTATAAATTCTTAAATTTAACATAAACCTGATGTATGCAATTATCATATTTAAATGATCTAACATACTTTATTACATGCAAAATTATTTTAAAAAATTACTTAACTAAATATAATACTTTTATTATTATATTATATATATTAATAATATTTAATTACTTGATAAAATTATTTAAAAAATTAATTTTTTAAAAAATTATCTCCTTGAAATTTTCTAAATAAATTTATTTTTTATTTTTCACTTTGTTAATATTCATATTTAAAATAAAATTGCCGAATTTTTTATGATAATTATCTATATTATTCAATATATACAAGGAGTGTTTTAAAATTATATGCATGGAAATTTACTTCTGTCAGTTTTTAAAACCAAATATTTAAGGGTTTATGTAGTTAAAATGTCTTTTTTATTATGTAATAATTTACCACAATAAAATCACATTTTAAAAATACTTGACGCACAGACTCAGTAAGTCACGTATAAAACTTTATTTATATATATATTTAAAAATATAAACTCTTTTGAATGCCCATTTTTTTAAACATTTTTAAGTGGATCACATTTGAAAATTAATCAAATTTATAAATGTATATTAATTTGAAGATCCATTTGTATATGCTTTAGAAAGATCTCCATTTCCAAATACTAAGCCTCTTTGAAAACCATCCTGCAAAATAATAGAGTGATAATATATAAATATATTATAAATATCAAACGTGTAGAAATTCACATTAAAATTTTGTGTTAAGAATTTTATACACATAACACTTGCGTAAATATAAAACTTGAAATGTGAAACTGGTCTTAAAAGAAAGTAATACAATTTTACTTTATTTATATATATATATATATATATATATATATATATATATATATATATATATATATATATATATATATATTGTAAATTAGAATTATTTGTAGATTTCGCATAAAATTGTTTGACTTTATATCAAACACGATAATTTCATTGAATGAGAAAAATCGCTTATATTGAAAGAAGGACTAGACTGTGATACATGTTTTGATTAATGTGTTATTTCCAATTATCAATTGTATATATTTTTAATGAAATGAATTGAGAATTATATGACAAGTCTTTACGAATTTTGTTTAATCTAAAAAAAACATCATAATACTCAACTCCACTTAAGTATGTGACAAATGATCTTGAAACTAAATTTCAAAAAGTCATTTTTACCATTTGTGTCTTTAGATTATATTATAATTTATTTTTTAAAACTGTTAATGGAGTTAATTGCTTTGTTCCCATGGCGAAAAAATATCCTTAATACAATCAAAATTATACACACATACACAAAAAATTTATTTGAAGAATTTAAACATGAATTAAAATTTAAAGTAGAAGTTAAAATTTTATAAAAAAATTTCACACTTGAATCTTTCAATTAATATTTTAAACAGTCAATACCCTCATTATTTGTATTACAAAATCATATTTCAAATTATTTTTAATAATTTACAACTAAAAGCAATTAAATTAGAGTCACTTGTAAAGAGAACATATTCTTTCGACTTCATGATAAAAGCGATGAATAGTGTTTAAATATCAGCAAAATCCGACAAGTGTTGGAAAGCCAAATTACGGGCATAAGACCGCTATATAATGTCTTATAATCCATAAAAACTTTATGGTAAATTAATTTAGATTCTAACATTTTCCATAATACCATCGCTGATCCTATCCATACTATGATACCATACTATCCTGAGGGATCGAACTCATATTACCGACAATTTCACAATAACACGAGTAGATCTGCCCCTAACATGTTGCCTATTAGTTTGGCAACTGCACACATTTTTGATTACAATTAAATTATATAATTGTAAAAAAAATGTGTGCACATTTTTGATTACAACACATTTTTGATAACAAAATTTTTGATAAAACACATTTTTGATTACAACACAATTAAATTGATGGATGACCTGCTACATTGTGGTTTGTGTGTTAGTCATTGGTATTTGACCTAGACAAATACAACTACTGTCATCCACATTGCTATTCCCATTTAATCCTGATTTATTATTTTATTGAAGTTGATGTACTTACTGCCCACTTTTGGTTAAAAAAGGGGTCAAAAATTCTATTGTTTGCATTATTTTAGAGATACCGTGACTGACGTGTTCAGCGTCACGTGGCATTCGAATGGTAAAGGCTCTAGCCTTGGGTTCAGAAGTACGTGGGTTCGAATCTCACTTTGGGTTTTTTGTTTGTGATGGTTGGAAATCTTTCTGTAGGCCCCAGTCTAATCAGCCCTCAAAAAATGTGACCATTGAGTGACAAACAAATCAGCGTTGACGATTTGGTAATGATGCAATGGATTTAAATTCGTCCTTCTACTCACTTTTCTATATATATGTATGTATGTATGCCGCCCAACTTGTCTAGTGGTCAGCGTGCCTGACTGCGGATAGGGAGGTCCTGGGTTCGAATCCCGATTCGGGCATGGATGTACTTTCTCTCTATCTATCCTGTCTTTGTCCTTTCTTTGTATGAATGAGGTATGAATGGTTGCCTACCATATAAACGGGTTCCTATGGCATGTGTGTAGAGCAAAGTCGTACTTTCACCTTCATGGTGCTCTGATTAAAACGAAAGACGCTCCCTTTCGACTTAAATTCGCATAGCCAAAAGGCATAGCGAGCTTGGCGTGTCCAAGTGTCATTAGTAACAACAACAACAATGTATATATGTATGTACGTATGTATGTATGTATATAGAATTTGAAATAGTAACACTACTAAAATCTTATTAAACTGTAACTATCTTTATCGTCATGGTTGTTCTCCTCTCCAAATCGTATATGACAATCAGTAGCTCTCCAAAATAAAGGTGAATGTCAATTACACTTTTAAATTATTTTAAGTAAATGTAATTAAATTCCAAAATACAACTTATATATATAATGCTGTTTCCAACAATATTTTAAATTATTTTACCAGCATTTCTATCAGTTTCTTATCGTCTTCAGTTTGCTTCCAACTTTCGTCAAACCTTGGCATACCAAAAGGATCCTTATCACCATTCGATAGAGCTATAGAGTCAGTATTTTGAGTAGTTTCTGTGACAAAATGAAAAAATAAAAAGTTTCATAAATTTTGTATAATAAATTCTTCTCATAAGTTTATTAACATTGGTAGTAAATTTCTTGTAAATATCTACATGATAATGAATATTCATTTAAGAATGAACGAGCATATAAATCGAACATTTTTTATGATAAAAAGTGCTCTTAAAATAAAAGTAACCAAACATATTTGAAATTCTTGAACAAATTTTCTTATATAATAATATGAACACACACATTCTTTGAAATATTAATTGTATACAACAATAATAGCTAATAATTATTCATCATTTAGATGTATGTATGAATTATTTAAACATTTATATCATACACTAGTATAAATTCATGTTGGTGAGAGTTTCCGTGAAAATTGTGGAGTTATATTATTTTACTTTTCGAAAGAGCTAAAATTACAGCATTAAACGAATTGAAAATTTTTTAACAAGGCAATTTGAGTTCATCATTAGAAAAAACATGCAATCCACGGATTAAAAAGTAATATCGGGGATAACTAAAGGTTTAGGTTAACTTTGGTTAATTTAACTAAAGGAAACTTTTAAGTTAGGTTAATTGAAAGCTTTGGTTAACTAAATTTAATTATAAATGAAATGTGTGTGATTAAATTATTTTCTAGTTAATATGGGTTTATTTATGGAAAGCACACATCAGTGTTTACGGCTATGTAAATTATTGTTTCATTTTATGATTATTTAAAAAAATTTATTTAAGAAATAAGAATTCTGAAAATATGTTTTGGTTTTATTTAGAATTAAAATTGCCAATGTTTTAAAGATTTTAATACTTTACAGTTGCTTTACACGTATTTTTTCATCGTAAAACGTACGATTTTGATAAAATGACACATTTATTTACATATTTTTTATTTAATAGTAAATGGTGCAACTAGAAACTGTGTGGTTTAAAAATATGCAAATTTGCTAATTATGAATAAAATCTATAGAATCATTAAAAAGATATTTTAGTAAATTATACTTTTAGAACTGGTGTTAAATTAGACAATATATTTGTATTCAATTTTTAGTAAGTTTCATTCTCAAAAAGTTATTTATTCACATCTACTTTTGCTTGAGACTACTAGAGATAAAGAATAAGAATAAAAATTAATTTCATCATTAAAACCTGATACTAATTTATACTACTTGTACTTCATATAAATAAGTGGATCCAAAACTATTACAAAAATAATGAGTTTACAAATTAAAAATAGTTAATTTTTTTAATATTAAGGACAAAAATAATTATTTTTTAATTGTAGACAGGAGATACAAAATGTAATTTAAAGATATATTTAACATTTACATTTGCAGCTATATATAATCACTAAATATATTTAACCATTGATAAGAACACAAAAATAACTTTAATACCCCGACTTCAAAAGAAGAATGCCCGAGCTTATTGAAAACATTTTCAGTAACTGTTATTTCATCACTATTTAAAGGAAATTTACTCTAGATGTGTCTTATTCGGATAAAAAAGCGAATAATTACTTGTTGCCAAATGTAGACCGTATAAGAGTGACATCAACTTGTAGAAATTCTTGATTTTAGAGAGTAGTATTGACACCGGCATTGTCATGCAGAAAACAACACCATTACTGAAATTTCCAGGAAGTTTTCGTGATTTAATTGTGAATTCCAGATGAGGCCAAAATAAATCCTAAATCGTAACTCCAACCTAGACCATTTTTCTGAGCATTTTAAGAATTAGGTTGATCTGACGTCAGAACCACCTAGTCATTCCCGCAAACGATAAAAATAAAATGATTTCATCTGGCTTTTCTTTGAGGAAGAAATAATTTCTCCTTTATTTTTCAATTGTTGATGTTTGATATATTTTTTAAGAACTCAACCTCATGTTTTCTTATTTTACGTATTATAATATGTACATTTTCATATATTAATATATAATAATCCTTTATGGGAATTTCACGCTGTAAAATTTGACATAACTGTATTTAATATTTTCTTATGTGAATTTCAGACTGTAAAATTTGTTCACATGACTTTTACATGTCTAGAAAGATTGTGAAACATTAAAATATAAATTCTACTAAAAATTTATGTATTATATAAATTAACTTACTCTTTGATACAATTTGAGATACATTGGTATTATACTTGTTTTCAAGATCTTTGATTTCACTTAGAAAATCTGAATAATTGTTGGTTTTTGGCTGCTCCTTGAATTCCAGCAAATTCTGGAAAACAAAATAATTCGAATTTAAATTAAAATACTTCTATGATAGTTAGATTTTCATTTCTATAATATGTATATTTTGCCAAAATAATCAATTTCAGTACTATTGAATATATATATATATATATATATATATGTATATATATATATATATATATATATATATATATATATATATATATATATATATATATATATATATATATATATATATATATATATATATATATATATATATATATAAGTATCCTCACTAACTCTTTCTTAAGTATATTTAATAATTCACGGCAATCACCGTCAACCAATATTTCTATTCATTTTAATGCTAAAAGTATTTTCTTTTGATGACACAAGTGGTGTCTGATTATTCAAATTGATGTTAAAACTGCAGTTATATCACCAAGATAAAACATCTAATATATTAAAATATGTGATAAATAAGCTTATAAAATATAAGAACTTTAAGAAGTGTGGACTGTGTTAAAGCATGTAAAATGTTTTGATAAGAAATTAAACAAAAAATATTGAAAAAAAACAAACTAATAACAGGATATTTGAAGAAGTGTGGGGTTAATTTATTAAAATATGCTAAACACACACATACACACACAATTCAATTAAAAATATAGACATAAGGAGCAGCAAAATATTCAACATATAGTACGATCAAAATTCTAACCTGTTGTGAGTTAATCTTGGCTATATGTCTCTGATTGGGAGGTGGTGGTTGAAGTGGAACCAACTCTGATTGAGATTTTGAAGTAATTTTGTTAGTATCTACCTATGAAGAAAATAATTGTATTATTGTGTCAATATTTCTCATATAAATAGTTAAGCAAACTATTCTCTAAGTAAAGAAGCAGTAGTTTCTCAGATATTAGGAAATGTATTTATGAGAGAATTAACTAAAAAATTCAAAACTTAAATAAAATCTAAAAAGAGTTAAGCATTATAGTAACTATGGGCTAAATAACTTAATTGAAAAGAGTAAGGTAAAACAAGTAAGAGCATTCAAAACGTAGGTTGTGTAATAGCAAATAACTTGAAAATTACAGAAGGTATTCTCTATACTAGAAATTGAACTGTTTCATTATTTTATAACTGATAAAGAAAACAATAATAGAAATGTATCTGATATTGCTCAAAATTCACAGTTTAAATTTACATAGCATGAAAAAAACTTAACTGATAATAACTAATTCATAAAGATTATTATATCTCCTGAACATCAAGTAAATGTTTCATATTTCTAATGTTTGATTTATAGGTTACAAATTTTGGTATATTAAGCATAAAAGGATTTATTGATAGCGATTGGTGTTGACATCAGCTACATGACTGTTATTTAAGTTAAGAGATCACTGTCATGAATTTATATACTTTTTCTTAAATAAAAATTAAATGAAGCATTTGCAATAATCATTTACTTAGTAAACTAATGTTTAAAATTTTGGTGTAGATTTTTATTGTGGTTCGTAATTCACTTTAAGCAGTAAGTCCTCGTGTAATTAGTCCCCATGATGAAATAAACGAACATTAATGGACAAACAAACCAAACATAAGAGGTGAACATACATTCATTTAGGAGGCTTTAAAGTGCCTTATAGGATATTTCTTAGTTGTAATTAAAAAGATGTGTGATAAATAAAAGTTCTTAAAATAGTGTAAACTAAGACAGAATATAAAAGACAATTATTTAAATAAGTAACTTTGTTTTTAACACATGTATAGCTTAAATTGCATCTTAAAAGAAACAGTATGAATTCATACTCCATTTATAGGTTTCTTTAAATCTCTCCTCATTCCTCTACGTTTTTCTATAGCACGTATCTGTTCATAGAGTCTTTTATTTTCAGCTTCTAATTCTTGTACCTAAAATAAGATAATAATCAACGCAATGTAGAAAAACTGGATAACTTAATGAGAAAAAACGAACTTTCTTTTAAGAATATAGGTACACAAAAGAACTAACTCTCTTTTTAAGAATTATTATTTTTTGCTTGGTATTTAGTTCCCGATTGGAATTTTCTAAGAATCTGCGGTAAGCCATGTCGAATGCCTGTCCGATTGTCAAAGTAATTTCTTCTGCCTGAGAAAAAAATTATCCTTTTATTACTTTCATTCATATCAAAATTTTCATTTATGCCATAAATAAAAACTAAAGAGTTCATTGACTGAATAGAAATTAGTGACTCACCAACTTTTCACTAGCAAATACAAAACTGTTGTGTTTATCAGAATCTGGTTCTTTCGCTATGAAACAAAATAATTTGTTATCCGTTTTGTCATCGGCGCAGTAGGATATTTGATGTAATGGGTATTTATAAGAAATTTCCTGGAAGTTGAAACGTATTGTATAGTTCATGATAATTGGAAAATAATAGGACAGTATAATACACGTGTACAAATATATAGATTTATGGATATTTGTCAGATGTAAAATGATAATTGATAATTTAGAATCTCAAATAAATAAAAAAATTCCTTGTTTATTAAACATCTTTGTTCTTCTTTCCTCCTATATATATATATATATACATACATATACATACATATATATATATACATATACATACATACATACATACATATATATATATATATATATATATATATATATATATATATATATATATATATATAATGACATTTTTCCATTACAGAATTAGCTTAAGCAATATTATAGGCAATTCTTAGTATTATACTTTGAATTTCTTTAATATTAAAATGATATTTTGCCACTTAAATCTAACTTATAAATAAACATTATCTTAGTTTTTAATTACAAAAAAACTTTACAGTAAAAGTTTCAGTGTTAATTAGAATGACTAATCTTTCATTTTAAAAACTACAGCTAAATTAATTATTATTCAAAAATTATTTGATATTTATTACAATAAATAATTCTATTGAATGATTAAAAGTTTTTATTATTTTAATTTTAAATTTCTAAGCTTATATATAACAATTTAACGTTGTTCATAACTAAGCAAAATTCTTAATTAATTATTTTTAAAAAATAGTATTATTTGAAAGAGGAAAATAGTACTTTTTTAAAGGAAAATAATATTTTTTTGAAAAAAAATTTAGAAAAATTTATTTTTTCTAAAATAATATAATAAAAGTGAAGTTTCTAAGTCCTTTACTTTTTAATGTAAAGGGCTAGAAAAAATTGTGTCGTAAAACAATTTCATTACTGATATTAGCATAATAGCATTTCTTTAAAGGTTTAGAACATATTGTTGCAAACATATATACACCAGGTTACATTATTCACATATATCTAAATTTAATTTCTTTATATGTCCTAAAACATTTTACTACGATAATTACTTTAAAAATTGCAATAAAATAATGTTTTTATTAACTGATAAATATTAGTATTAAGTTTATGAGAATTTTTTTACTATTAACTTTCATTGGTGATAAATACCCATTCATAGATTCTTTCAAATTATTAATTCATATATGATATCATATTTATTATTTATTTTGCTTTCAGTATATCCAGATATTTAAATAAACATAAAAATAGTTAATACAAGTTAAAATTTTTATGTTTTTGGAAAAATTTTTATTTCTTTGAAAAAATTATTATGTGAAAATTATTATTAGAGAAAGAATAGCTATGAATCAAATTAGCGTAGAGAATAAAATGCATTAAATATGTAATTATAAGTATATCTTCTCACTTTGGTTTTTAAATCCTGTACAGAAACAGCATCAATGGAAATAATAAGTTCAACTTTAGGGATCTTGCTTCCTTCAGAGAGTTTTAATTCATTTATGAACTATAAAAAATAAATATTTAAATAAAAACCAATGATAAATAATATTTTATTTACGAAAATTTTAAATTAACTTAATGTACATTTACACTGTTGATTACAAGACTATATGTATAACACATTTTTAAATTTTTATGCTTTTTCAAAACGTAATAGGTCATTTGGAAGGTTCACATATACCTTGCATATATTTTTTTAACTGTTAGGATTAGGTGTAGACTTAGGGTTCGAAGAAGTGTTCTAGATTAGATAATTTTTTTTATCTGAGACTAATTTTATATTGAAAGATATATTTTACACAAAAGATGAAGTCTACAGTTGATCCTCAGATACATAAAACTGAACATTTTGAATTCCTTCAGAATTGTCATGTAATTAATGATTTTATTTCTGCATAACATGAGCTGATCAGATTGATTGCTACAGATAAAAATCTAAGAATCCAGATTCGTGGAATAACTTTATGCACTGAGAGGGACAGAACTGAAGTTGCGTAATAGGAATAAGTTATTTTTCTTATTTTGTATGATTTTAATGAATATTGTCACTAAGCAATTTCTAACCTTAATTCATAAATAAATAAATAATTTTAAAGTGATAATACATAATACTAGTAAATAAACTTTTTATATATTAATAAAACCAATGTGAATGTATTTAGTTTCATTTTAATCATAAAATCTTCACAAAATGAACTAGAAGTCTTATTAACAGACATAAAAATGCAGTTTAAGTGGCTGCAATGTTTCGTATATTGATGCATTTTACGAGTTGGAGATTTGAAGATTTTTTAGTAGTGCTAATTATATATATATATATATATATATATATATATATATATATATATATATATATATATATATATATGTATGTATATATATATATATAAGGGAAGGGGGCATTTATTATTTTACATCTAAATGGGCTGTTTTGATTTTAAAAAGTATTTCTAAACAAAATTTTATAACTGTAAATTATTTTTATAGCAAGAAATATATTATATTTGCATTGTGAATGATTGCAAAATGCAGATGTTATCACTTTTTTTGGTCATTTTGTATAGTGACTTACACAGAAATAATTTTATTCTTTGTAATCTCTCAATATATCATGCACCATTTGCTAATATTTATGATTTTGTTCTTCATATTTGTCACACGCACAAATTTTTTAATTAATAAGGAAGAAAAAATTTAATAATTGACATAGTTTACAACTTTAAAAGAAATCAGCATATATTATAAAACAAAAATTATTTACTTAGTAGTTTTAAAAATTTATAGAATGTAATAATAAATACCATTATTTTTTCAAGAAAAACATTTTCAATATAAACTGAAGACCAAGAAAGTATATAAAAATGACAAAGGATTAAATGTTACAGTAAAACGAAAATTCAAACTGCAGAGAATGCATCACAAATATTGCTTTTTTTTAAATAGTACATTATTTTAACAATATTTCATTTCTCCCTTAAACTTTCACAATATAAAATAATATTTTATATTTTGACAATACTGATGACAGATGCAAAAATTATTTGTTATAGCGCAAGAATACCTTACATATTTAGTAATTTACGGTATTGAAAGGAATTATATTTCAATGAGTCAGATAAAACAGTAAACTATTAGGTTATAAATGAAGAATCGTTAATCATTTAGAGCAATATAAACCACAATCAATCGTTAACATACCCGAGGATCCTAATTTTTGAAGTATCCGTTAAACCATCACGTCAGTTATCCGAGTGAGTTTTGAAACCACCAAAGCACCGTCCCTTTAACTGAAGATCTGTCCCACTGAGATTTGGTTATCTTCTAACTGGTTTGGAGATAAAGGACCCCTCTCCCTCTCTCGGCGCCGCTTATCTGAATATGTTTACTTAAATGGCAAATTCTAAATCCCCCCTCAAATTTAAACATTGACAAGACTATTCAGAAGTTTATGCTTACTTAAATGAGATGAATTTCCAAACAAAATCAAAGATTGACAAGGCCATTCTGAAGTTTTCAGTAAAATTGTTCGTTTTATTATTTATGATGGAAATTTCTATATAATATAATTATTGAATAGCAATTTTGTTTTAATACTAAACATGACGTAAGAAAAATATGTAAATGATTTGTTTATCTCATATAAGAAATATAAACTTGAATGCTTGTAAAAATTAATATAATATTTAAGAAATATATATTTTTCAAGTTCATAATGCGTTTTTATGTGAAGTGTATATATTACTTTTAATAATGGGAGAATATTAAATTTTTCAATATTACAATTTCAGAAAAATTATAACACTGGTAATTATTTCTTGCTTTGTAGTAAACCCACTGTATAATAAATCTAATTCAGCCATACATACTTTTTGTAATATTACAAATAGTAAAAATTCCATAACATATGGCAAACTCATTGGTATTTTTACAGCATATTTTTGAGCTTGCTTTATTATTTGATCATTTAATTACATTTGATATATTCAGAGAAAAATTTATATTTAGTGAAAGTTTTCATAATAAAAATAACGGGTAAAACTTTAGAAATTTATGTTTATCACAATGTTTGAGTCATCTTTTTTTAAAAACGTTTCAAGATAAAATTATGCTATTCTAATTATTAATTTTCTATATATCAAATATCGTGCTTTTTGTTTTTGGATTACATTAAATATTTTATTTATCATTTAATCATAGTTTATTGAAAGAACTTAATTTGTAAATTGTATTTTATTGTATGTATGTAAAAAGTAAAACTTTTAGACAAAAAACTGAGCACTAATTCGTTTGTTACTCTTTATAATTTGTTTTTATAAACTTGAAAACATTCTAGCTTAAACAAATTAAAATGCACCATTTTGATGTATATAATAATCATAAAGAATAGTAAAATATACCTTTAGTTTCTTAATACTGTCTTTGACAACTTCAATTCCTTTGGGTTGACTAGCTTCAATTTTACCTAAGAACTAAAAATGCTTTGTCAATGGGATTATCTCTAAAATATTTGCAAAAATATATTCAATGTATTATTAATTTGTTTTACATACTTTGACTGTATAAGCCACGTGACCAGATTGCAAAATTTTCGGAGAATGAATCCAGTTATGAGATGCTGTAAAAATACTTTATAAGTAAATAATAAAATTATCACATACATGTTATTTTACAATGCCCAATTTTTTGCTTTGGAACCACTACAATAAATTTTATCGAATAATTTAATAAATTAGTACCTTGAAATATAATACAAAATGTTATGAAATTGAGATCCCTTTCAAACGCAAAATTTTCAGTATCATTTTGTATAATCAAAGATAAATCTTACTGTAAAAAAGTCAAACAAAAATCATTAAAATATCGTTATTTTAATCAAAGTAATGGTCTTCTCCAAAAGAGAGTTATTCAAAAAATATACGATATGCATAATAGATTCTCCAATTACAAACCTCAAAGAAGTGTGTATTTTTTTCTAAAAAATTTAAACTTAATCGAGAAATACTTGGACTTTTCTGGGACACACCAAAAGAAATAAATATCATCTTGAGAAATCATATGCGATTCCGTTTTATCTATGCCTACTAATCATAAAATTTTTTAACGATCGTAAAATTAGGTTTGGACTTCTTTGAAGCCAAAGGAGGCAAAACAAAAATTGAAATGGGTATAAAAAATAACGTTAAATAGATAAACATTTCTCAAGTTGAATAAAAAAGTTTTACATAAAATACAATGTTTAATATTTGCAGAATTTTTTAAAAGTTTTTATTAGAAAATGTCTATTTGAATTTAATATCAGCAAGGAAACAAAAAGAAATTAATTTTTAAGCATTTTTAGTAACATATCAATTGATATAATTTTGGAAAAATCACTTTTCAGCTATCATTTACATTCTACCTGCCTTAAAATGACGACTGAGTGAAGTGATGATCTTACATTATTCTGGTATTATTGAATATAATTTTAATATATTGACTATAATTTTTCTTATCTTTTAAATTTAATGTTTTATCTATTATATTTCATGTATGAAATTTATGTTTACAGTTTGTATAAATTAAACTGATTTCTTCAATAAAATTCAAAATATTTGTTTCGAAAAGTAAAACAAGAAGTAAATTATAATAATCTTAATTTTAAATAAATAATATTGCATGACATAGATGTATTTAATTGGATATTTTTAAGTAATTAACGATCATAAAATTTAATGGAATTGTTATTATACTAAAGTTTTTTGGTAAAATTAAATTAACATAAATAAACTGAACTATACGTAATGTAAAAGTAATTTTAATTAAACAAGAATAAGTGAATTAGAGAGTGAAGAAAAAGCTTAAAAACATTCTCAAAAGATGTACAGATATTATTTTTTTGTTCTAATGATTTTCATTTATAGTCAATTTAAGATAGTCTTACTTTCTGTTTCATGCTTATTGCCACTACCCCTCTTTATTAATGAAGACTGCATTATGTTTTGTGGTGATAAGGTACATAAAATAAAATTTTTCCTGTGATGATTCTGAAAATATAATTGAGAATGAATAAAAAAAATTTAAGAATGCATATTAATATTATTTATTCATAATACTAATTCTATCTTTAGAGCACTGAATCAACTTTATTGCTAGACATTTTACAAAATACATGCATTATTAATATAGAAACTTAACATTTAATCTTATTAAATGCATAATTATAATGTAAATATAAATAATTTATTATTGTAAAATTAAATAAATAATATTAACCACAAAAACATGAATCGATGCTTTTGAAAGTTTATATTATAGAGTAAGAATTATATTTCATAAATCATACGAACTATAAACTGCTATTTTTATTTGATGATATAAAAATTTTCCTACCCCAGTATATATTTAATATTATGACGTTTTAAAAAAGTGCTTTTTAAATTAGTGCGATAAATAAAAAGAAGTATATAGCAGTTTATCAGATATTCTGTGTTATATTCATAATGAAATATTTTTTGAGAATATGTCTTAAGATACTTTTTAGGGATCTTTATTTTTCTTCTAATTTTGGAGGTTGAGATTCAAAAAGATTTTTAGTATGTTGCTAAAAAGTTTATTCCCCCCAAAATGATCCAAATTTTTATTTAAGTTGAAACAAAAACATAAAGAAATTTATTAAAGCCCCATTTTTAATAAGTTATTTTTTTTTAATAAATCATGATTTTTTTGCAATTAATTTTCTTATACTTAATATCAAAAATTTTTAAATTTTATGCAATTGGTTTTCAATTTTTATGCAAAAATAATTATGGTTACATTTTTTCAATTAACATAATAGAAATGAAAGAAAATTGTCTGAGTGTAAACTTTGTAATAAGCAATTCTCTAGTAATAGTAAAAATTAATTTAAATACTTCATGGGGTGTGTATGATTATCTTTAAACGATAAAAAATGTTAAATATATTTCTGACATATTTAGTTTAAAAAAATACAGCCCTATAACATAAAATAAATATAATATTATTTTTTAGCCATTTTTATGTATCTAAATAATACTTAAAATCTTTGTTCGAATCCACAAATTAAGTTCTTTTTAACATTAAAATTATCTTGTTCTCATGTCTTTAATAATTTTGTGTATTATGAAAATATTCTATTAAATTTAAACTGTTATAATAACTGTTATTGCAAGTTAACACAAATAACATGTTTTTCTTTCTAATTAACTGATTTTCATGGTAACAAAATATTCGTAATTTGCTTTTTTGGTAACAAAACTAAATTAATAGAACATGATTTTGTTTAATACATTTAAAAAAATTCCACGAGTGGTACAAATAACCAAATAAGAATATATTACAAGAGTAGGCAAAATTATATACTTGAAATCATGACTCAATTTCAAAAAAAGATATTGCTTAATATTCACGAAAATGGCAGTCTTTTGCTTAATGCAAATAAACCTAAAATTCACATAATTACCCTTCAGTCACTTTTAAAGAGTTATTAACTCATCATTAAAAAATCATGAATTCAAGTGTTACAATGAATAATAACGAAATAATTTTGCTTTTGAGTAACAAAACAATTTCATTTCAGTGCTTCATTCTTTTTTAGATGTTTTATATTCTATTAAAAATCTTCAAATATGATCTCAACTGCAAAAAAACTTCATTTTATAGTTTCTTAGCTAAGTCTATTTGTATGATAAAAATATAATGCATACATATTTTTATAAAAATAATCTTATAAAATTAAAAAATATATTTATTCAATATATTCTAATTTTTTGCAAGCATACAAAGAATAATTTAATAGCAATTATTGAATCTCATGAACATCTTTACATTCTTGTCGTTAAAAAGCATTTATATTATCATTATTGTAATGTTTTACAAAGGAATGTTGTAATGCCTTAATAGCTTAATATAAGCTCATTTTTTTCCTCAACGTTGACCTATTTCAGTATCTACAAATTTTCTTTACACAGTATTTTCCTTTAATTATTTTTTTAAGAATGACTCAATTTTTTTATCTTTTGCCTTATTTTTATCTAAAAATAGTAATTACTGTAACAATAAAAAAACGTCAAGTTTCAGCGTATGATTATAAATAAATCGACCATAAATGACAAGGAAATTTTGCTTAGCAAATCAGTCCAACACAGAAAAATGAACTCATAAATATTTTTATAATCAATTTTAATGCTTAATTGAATGAATATTGTATAAGTATTAATTTTTATATAAAACTTTAATTAAACATTTAGTTTAAGATTTAATAGAAGATTGCAAGTCATATTGGAAGTTATGAAATTCAAATTCAAAGTGAGAACTATTTTATTCCCAAAAAAAAAAAAAAAAATTAGAATAAACAATCTATTCAATTTATTATCATTCATCGGAAAGATCAAATAAGTTCAGCATCAGAAAAACGGAGTTTAATTTATTGTTTTAAACTATTAATATTTTTAAGATGTGTACAGAGAAAAGTTTAAATTCATTCTTATTTCTATACATTCTTGATTCATTATTTTAAACTTTATTATGCTTCTAACTGAGTTTTAAGAATATATTTCCGAAAAACTTTTTTTTCTAGTACACTGAAATGTAATATTTTTCTCATTTATTTAAATAAAATAATTATAAACATAAAGTATAGATATAAGTTAAATGAAAGTAACAGAAGATTTAATTTCAGAATAATAAGTTTAATTTTTTTAAACACATATTGAATTAAGCGGAATGTTTTGCGTAATTTCAAGCTATAATAATTTTTTCAGAAATATATTTAAATTATTTACTAATTCAAACATTAATATTTAATATATGATTAATTAAAAGATGAATACAAAAATATAGACTTTCTTACCAAGTACTATATTCAACATGCGATTAGATCATATCTGCATTCAATAACAGTAGTTGGATTCTATTAGAACATAAAATGGATAGTGTCAAGACAGTTAGCACTTTCGGATACTAACAAAATCCCCCAACTGCTACTAGTTTCGGTACGTTTTATCAAATGATCATCAAAGATTATAGATTGACGACAAGTGATTGAAAGATAAGTCAAAAGAGAATTCTTCGACTGTCAAAGGAATTTGCTTAGAAAGATAGAAAAAGCAAAATGTTTACAATTGAATTTTTTTTCTAAAAACATCTTTATTGAATAACGTAAGGAAATATATTGAGATGTTAAGTAAATTGGTCGTATTTTCAAATACCAAATTGTAGATAAGTTTAAATAAATGGTGCGTTTCAGTACTGAAGATGACAGAGATTTAAAAGATTAGTCAAAAGATTGTCTCATCTCATTTAGTAGAAGTAATAACTTATATGTGAACACAAAGAATTTTTAGTTTGATACATTTGCACAGCGTGTAATATTTTTTTAGGATTTCGTATTAAATAGAATATGAAAGTATGCATTGCCTTGTACTTATAATTAGCAGCTTTTCTGAATACTCTAAAATTCCCATAATACTATGAGTTTAAACAAGATGTAATAACAAGATTTTAAGTAAAATGCAATAAGTGGTGCGTATAAAAATTGATGGCAGATAAACAGCTACAAGATAAATCAAAAGATTGCTTTATTTATGAAAAAAATTTACCCACAAAGATAGAAGCCAAATTATTTGCAACAACACAACAGAATTCCAAAAAAATTCTGTAGTGTTATAACCTGAAATTTCCTAGAAATATGAAAACTCTATAATCAGCTACAGTAAAATATTCTACTTTGACGAAAATAAATTCCCACTGAGCAGACAAGGAATATAAATACTTAGAATACATGCTTTGTGATTTGTGTTATTTCAAATTAAATTATTAATATGTTTGAAAATAAAATATATGCTTACACGCAAAAAACTAAGTTAATTTGCAAATTTCTTTTTTTAAAAAAAAAAAAAACTTATTTTATATTTTAACCCAAATTATATTTCTATGGTTATCAGTATAAAAGTACAGTATTCTCATTTCTTATTAACTTTTTCTATGGCGCACAATGAATCACTTTTGTTCAAATCATTGACAGTAGCAACATCAATGACAGTAGCAAGGGAGAAAACCTTACAAAGTCAAATTCGCACACTTTACCGTTGTATCAAAACAACGTTATTACTCCTTTTTCTTCATACTTGTTGAAAAATGGAGACACGCATCTGTCACATTGAATCTCCCGTTCTTTTTATTCTCTTTCTGCTTTAAATAACACTAACTGAAACAGTTCTATGTTCTAAAATCTTAAGCACTTAAATCTTCAATACAAAAATACTACAACTTTAGCGCTAACAATTCTACTTTAATCGTGCTTAAGAAAATCATTTAAAGGAAATTTTTTGCTTTTTCGGATTATTAAAACTATCCACTTTACTTCTGCCACAATAAGATTAGTTCACTTCTTTGTTTCAATTGAAGTAAATGATATTTTTATATATAAAATAGGCTTACAAGACTCTGCAAACATAATAATGCAAATAATGAAATTTTTTTCTTTTTCAAAACATTCTTCATGTAGGACGTATATAGATTACATTTTTCCATTGTTATCAATATAAAAATACAGTATTTATTTCTTAGCTTTTTTTTCAAATTTTAGGAAATTTTCTAAAATATTAAAAAAATGAGTAAAATCGCACTATTTAAAAAAGAATAAAACATTCTTTTCAAGAAATTTAAAAAAATTGATCAAGTATTAGAATATAATATAAACAAATGAATAACAAGCGTAGAACTTTGTTTTGTGATATCATTAAATCCTCATTTTTAGCACAATAACTTTCATTGATGACATTAAAAAAAACTATGCATATGATTTTACATAATTTTATTAACCTTATTTAGTTTATAATGTAGTCTTAGTGGCTAAATTTTATGAGGAAGTATCACTCCACAACAATCCTACTGAAGTTTGAAGTTAATTTCTGCTATAAATAACTAAATAAAATAGACTTCAAAACCTATACAACATTGAATTAATTTTGAACATTGAAACAGAATGGAAATTTTTGGGAAAATTTTCAAAGTTTTATGTGAAATTTATAATAATTATTTTGATAACTCATTACATTTCAAAATGAGAATTTTTTAGAAAAAGAATTGAGAGCAAAATGTCCAATATTGATCTCAATTTTATATAATTTATAGTTATAGTTAACTCTTTTTATAATATAAAATATTATATAATCAACTATTGCCTCATGAGATTTCTATATCGGCTAGTAAAAAAATAATATATAAAAAATAATTGACAAAATAACTGACAAAATGTTTCATGCCTGATATCAATTCTAAAAATAAACTCTCTCAAAGCCAAAAAAAGGAACTTTTTCATTTAAAATGTATTTTATAGGAATCCCATTCAAGCGAGATACTTAAAACTAATCTATATGCTAACAATTTTCGCATTTATTTCTGAAAATTTGACTAATGATAAGTGGCAACCTAAAGAGGAACTATCTCACAAGTTGACCTATTGCTGAAGGCAAAGTTGAACTGTGACATTTGCAGGGTTCAAAATACCAAAAGAAATGCAATAAAGCAGACAGAAACCTTACCTTTTCCTCACACAGGTCCCCTAACCTTGACAGAGATCACAACTTGTCGAATGAACTAGGAGGCAAACTTCTCCAACTCTACCCAAGCCAGATAGAGAAATAGACCCACTTTTGGAGACTGCATCGGTCCGCTGCCCTTAACGGTACACGTCACATACATCGAGCAAAGAGCCGTTCCCGGTTCGGCGGGCTTTTCTTCTTTTCCCAAAGTGTAGCGCAGTCACTGGACTGACCCTATTTGACGTCTTCCTGAAATCTCAAAAGAACAATACATACAAATGCGTTTCTTTTGAATGGAAATGAATCCTTGGCAGTTCTCTCGGCGCTTCAATGCCGAAACAAGTTTAAACGCATAACTTGTTTAATTAAATTATGTCATCATGTCATCAAATAGATTTGTTAGGAAGTATATTTTTAATGTGTGTTGAGAAAAATATATATATATACATTTCATAAAAGAAACACCTTGTAAATTAGAAGAAAATAGTTGATATATTTGAAGTGTCCACGTATATATATATATATATATATATATATATATATATATATATATATATATATATATATATATATATATATATATATATATATATATATATATATATATATATATATATATATATATATATATATATATATATATATATAGATAGATAGATAGATAGATAGATAGATAGATAGATATAATCAAATTTTTAATATTGATAGAAAAATAATAAATAAACATTTTCTTTTTAATAATTTATTGCAGTATTATCTTCTCATTCAATTTAGTTTTTGGTATATATTAAGGAAATAAAAGAGAAAATATAAAATTGAAAAGAAATAATTACATAAATGTAAATATATTTAAAATTTCTTTTAAATTTGCTTTTAGGATATACATATGAAAGTTTAATAAATTTTTGTGATATTTAATATTGAACAAGAGTAAGGATATAGTTCAGTTTGTTGTTAAAATATCAAACAAAAATAAAATAGCTGATTTATAAATTGCAAGAAAATTCTTTACTCAAGCACATTTTTAAAAGTTCTTTTCTTTTTATAACTAAAATCAGAATGTAAAGTATAACGTTGAAATTTAGCTTTAATATTTATTACATAATGATAGATAAACCAAAACTGGATCAGTTTTCTCGTGGACTTACAAAAAATCATATTAACTTTCCTTTTATTTCAACTAAAGTGCGATTTAATTACGATGCTTGTATATACCCGTCTCAGTTAATGTTACTGATATACTATTTTTTTTAAAAGAAATTGATTTCAAGTATCTAATTTTATATGAAAGTACAAATTGATACATTAAGCAAGTATTTTTCCTAGCATTTTTCGATGATATTCATGTATCTCATTTTCATAATAAATTATCAAGTTGATTCAATTATCAATATTAATTTATGCTCTTTTAAAAAATATCATACACAGCAATTCACAGTTTCTTAAAAAAATTGAATATTTCTATAATTGTGAATCCGTATTGTTAAAAATCTCCCGCTCTGATATCAAGGATATTTTATCAAAAATAAAAAAAATAATAAATAAAAAATGGAAAACTATAAATTATATTGAAAATTATTACTCTATCATTTCATAGAAATGATTAATTAATTGAAAAATATTTCATTAAAAAGTGCTTGCATCCACTTTTTTAAAGATGTTGTTAAGATTACTGAAAACTGCATATGAATTAAAGGCAAATGCCACTGCATATAGAAGATGTGTTGTCCTTATGAAATATTGATAGATGTAATCTAATAACAATAAAGTGATGATTGTGCAGTTTAGCTGTAAATATGACATAGTATAAAAAACATTGGTAGGCAAGAATAGTGTGAAGTAAAATCTACGCGTTCATTTGGAAGAGCTTATGAAATAAAAAGATTTCTTTAATTGTGCAATGGCACAACGATTTTCCTAACCAATGTGCTAAACACGTATCTTATGTACATTAATTTTGGAAAAAATCTTTTAAAGCTAATTCTATAAATGATATTATGAGAATAATAAGGAATGATCATTGTGACCTATGCACCCTATATCTTGCATGATAGATTGTTCATGAAAGTAAATGTCATTTGTCAATTTAAATTGAAGAGCAACAACATATAAAAATTGGCAGCATGTACAAAAGTTATGATTTTTCATTATATCAATTGATCATACATTTATTAACCATAGTTTGCCATTTTTTGAGCATCGTCACTATCATAAGAATGGCAGAAACATAAAATATTTCATATTTAACACCATGAAATTCAATTTAGGAAGATGGTATTTTGTGGTGATGTTTATATGCTTACTGAAATAAAGGTGTAAAGACATATAACACAACTAAACTTTAAAATTTCTTCCATTGGAGGTTTGTTTTAGATTTTACTTTTGGTACAAGCGTGAGTTAATTTGACTTGAGGAATGCAAACTGCAAGCTTTTATTTCCTATCAACACGTACCTTTAGTCAAAAACCACTCAATCTTGCACTGAATAGCATAATATTCAGCGCTTTTTTAAAGAAAAAAAAACTGCAAGATAAAAGGTATATATCTGTAATTTATAATTTTTCATCTGCCAATAGTCATTAAATGCCAAACAATAAATAGTCAATATTATATGAATATAGATTTATTTATTATATGTACTAAAGTACACATTCAGTTTTATTCATATATGTATTTAAAAATACAAAATTTGCTTAAGTATTATCGAAAAATCAATGCTATGTTAGAAGGAGATTTTTCTGTTATATTTTTTTATTTGAAATAGATTTCAGACAATTTAAAAAATATTTGAATGCATATTGATAAAAATAGATTTAAAAAAAAAACTTTAGTCCAAACAAAATATAGTATATTTAAAAGGAATAATAACCTGTTACATACCATTCAGAAAATGTAGCATAATACTGAAATTTATTCTATTGCATGCTGATTTAATAATGCTGCATCATTTTATTAATAAACTTTTGAGTTTTTGAAATTATATAAGTAATCAATATTATCAAAATTATAATCAACATAAAATACTTAGATTAATATTATTTCAAATCCTTAGTATAAAGTTTTAGTCTTTTATCTATTAAATTATATGTAAATTCAGGTATAAAATCTGATATACACATGATGTTTTCTACAACTATGAAATAAGCCTTTAGGTGATTCATGTTTTTCTTGAATAACTCGAGTTATGAAATATTGATATGTCATTCGCAATTTACGCAATTATTTCAGTAGCATGTGAAGGAAATAAATATTAAGTTGATTTAAATCTAAACCGTTTGAAACTGAGAAAATGCTTGTATCTAAAATACTTAAAATGCTTTTAGTAAATAATAGCTATTGTTTTATATTATATACAATGAGTAGAATCCCAATTTCCTATTGATAAAAACAAAATATTTATAAGAAATAAACTATTTTGTTCAATTTGTAACAGTCAAAAAAAGTTTCTCGATAATATTGTTGAATTTGCTCCTTAAAAAACGAAAAATGTTCTTTTATTAAAAATATGTACTTAATATCATGTCTTCTGCTTTTTTTACAAAAGTTTAACGTATACTTGTAATTCAAGTTAAATATTTCATTTCCAAACAAGATTTATCTTAAATTTGTGTCCTGAGAATAGCGAGTTAATTTTTTCTGACCTTTTCTTCTCTCGTAACTTAACCACTTATGTTCTTAAGATTCAAAAGAATGATTGAGCATTCTCGTATAGTTTTCATTCTTTTCCCCCCATAAATAAAAATCATAATCGACTCGAATCGCACGATACTAATGTAGCTAATAAGAAAATCAAGAATCTTGTGATCAATAAGAATAAAAATGTAAAATAGTATTTAGCACATAACCACAAAATCAAAATACACAACATCTATTTAATAAAAAAAAATAGAATTTTGAAGAGGTTTTACTTGTCTCTCTAAACAGTCCTATTTTTCTTAATTTGATTGGGGGCTGTAGCTTAAAATGTATTCGTATTTTATTCAGACATCCATGGTTGAAGTAGGAATTGATCTGTTGAATTGACGGTCAGAGAGAGACAACACATTTCCAAATAGCAGCACATCAACTATACCATTAAGATATCATTCTCTTAATTTGGAGAATTTTTGACTGAATGTAGACAAAATAGTTTTTTAAAATATCCAGAAACTTATGAGTTGTGGGAATTATTTAATGTAAAAAATGAAACATTTATACATAATTTATTGTATTAAACTTTTCCCAATGATAAGTTTTTTATAGATAAATATTTTTAAGCGGCACACAGTTTTTAAGGAATAAGCAAGAAAAAACTCAACAAAATTACCAGTGAGGCAAATTTTGTAGGTGAGAATCCTAACTCTAACAATGAGTGATAACAATAATTTTTAGAACGTAAATGTTTCTAAAAAATAATTTTATAAATATCGTATTTATATGCATATTGAAACATGCAATCACTCTTTGTCAATATGGTTGTCATGTGGAATTATTTTTCATTCAATGAAGTGCCAGTTTAAATGCTAAGTGTTATGTCTTTCGTTTTACATTAGTTTCTAATTTGGAATATGAATAAAATGGAGGGAATTTGCATACTCTAAGAATGTTGAAGTATTAAAACAATGATTGTAATTACAAATTGCTTTATTTAAAACTCTGACTGCTCAATATATTGTCATCAAAACCACTTCAGAAGTAAGTAAAAATTTTTAAGAAGGGAAAGTATTTTTTTCGTTCATTATATTAAAGTTCACTTCTGGATTTCCAAAAAAATTGTAGAAAAAAGTGGAAATCAATGGATCTTGTTTCATGTTAGTTTTCATATCATTGTATAACTTGTCTATCTTGTGAAAAAGCATAAAAAATGAATAAAATTGTTAACATATAAATAATAATTTAATCGCTAAAACTTTAATATCGTGAATTCTATACCTAATTAACTTACATGTGTTGATTTTATTTGATCACATAAAAGGAATCTTTTTCTCCCAAATAAATGTCATAAAACCAACCATAAAATACTTTTAAAATTAAAACCGCTTATTATCATACGTTTTGCTTTAGTGTAATTGCTTTGTCAATCCATTGATAAGTTATTTTGTCTAATAGGAGAAAAATATACAAGAGAAACAAAAATTAAATAGCTCTGAATAAAACATGGAAATATTTTATGTTTCGCAATTTCCATTATATTCTACAATGTTATCTGGTTTCCATACTTGGGTTATGCAGTAATGCTTTATTCTGCTTTTGAAGGTCATTTGAAAGTGAAATTACTGAACAATTTTGCAAATATTCTTTGTTCCCACAGTATTTAACTACCAACCTTATCATTTTCTGGACGTAGTCTATCTGGTAGGAATGAAAAGAGTTGCCATCTGTTGTAGTGGGAAAGGAATTTTATCGGCAACTCCACAAGCAGATTAACATCTTTATTTTTATTTAAGTACATAACACCAGGGCAATCGTTCCCTATTTCTAAATCTTCTATCTTCGTGGACACTGATTACAAAGCGGCTTACGGTGCATACGCGAAGTTGGTCCGCAATCTAACCTGACACCGCCATTCGTCATCCGGCTGATAATCCTATCAGAAAGGGCTCGTAATGTTATTGGTACGTTCCCCTCGTCGCCACATATCTCCTTTTACACCCTCATGACCCTTGATCAGAAAAATGACAGTGATCGATACTTACATCTCGTCTGACTGTCGTATTCATTCCCGACGTCAGATACGCTGAGTTCTCTCGCATGTAACAGAGAACCCGGAAGTAAGTTGCAGCGACGCATTCAGATGCTCTATACAATAGAGTGATACGTAATAATATATTTTATGCTTGTTTAGTGTATTAGACTGCGTATTTAAATCCTAATATTTTATATATTCAAGATCAATCAATGAGTGGGTAAATTATGTAAAAATCTATTAATACTGAAACAGATAATTAAACAACTTCTTATTTTAAATTTCTAATAACTATATTGATAGAAATAAAGAATATGCCTTCATTAATGACTGATCCTTAATACTGCTTTCGCAGTTTTTGCAAATATATATATATATATATATATATATATATATATATATATATATATATATATATATATATATATATATATATATATATATATATAAGATAAAAATGAAGAAAATTGAAACCAAAAATATAAATTGAAAAGATATTAAAATGTATGATGCAAAAGACAAGAAGAAGGCATAGGGACCACGTCTTCATCAGGAGGGAGATGGCCAGCTATGCAAAATGAACACTCTTTTCTGACAAGCTCGAAGGACAAATGTCTAAAAATCTTCGAGCAATTCCCCTGAAGAGTGTTCGTATTAAAAAGTTAGAATGAATATATATATATGCAGAAAAATAAAAATACTCACTATAGATGAAAATACTCACAATAGATGAATCATAAGTACAGTAGAAAAATACATAATATAAGTGGCAGTAAATCGGATTAAAAAATTCATATATGAGAATAGCAGGAAGTTGTCAAAAGTAAATTTGAAATTAGAATAAAGAAATTTTGCCAGAAATAATTAAATTTAAAAAGTTTAAGTTGTTTAGAAAGTTAAAGTGATTTAGAAACATGTAGTAAATTTGAAATTAAAATGTGTTAAGCTTTAGTTAAAAATAAATTAAAATGTTTATATGTAGGTGTTTTCAGGATTCTTGTAAGAACTTCAATGCTTGGGTGGCCCTTCTGTAGTTATAAAAACTACGCATTACTTCAATCTTACAAGCGATTCCCTACTTCCTACATATTTTGAAATAAAATTAATTGGAATATTGTTATTTTTTAGGTTAGCTATTAGGCGTTTAATTTGATTTTCAGTATATTCATAATTGTTACAGATTATATAAATACGATTAAGTTCATTAATTATAATGTTTCTGTATATTCCAGTAGTCAAAACTAATATTTAATAAGTTTCTATAGACCTAGTCAAAACTAATATTTAATAAGTTTCTATAGCCCAGTCAAAACTAATATTTAATAAGTTTCTATAGTGCAGTCAAAACTTATTAAATATTAGTTTTGACTACTGGAATAATTTAGTTAAAATGTGTATTTATAATAATTTTATATTTAACGGTGAAAATATTTTTATTCAAAATTGTGGAATTCCACAGGGATCCAACTTTTCTAGCACACTAACAAATTTATTTCTACATTATTTTGAAAAAAAACTTCTTTTATCAATATCCTTTTCTTCTTAAAAATCCTTTTCCTTATCCTTTTCTTCTTCTTTTCTCCTTAAACATTTCTTTATTCTAATTTCAAATTTACTTTTGACAACTTCCTACTATTCTCATATATAAATTTTTTAATCTGATTTACTGCCACTTATATTATGTATTTTTCTACTGTACTTATGTTTCATCTATTGTGAGTATTTTTATTTTTCTGCATATATATTTATCTTTTCTGCATATATATATTCATTCTAACTTTTTAATACGAACACTCTTCGGGGGAATTGCTCGAAGATTTTTAGACATTTGTCCTTCGAGCTTGTCAGAAAAGAGTGTTCATTTTGCATTGCTGGCCATCTCCCTCCTGATGAAGACGTGGTCCCTATGCCTTCTTCTTGTCTTTTGCATCATACATTTTAATATCTTTTCAATTTATATTTCTGGTTTCAATTTTCTTCATTTTTATCTTATATATATAGGCAAATCTTTCTTTAGCTGCTTTTGCGCTGGCTGGATTTCCTATAATGTATTGTAGTTCCTACATTGTATTTTATGTGTATTATATTTATTACTTTATATTTATATATGTTTTTGCTTTATATTAATATATATATATATATATATATGTATGTATGTATGTATGTATGTATATATAAATCTTAATTTTATACCTCAACATGTTATAATTTACCTCAACGTCAGTTTCTTATTTCTTCATATAAATCATTGCACGAGGAATTAAAAAAGAAGAATTGTAACTTGATTCGGAATGAATACTTACGCAAGTTGTCGCTTTCCCCTTAGAAATAGTTTTTTATTTAAAAGAAAATCAATTATTTTGAAATAAATATAAGCAGTCTTCAAATTCTACTGAAGACAATTAGCTGAAAATTGTGTTTTGACAAAATACTTTCTTTGCAAATTTCATTTTTCAACAAAAAGTATTTTTATCTTTTATTTCATTTTCTACTCACAAAAGAAACCTTTCAAACTAAATAGAGATTTCTGAAATAACATTTTTATTTTCTGTAACTAATCAAAACTATTTCAACCGGTTTCGTACTTCTGGTTTATTCTATTATTACGTGTCAATCCCGATTTCTAGTGCTTCTACTTTGTTCTATCTTATATCAAACGTCAACAATTCGGAAGCCATTTATGTTTGCTAAAAAATAAGCACTTCCGTTTGCTTTAAGTAAACATAAAATAATGTATTTTTAAAATATTTATGTTTTAAGACGCTTTATTGATTTCCACTGTGAATTTTTTTAAAACATTCACTTTTTTTCACACTTTCAATTAATTTTTTCAAAACTTTTTGTATGTGTGTGTGTGTATGTGTGTGAAGAAATAAATAAATGTTAGTCCGCAACATTATTTTTGGATTTTAAATTCTATTTCTCATAAATATAAACTTTTTTTTACTATTTTAATGATATAATGAAAAAATTTTTTTAATAATCTATTAGGAAAAACCTGCGAAATATACTTGGAAATGTTTTTTCAATTATTTGTGAATTCAATTCATTGAAAAATTCTGTTTTAATTAAAATCACTTTTGAATGAAATCTTAACAATCTCGTAAAGTTTTAAAGAAATTTTATATCATATTCAACATAAAAAAGAATTTTACATCAATTTCACATATTTTTTAGAATTATTGCGGTAGTTAATTTTTGTCACAAGTGAAAATTATCTCGTTATTTTAAAATCATCATTTGTGATCTACTGTTGATGAAGAGTTATAAAAACTTTGTTTTAAAAAAATTTAAAATACACATGATGAAAATGATGTATTAGAAAGCTTAATAATAATACTACGTAGAACTTCACTTTCTACCTACTTGCATTATGTTTTAGAATGATAGTTGGAGATAATATAATTACACACACACACACACACACACACACACACACACACACACACACACACACACACACACACACACACACACACACACACACACACACACACACACACACACACACACACACACACACACACACACAAAATTAATGAAACATAAAATTTCTTTGTGTGCTCAACAGTTTGATTGTTTCTTTAATAAACAATAAATTAACTTATCCATTTTGGAGAAGTAACCTTTGAGGTCTGATAGATTCTACGATACTTTCCTAGCTTACTATTTCCTGCCGACAGAGGCCGCTAAATACAGTTGTATAATTTTGGACAGTTATCAAATAAGGATGTCGAAACTTGATCTGACATCTCGTTCTCCACGCGATACCAACTCAGTAAAGACATTAGACCTCTTTAAAAAATTTTAACATATACAAATCCTTTCAGGATGAAAAACATAAGCAGCAACAGATATCGAAATCTTTACCATCTAGTCACGATTTTGTTCAGTCATATGTAGATATAGATAGACTAATCAGTCAACATTTTTTGAACAGCTTTAATTAATAGTTCTGAGTAAATGAAAAATTTTCTTGCCTCATAGATATAAGATCACAGCTCATTGCAAACAATTATAGTGTCTTTTAATTTCAATAATTTTATCCTGGAAGATAATTGCAGATCCTTAAAAACCCTTTTCTCTCCCTAGAAGGAGCAACAGAATCTTGGGACTAAAATAGTTAACATTACAAATTAATTATTACAAATTAAACATTAAACATTACAACATTAAACATTACAACATAAATTAAACATTACAAATTTAAAGTTTTGCAGATTTTTATTTAAACAGTAAGCTGCGTGCTTATGCTTTATTTGTATTAATTATTAAAAATATTTTTGTTCTTTAAACTTTGTATTAAAACTCATAGAAAAGTGAATTTTTTATTGTTGGTAAAACCTTCAGAATAAAAAATATGCTTATTGTGATTTTTATAAAATCACAAAGTTTCATGATATATAATTAGATGTTAGCAAATTATTTTAAAGTACTTAATTGTGTTCTTAAATTTTTAGAAATTTGAAGACTTTTAAGAAAATTTTTATTTTAATGGATTTTATTTTTAACTGCTTTCCTTCTTTAACAATACTACTTGTTAATGAATCGCACTCTTAATTATTTGAGTAAATATTTTGACAATGCCTCTCTTAATTGCTAGCCGTAAAATTACCAATAAAATATATTCATCATCAACTAATGTGCAAATGTCTTTTTTAGAAAAATTTGATTTTGGTCCAGAATTTTAATATCAGAATAAAAAGTTCTTAAAACCAAATTTAATGTCACTGTTTTGTTCGATTACTGAAAAATGAACCAAACCCATAGTAAAGACATACCAAGAATGAACTTTTGCTCGTATTCAAAAAGTTAAATTGTCTAAAACCTCAACAAAATTAAGGGAATATATATATAAATATATATATATATATATATATATATATATATATATTATATATATATATATATATATATATATATATATATATATATATATATATATATATATATATATATATATATATATATATATATAGATAGATAGATAGATAGATAGATAGATAGATAGATAGATAGATAGATAGATAGATGGTAACACCTCGCATAGACTACTAATAAACAGACAACTATTTTCCTTACAGATATGAAGATATGAATCTACATTTTCTTTCCATAGAAATTCATGTCATTAAAAGTCATATTCAAAAGTGAAGAACTTATCAAATATGACCACTAGGTACTAGCGAAAATATGACTGAATGTCACTGACTTCTGGATTACATTTTTCGCCTTTTTGTATGGATGCTTGCACATTTTCCGCATAGTAATTGTGAATGTTATGGGATGCTAATATAATTTAATTGATCCATGAGTGAGATCGAATGTTGGAGCTATTTTGTATTATTTTAAAATATAGAACTGGAATCCATCTGAAAAGACCTTCTTACTGACACATATTCTTTATCATTATAATATTAAACGAATCGAGTGACTATCTCAGCATATAATCCTTTATATAATAGAGAATCTTGAAGAATATTTTAAAAAATAAATTTTTGCTATCAATCATATACGAGATCTTTATATGAAATTAAACAAGACTAGCTGCATATATGTGCTCTTATACCTTCAAAAAATATCAGAATTGATTGTAAGCAATGTAAAACGATTTAAGAAAGAAAATATTCTTTACTGCATGCATCACTAGCAACATTTTTGTCCTCTAAACCATAAAATTTTTCTTGAGAATAAGGATTGTTTTTTTAAACATTTTTATGTAATGGTATAAAAATAATGAGCAGCTGTTATACATTTTCATGTTTTATATTTTATTTAAGATCACTATATTTTAAAATTAGGATCAACTTTTTTTTTATCTATAATCCTTGTTATGAATATTTACTCTCAGTGAAATAAAAATTTCTAGTGTAAAACAACATTTTTATTTTTTAAGATGAATTCATTGTAAAATTTTAATGATAAAAGTGTTATTATGAGGTATCAATCATTCAGAATAGTAAGATACTGCCTTCAATTTCTTGCTCAGTGATCAAATTATTCTTCAAAGTGTTTCTTCAGGTTTCTCATTTGCGTTATTGACTCGGTATTCTTTATATATAAGAAATAAAGCGATGACACTTAAACATTAATTCAGTGATGGTATCCGAGAAAAGAAAATCTGTAGAAGTGTTTATAAATTAATGAACAATGTTACTATAACTGAATAAAGGGCAGAAGAATTAGGACTTTTCGGGGAAAAAAAAGTAACTCTTTTATAAGACAGTTATTTCTGTGTGAAATTCTCTTCCTCACCATTCAATGGAATATATATTTTTCTTTTACTTATTTTGACTAAGCTCATAGTTTTTTTTATCAATATTCAATATTTAAAATTGTTAATTTATAAAATTTGTAATTTACAAACATGATTGAATATTTTTCCTTTTTAATTTCAGTCATATGTAGTCAGCATGTGAACTATAATCTGAAAAAGCATTACTGTTGTAATTCATTAGGATTTGATAGTAAAAAGTAACTAGAAGTTTATCAAACATTTTCAAACATGTCAGTATCATTTTATTATATCAGTGCTGATTTTCGTAGAACTTTTTGAGCTTTACTTGCTATATATTTAGTATTAAAATTCCAGCTTAAAAATTGCTTAAAATGCACATTATATTTGCTATCAATTCGTAAAAAGCATTTCACATACACAAAATAATAAAAAGCTATTTATTTACTTTTTTCTCATTACAAATATTGTACTTTTTCAGTATTTAATAAACATTTTCTTAACACTTCTTCTATATTAAATGAAGGTTATTTTCTAATAATAAAAATTAAGAAATAAAATGATAATTATGATAAAATTGAAAATATCTTTTTGGGTTGTACAGAAGGAAAAATGATATTGAAATCATTTTATCAAAAATTTTTCATCAATATTTGTCAAAATTAGAAAAAGATATTTTTCTCTCTAAGAATACATATATAAAATTTGTTAATTTGAGCTTCTAAATAATTTCTCTTTTTTTATGAAGTTTCCGGTATTATTTCTATATTATTTCAAAAGCGAATGATAAACTTACAACAAATATTAACCAAATATACTTAGTACATATAGTATTTTAACTCCTGAGAAAGCATCTTTCCTTAATTTTAATAATAAGCCTGCAATATTTAAAGAAATCATAATGAATTTTTTTCAATAAAGCACTTGTGCTTGATGGAGAATGATTATTAGTTTTTCTACCGTAATATATTTTCTCATTTGTTACTTCTCTTATTTTTGAGAGCACACTTTTTCTTTTGTTTTTGTTTTTTATAAATTTACCGACCACCATGGGTGATAAATTTCTTAAACTTATGAAATTGTTAAATTAACGAAGTTACATTTTTCAAATATCTTTAGAGGATAAATATGACCCAGATTATTTTTATGAATATAAACCGTTAAAAAATAAAGTTTCCATGAATGATTACAAAGAAATAAAGGTTCAAATATACTATAAAAACAATATTGCTTGAACATTTATTTTAATACAAAGACAATTAGTGCAGCTTCGTAAGTTTTTCATTATATGGTAGTTTATGAGCATACATTTTTCATAGGCTACATGTAGATTTAATATACTATTGAAAAACAGCTGGGTTTGGATAAGTAAAAAATATATGGTATATATAATTATATTTTCTTTTTATTTGCTACATAAAGCAAAATATGCGTCTGATGAACACATTGAATGCACTAAGGGACATTAATTGCTCAGTAATTCAATTTTTAAAAAAAGTATGCAATTGCACGTGTGTAATAAAATATTAGAAGGTCAATATGTTGTATAACGGTGTATGTACCATTTGGATATCCCCCTTCCTTAACATGGTTTTCATCATTTTCCTCATTAAACATACTCATATTACAGTCATATTAACGTTTCAAAATATCATTTTATGATATTTTGAAATGTAATTACAGCACATCAAGCTATAAATCCCTTTCATAATTCTTAAAATATCTTCACGCGATGGTTCTCAGAGAACTGATACATCAAATCATATGAATAATTTAAAATACAATTGTTGTTAACTGTATATGGAATAGTTTCCCGTATTTTAAAGCGTCACAATTATATTATCTGAAGAAACGATTCGATTACATGAGCAGTCATTATAAGTATTATTGCATAAATTCTTCCATTGTAGTGCATAAATTCTTCCATTTATTCAACCATTGTAGTATTAAACAGAAAAGGTACGCGCGCGAGCTCTTGTAAGAAGCAAATAAAAAATCTTCTACTTAATTTGCTTTCTAGATAGTGATGTTTTAATTCAAACAAATTAATAACTTAAATTTTGAATTATAGAATATGCTATTATTTTGGCAAAATTAAAAAAAAAGCACGTAAATATTGTACCGTAAATTCGACAACTATTTCCGAAAAGATTCTTACAAATGTCAGTAACATTATTTTCAGGATATCTGAAGATAGTTTTTGTTGGCATAGCCGCATAAATAGAACGAATAGATCTTCCCCTCGAAATAAAGGCTTTCCCGCTGGCTCGATAACACAGCGAATGTGGAATAAACGACAACCATACGTGAATAAAAGAAGTGAAACGAGGTCATTGTGCTCATTGTCCACGCAACTATTCTCTCAGTGAAAAGGATTCTAAGGGCAGACGATTCCGGCCATTTGTTTTCTAAGAAGTCTCCCCAACTGCGGCTATGCTCTGGTTGCGAGCTGAAATAATTGGATGCAGTTAGTAAAAAATGGCTTGTTTTCGTACTGAAGATAATGCTATTGATTTGAATGTGTGTGATCAAATCATTTCCTTTTCAATGTCATTAACTTTTCTTTGACAGCACTAACAATTGTGTTCTTGTTCAAATATTTTTTTTAAAGATTTTTTAAATTAAGATAAAATTCGAGATTGCTAGAAGGTGATATATTTCAGCAAAACTCATGACCTTATAAAAATGAAATTCAGTGATAGAGGTGAATTAAAATTTAGTTATTTATTTAAAAATAATGCAATGAAAAAAAACTTGAAAATTTCCTTTGCCAAAAAAAAAAAAAAAAGAAACCTCAACTTAGTTTAGTGACTGAATATTTAATTTTTTGGAATTATGTTTTTTAATGATATATATATATATATATATATATATATATATATATATATATATATATATATATATATATATATATATACGTATATATATATATATATATATATATATATATATATATATATATATATATATATATATATATATATATATATATATATATATATATATATATATATATATATATATAATTCCATATTAAAGGATATTTTATAATGAATAAAATGGAGACCTGGTTAAATTATATTTAAAAAAATGAGTGTCAAAATACCTATTTATTTAAGATTTATCTGCATCGTAAATACTTATATAATTTATAAATTTTTTCTGCTCTTTTGCTTGCATATAATAGAGACATTTATTTATTTATTTATTGTAATGTAAAGAATCTTAATTTTAATGCTTCATTCAAACAAAAGTTGAACTAGTTGTGATCTAATTAACTTAATAAAAAATATCAAACTAAAAAAATAAAAAGACGTGCCATTAAATTGGTAGATTACAAAAGTTAACATTAATGTCTTTCATAAATAGCTGATTCTATAATTCTTTTATAGCAAAGTAAAATATTTTTATGGAGACATATTGAGAATGACACCTGTTTAATTAGAATTTACCGACTATTTATTCGATTATAAGTGTAAATAAGGTTTTTGGTAGAAAGAATAATATTTCAAAAATGTTCTTTGAAATTAACATAAAAGAGTTTGAAATGATTAATCCATACGTTATAATATGAAAATATAAATGCATTTAGAGAATTCATAAAAATTTTGAATATAATTTTATAAAGTTTGTTGAAGATAAAATAAGAGAAAATTTGTATTATTGTTCAACAAAATAGAAAAATTAATTTAAAATTTTCAACCAAATTTAAGAAAAACTAATATTTATGAAACAAAATATAAAGAAAAATTAAGATTAATTAAATATATATTATAAACTTGCTTCTAAATATATATGACGGAAAAAATGAAAAAATATTGGAAAGCATTTTTAAACTAACCAATTGAAAATTTTGCAAATTAAATTAAGTTTTCAGAGCACTAATGGCGCCCTCTCCTATTAATTTGTTAAAACTAATACTCTCTCTCTAATAACTGGAAACTTATGTATATTTCTTTAAACTGCAACATTTAAATAGAAGTGTTTGAACATGAATATTTGAACATACTTCATGAATATTTTGAAATTTATTAAATTTTATAATCAAGAAGAAAGATAATAGAAGACAATTTGTTCTTAAAAAATGCAGATGAATTTCAATTGTTGATACTTATATTTTGTTAGCACATTTGATGTTCTTGTGAAATAAGAAACATATAATTTAAATTTTATGAATTTTGATTTCTAATATTAAAATTTTAATTTAATAATTTTACCTTGCATTAAAATTTTCTCTAATGTGCGTATTATAATTTTTATTTGAATTACTAATGCCTTACGCTTTTAGAGAAAAGTAAGGTAACATTTATGAGATATTTTTTACTTTTATTAACTTCTAAATGCCTTTAATTTTTTTTAAACTTAGTACTGTGAAATAATTTAAATTATTTACTATTCAAATTTTAAAGCATAATTGATTATTGAAGTATTTTTCTTATATGCTATAAAGTTCTTTAGTATTTTCTTGTCAATCAAAGCATTTTTCAAATTTACTATATATTTATATATGTATGCAGATATAAAACGTTTTAACTGAATATTGAAGCCATCAATTCAATTTGTTTGCATAAGTTAATTCACATTCATGATTTTAATTATGTTACTTGAAATAATTTTGATTAATTTTTAAATACGCAATATTTATAATTAGATTAAAACAGATTTAGGAACATTTACATTTTACTAGCAGACTGATATATGAAAATTTTACTAGGATAACTATAACTATTATCTCAGTTATTTAATTGCAATACGAAATCATTAAAAATATTATGAAAACTAACTACAAATTTTATGATTTTATAAATTATAAATTTTTTTTCTTACTAATTTTAAATGGAAAATAATCATAGTTCATTTAAGTAAGAATTTATATTTAATTCAAAGTAAAATTTTCTTACGTCGATCTAAAATATAAACAAAAATATTTTTAAAATTTATTGAAAAATCTCTTAGCTTTTATTTATGAAATAATTTTATAATTTGGAATATCAGCTTTATTTTATTTTCTGCCTGAGATCATGTTTCATGTTAAAGTAAGTTTTGGGTGTTTTTTAAAATTATCATATTTTGAAATTTCAAAAAATATTTTAGGGATTATACTTGTGGCTCACCGCATATACTAACATCTGTTATATTATTGTATATGTTTAAATATTACATCAATGCTATCATAATAACCAGGACTTTGAACCGGAACTGAACCGAAAAAATACAGGTTTATTTCGGTACGATATATTTTCAGTCATTTTATTATCGTAAACAGCTATCAATATTTTATTATTTAATGTCAACCGTTTAGTTATTATATATTGCTTCTCTATTTCCTTATTTCATGTTCACTAATACTTTTCTGTTTCAGTTTCGCAGGAAACTACTTGTAGAAAGCAGATTTAGTTGAATAAACTAGAAGTATACATGATATTATGAGAAAAATATTTGTGTGTATGTGTGTGAGTTATATTTCTCGCATTTCCACATGAGATCAACTACGGATGTTTGCATACTGTTTAGATAAACGAAGCACTGCTCAGCAGGAAGTATACAATGGGGTGGTGCCCTAAAAATGAAAGGGATTATGATGTATGCGTAATGATACGAGTCTCTGTCCAGTTGGTCCGGAGACGTAAAAATCCAAGCAATAATTCCGATTAATTCATGAATAGTAATGGTCAACTAGAAGTAAATAGTTAAGTTATACATTAAAAATCCCGTTTAATGAAAAATCCCGACTATTGTTTTTTGCTACAAAGTCTCGTCCTTTGCATTTCTATATAGACTTTTACACATAATTGACTTTTATATATAATAAAAAACATTATTTATTGGAATGTAAAGATTTTAGCTCTTCCTTTGGTACAAAGTAATCGTGATCATAATTTTGTCAACAGTAAATGGGTAGAAATTAAAACCTTGATTTCCCATCTTTAACGGAAGCAACTTTGAAGTTACAAAGCGAAGAAAACTTTTATGTGAAGTGAAGAAGACATTTTTATGGCATTTGACCCATTGCAAAATCAAGTTACTAAATTTTAAAAATTTCTTTGTGAATATTTTATATAATCAGTTACCAAACTGGGAAGCAATGCTAATAGAAAATGAAAGTTTAAAAGGAACAATTTATTTGAACGCGCTTATTAAATAATGGCTCCTACGTTACAAAAAATATAGGCATTGCAACATTTAAATATTTGGAACAAATTAAAATTTTTTGGGAAAAACAATTTAATTGTAAACGAGAAAGAACACTTTTCTACTGAAAGCAATGAAAATAAAGATGATTTAGACTTCTTTAAAAAGTAAAGAATTGGCAATAAAATATATAAATCCTCTTTTTCTACCGAGATTTACATTGAATTTATTTTAAAATATTTTGACAGTGAATGAAGACGACCAAAAACATAATACTTTCGATTTCTGATAAGAGAATAAAATTATCTATCCTCACAGGATCAAGATTGCAATTGCGATTTTAGCAACTCCTGCTACATACAAGTTAGTTTTGAAAGGGTGTTTTCAGATTTGAAATTTATTCTCCGAGACTACAAAAGTAATCTCAGTGAAGCCACGTGAGAAGATATTTTAATAATTATAATCAGTCTTCATATGTTAAGTAAATAAACATATTTCTTATACGTAATTATTACAAAGTCAAGTGCACCATATGAGAGACGAGTGTAAAGTGATGAGGGTACACATAATCGTGAATTTAGTTTTAAAATGCATTTTTGGTAATGGATAACAATGTCAATGCTCACCGTTATCTACTCACTCCTCACATTGTTCATGCTGGTTAATTGTACCAATTCTCATAACCTATCAATTACAAAAGAATAAAAATTTTGATAGAATTAAATTTTTATTCATGATCGAATGATATTTTTAGTATAAGTAAGAATATACATAAAATCAAATTATTCATTCGGAACTGAACCGAAAACCATTATTTTTGGAGGAATGACAACCGGAGCAGAACTTATATATCTTATTTCAGCTAAACTGGAGGGAAAAAATTACGGTTCGAAACCCTGATAATAACATCTAAACTGTTTTTTTTATTTTAAGGAAGGTATATATTGTGAAAGTCTTCGAAACATTTTCTACAAGTTTGAAAGGTTTACTTATTTCTTGATAGATGGCGACACTATTGAAGTAGTGATGTTTATAAGTTATAGAAGTTAGAATAGTTACTTATATGAATTTTAAAATTATATTTCAAAACACACGATAAATATAAAAGTAAGATTATAAATGAATAAGATAAAACTAATTCCTTAAAGATAAATATTGTTGTTGAATATGCTAATGTAGTCAGAGTTATTTTTATTTCTTCAGAGAGTAAGATTTCACCAATAAATTCCATTAAAGAAGTGAATGAATAATTAATGAAAGAGAATAAGTTTTTAAAAATAATAAAGTATATATGTGAATGAGGATTAAGTATTTCCCTTGCACTAACATAGTATTCATATATTTCACTTAAGAATTTTAAAATACGCTTTTACAAACTCAATTTTACTTTAGTAACTGTACATAAGTGAAATTTCACCAAAATATTCTGATATGATTTTATTGCATAATAAAATAATATCGCATAATTAGAATAATTAATTAATAATTTTATTATTTAAATATCTCATTATTTGACAATTTTACTTTTATTATAAGTGAAATAATTATTAAATTTATAATTAATAAATTGTGATAAATGAGAAAATTCTTGAAAATTATTCAGTCTTTGGTATTGTAGATTATGGAGAACAATGAAAATAAATTATGATGGCGGATGCTAAGGAATTATTTATGATCATAGATAATCATTTTGATTTAAAATAATCAAGGTAGAAAACTTATTGATTATTAAGAGCTTATAAAATGTGTTAGAGTTCCAGAATTTTTATCAGAATAAAGAACCAGAAATTTTCTTATTTATGAAAAGTTATCATATCATTTCCCCTTTATCGGATGTTGTGTACATTAACAGTTTTGCCTTTTCATTTGGCATAAGAAATTCATAAGAATAAAAATTTCCATAGAAAATTCTTTTCAAGTAAAATTACAAATGAGAAACTATGAAGCTTTATAACATAATATTGATATTTAACAATGAGGGTTAAAATAAAATTACTTTTATTAACCGAAAAAGTTCTATTTAAAACAAATCTTTCTGAGAAGTTTTTTCTAGAAACCCCAACAGATGGCACGACCAGCAATACTCTATAAAATATCAAAATTAATTTAAAATGTTTAGAAGTTAGAAAAGTAAATAACAATAAGTAATTTTTGATTATTATGGAGTAAACAAGTATTAATATGAAAAAATATAAGTAATATTTGATTCCTTTTAAGAATACATATAATTTATCAAAATGGCCGCTTAATCACCGTTCTCCTTGTTGATTTCCACGAGTTCTTCGCTCACTTATTTTAAAATGGCGAAATTAAAACATGGCCCAATAGATGGCGCTACCTTCACTGTCTTAACTTAGGGATACGAAATATTTCGCGCTTATTATAAATTGTCTTCTTCAGTGTATTTTTATGGAAAGAGTAACTGGGCACATGTATTGAATAAAATAAATCCTAAACACACTTCAGGAAAGGAAATTTGTGTCTAGAATATAGCTGAGTATATTTGTTTATGCTTAAGGACTTTTTAACTTAGAGTTAGTTTATTTTTATTGCAAAAGTGAATCACATTTTTTTCTTTTTATTTAACTAATTTTTCATTATGGGTTTGAATTTTTAGGATATTTGAACTCAAATAAAAATGTATAAGTTAAATTTAAATTTTAAGGACTTATCTTGAATATAAATTGCAAATGAATATTAAGTACATAAAAAATACAAAATGAAACATAAAATATTAAATAAATAAGTAAACAGTAATAAATGATATTGTTAAAACGAGTACATGTATCTGAAATCATTGAGAATTTTGAACTTTTACTAAAATTATTTTTCTTAGTTTTAGAAAAAAGTATATTCTTTTCTGTTGTAAATTGATCTAATTTAAATGTTTAGCTATTGTTTATTATTCATGTGTTTTAGGGAAATATAGTGTTGATTGAAATAGTTAAGAATATACAAATATTTTTAACAAATTAAAATTAGTCTAAAATGCGATCTTGGTTGATAAAATTTAATTTCTATCCATAGTTTTTTTTCTTTGAAGTCATATATTTCTAGATTTCTATGCATTTTCGAAATTATCCTTAATGTTTCTTTTTGATATTTTCAACTTTTTTCCCTTTTTTCTGTATCTCTTACAAAATTACACAAAACAGCAAATCTCTTTTCGCATTCTTTGCAGATAAACAATTATTTAAAAAAAAAAGAAAATAAATAAAATGAAATAAATAAATATATATAATACTGTGTATTTAAAGAGTTTGTTGTATACACATTGAAAAATTTGAGAAATTGTTGAACCGTTACAAGATATTTTATTGTAAGAAATAAAATTGATAATCATCAAGTATTACAAAATTAAAAAAGAAATTCTGAATAATTTTCAAAGTAACAAATATTTTTAATTAACATGAAAATTCATTCACTTTTGAATGCTCTAATTTAGAGGATATTTTATAAATACATTATGACTTGTAAATGTGATATACACTGTGTAACGTAATCTGTAACGAAAAAAAGCACTCTTAAGGTTCGAAGTTTGATCTTTGAAAGATTGAATAATGGGTAAAAGTTATTTTATTTTTGTAGGGAATAAATTGAGAATGCTTTGTAGGACAAAAATTGAAATATCAAAAGATAATTAAATGAATAAAAATAAAAATATAAAAAAGATTTTTTTAAAAAAAATTATGGTGTGTTTAAAATTTTGTATGACTATAAATTTCTGCAAATACTAATAAAAATACAGATGAAACGCACATATAATTGCTTCGTATTCTAAGTAGATTTCCTAATTTAATTACTTTTAGTGCATACACACGTCCTTTCTTCACTACATCACGTTTATCTTGTCCTTTATTCATATTAAACTTAGAGTTTAGACTTGTATCAGCAACTTAAGGGAGTATATGACACGCACATTTAATTTTGCTATAATAATCTAAAGTGGGATGTAGAGAAACTGGTATTGACACACAGGTACTCTGATGAAGGGAAATTCTCCTCTTTACTCCTCCAGCTTGATTAAAGTGGGTTGCAGGGAGGAAGCCGAGAGATGGTGCACGAGTAAAGAAATATGATCCTTCACTTTGCTGATCAAAGTATTGAATGTCATCGCGCGCGCGCGGCAATTAAATCGCTTTAGTATCTCCGTGACTTCCTGATTTAAACAGTTGGGTGAACTTTGTAATGGAAAGTTGCACAGTTCGTCTTTCTTTACCAGTAAAAAAAAAAAAGACAAAATGATCTTTATTATCTCACTTTGTTTCGGTTTATATTTCCACAAATAGAATTATGCAATTAGAATTTTTTTACACATAACTCGTCCTAATTTTATTGTATTGTATTCTTTTTTGTAAATGTTTTTTTTTTTAATTTGGCATATACAAAGTGATATGTATTTTTTATGATGGATGTAAGTCAGAAATTTGAAAGCCTAGAACTTTCTTCTAATTTACTTTATAGTACGATAGAAGCCTTACTATTTTTAATTTGCTATTTTTTGGGCTAGTAATTATCAAAATAATAAGAATATGTAGAAGCAAAGCATATATTTTTTGATAAAGGGTTAGGTCATTTTCATTTTAAAAGAAATCTTGAACTCATTTTGATTTTCAAATGTAATACCATTGTTAAAGGTGATTAACACAATAATTGAAAATATCACCATTCGTCTTAGAGATAAACTGCTCGACATTGTAAGTGCAACACCAAGAAGATTGGTTGGTCAGTTGGGTTTTCTGGCGCAAGGTCCGAAAAGGACAAGCTGCGCCAACCTTTGGTTTTAAAAAATGATAAATTTTTATTAATTTATTACATTGTCGAAAACCCGAGCAACATTAAAAAACAAACTAAAACACAAAAGTCTATGTGTTTAATTAATTTAAAAGCGATAATTTAAATTTATAAGTATATAAATAATAAATGAAAAATAAATTTAAAATTTAAATAAATTGGAGAAAACCTAATGCCTTTAAAAAGGCAAAAATATTTCCGTTTGGTGGTTTTCCTAATAAATCACATAATGTTAAAAGATCTGTTTTTTTAAAAAAAACGTTGTTTGTTAAAATCTATACATGAAATTAAAATATGATATATTGTGTATGGTTTATTACACGTTTCACACCATGGATTTAAATCGCTTAAGAACAAATGCCTATGTGTGTGTTCGATACGAAGGCGAGTTAATCTCACGTCAGCACTTCACATCAGTGTATGGAAATATTGCATGCAATTTATTTGTGACCTACATGTTCCATGACTCCTACCAAAGAGAATAAATTAGCTTTTTATCATCTCTTCCTACATCAGAGAAAGGAATTGATGGCAGAGAAGAGCCTGATGCAGATTTAGAAGCTGCATCATCCTTCTTATTGCCACCGAGACCTACGTGACTAGGGATCCAACAGAATATGGTACCATATCCCTTGCCAACAAGGGAATCTAATGCTCGGAAAATTCTTGATTCAACGGGATGACAGTCAGAACTACTGTTCCACAAAACTTCCAACACACTCAAACTGTTAGTGTACACACAATAATTGAAAACTTGTATCACACACACACACTTGTATTTATCCTCTGAAGAGCTTGATAAATGGCTGTTGCCCCTGCAGAGAAGATGGAACAGGACGAGTCTAGGCTGTAGCTAAGAGTTTTGTTTTCAATAACTACAGCACAACCAACATGTCCTGCAGATTTTGATCCATGGATGAAAACTGGTGTGTACGTGGCATACTGACAGTGATCTGAGCCGTAAAGCTGCTGAAAAACAGAAGTTCTGTCCGATTTTCTACAACGAGTAGAAGGATTAATGATTTTAATCTGTGGATCATACCAAGATGGATGAAATAAAAGTTCGTTTTGTCATATCTGAAATTACATAGGTCAGATAATAAAAGACTAGATTTTGTCCATGTCAGAAAAAGTGGAATGCTGTATGAACGAGCGTCATACAGCCTCATAAGTGCAGGTGTAGTAATCATGGAACGTAACTGATGATGAGCGTCAGACATAATTTTAGCATTATGTCTGACGATGAGAGATAGCTGAATTTGACTCAGGTCTAAAAGCTGTTGTTGACAAGTTGCATATAGATTCTGGATGGGTGATGTGCGGAATATGCCTGAACATATTCTTAAAGAAGAGTGATGTACTGTATCCTGTCTGCGTAGGACAGAAGACCTAACAGATCCATACACAATACACCCATAGTCAATACGAGATGAAATAAGTAACTGGTAGGCGAGAAGTAGTGACGTGTGATCATCTCCCAAACATGTATTAAAAATCACCATGAGAATATTAAGTGATAGTTCACATTTTTTCAGCAAAAGGAGAACATGCGGAAGAAAATTTAATTTTCGGTCAAAAATTTATTCTTAGAAATTTTATCTCGTTGACAACAGAGATTGGTATATTGTTTATATCGATCGTAGGATCACATTATACAGGCTGGTCTTCCAGAACAAATAGACATACTTTCTTTTGCTAGGAGACAGGGTGTGGTCATTGTCAGCAAACCATGCAGTGAGTTTATCAACATCTGTTTGTAGTTGTCTCTTAATTAAACCCATGTTAGACTCCTTACATGATACTTGCAGGTTATCAACATAAAGAATGCCATATACAGGAGATGATATTTGATGAAGAATGCTACTTATGAAAAGGCTAAAAATAGTGACACTTAAAATAAAACCTTGAGGTACACCTTCAGCTTGAATAAAAGTACTAGAAAAATTAGATCTAATACGAACTTTTAAAGCATGGGAGCATAAAAATTTTATAGGAATATCGGAAGATTAAATTGAAAGATAAAGTCATATAATGATCGGAGAATTCCGTGTCACCATATACGGTCGTACGCATTCTCTATGACAAGGAAAATGGAAACCATATGATTCCTTAGCACAAAGGCATTCTGTATCTGTGTTTCCAAATACGTAATAATATCAAGAGTGGATCTTCCTTTACGGAATCCACTCTGATTAATGTGAATACATGAATTTTTTCTAGGACATATACAAGACGGGCGTTAACCAGACGTTCGAGAGTCTTACACAAGCAACTCGTCAGAGTTATTAGTCGATAATAAGAAGGAATAGAAGGATCTTTATCAGACGTAAGGACCGGAATTGCTATTGCTTCATTCCAAAGTGATGGGGTTTGATCCTATTAAACAAAAATGGCAAGTTTAACAGGGAATCTGGACTTATATGATGAAACATTTGATAGCTGATTCCATCAGGTCCTGGACTAGTATCATTGGCCTGCTGTAATGCTTTTTTCAATTCCAACATCTAAAATTCTCAGTTGTAAGGCAAAGCTTCTCCGTGGTTGAAACGAATTAATGTTCGCTCAGCATGACTCTTAGTCCTTAAAAACGAAGGACTGTAAGAGTCGTTGCTTAACACGCTAGCAAAGGTTTCACCAAGAACGTTCCTTAGGAGAAGAGCATATAGCAGCTCCGGATTTCAAAATGAGAATAAAAAGTTCCTTATAAATTCCATTGGCTGCTTTAACTTTTCTCCACAACTGTTTACTGGAAGTGGAAGTTGTAATTGAGCATACATAGCGAGACTAAGATTACTTCTGACTTCGACGATGCTGCTAGTGTTTCAGGTCTTATAGCCTTTATGAAAGCAAAAGCACTAACTCTGCGAGCTAGTGCTTTTGCTCTCATAAAGACTTAAGATCTCTGTTGTGGGATATCCTCTAAATAACCCCCATAATTTCCTGTGTTTCTTATAGGTGTTTTGACATTTATCATTCTACTAAAGTTTGCACAACCTAAGGGTTGTAGGGGAACATTTAATTATTGATACATTAGCTTCATTGATAATAGTTTCAGTGACTTTATAAACGGCATCATCAATAACTTCGATGTAAATCATTTTATCATTAACAACTGCCAACTGTGTAAATAATGTCCAATCCTACTTACTGTACACGTAAGTAGGTAAGCGTTGTCTTATACTACTATCTCCAGTCTGGGAGATGGCAAGAGGAAAATGATCGCATTTGTGCAGATCATTTCCTGCAATTAAATTCAACAATAGCATAAGTGAGGTAGAACAAATGGTGAGATCGAGAGAAGGAAACATTCTGGTGGGTACAAGGATATATCTCTTCTTATAGGTATTAAGTAGACAGAGACTGTTGTCTGAAATAAACTGCTGTAAAATAGATTGCGAGAATTAGTATCATCACTTCCCCACAAGAAATTATGACCGTTAAAGTCACCGAGAAACAAAAATGATGTTGGCAGCTGATCCACCAAAACATCCTGTTCCTGTTGGTGGATGACATCATGTGGTGGTAAATATAAACTGTAGATTGTTAATAAGCACAAAGTTGGAATTCTTACAGATACAGCCTATGAATTATTATTCAATGGATGGACAGTGCTAGGGAAAGTATTAGATTTTAATATACAGACACCTTCAGACAATAAACAAAGGAAATTATTATTTAAACGTTAGAGCTTCTTTCCCGGAGCTGGAAGGCATATCATCTGGCAACTCATCGAGCAATAAATCGTCCTCCGATGGGTGCAAAGAAACAGTGTCAGGCTCCAGGGACAATGCTCTACGGGTTGATATAGAGGGTCTCTGAGAACTTTCCTTAGAAGATTTTAATTTTAAAACCTTCATAACTTTTGATCCAGCATTAAGAGCTCTTCTGCTTGATGATGATCATGATGTTGGCTTTGATTCTGATTTTGTTGGTAATTCTGGTATAGGAAGTGAGAAGTAATCCGTTTGTGTGCTACATGAAACAGTAATTTTTCAGCAGCTGCTGCAAAACTCACATTCTGTTGAGGAATTTGATTTTGAATTTGGCGCCTCGCCTCCATATACGAATATTTGTTTTCTACCTTTATGGTTGGGATCTCTTTTTCCAATAACCAAGTTGGACAAATTCGATAATAGGACGGATGGTCACTTTTGCAGTTGACACACCTTTCCTTTGTAATGCATGCTTTTGCTTTCATGACCAACTTCTGCACAACATGCGCAGGTTAGTTTGCCTCTGCATGTCGTTTTCGAATGTCCACAACGTTGGCAAGGGAAACAACTTAAGGGATTAGGAATGTCGGATTGGACGGGAAGTTCATATAAGCCGCTTTAATTGATTGCGGCAGGTCTGGTGTTGCGAACGTCAGAATGAGGTGCATTGTATTTACAAGCTTTCAATCACTTCTGATAGTTATACGCTTAACAGCAATGACCTTTTGAACCTTTAAATTTTCAAGGATGTTCTTTGTCGGCGTATTAAACAGATCCTCTGCAGAGATCACTCCACATGAAAAATTCAAATTTACGTGAGGGAAGACAGCTATCTCAAGATGTGCAAGCATGAATATATTAATAATAGTAGCTGCTTGGGTGCTTTACGTAACCTTCATCATTAGGTCTCCTGAATACAATTTCCGTTTACCTTTCACTTTCCCTATAACACCCGATATTCCTTTATTTATAAGGAAAGGAGATACTTTTTCAAAACTTGAGATAATCAACTTGAGAAATGCTCAGCTATCCAGCGAACATAGGATAAGATATAAGGTGAGGAACTGGCCAAGTTAGCCATATTCGCGCCGTTAATGCTGCTTTTAAAATAATCGTTGAAAGGCCCCCTGTAATTGCAGAGGATGCCAAGTCATCGTCAATGGAGTCAGTTCCAGCAAGCAGATGAGTTTACGAGGGGCATAAAGATCAGACTTAGAAGGGTAGGTTGGTCCTTAAGCGAATCGCAGCTGACGGACATCTGGACGCTTCCACTTTGCACTGGCTGTAGTGAGGATGGCAGGAACCATTAACTGTGGAACGTTTGCGGGGTGTCGATGCAGCCAGAGTGACGTCCGCGCTCGTGAATCGACGCATCCGATGGGAGTTGGTAGCTGCCCCACAAAGCACATATACCAGAATTCTGCAGCACGTGACAGACATCCTGGATGCTATCATATCGAGCAGAACCATGTGTCGTTGCTAGTGGCCTGAGCTAATGGCGTCCGTTAATAAGAGGACTGCCACCCCACAGCATAGCTGAAAGGGTGTGAGATTGGAGTGATGTGCACGACGGAGTGGCACAGGATCTTCTCAGATGAGTCACGCTTCTGTTTCTTCCATGATAGTCGCCCCGTATGAGTTTGGTGTCAACGTTAAGATGTGTCCAATCCTGCAGCAATTACTGAACTCCCACCTCGCAACAATGCAGCATCCTGTTTTGGGTCACCATTGCGTACGATTCCAGGTCACTTCTAGTTTGTATTAATGATACTATGACAGCCCAACGTTATGTGGATGAGTGTTGCGGTCTATAACACTCCCCTATTTTCAATGGGTACCCCTTGAAGGTAGGTATCCCATATCCTTTACGAGCAGAGTAACGGCCGACCGCACATTGCTCGCACCAGCCAACATGCCCTGAAAGGTGTACAACTGCTTTTCCTTGGCCATTGTGTTCTCCAGAACTCTCACCAATCGAACACGTTTGGGATATGATTGGGTGCTATTTGCAGACCCTGCCACTTCCTCCTTCAGAAGAAACACTTTGCACATGGATGACAGGGAATGGAGAGCCATTCCTCAGGACGCTATCCGCATTCTCGTTGACTCTGTGCCTAGATATGTTGTTTCGTCTATCGTCGTCCATGGTTGTGCTACAGCCTACTGACCCGGCCCTATTCTCGCTCTTTATTATGCATATCATTTTGAAATACAGATAACTTATTGTTTGTTGCTGTCTTTCTATGTTTGCTGAGTTTTGTCATTTTCTAGCAACTCCTATTTGGTGTTGCATTTTTAGTGTTGGGCAGTGTATTATTAAATTTATTTTGATGATGATTTTCTTAAATAGATTTCATTTTCTCTACAATTCCTTTTGCTCTATGATTTTCACACCAATACACTTTGACGGTCATGTTAAGTGAGAGACTTTGTAGTTGTGCTCCTTATGCCCAAACTTTTTAGAATTAATTCAATGAATTGGACAGTTATAAATTTGTAAGAGCTATAATTGTGTGAGTATTGCTTTAACAATATTTTATTCAAGGAAAACACTGAATAACTAGATGTTAGAACTATTTTTCTATGGAAGATAAAATAAGGCCGACAGAGAAAACATGAAATTTATTTAAATCATCACAAATAAATCTTTACGTTTTATCACTCGCAGTATATAAACCGAATCATTCGTTTATCAAAGCACATTCTAGAAATGCACGAGTTCAATTAAAAGATACAAAAATAATGAGAATTCATCTGACTGTCATTTACCATGCATAGCTTTACACAATCATTTAAGGGTAGTTGTAATATGGCTACTCTCTCGTGAGATTGTGGCTAATGGAACTCTTTTTCTAACAAAAATAGGGATGTCAAATCACAGAAGCGTTATTCAGATCTGCTTGTGTACAGTAGTTGTTTTTTATTGAACGTTACAATCTACTTTAACATTTGACGCAGTTTGCCACTGAGCTTGAGTTTTCATTACTTACGTAGTCTCTTTCAATACACTGATTGTCAGTCACTAGAATTAGATTGATAATTATTGCCATCAGATGAAAGTAGATTGTATCCAGATGCCAGCACACTTATTATAGGGAATATGATTTCAAAATAGTAATAAACGATAATTATCTGTTATCGAAGTATTATTTAAGTCTTTCATCACTCTATGTCAATATTAAGAGAAATAACCTGTATTCAGTGTTAAAATAATTGGAAAATGAATACTCAGTTAAATTTTTCAGCACCAGTATGTAGCTGAGATATCACGTTATAACATCCAGCAGCACTTTATTGGTTCTTTGCTAGTAACACCGCATCACACGTGCTGTTGTGTGATTGGCTGTCAATGTGATAAGATTTCTTTCTTTCTACTCTCTCTGCTGTTCTGTCTATAGAAACTAAGTCTTAATAACCCTTAATTCTTAGGATGCTTTATTGACTAAAGTTCCTAAAGCTTGCTCCTACGATTTAGTCATGATGGAGTTTGAGAAATCTGGCATCTTGTAGGATATATACTAAATGAGAAAGCTGACATTTTCGTTCAGGCTTTCTAAATTTAAATAGTTTTCATTTGGTGTGAAAATTCGTATAGTCAGATAATTCTAGAGTTATACAACGATTTATACAAACTTGAACCACATATGTATCTACTCTAATACTGTTTTTGATAACCTCCTGTAAATGTTTGAAAGTTACTGCCTCTTCCTATAACGTGTTTTTGCAGAGATGGCAGCCAAATGGTTATCGCTCTTGCCTTTGGTTCAACAGTTCGTGGGTTTGAATCCCACCTTAGGCATGGATGTTTGTAGTAATTCGGAATCCACTTTAAACCGTTGATCCCGGTCTAATTAGCCCTAGTGTGCAAAAAATGACCGTTGAGCGACAAACAAAAACAAAAATCCTATAACGTGTTGTATTTTAATTTACTCTTTACGCTCAGAAATTCAGAAAAATCAGTATGAGCTGGAAGATATCTTCCTGAACACGTCATTTGAAAATTTATGTCGAGAAACAAGATGACTAAATTTATTGTTGATTGTGGAAAGGTAATTTACTAATATTCGATTAAAGGTGGAAATTGCAAAGTTGTGTGTCTGAAAAAGTAACATATAAAGATTTAATAAAAAATACCCATACAACTGAAAAAAATGCTTTTCAAGTTCTGCTATTACTTTCAATAATTTCCCCTATGCTGATCCATTTAAAACAGCTTCAAATATTATTTTCTGATTAGTTTGAAAAATTAAAGTACGTGTTTTCTTTTTATATTTATTTAATGATATTTTAATGGAAGCTTTCTTTTCAAGAGTTTACAAAAATATTGAGTAACAAAGAACTTCTTTCATAAATTTTACCCTTTGATTAATAATAAAGATAATGCATTAATAGTTATTAGTAATGGATTAATAATTATAATATAAGTATTACAAGATTTTTATCCTAAAACAAATCTAGACTTAAAATGAATCATAAAATATATTTGGTAAATATATTATGTTTTATAATAGAAATTTTGTACGCTTGCTGAAAAACGAAGGTCAAAATTTGCGAAGTTCTATTTAAATGACAATTTTTATCAAACCAATGCATGTAGTTTTATTTCCTGTACAGAGTTTCAGCAGGGAGTACACTGGAAATGTACATCGTACTTATAAAAGCAGTTCAAGCAGTTCTTACTTTTTCTCTGACTGGAAACATAAAAGACACCAAAATGATGGATATGTAGACCACATGACAGCTAATCGAATGGCTGAAAAGAACATTATATGACGCTGGTTTGAAAAAAAATGTTGACAGTAGCATTGCTTTTGAAAGGAAAATAAGAACATCTGGGAAGGAAACATATCTAACATTGAACTTGTTATTCGAATTTAAGTTATGAATAGATCTATTTGGATCGCATAAATTTTCGTATGATGCTTTTAATTTATAGTTGAATATCTACTTCTGAAAATTTGTTTTAGAATTTAGTGTCATGCATATTATGTACTGGAAATGATGGCTTTCCTCAGATTAACAAGGAGGTATTTTCTTAATAGGTGATCATTTTAATTCCATCATTAAACCCAAAGGATCGAATTTATTTTCGACAATTACTAAACAGTAATCTAATATTAGTAATACTTCCAATGCATTGAATAAGTATGTCAAAATAAGAATGTTTATATTTATATAATAAATAGGGTGAAATAATAATTAAATGGAAAGAGAAAATTATGAATGTTTGTTCCAGTTAAAGGAAGCTGATGACAAGTTATAATTTAGAAGTTTCCGAATTTTTAATCCCTTCTCGAAAACACACAAACGCACACAAATTGCTTTTACATGACTTATAACATATTTAGTATGCACACGATTGATAAATATTGCGTTCAACAAATTCATCAAATTTTTTCAACATATGAAATACAATGACATTTTTAGAATTTTGCAGCATCAAAATTTTGTGATTCGACGTACTATTAATTCGATGAGTTAATGATGTTTTAATGAATTCGTAATATCGTCAGCTATTAAATACTATTTTTTTCGATCTGTATTTTAAAATTTTATAGAAATAAATTTATCAACGTATTTGACTTTTAATATGCTCGAGTCTTACAATGTACACTAATGACTCTCTAAAAATGCATTAAAAATACAAAGAAAGTATGAAATGATTTAAAAAATCTTGCATAATTTATATTTAAAAATACAAAACTCTCTTACATTTTGTTATGGTAAAAATGTGTTTTTTATTATAAAATACACAGTTGGCCATTCGAATTGCTACAACCAGAAGGTGACATGCTGCATGACGAGAAATTTAGGGGTTATGAAATAGATTCTGTGATACTCAATTAATATGTGCTTATTAACGTATTCATGTAAAGTAGGTGATAGTAGTAGCAGAGAATTCTTTTTAAGTGATAAAATTGCACTGCAAGTTTCTCACACACAAATTCCAGCACAAATTTGAACGTTGTTGCCAAAGGATATGTTTTGGCGCATCATGCAAGAAGAAGAAATGCTCACCAGCATGTTCTGCTTTTGATAAAGGTTGAATTGTACCCTACATGAATCAGAGATATGAATAGAGATATATTGTGTAGCAATACTACTTGTCGTACCTAGCATACTTCCCTGTACCTAGCCCTTAGATGGACTTTACCAGTTGGCTGCTTCTATCCAATTGGTAAAGTCCATCTAAGGGCTAGGTACAGGGAAGTATGCTGGTGCAACAACAACAACAACAACAACAACTACTTGTCGCACCTGAGCGATTGCATAACAATCACCATAATATGGAATCAATAACATTAATAGGTCATACGGAATAAGGTGTTGGATTTTGACTGCCTGCTATTATTAACATCTGAAATGATAAACCTCTTACTAACATGACCTTACTAGATTGTGTACCCCACCACAATGAGCCAAAGTACAAAAAAAAGTATCATTTTCAAGAGAACTAGTTTCTGCACTAACAGTTGGGCAAAGTTTCTTCAAGCATGGATTGTCAGATTGGTAATCATAGTTTCGGCGATACTTATAGGCATGTTTATATATTATAGATAGAAATGCACATAATTGTGCGATGAAGGACGAACTCGGATGCAGGAATGGAGTGACGTGAATGGATTTTCAAACAAATCTGTTTACAGCAGGATGATAGTCACATCCGTATTTGGCAGCATCATGGAGAAAACACATTGAATGCATGCATCTGATATTGTCATCAGACCCATTATTTAGAGTGATGGTATGAAGTGCGATTGGATACACATCTTGATCAATACTTGTCTGCACTGATGGTTCCTTGAACCGTGACAACTGTATTCCTTGTGTTAAGATTCATGGTTCTAGCTTTATTTGAACCCTAAGAAATGCTACTTTACACTTGGACAATACACGACCACATGTTACTAATCTCTGTTTGACCTAATGTGAAGATGTTTTACTATCCCCAAGGATGTGATTTCTCAGAATTTATAATTTTTAAGGTCTTGAAAATATAATCGCCAATAATTTTCGGTATAATATTTTTGTTCAATAACTATCGTTCTTTTATCTGTATTTCTGCTAAGAATAGTTAATTAGAAGTTAGAATTTTAATGACCCCAATAATGTACTTTATTAACATAAAATGTGCAGAGTTACCCTTTTTAATAGTACGAGTACTATGGCAGGATTATTACTTTGTAATATTAAAATGTTATTTTTTGAGTTATAAATTAAATTGTGAAAATTCATATTTGCACATCAATATGCGTTTACTCTTTTGAAAACACAAAAAACTACAATTTTATAATTAAATGTACACACAAAGGGCGTTTTTTAAATAATAATTACAATTATGTTATTTCATAAATTTAAATTAACATACTCTTTGATAATAATAAATATGCTCTGATGTTAATAAATACATTAATACAACGCTCTGATGCTTTGTTTTAAATCAAACGGAATGAAAATATCCTGAAGTCAGTTTATTTCAAGAAAAAAATGTCTTTTTTCCAGTAAATATTCTTTGATAAGAAAACTGTAAATTACTAATTTCATTTTATATTGAATCAAAACAATGAATAATGTTATTGGTTTACTCTCTTTTTTGACAATTAACAAAGAAAAATATTCTTGGGTGAATTATTTTGGTTGTGAAAAATAGTATATTGTTCAAAATTCCACTTAATAGTATTTTGCTACTATATCGAGTTTAAATTATTTGTTTGAGTAATTACATTTAGAGAAAGTAATTTCTTTACTTTCTCTAAATCATGATAAATAGCTTATCTATAAAATTTTACATATCACTTTATAAAAGGAAACTGAAATATTTTCACTAAAGAAAACCGAAATCTATCCAATGATGAAGTGTTTAAGCAGTTAAAATGCAGCGGTTTAACCATGAACTAATAATGTCATGTCATTAATTCATGATTGCAATTTGCAGAGACAGAAGCTTAAGGATAATCATTCTTGTTTTGTGTGATACAACTATTAGTAGAGGTGTTCAACTAACACAAGAATTGAAATCATCAAAGCCCAATGATTTCAAATGCAAAGCGTAACGTATTATCCGTCTTTCATTGTTTGAGACCACTGAGATATAATCATATAATCTATAAGATACTTTTTAAATAACAACGGTACAATTCGTCTTTCCCAAATATGGGTGGTACCGGAGAAATGAAATATCCCGGGTGGACCAAAACAAGCATGCAGTGTCTGTCTCAGAGTGAGCGGCTTCTACAGCGTCTGTTCTCCATGTTAGGAGCGGCTGACTTTGGGGGGGGTTAAGTCATACTTCAACCCCCGGTGCCTCAGACCTTCGGGTCCTTGAAGATGCTCACTTATTCTTCACTTTTAAGATATTTTTGGTTTTATGGGGGTTGTCAAGCCTAACTAGACAACTTGAGATAAGTCACAACACAACAATTCGTCTTTATTCTAAATTATTTCGTTCTCTTCAAACACTAATATTAAAGTATCCAAAATTTTTGGTGACATTCACTAGGCAATCCTTTCTTTGAGTTTTCCTATATAGTGTGATTACGAATCACAAGGGAGGAAACCAGGAAAATATACAAGTATTCTTCATGACAAATATTCATGTAAATGAGAGAAATACAATATCCATTTTCTGTTGTTTAACAATAAGGAATTCAGAGATATCTAACATTTTTCTTAAAAGAAAGGGATTTTAATTCTTTGTCATTTCATGAAATAATTATGTATGCATCTTACTTTATTTCATCACATCGTTATACTATAACATGGAGATTTCTGGAAAATGATAGATTTAATTTTTTATACAATATTTTGATTTAGTCTTCAACTGGTGTCCAGTATTAAACACAATAAAAACATTTCATTAAAAATGTTTCATTTGAAAGTTCAATATAAAATGAGTTGGAAAATGAATTAATATTGTTCCTGGAATCAGAAAATTTTACATGCGGCAGTGAATAAAAGGATTAGAGGATATTTAAATGCAATTGGGAATATTTCATGAAATTGGCAAATTTTAGAATATTCAGAGAAGTAATAAAAGGGTATATCTTGTACAATTTTTATAGTCAAAGCTGTTTTCATTGACAAAAATATCCTAATTCAGGATTGGAAAACAAAGGCAATAAAAATTATAATTATATTTATTTAATGTTAAATTAATGTTACTTATTTAATTGATTTTAATGTTTTATATATTTAGATTAAACTTTAAGAATGAATTGATTATACTAGTTTACTCAGTTTTCAAACTCAGTGTAGTTATGTAATTGTAGTATGAAAGAAAATTATTAAAGTAATATTTGAATCATGTTTAACTTGGGATTACAAAATTTTTTCAAGCTAATGATTTATAAATTTTTATGAAATATTAATTTTAATATTACGTTTCAAAAATCCTTTTTTTTCAGAAGTAGGCATGACTAAACTTTTTAGTTGATTTTTAATGTGTACAAATAGAACTAAAAGATTTTTATTGTGATTACTTTTGCTCACTGTACAATAAAACAACAGACAATAATGTAAATACTTTATAATACATAAAAATTATAATAATTTTATTAAAAAACAATGTATGCGCCATACGTTCAAGTAAGGGAGATAAAACTTTATATCTCAAGCCAGTGAAAAAATTATTTTGAAAAAAATCGTAAATTGTGAAAATTTACTTAAAAAAAAATCATATTTTGTTCGAGGAGTATTTACTATTGCAGTTTATAATATAGCATATTCATTGGAAATGTGGAGCAGCGCACCCCATAATGCCAGCTTAATTGGCACAAGATAGCTTCAACAATATAGCATATTCATTTTCTTCATAAATATATCCTTCATTTTTCTCATATTTTCACACTTTGTAAAGTGCAGACCATTTTTTCCTTTTATTTGGATTACTGGAAATCATGAAGAAAATCAAAAATATGTACAAAAATTATTATTTTTTACTTTCAATATTGTTTTAATTTCCTTTAAATGCATTTATTATTTTGAATTTCATTTTGATATTTATTTTAGACATACATAGTGATTAAACTGCAAGAATTCGTTATTTGTTTTTATTTTACTGAACAATGATTTTGGATTTTAATCTATGAATACTGCAATTAAAATCCATTTAAATAAGTTGCTGATAGAATTATCTGTAGGAGATACGAAACAAGCAGGTATAAAAATTTCTATTAAATTTAAGGCCGATAGAGCAAGATATTTACCATTTGTTAATGATAATTTTGAAATGCTTATAACGCATGTACTTCATCATGAGCAATTCTGATCGAATCCCGAAACTTGCTTAGTGCTTGTAAATGGGTCAAGTGGCCAGTGTGAAAGCCTTTTAGCAAACGTCACTCTTAATATCTTTTCTAAAGACATAGCCCATTCAGTTGCATGTTGCAGACAAAGTTATCAGTAGGGTTAATATGTATTTATAGTTAAGTACAAAGTTGTAAGAACATAGAGACAACTAAATGTACTGAGAAACTATATATTTAGTGCTTGGTATATAGTTTGCCAAGTTCACTGAAAGATTTTCCTAACAAGGCACTTAAAACGTTTAACAAGTTCGCTTCCCTTATAATAAATGTAAGTGTAAAAGTAATACAACTTTTTTCCACATTTTGCAATAATTTAATATCGTTTAAGCTAAAGAAATTAACCACACTAATTAATTTAAACTTTATTGAAACATTACTTGAAAGTAAAGAGCAATTTTTTATCTGTAAAAGGGTAAGGTTTGAATTCTAGATTAATTTCTGATCAATTCAGAATTTTTTTCTGTTAAAAATGATAAATGACTGGTATTAGTGTAAAATATTATTAAATACAAAAAGTTATGGATTTTACCTTTTAGTGGTGAATTGATTTTGTATTGTGTAAAGTAACTCGCATAATTATTAGAAAGATTGTGTGGTTAAAATTCTAGATTATTTTCAAATCAATTCAGAATCCTTTTTAATTTAAAAAGTTTTAAATGGCTAGCATTAGTGTAAAATGGTATTAAATATAAAAGTTTTGATATATAAACTTTGGGGTGACTTCATTTTGGGTAAAGTAAAGTGGTCATTTTATTCAAATCGAAGTCGGGTTTGAATCCTAACTTTCTAAAAAATCATTTACCAGCATTTTTACTGTTTATGAAAGCACTGTAAATAGATTTTTGACAAATATATGTAAAATGCTTCATAACTTATGATTTAAATATCGTTAGGCAGTAAAAAATAGTTCAGTAAGAAGTATGGATAACGTTCTTTTCTAATTTATTATAGAAATTATTTATTTCTTTGCATAGGATCCTTAATTTGTTGTTTCTTATGACACTTGGCAAAGCCAAGCTAACTATGCCTTGGCAATGCGAATTTTAGTCAATAGGGAGCGTCTTTCATTTTAATCAGAGCACCATGAAGGTGAAAGTACGTCTTTGCTCTTTTTTAAATCCTCCGATAGATGTCACCACCAGAGAATCCACTCCCTCAATTTTGACATTGATCTGAAGGGGGAGGAAATTTTCTCCAGACCACACATTGCACCCATTGTAATTGCTCAACGACCCCAACCACAGGACTTTCGATTCCACAGATTTAACGAGCACGTATGTCGCATGTACTCGGTGGGTCTTTGGCGGCATTGGGAATCGAACCCCGTCCTTCCGGATGTAAGGCCGATACACTAACCTCTAGGCTACCACGGCTTTGGATCCTTTATTAATATTATATAAAAAAATTTATTTCAGGTAAAAAAACAAGGAAATTATTTTTAGTAAATATAAAATATAGCGAAAATAACACTCTTAGTTATGAATTTCATTTCAATCTTAAAAGCAAGAAAAACTGAAATTGAAAGGGAAGAAAAATCATTTTGCAATTACATTGTTTATTACGCATTCTTTTGTATGTCTTAGCGCACAAAAAATAATTGTTTTCAATATTTATTTTAATGAAGTGTAGAAAATCAGAAAAAAATCAAATTGTAACAGGAATGTTTACTCTGACAATCTTTAACAGTATAATAATAATAAAATATTAATGCAATTTTTAATCTTTGACCCACCTCATGTTGCAGTTTTATAATGATAATGTTTACATGTGTAAATTAAACATTACCATTTACCTATTTATAAATTCAAGTACAATTTACAAATCAGTAAAAGATGCACAGAAAATACAAACTGCTGGTAAAATGCCGGGCCACGGATGGCCAAGCCAATTTTATGTTGATCATAGCAAGTCGCTTTAGGCTGTTTGATGGCTCAGCAGTTGCTGCTTAGAAAAATTAAGACATTCATTTTTTATTGTTATTAATTATCAAAAATTATCACCTTTAAGTGTTTATTTTAAGGAATTTGAAAAGTTCCAGCTAGTGATTCTCAAAATTTTTCCTACACTTATGAATTTGAATGAAATAGTGTATAGATAAACATGATCAGCACTATTTCAATCTAAAATTTTGATTTTCTAATAGCAATTTAATACAATTTGTTAAATTTTTTTAAACAAAATTGTATTGCACAAATTTAAATGGAAATTTTATTTTTATAAAAAATATTGCAATGAAAGCTAGTGAAAAACAAGATTATAAAAGTTGTTATATACAAATTAAAAATTTGTCAAATAATAATGTATACACTAATACTTCATTTAATCAGTATTTTTAGGATGTCCTTTTGCATTTAAAAAAGATTTTGCAGACATTGGTATAAAGTTCACGAGATACTTTTGTTATTTCAGCTTGAATATTCTTCATTCATAAATGAACACATTTTTTATATCAATTTTTGTTGTATTTTCATGTTTTCGTATTTTAGCCTCACATTTCTCTCCAAATACGGTGTGCTGAATAAATATTACTTATGCTGTTTCTAAAATAGTATGAAACAAGTATGGAAACATCAGAAACTAACATTACATAAAAGTAGTATTATGTAATGTTAGTTTCTAACATAGAGTAGTATTATATAAAAATTAATAGTTCATTTCACAGTAAATTTCCTTTAACTTTATATGCAAAAACTGCCTTTTTATAAAAACGTTTTTACTGTGCAGTTAATAAATTTTAATGATAAACTAGATATTACAGCTAAAAACTATTTTTCAGCAAAATACTGATTTCTACTGTTTATTCTTTATATCAGGTATTAGTGTGACGACAAAGACTGCTGTAAGATTTGATATACCAGTGCTATATGCACGGAAGACTGAAATACAATAAAGACTATTTTAGAATATGATTTACAAAAAAGCCGTTATTTTTTGCACTAACACAAATTTCTTCTGGCCAGAAATGCAACCCAATTCAACGACGAACAGGTTCGGATGAAGTTGAATTAAATCCTTCGCTTTGTTCTGAAGAATTTTTAACAGTATTCAAACGTAGGTCTTTTTTTATAATATTTTTTAGAATTATAAACCTTTGTAATGCTGAATGAAGGCTACTGGTTCTCTTTTTTAAAGTGTTTTATCAGATATTGTCCTGTAGAATTTGATAAACTTTCAACACTTTTTAAAATATAAATATTTATATTTATATATAATTTATAGTGTGTTTTTCTCTGTTTGCGAACCATTTGAAAAATAGACACAATAAATCGAATGAGTTAAGGAAATGATTTTTCAAAAATGTCACTGAAACAGAAAATAACAAAAGCAGGCTTTTAACTTTTTGATTTCATCAAGAAACGCTCTTACCGCAGCTGATTGGTTTTGTTTGCTGCTCAACCATCACATTTTGTAAACAAGGGCTAATTAGACTAGGACCTACAGTTCAAAGTGGACTCGAACGAACCTTTGCAAACATTCATGCTTAAGGTGGGATTCATACCACAAATTGTTGCACCGAAAGCCTGAGCGCTAACCATTCACCTGCCAGCTCGGGTTTGATTCTGAAGACGTTCTGAAATTGTGTCAATTCCATAAAATGACTTGAGCACTGGAAGGAATCACTTATTTAAAAGTAAGTTGTTTTAAATTTTTAAAATTAAAATTGATTCATTTTAATTTGAGTTTTCATTTTGCTTAAAGTTTTTGCTTATTTTGTATCAATTTGAAGTTTGAAGGGATTTTATTGGTGAACTGCAAGCATAAGAGTTTAAAAGTTTGTGTGTGTTTTACAATTCTGACCAAAGATATATTTTAGAATTCTGTTTGAAAATTTACAATTCAACTTAAATTTTTTTTATCAAAAATTAAAGATTAATGAAAAATTTTATTTTTGAAAATTAATTGATTTTAAATTTTTTTATTTTCTAAATTAAATCTTAGTTATTAGATACAAAAATATTCGAAGTACAGCTCATTAATTGTTAGTTAGAAATATATCATGTATGAGTTTTTTGTCAACTTAAATGCAACTATAGTAATTTTCACATTACAATGCTTAAAGTAAAAAAAAAAACAAGTTTATATTTTATTTCATTTATATTATCAAACTGGTAAAAATTTGTTAATTTTGAGATATTTTAATTTAAAAATAACGTTTCTCTAAAAAATGATACACGTGAAAACATATTTGAAATTTTTTAAATTTCTTATTCTATTTGTGCTTGTTGTAATTAAAACTATTCTTATATATAATTAATTATTTCTCCTTAATGTTTGCAATATACATTGAGAGAAGACAACATTATACAACACATTAAACTAGCTTCATTTTGTTCAGAAATACTATTTAAGATTTAATCAATTTGTGTGATATTTAATTTCCATTCGCTTATGTACATAAATGTGAATTTGTCTTAAAATAAAAAAAAATTCATTTGGTGTACTGCTGATATAATAATTTTCTTTGATTATAATATATATGCTTCATTATGGTTTTCTTTCTTATTTTCCTATTTACATTTAATTTTAAAATATAGAATAGTGAAGTAGAAAATGTTCGACATGTGAAAAAATTTACCCTCGTCAAATTCCTTAATGAGAAATGTTCTTTTTGTTCCGCCAATTTTTTTGTTCAATTCTATTTTACAATTACTTTGTTTCCTGACGGGGAAAATTCTATTCTCTCTGCTTATGATCACTATATAAAGACATCAATAGAAAAACTTGATTAAAAATAATGGCAAGCAGTTAAAATCTTGGTCCATATTTAAAGCAAAACTAGTCTACCGATCATGTAAGTTTATATTTGGCTAATGATATTAAGTTTGGTATTATTTTAGCAACAAACTTTAAAGCGTGTGAAATAATTTTTCATTTTAAACTTAGAATTGTTATCTTAAGTTTTTATGACTTGAAATATTTTTTTCTGCTAATTTAAAAGATAGGTTATAAAATCTAATTCTTTTAAATTTTTCGGATTCTTTTCAAATTATGGATAGTATTTAGTGTTAAAGCATGCACACACACATCAATTTACGCTTGTGTATACTGGTATTTGAATGCATAAGATGCATTCAAATGCTAGTATACACACAAGTGTAAGTAATTTAATGCTCAAGGTAAGATGCATTTTTATTCAACATATGGTTAAAAATTCTTAAAATGACGCGCCATCTACTTTACTTAAAATGCTGTTAATGCCTATTTTACATGATTCATAAAATAAATATATGAAAATAGTGATGCTTATCCGCTTTTTTTTTCCATATTTTCAATAAGTATTGGTCTATTTGATTCCCAATATAGTAGAGATAAAATTATTCTATTAAATATTGCAAGTTGTAAATGCAATTATAATGAATAATTTTAAATAATATTTTCCAGATGTTTTTTTTTTATTTCAGATAAATATAACCAAACTTTATTTGAGGTTTACGTGATTTTGATTCAACATTATTATCATACAAACTCTGCCCAAATTTCAATTTTTGAAGCGACAGATGTTAAAAACTAGTTTAAATCTTTATAAAATGATACAGCAATTTTAATTTAGATTCAATATGGCCCCTCTTTCTTAACATAATATTAATTTTCAACACAGTATTTATAAAAATTCATTTCAAAAGAGCTAATAAAATTGCTAATTTAATGATATTAATTTATTAAAATAATTTCTCATTTCTCTATTTCTAAAAAAGTGCAATTGTGAGAATATTTTAATCCTTATACATAATTTTTATGTGAAAGTCTTTCTTTTAGAATTTTTAGATTTTTTAATATGAAAAATCACACAGCAAAAAGTTTTTAATACTATTTTACTTGCTGCATATTTGAATTATTTAAAAACTTGTGTATTGCTTTTTAATTTTAAAAATAACTTTCTTAACACAAAACTATTAGCAGAATCCTTTCACAAAAACTCAATAATAATTAATACAATTATAAAATTTGTCTGTTTCTCATGGTTATAACAAGAATTCCATATTTGAAAAATTAAATTACCTATTCATTTTGATTTGTTTAGTTTGTCACTCTATGATCTCTTTTTGCATACAATGAATAACTGGGCTAATATTTACAGTAAAAAGTGGATTACACCCCTTATTTCACCATCAAGCTTGGAAATGAACCCCTGAACTGTTGAATTATTGGCCAGGTTACTATAACTATTCAAATGATTAGCTTGTTTTGTCTTGGTTATAATTTAATTATAAGATTTTTTAAATGTAAAAATACTTTAGTTATATTTCCCTTATTTTGACGTAAAATATTTTAAGATTTTAATTTATTTAAATATACATAAATAAATATTATTCGGTAAGTCTTTTCCTGATTTCTGAACCTTCTATAATTAAAAAGCTTTGTCTCAACTTAATTTTCGTAATCTTGTGCTCTTCGGCTTCTCTTCCATCTTTTTCTTAATGTTAACTATTGCTATATATTGCTAAACATGATGAAGGTCTTATTTTTGTAAAATTTTTTCTATTATTTATTTTTTTTTCTTAAAATAATTTAATCAGTTAAATGTTGAGTAATTTTTCAAAACTAAAATTTAAATTCTTGAAAATTGACTATGCAGATTTATGTTTTTTTTACAATGTTTAGGCCTCATGAAAGTAAAACAGAATAGGGATATAAAAACAACCATTGCTATTTGCTTACATTATTTAATATTGGTAATTGAGCTACTTATGTAGTACTTAATGCCTGCACATGTTATAGTAAAAGGAAATATTGCCAAAATTCAAGTAATTATTGAGGAACTCAAATAATAAACACTTATTGTTTAAAATAAATATGATATTCATAGTAAAAATATTAATCGCTAAAATTTAAAATGATAAGGCATGTACCAATGTCATGTGGATAAATAATGAAATTTAAAAGGAAAACATAAAATCTCTTTCATTGTTAAAACTATTGTTTTCAAAAATACTATCACTTAGTAGCGAGCAAACAGAAAGAATATATTATAAAAAATATTTATTAACGACCTTGCTTTCCTACAATTAAAATCTTTCTATTTTTTTTAAATTTCCAGAAATTATTTTTGAAAATATTGCAAAAAGTAATTTGAATTCATTACTTTTATTTTTTGCATTCTGTTTTTTATTTTTTTAGTGTTTGACAACAGAAAGAAATCTTGAATATTTCCCAACTCAGAGGAGTCTGAGAAATTGTCTCCGAAATGCTCCAGACCGGGAAACAGGAAGAAGTGGAAGAAGAAAAGTGAACATTTTAAATAAAAAAATACAAAGGATATAAATTTATTTTTAATTTTAAATAAAAATTTTTTATTCTGAATCCTGTTTTGCATTTAATATAAACATACCTGACAATATATAAATACATCATACAAGGAAATTCAATTTTAAGTAATATGTGTAAGTGTTTTAAAATAACTCCGTAAAATGAATAGCAATATCTTTAAAAAAATTAAATCGGAATTTTATGCATACTTTTGTATTTAAATTTTAGCAAGGAATTGAAAATTGCTTATAGAAATATTATTGAAAATGATAAATTCAAAAATATATACCAATTTTAAAAATAATCTTGAGAACTAATTAGTAAAAAATTATATAAAATTATAAATATTATAACCAAATTCTATAAGAAAAAGAATATTTAAATCTTATAGAATAAAAACATTTTTATTTCGATTGTTTTAATAAAATAGAGCTGTAATATGTGGGTTACTAACATTATCAGCAACATTACAGTCTTAATTGTATTATTATAGCATTACAGTTTAGAGGTGGAAATTAATTTTTTGAAATATATTTTGGTTTACATATAATTATTTCTGGAGAAATGGAAGTGCATTCAATGTCATTTGAAAATTATGTAGAGAGAACTGTTTTTCTAAAATAACCAAAACAAAGATTCAATTGAATAGATTTCCAATATTCCCCGAAAGTAACTACAATATATAAGCTATAATAAAAAAAAATTGATAAATATTTCATTTTTATCTTAAAAATGAAAAATAAATTATAACTGTCTTTACATTGGTAAAAGTGACAACTGTCGGCCAAATGGCAAAGGGTGATGGACAATCGTATACCAACATTTACCGACAATTAACCAGATGAGGCCATTGATGGCTTGGCTAGACCCTAGCATTGGACAAGAAACAGACAGTAACACCGACTCAAAATCAATGCGGACGGACAAATTAACCATAGAACCGATGTGGCCAAATAACGGCGGGCCGCTGCTGGCCAAGACGAACTGTTACCAGCAGCTCAATTGATGTCGGCATCTTTTTGTGTTGGGAATTTAAATTCTACCGTTTTATAACTATAGAGATTTGTCAATATTTATCATATCATGGAGAGATATATTTCTTCAGGGATAAGCAGAAATATTTATTATGTCCATAGGGCAATTTTCAAATGAATGCATTTTATAACCTAGAAATTTTATTTCCATATAAGGGTTTTCAATGTAGTACGAAAATAATTTTTGTATCTCTACATCTCATTTTAAAGCTTCAGGAAGTTTTAAGATTCATAACCACCAAAGAAATTAAATCATTATTTATTTGAATAAATTTCTACGAAATACTAAAATACAAGTTTTTTTTTATTCAATGGCGGGCACACAAGGGTGACGAACCCTATGCCACAACAAGGCCAGAAACTGCTACTCATTCATCGTTACCCACGAGCACCTGTGAACCAAGTCACGGAGGCGAGTAGCGTTACCCGGGCCATACCACCACAAACTCGCTTATAGGGCGGGCCACATACATACAACATCACAGAAAAAAGGACAGAGAAACACAGAGAAGGAAAGAAACATCCATGCCCGAACCGGGATTCAAACCCGGGACCAACAGCTTAGGAGTCAGGAACGCTAACCACTCAGCCAATTGGTCAGCAAATACAAGTTTGTATATATTATAATTAAAATTCAACCTTTATTCATTCTAAAATAATCATAACATCGTAAAAGAAATATGATCATAAAATATCTTAAGTAAAAAATTACTTCAGAAATGACGAATTAAATGGAATTACTTAAATAGAAGTGAAGCTTTTAAAATTAAGTTTAAGATATTAATCATTGTTTAACAATAAATAAAGCATAGCAGAAGACACACAAATTCCAAACATTCTTGAGCATGGATAAAATATAAAATAAATAAATAAATTGTAATTATTTTTAAGCGGTTTAAAATGTTATAATAATTTCAATTAAATTTAATAATATTATAATTTCAATATTACTAAAGTTTGAGCCATTTTATGGTCTGTCACTAATTTATTTGAAGTTTATACTGAAAAAACATCCTTGCCAAATCAGCAAAACTAAAGATGGATCATCAATTTATTTTTACTGTCATAGCAAAAGAATTTTATTCTTGTTTGCTCTTTCCCCAAAGAACAAATAATATATTTTGAAACAAGTAATAATCTTCTCGGTCGATGCGATGCTTTTGTGAGAGGGGATATTACTGAAAAATGAAATTTCTATACTGTGCGTGTTTCACTGTCATGCGGATTTCCCCCTTGAGTTCTACTGATTTAAAATTCAATTTTCTTCTTCTCTATTAATATTCTCTTGTTGATCTTTATTTTTAGATTGTTTGTCGTCTCCGCAGTTTATCATCGGTGTGTTTTTCTTGAAGTAGCACGCACAACTAAAGTGCCGTTTGCAAAAACAAGCTAAAATATTTATTTCAATTCAATTATAGCATTTGAGAAGAACATCGGAGGTGTTAGACATAGTTTTATGATATTTTGGAAAATTATATTAGTTTGGTAGGTGAGATATATTATTTCATCTGTTTTTATAATCATATTACTTAAAATGTTTCTTTTGTTCTCTTTACATTTTTTTTCTTTTGATTAAGATCGCAGCATTACTCTACGTTCAATACTTTATTCGTTCTAAAATATTTGTTTTCTAATTCTCTTCGGATAAGAAATCTGTTTGAACAAAAGCATTAGTTTCTGAACTTTTTATTTCCCTGCAAATTGTTATTTAAATTTTCTTAAATCCAAATAAATGAAATTAGTATGAGATTCTTTGATAATTTGATTACCGATTTGTGCAGTATAAATTGCATATTCTTGTAATGCATTGCATATTCTTCATTTAAGTATAGAAATTTTAAATTTTAAGATAAAATGTGCATTTATTTCCTCCTTTTTGTTTTTGTGCAAAATATGATTATTATCTCAAAGAATTAAACCCATAGGTGGATTTTGTTAACAGTTCCTAAATTCATTACCAGAACAGTTTCTAAATTGATTAACAAATTGAATTAATTTATATGCATGCAATATGTGTGCAACATTGTTAGCTGAGCATTAATTTCTAATAAATATCCTTACATAAAATTTATTCCATAAATATTATGAATAAAATTATTAAACACATAACATTAAGGAATCGGATTTCATAAAGTTAATTTTATGATTCCAATTCAGAAATTTAAAAAATAATTTAATAAATTATTTTTTAAATTTTTTCATATTTAAAATTTTTTATTTTGAATTATTATAAATGATTAAAATATCAAAAACTTTAAATACCGATTTCTTTCTAATGCAATTAGAAACTAAAAATTCGAAGGATATATTCTCTGAGCATCAAACTATTAAGTTTGTTTGAATGTAATATACACTGCTCAAAACAATTAAATGACATTATAAGTCTTTTAAAGACATATGCAATTTCTTTTGCATAAAATGGAAAAGTATCACAAATGCTAATTTTTCTCATTTTCAAACTTCACAGTAAGCAAATGTTGTGTTTGACGCGAAAAAAGACGCTTTATAGGGCAACGAATGAGATCTGGCTTTTAACTTATTGTAAGAAAAAACCAATAAAAATGATCGAGACATTCAGTAAGCGCAATGTTTCGATGAGTGTGATGCTTGAACGAAATATTTAACCGAATAAGAAGTTAGGAGAGATGTTGGCAGGTTAGAGATAAGATAAATATTATCCGAAGTAGCACAAGCCGTTGGGGTTTTCCAAAGTGTGATTTCCATGATCTGGAACTGATTTTTTTTATGTAACTGTAAATGCAGGCCGGATATCAGAGCAAGTCATAGACGTGCAACATTTTGTAATGAAGACAGTTATTTACTGGTTCGATGACTCCGATATATTAATGCCACTTTCCTTCAACACCTTAACTTAGTTACCGGTAACCCAGTTTTGACAAAAACTGCCTGAAACGGGTTTGGCGGTGAGGAATTCATGGTCTATGTTGACACCTCCACTGATGGACACTGATGTCCTTATCGTTTGAAATGGAGCTTAGACAGAATGCCGATAAAGGAATGAGATTCTCAAACCTATTGTAGTCCTGTACGCTGTAGCAATTGGAGTTAACTTCAAGTTAATGAGCAACAATTGTGGGCAACATCCTGTCAACTTGATGAATGTTTTCCTTTTGTTGGAAAGAATCATACGAAATGATTGGGTAGCGTGTTGTCCGGACATGAATCCTTTGGAGCATGTTCGGGACATTCTAGACAGACATGTTACTCGACTCCTACCCCTCCCCCACAAATTCTCCAAAAATCAAAAAGAACTCCGTTGGAGGTGTGAAATAGACCATCCCAGGCCCTCATTAATAGCCTCAGTGATTCTACACCTTAGAAGAGTTCAACGTTGCTGGGTGTCCTGGAAAACCATGCTATCTACTAAAAACAATTTTTTTTAACAAAACTCCTCTTTTATTTTTTTCTCATATGTGAAAACTTGCCTTTTCACCCATTTGTACTTAAATGCTCAACCAAGATAAATCCACAACCTCAATATCCCTTTAACTATTTTGAGCAGTTTTACTTATAAGAAGAGCGTTTCTTTACTGCATTGAAACATTGCTAAATAAAACAACTTAAATTTCCCAGAATACACATATTTCAAAATTCTCAATTGCTTTTGTATATTTTTGTTTCATCCATTATAATGTAGAATAGACGCTTTGATCTCTCACTCAATTTATTTTGCTTAAATGAACTTACAAAGTATCTTAAGAATTTTATGTTCTTAAAACAATACACAAATCAAAACAAATTACTATACTTAAATACGTAATTATAAGTAGGCGTGATATGAAAATGTGTTCAAGAGTATGATTTTTATTGCAGATGTATATCTTCCTTTTACACTTCAATATTGATAGTATATTCAGAATGTCACATTCCCACAACCAAGTGTCATTTTTTATCTTGTCATTCCTGCTTTTTTTCCCTCTTTCATTGTTAGTTCTACTATCTTCTTCGAAATAGCCTCTTTCCAAGTTTCTGAAATCCTTTTCGATTTGTTAGGAATCAATTCTTCCAGGAATTTATTTTCCATTCTTGGCACTTTTTTAGATTGCAATGTCCTTTATTCCTCAAGTGTCAACATTGTAACAATTGTCTTATCTCCAGGTGTTAAGTACTATGAAGAATTATGAATAACAGTCACGTCATTAGAGAAATAATAACTATGTAAACTCATAATCTTAAAAACACACACACATACACACTATCCGAGTACCTCAGATAAAACATGAATGAAAACGTCTTTTGTATCTTTCTATATTTGGAGACACCGCTAATCACTTAATTAAACCTTTATTAACTGTTTTTTGGTTACCTTATTCAATTGTTGTATATGATCTTTAGTCAACAACATTGTTAATATGTTTTAAAACTAGATTAATTGTTTTTATTTTAAAAAAGTAACTAAGGAAATTATCAAAAATTAAGTATATATCTATGTTATTATCTTAAAGGATAACTTGATCGACTTTTATGGTTCGCTTTTACATTGTTTAGCTTTCTATCTTTTACTTAAAGTCAACTTTAACACCAAAATTTCCCTAAATGCAAAAATATTGAAATTAATGAATGACACTGCGCAAAAGACAGCCTAAAAAGCTGTTTATAAGGCTTTTTCTTTAACATGTTTCGCGTATTATTGATTTTTGCATTGATAGTATATCAAAGTCCCGCGTCGCAGAAGAGGAAAACTGGGAAACTTCCCACTCCACTGATGCCGAAATTATAACGCACTATCTACCTGTGAGCTCTCCGTCTAAAGTGTGTGGTCTTATTACTGAGATAATATGTGTGAATCTTCTTAATGAATTAAGTGTGATGGTCTTTTTTCATTAATTTTGAATTGAATTGAAATTATTAATATTGAAATAGATAACTAAAAAAGCTGAACAATAAAGTTCATTGTGATCGTAGAAATAAGATAATTTAAAAGGGTTTGATTTTCTGAAAATACTGAAAAAAGCTAGTAAACTATATATTACGCAATTTTTTGTCCCCTCAGAGCAGTGTATTCAGCAAATGTTTTGGATGAAAATCATTTACGATTATATACATGGGTTATCTGCTTGAGTATATAACGCAACTCAGAGTGCCTTTACTAATATATTTGGAATAACCAAAAATCAAACAGTATCTATACTTTTCATTTCTGTTGGACCCAGATTAATTGAAAGAGAAAGAAATAATCCTTTAGGGACATCGCGCGCGTGTGTTTAAGAGCTAAGGCTTGGTTCATTGGTAACTCTACGATTCCATTTCGCACAGAAAGACTATTTCATTCGAGACCTGTAATTTTAAATGGATGCGGAACTATTGTAAACATCCATGCTTATGATGGGAGTCGAACCAACAAACTATTGAAATGAAAGCTAAATGACAAATCATTCAATCTCATCTCAGACATTTAACTAGCAAAATGCCTTCATATGCTGTCTGAAACGTAATTTAATTTTTACTATTTTGATGGTAATAAAATGAGAAAAACTGATTTTATAAGACTTCTAATATTCTTCATGCAAAGAAGTAACTTTAAATAAAACGCAACTATCGCGCGAGTTATATTTTTTATAGACCTCAAAACATTTGATTTTTTTTAAATGTGTTTTTCTTTATTACATTACTAAAACACTTAAATTATAAAAAGTACAAAAACAGAGTAAATGTTTATAGTTTAACATTTTGAATCACCCATTACTTAAATAATATACAGCTGACTAAAAGATGGAGAGTATAAATAATATTTAAACTAAAGTATTTTATAACATAGGAGTTTTTATTGAACTATATCCAGACACATATATTATTTAAATTACATTTGATCTTCTTTTTTTGATTAGTTACACCATTCTTAATATTTATCTATTGATGTGTTTTAGAAAAAATAAAACGCAATGTTAAATAAGCATTTAGGAGAAAAATAGATTATTTTAAAGGATGACTTTTTTAACATATATTACACAATAACATCTTTGTTTTAACCAATTTTATAACAACTGTTTTACGTGAAATATTTAAAATATCAAACATTTTTGGCCTTTTCACCCCTGTAAATATAGCTCTTAGTACTTGAAAATTCATGTAAATCAAAATCTTCTGTAGTTCATTTCTCCCAAGAAATTCTTAGATTTATAACACCTATATATATATGTTGATTTTTAAAAATTAAGAATAAATAAATGTATTCATATACATATTCAGTTTCAAATAAAAGAGTTAAAAAAATCATAATCAAATATTTATTTAAAAGAAGAAATGAAGAATTTGATTCTTCTATAAGTCCTATAAAATTGAATATACAACAACATTTTGCTTATACGTAACTTCGATGTCAAAATATGAAATTTATTATTAAGAAATTTGTTATTAAAATGAAATATGTATTAATTTTTAAGAAATTCAGTCTAAAGAATGAATATTTACATTATTTTTAGATGACTTGGCATTTATTATTGATTTTAATAGCATTCAAATTCACTTGAGAGCCTTAGTAGACAAGTGAAGAAAGGGGTTGCTTTTTTATTCGAAAAGGGATATAACTTAGTTACGTGGCTAAATATTGATTAAATATTTTATCCACCCAAAGAACAACCTTTGATATTCTGCACATTAAATATTTGTATAAGATGTAGAGTTACTCTGTGAATAAGGCATAGAAGTTATGAGAGTGCTCCGGTGTCAACCTTGTCATATGAATATGGTAAAAAAAATTGCGATGTGGTTAGCTGTGTGATTAGTTGTTCCCTTTGTCAGAAAAGAAAGCTAACCTGAAAAATAGCATATGACAATATACCAAGCTTTATTTATTTCAGTTTATATTTTACCAATGCATTTTGAAGAGATATCTGTTTTTGTTCGATACTTATTATATAGCTTTTGGTATTTATTTCTGAAGTCAAAGTAAACAGTATATTGATATCTGTGATTTATTTCAAGGTGTGCAGATGTGACTTTATATAAAAAAATATTATTTTTGTTAAATGGTTCTGAGTGGTGTAATAAATAAAAAAGAATATCTCCCTGTTAATATCATGCTCATTAAAAACTACTTAGAGTGTTTAACTGGGTAAAATATAAGAATAACACATAAAATAAAATTAATTAAACAGCTCACATGCATTCTTCTATACTTTTTCGATGAAGTGCTTACTGCTTGATATCGTTAATTGACAGCAGAATAATATTACACGGCATTTAAATATCAGTTCGCATTGTCTTCTTGGAGGAGTTTTCCTTGATGGTTGTCATAGCGACAGATGTGTATCAAGAGAACCGAAGCGTAGCACCCATTTTCCAACGATAGCTGATATCAAACCTCAGAACTTACGCTCGGAAGAGCACGATCTTAATTACGTTAAGTTCTTTCTGCTTACAACTTCTGAAATCAAGCATTTGGTGAGATTATCCATTTTATTCTGTTATCCATAGTTGCAATTATTAAACTTATTTTCACACAGCTAAACATAAATTTCTTCTTAAAAGTTTTAAGTTGTGAATTAATTTCACAAATTGAAGGTATAACAATGAAGTGCGTGCATAGATAAGAAATTTTTCTTGTAATTGTATTTTCTTGTGTAAGTCAAGTTTCAAGGAAGAACGTATTTAATATTTTCTTTATGCATAGAGTAATTAATGATTAAGAATATCCTAAAAATTTCAGTTAAAATTTTTCATATTTTTACTCTATTTGAAGCTTTTCTTTTAATTCTGAATTTGCACTTGCAGAATTTTTATACTGATTTACTTTTAATAAATCACTTATACGTATTTTTCATTAATTACAAGTAAGCATAATATTGCATTTTTTTTTATAAGATTTATATTTCATGAAAAAGATTAAAAAATTTCAATTATTTTGATAAATTTTAACATGATTATAATTTTTAATTTAACCGTAACAATTGGAAAAATCTAACACCCTCAGCTTTTAATTAAATCCCAGTTAAAATTAGAAATTTTTATTTTGAATTGATATCTGTTATTTGGAATCCTTTAACATTTATTCATATACATTTAAGTCAAATATTTTTAAAATATATCTTAAAGCTTATGAGATTTTTACTTTAAATTATTTGATTGGAAAAGAGATTGATTATGACTTAAGACCTTTTAATAATTAAATCTATATCCCAATATTTTATTTTAAAGTATTTAATAATATTTTATCAATATCTCTTGCTTCATTATTTGAAATTAATAATTAAATTTAATGTGAAAGTGATAAAAAAATAAAGCGTAGTCTAAATATTTGGAAATTGTAGATTTTCATAAGCATTTCTCATTTAATTATTTTTAACTTAATACTTGCATGGCTGATTAAATATCAAACGCTCTTTGACAAATTTTAATTTTAAACCTCTTATAATAATTAATAAATCACATCTCTGTCTTTCTATTTATCTTAATACACAACAAAAAATAAAAAAGGTAACTCAAGTACAGACCAAATAAAGATTAAATTGTTTTTAGAAATCTGAGACTTGTTTTGAAGTATATAATTGAATTGAGAAATTCGGGAGGAAAAATTAATAAGAGGAGATTGAATGGATTCCTACTCTTAATTATTTGTGTTATTCGAGCGAAAACGAAAAAAAAATACCTAGCTTGTTTTAAATTAGGTCTATAATTAAAGACTGCAGATAAATGTCTGAATAAAAACAATACAATCTATTGATTTAAAAAAATATGTCAACAAAATAAAGCAATAATATGATACGTTATTTTCGTAAACATGAGCATATAAGAGAAATAAAAAGAAAATTGCTTGAAATGAATCCTAATTTAATTACAAAAAGAAATATTATATGCTTGAAAATGTATTTATGGGATTACATTGAGCTAGATTTACGCGATTAATTATTAGATATAATTTGAGATGGAAGTTTTCTAACATGAACTGGTGATAATAGTTCGTAGTTTTGAACCTCGTATAAATAATGAAATTGACTCCTAAATGTGTGTACACTCTCAACAACAAATTTTTAAATCTTATATATAAAAATTAGCTTATTATTTAATAAAATTAGCTTTAAGCGTTATTATTCATAAACCATATCAATACTGTGTTCTATAGAAGAGCGAGAAGTAGAGTGGATGTATTTTCGAGTTCGTCACTATTCATTTGTTATTCAGCTATCGAAAATCCGTTGATATAGTATTTTATATATAATTATTATTTTACATTTTTATATTATTTACCTTATAAATTATATTTAATGTACTTATTATATTAATGCGAATATAAAAATTGTTCATGTTGTAGAAACACATATTAACCTAAATATTTCAATTAAAAAATAACTTATACGTGTGTAATAGTATTTCATACTGTTATTAATTAAATACTAAAACAAATTGTTTATATTCAGAAATCTCTCTATTGCTATCATATTATTTAACTTGAGTTTGAATTTTAATAAATATAACAAGGATTTTGAAATTGATACACTTAAGAACAAAAAATAAATTTCTTAAAATAAGTAACTGAAATTAATTGACATCTTTTGAAAAAATCCTATTCTAAGATACTTTTGACATTTCACATTTATTTCTGTCTTATGTCAGCAGGGCACTAATTGCAGCTGTGAAGTCAGATGCTTAGAGATAGTTCAATTTTCAGAATGAGTGGAAAATCACACTTAAAGGTTCCTTAGTTATTAAAAGAATTTCTGTAAGCAGTATTGATTTCGTGATGGCATTTGACATTTCTTTCACAGGGCTCGGCGTTCTCAGGTAAGGCGGAATGAAATATGAATATTAGGAGAAAATTGCGATTTCATAAGTGTTTTTAACATTCTAGCTTATCTGTATGCAATACTTTGATAACAGACAACATACTTATTAAAATTATTTTTTCTGTATTTAAGAAATATAGCCATTATATTAAATAATACAATTAAAAGAATACACGCAATCAATGTATTCAATGGTAATGGTAATGGTATTGTATGAATTAAAATATATTACTGCTATATGTATTGACATGCCCGAAATACAGAGAAATAATAATTATCTTTTCATGACTCAAAGCTTTATGGGATATTTGAAAAAAAATGAAGATAAAAATATTTCATAAAGTAGTAGCTTATTTGATTTGAAAGTAAAAACGAAACAAATATATAATGCCGGTATAAAAACTGCTTGATAAAATATTAGCTATTGAATTAATGTAGTAAAGATTCAATGGAAAAAAATTCTGAAATTTGTGAGTGTGTGTGTCAGATATATCAAAATTAAAGGAACGGAATTTCACAACTGCATTTAATTGAGAGTTGTATTTAATGCGACGAAAAGCCGCTTGCCATTCTAGAGCTGCTTTTACTATGATGTAAGAGAATCTGAATTATATATATATATATATATATATGTATATATATATATATATATATATATATATATATATATATATATATATATATATATATATATATATGTATGTATGTATGTATATATACCTTTTTTTTTCAAAATGAAAAGTAAAATAATCGCTTTTTTATGGGATTTATGTACCTGTGCAAACTATGTGTATATTGAAAAATGTTATGTTAACATGTACAATGTATAGAATAAGGTTATTTTTTTGACTGAATATACTATTTTTACATATTTTGTGCTTACATATGTGAGATACATGCTTAAGTTTTACGTCTTAAAATTTATACGCCTTAAGAGTATCAAAATTGATATTAATTTAGTATTTTAAAATTTTTAGTGTTTTAAAAATTCTCATTTAGAGCCCTTTTCTTAAAATGTAAATTTTCTAATGAATATTTGTCACAGAGTATAGAATGCTTATGATTACTTTGGCAGTGTCTAGTTTCCATGCAGCATCATTGGTTATTTAAATGGTTTTTAAACCTTGTTTGCGGAAAATATGTTATGGATAGATAAATTTTTCCCATGGAATTCAAAGTGCATTAATGGTCTGTAAGAACATCATCGAAGAAAAACCATTACATTTTTTGATCGAGACATATATCAAGAAAATTGAGTTTTTCTTATTTGATAAGACATTCAAGTTTTTTCGGTGTTATATTGAAATACATTTATAGTGCTACACTAAGTATACAGAAGTAGCTTTAATAGGGTTAGGATTGAGCTGACATGGTATTTAAAATGAATAAATTCAAACGAGTTTTAAATAAAATTATTTTGCTAATTATAGAATTTTAATAACATTATTAAAATTATTGCAGATGTCAAATTTTACATATATTTCTCATTTAAAATAATGAGAAATGCATAAAAAATTTTGTTGAAATTCATTGTGCCTTTTCAAAACGGACAAAATGAATCTTTGAATTTTCAGTCAGAGTTACAAACGGTTGTCAAATATCTTGAATTTTTTGAAACGTACAAATATTTTGCAGAAAAAAACAATAACATTAAAATCAAATCAATATTTTATTAATATTAAATGTAGTTGAAATTTAAAGCTTTCTTTAAAAGCACAGAAAATATCAAATACTATATCGGAATCAAATACAATCGGATTTACATTTTCTAAATTCGTCAAAATGGTGCATGAGATTTTTGATCAAGTGATAACGTAATTATAAATTACTATACAGTGTGTTCTTAAATATGACATGATGTGACTCAATTCACAAGATATTAGTAAGAATCTTACGAGACGTTATCTGATTGGTTGCATGCATTGCTAATTGGCCGTGCTTCTTGGTATACTGATACATGATCTCACCGAGCGTTTTTCAGACATTTTTCAGCTTTTTACTGGAAAATTATAGTTAATTTAATCATGTAAAAATAAATGTATTTATTATAATATTTATTTTGCTTTTTATTTTTTAATATTTTAATATTTATTTATTATATGAATATAAATTTCAGATCTGAATGAAATGTACTGTAGACTTCAGCCAGGTAAAGTTCTTCAAAATATTCTATTTGTGGAGATACAGACATTATTTGCTTAGTTATATTTTATGTGCATATCAGTTTCAGTTACTAATGTAGTTATAATAAAAGAATATGGAAACAATTTTATGAAGAGACTACCAGAGAGCTTAGCTATATATTTCCTGATATTTCTACTATATATATGTTCTGAGAATATCATTCTAAAATAATTAGATTATTGAAAGTGTGGCCGACCAACTTATATAGTGGTTAGCGTGCCTGACTATGGATAAGGAGGTCCTGGGTTCGTATCCCGGTTCGGGCATGGATGTACTTTCTCTCTGTCTATCCTGTCTTTGCCCTTTCCTTGTATGAATGAGGTGTGAATGGTTACCCTATAAACCCTATAAACGGGCCCCTATGGCATGTGTGTACTGAGGAAGTCGGACTCCACACCAAAATATGGTTCAGTGGAAAAGTGGAGCAGCGCATCCCATGTAGCCAGCCTAGCTGGCACACGACAGTGAATGAATGAATTAAAAGTGTGTCGTTCGTGTGAGGTATACTTAAAATTGGAAATAAAAATATAATTTCTTTGGCTTATATGCGACAGATTGTAAGTATGTATTATACAAAAAATTTTGCTCTCCACAGTTTGATGCTTTATAGTTTTTATTTTAAAATATTAGTGATTCTAGTGTAGAATAAGAAAAGTTTTATATTTCAAGTTAAAATAAAGCTCTTAGTAAAAATGTAAATTAAGAAATAAAATTCAATTATCCTTTATTATTTAGAGGTGGCACTACCTTTTCTAACTTTAAACTTTCACTTTACAGGAAATTGTTGTTTTACAATAATCAAAACTTTTATTTATTTATTTTGTTTGCTGTGATATATGTTTTATTTTGAGATACAAAAACTTCGAATACATTTTTTGTTTAAGATACATTTTTCTGTAACAGGCAAGCAGTAATATGTTTCTGAAAACTGAGAAAGTGAATTTCTTTTAGTGTTCTAAAATATCCTGGCAAAATTAATTTTCACTAAATCAATTTAAAATAACTGATCGAATCATATTAATTTATAAATACTATGACAAAAAACTATTATAATATAGAAATAAAAAATTATTTTTCATTTTATCAATATTTGAAAAAGAAAATTCAAATATGCAAAGAGATTAAAAGTTTTTTACCAAAAATATATTTAGCTTTAATAGCTAAAAATTGCTTATGAAATAAATTACACTTTAATTTATTATACGAAAAATTTGCTACTCGATATTTACAAAAATAGAAAATAGATCATTGGTTTGATTACCACTTCAAACATATATGTGTGCTTGTAAAATCTCCTTATAAATTTCAAGTCATAATGGAATGAACTCCTACGAACGTAAAATAAAATGCGTCCTAAGCGTAAAATCTAATATCAAACGAAACGTTATGCAAAACTAAGCCTTTTGGTTTTTCTTAGATATGTTTTGTTTTGGAAATGTGTATCCAAAAGAATCTAAGCGTAGAACCTAATATCAAACGAAACGTAATACAAAACGAAACCGTTCGGTTTGGATGAGTATCCAAAGGAATCTAAGCGTAAAACCTAATAATTTTTTTTTATATAACTATTATAGATCTCCTGTCACGTTTTTTTGTATGATACAAATTTGAGAGAAATTTGTAATTATATTTCTCGTGATTACTTTATCTCTATAAAGATAATCCAACGATAATCAGAGATGAAACATCATGAAAATTTGATTAACAGAGTATTTATATTAAGTTCAAAATACTTGTTTGTAATTACTTAGTTGCACTGTATTTTCCTGATTCAAATGATTCTAAATTCAAATTAATGTGATTCAAATTAGTAGCTGAGGATCAAATAATTTGAAATTTTGACTGAAATTATCAATCAAATTTCTAAAGACAAATAATTACAAATCTATTCCATTGCCCGTATAAATAATTTGAATCATATAGCAGGAAAAAAAAACTTTAAAAATAATGTTCTAGACCAACACACACACAGGGATGTGAAAGTTTTTCTGTCGTGGGCTAAAAATCGAAAAAAAAGTTGGTGAGCCAAGATATAATTTTTTCTAAAATTTTAAAAACTATATACTAGTTTTACAATTTAAATGTGTTAACGAGATATGTGAAATTTTAATTTATAATGTAAAAGTTCTTTATATTGAGGTTCGAAGTGAGATGTACTGATTATAAAAACCGAAGTGAGATGTATTGATTCTCAAAATCCAAGTGAGATGTACTGATTCTAAAAAACGTAGCTAAATGCTTATGTCAGTCTACTTTTGAAATAATTCTTTCTAATGTTCATTATTAAACACATTTGCTCCCGCATATAAGATGAGCATATAAGATAAGTATATAAGATGTAGCCGCCCAACTTGTCTAGTGGTCAGCGTGCCTGACTGCGGATAGGGAGGTCCTGGGTTCAAATCCCGGTTCGGGCATAGATGTACTCTCTCTATCTATCCTGTCTTTGTCCTTTCCTTGTATGAATGAGGTGTGAATGGTTGCCTACCCTATAAACGGGTACCTATGGCATGTGTGTAGAGTAAAGTCGTACTTTCACCTTCATGGTGCTTTGATTAAAAACGAAAGACGCTCCCAGTCGATTTAATTCGCATAGCGAGCTTCGCTTATCCAAATGTCATTAGTAAACAACAACAATATAAGATGTAGCACCAATTTTCTGGGCTGACTAGAGTTTAAAATGCCCAGTCTGTTACATGTCAGGTCTAATTCACCTATGTTGGATTCCCATGTCTGTTCCCCGAGATAGAAATAATGCTTGTTGGCGCCAGTCTACATCTATAACTAACAAAGAACTTCCGCTTTTAATACTTTAATGATTACAGCTGTCTGTGCTTGCTATTTATGTCAATTTATGTTTCGTAGAACAAAAACTGAGAAATTAAAAAAATCACCAGTCCTTTGAAAAAAAGAAAGAAAAAATAATATTTAAGCAAACTAGAAAATAATATGGATATTTAATATATAAATCACACACACACACACACACACACACACACACACACACACACACACACACACACACACACACATACACACACACACACACACACACACACACACACACACACACACACACACACACATTTTCTTTTAATTTCCGTCGGACCAACAAATAAAAATTCTATCAGCGGGCCGTATAAAACCTTCCAATGGTCCGTAGTTTGCCCATCCCTATTCTAGACGATGTGAATCAGTTATAAAAAAAAAAACTATTGACTTAGTAGTCCTGTTCCCATTTATTACTATTGTAGAAGGTTTAAAAAATAAAACAATGCGTGTCTAAGTACGTGTCTTGTTTCAAATTGTATATTGGAGAAAGCTGGCGGCTTAGATTAATAAACTGTAAACAAATAGCTTGGTAAAATGTAAATTAAATTCAAATTTTAATTGCAAATCAAAAGGTAGCCTATTGAAAGTACTTAGAATAGTAGGTAAAATAAAAACATATTAATTGAATAGGTTTTCAAAATGAAATAGTTATTTAATTAATCTGAAGATGTTTAAATACGTGTGCTTAAATATTTATTTATTAAAAGCAATAATTTCATTGATTTAAAATATTGTTGAAATCAGGAAAATTTATTGATCAAAATTTTGGTATTTGAAGTAAATTTTAAAAGCATGTTTGATTATCATATGTAATAAAATACATAAAGATTATATTTTTCAGAAATCGATTATTTCACAGACAAGAATAAAGGATTTAAAGAACAAATGTTTTATTATTCAATTTAAATATACACTCTCCTTTCTATTGGGTTTTTTAAATGTAATTCCTAATATAAATGTAATTTGCATACTTAAATCTTACTATAGTTTATTTGAATTTAAAGGCATTTATTCAGAAAATACGCGTTCATGCTGAATATATAACGAATTTCCAAAGGCATTAGCCGGGGTAGTGAATTCACTATTAATTACCATACACCCACACAAAAATGTCTCGCATTAAAACAGCCATTTCGCAGTTTACTACTTGTTGGAACAGGTTATGCACACTTAAAGAAGTCCGAAATTTTAATCGACACTTACGGTTAATGTACGGAGCGGAGGGAATGATTATAAAAGGAATTAGGCAACCGCAGCACGTGGGGTTGCTTGCGAGAATACCCAAAATCTCAAAGTTTGTTCCGTCTGGTGTTTATCGACCAATGTATTCTCGCCCATTTCAGCCGAACGTGACGTACTCTAGCAACTTGAGATCAAGCAGCAGCGCCTAGAGCTTTTCGATTATTTCTGCGAAGGAACACGTGCTGTAGTTTTCTCGCTGAATCTGTTTCATAGACAAAACAACTGTGCCGCTCCCTCTGCTTCAAAAAGAATAGCGGAAATGTTCCTTTTAATGCATTCCAGGAATTTAAAATGAATAGAAAATAAAATTTCTTCCTTTATTTTTCTTTACGAAGGTTTTATCTTTCATAAAAGGGAATAACCGTAGGTTTACCTTTTAAAAGATCTTTGCACTATTAATTTTGAATTAATATTAGAAGTTAAATATAGAGCAAAGTTATCTATTTAAGTACTATCCTATTCCAATAATATGTTTACCATGGCTCACGTGCTGAAAAATGATTTATTATCACTGAACAGTAAGGCAAAAAACTATATTTGTTCGTAGTGTTCGAGCACTTAGGACTAGTGTCACCAAGCTGGGTTTGGTGCTAACTATAAATTAAACAGTCTTTGAAAATCGGGGAAAAATATTTTAAATATCCCAGTTTTATTCCCAGTTTATAGTATAAAATTATTTAAAGGTAACTTCCAACATTAAAAAAGAACTTGGGGAAATTTGCAAACTGAAAAAAAGGGAAATTAAGACAATCTTTTTTAATTGAGCATAATAACTGAATATATATATATATATATATATATATATATATATATATATATATATATATATATATATATATATATATATATATATTAGGTCTACCGGAAAGTTCTGTCCGTTTTAGAATGAAACAAAGGAATACATTTTTTCATACTTTGGATAAACTTTATTGAATAATATAATTGCCAACATTATGTATTTATGACTTCTTGCCAGCGTGATGGCAATTTGTATATCCCATTTTTTAAAAATGTCTAATCTCTAGAGGCCAAAAATTGAACCAGTGCTTGTCTGATATCTTCTTCGTTCTTGAATTGTTTGTCCTGCAAGAAATTTTGTAAGGACAGAAACAAGTGATAATCAGATGGTGCTAGGTCTGGGGAGTATAGTGGATGCGACGGAATTTCCCAGCCTAGCTCTGCGACTTTCTGACGAGTCCCCAAAGCAGCATGTGGCCTGGCATTGTCATGAAGCAGTATGATGTTCTTCCTATTGAACATCGCTGATCTCTTTTCTTGGAGTGCAGTTTTTAATTTATCCAACTGCTGACAGTACCTCTCCTTTCGTTTGGTTTCAACAGCTCAAAATGTATTGGTCCTCGAAGTCCCACAATATACACAACATTCTCTTGTTCAGGCTCAACTTCGGCTTAGAGGTAGAGGGGGCAGGTTTTCCGGGTTCACAATTTGCTCTTTTTCTTATGCTGTTTTCATAGGTAATCCACTTTTCATCCCCAGTTATGATCCGGTCCAAGAAGGGTTCGATTTTGTTGCGTCCAAGCAGAGATGTGCAGATGATGATTCGATCATTCAAATTCTTCTCACTTAACTTGTGTGGCACCTATCTCGAATACTTCCACACAAACCCTAGTTTCCGAATATGGTCGGAAATGGTTTGTTGAGCTGAATCAAGCCTTTCCGCAATCTCCGATGTTGTCAAAAAAGGATCTTGCTCTAACATGATCCTGACAGTATATTCGTCGATCAAAGATGGTCGCCCAGAGCGTGGCTTATCAGAAAGGTCGAAATCCCCTACATGAAATTTTTTGAACCATCTTCTGCATGTTCTATCAGAAACTGTACCTTTACCAAACACTTTCAATAAATTTCTATACGCTTCTGTAGCATTTCTTCCTTGTTGGAATTCGTAAATGAACTTCGTTTTAGTTCATCTGCGACGAAAATGTGTATACATTGTTAGCGATCAAAAGAGAGAGCCAAATATGTGTCACAGGAATATGCGCATACTTGTTGAAACTGATTGTAACCGGAGCGGACAGAACTTTCCGGTAGACCTAATTAATATATATATATATATATATATATATATATATATATATATATATATATATATATATATATATATATATTTGTGTGTGCATATATATATTGAAATAAATTAAAAGAAAGCCATACTGAAATTTTTCAAACATGACTCTTTTAATTATGCGAGACGTTTGTAAATCAATAATTAAAAAACTAGTTTGATTTTAAAGTTAACTCAAACATCCATATTAAAAAAAATTAACAGTATAGACGATTTACATGCATATTCATAAAATTTATGCAATTACAATTAAGATGCAAAACTATGAATGATGTGAAACTGCAATACTGTTTTTATAATTATGCTTTGCTTTTATATCTAAGAAGCAATTATTTCATTCTACAAAAATCTTGAAAAGTCATCTTTTTTTTGAGCAAATAATAGAAAACCTTTTAAATAGTTTAGCAGTTTGAAACTAAAAAAAATTGGAGGTGAACTTTTAGACAAAAGAAAATTAATGGAAGAAAAGATTTCTAGTCATTTATTTAAGTTTTCTGCTTATGGATATTTTTAAGATGCACAATATAGTTCGATGTTAAAATAAACTTGAAGCAGGCACAAACTTCAATATTAAAAAAAATAATGATAGAGAATTACAAATATTTTTCTGGTTATGCATAAACTTAACGTACAGAGAAGTTCATAGTTAGTACGAGTGTCAAACCGAGTATGAATTTTAGTATTAAAGAAAATAAATTGAAGAAAATATTCAAATACATTTCTAAACATTTTTAAATTCAACTCAGTTTAACGAACAAGACGGTTTATTTCCAAATATTAATATAATTACATTTCAAATTTAAAAGATATTTAACAGATATTAGACCATTCCAATTTTAGATCATTTCCATTCTTTTTAAAGAATTACTGTTTGTCTTAAAAAAAGTTAATATATTTTTTAGAGAAATGTTTTTGGAGTAACAGATTCTTATTGCAATTTTCTAATTTTTTCAAAAGCATTATGATTTTGTTCCATAAATAATGTGAAATTGCAATATTGTTTTCATAATTATGTGTTGCTTTTATTTCTAAGAAACAATTGTTTCATTATGGGAAATCTGAAAGAGTCAGCTTCTTTTTGAGCAATTACAAAGAACATTTGGACAAAAACTGCACTAGGAGTGAAACTATTATTTAAATGAGAATCCTTTTCCTGGTTTTAATAGAAAACCTATTAAATTTTAATTTAAATTAATATCTAAAATGCGAATGAAATTTTTCTCTTAAAGCCTTATGCTTAACATTAAACTACCGTTAATAAGAAAATATTTAGTTTTATAAACCACTATGATAATTTCCAAATCCAATAGATGTTTATGTAAATTTACTCGAGAGAAAATTTAAATTAATTCGAAAAATTACTTTTATTTCCATTTTTAAAGTGTACTTTTTCCTGGAAATGATGCAATTTTGTGTAAATTTTTATCTTTACTTAGATAAAAGGTTCAACAAAACTAATACAAAATTTTTCTCACCATTTATCAAAGCGTCAATTAAGAAATAAATATAGAATAACATAAAGATGACTTATTATTATAAACTGTTTTAATACAATATATTGAATTTTCGCATATTTTGCTCGAACTTTTATTCATAGTAATGATCAAAATAATCATATGAAGTTCTTATAGCAATGGTATTTCAATAACACAAATTTATATATATATATATATATATATATATATATATATATATATATATATATATATATATATATATATATATATATATATATATATATATATATAAATATGTATTATATATATTATATATATATATATATATATATATATATATATATATTATGACTGATCTAATCTCTTTGAAAATGTATGGTGCAAAAATGATCTAAATAATAATTTATTGTACTCAAAGAAATTGCTGATATTACATCCAAAACTTGCGAGAAAAAATCACTTAAAAGGGAAATATTCAGCAGTTTTATTCCGTATCTTTCAAGAAAACATCATATGACGATAGGTTTCATTGAACATTCAAATGAAAGAAAAAATTGGGATGCTTTTAATGTGAATTCCTCTTAAAAATTAATTTGAAACTCCAAAGAAACTATTTGAAGCAAAAACTTTCCATTCAGAAACTTTAGTTTTCAAAAAACTTTCTAATTTTCAATTAAATTCTATTTTTGAACCTACTGTTGTAAGCTTTTTTTTGTACATAGTCTATCAACTATTGAGTAAATTAGCTAATATTGTGCAATCGATCTAGTTGAATGAATGCATTTGTTCACGATTTAAAAAAAGTTTAAATTATTTTTATTACTGAATATAAACTGTAAAATAAGAAATTTTAAAATAGGAATTTAATTTTTGAATATATTCAGTTCTTATGCCAAGAATAGTTACATATAAAATTTAGAAGAATGACTATTAGATGACTGTGACTGTTTATAAATTATAATTTTTAACAATATTTTAGGAAAATTGTGAATGCTATAAAAGTGTTATATGAATGCATATTATTTATTTTTCTAACAGTGTTTTTTAGTTTAGTTCTCACACTTAATTGAATTATCAAGGCTAATAATTTTTTTTATACTTAATTAGTTATTTATGTAATTCTTAATTTATTGATTTAACGACATCAACATTTTTTTTAAGAAATAAAAATGTTTCCGTGTTTGGTTTTGTTGAGAATTGAAACTTAATTGTAATCAATAATTTGTAAATAATTATAACACATACTTTATTAATTTTGTAGAATTGAAAATACTTATTTTTTAATATCTATGATAAATTTGTTAATTTTTTGTTCCCGTATTTAATAAAATATGCAAAAAGGAAAAGAATAATAAATATAAACTTATTTAAAGTGACATGACTTATTTTAGTATTTCTTTTATAAAACAAACTCTCTCACGTAAAAATGTAAAATGTAAGCATAAATAAAATTAAGTATTCAACTAAATTTAATTTAATGTATTAACACTTTAATAACTGCTGTTTTTCATTGTAATTGCTGAATGTGTATCAATATAGAAATAATTAGACTTTCTTTTAGTATTTAAAATAAAATTGAAAGCTTGGAGTAATTGGAATGTTTAAGAAATCTTAAATTTTTAAATTTAGGTTTATTTAAAGTCTTAAAAATAACTTTTTTCAATAAAAGAAAGTTTTCCGCTAAAATAAATTGATTTCCTTTTAGAGAAAAACATTATGAAATTCAATTTAACTGCTACTTTCACAAATAGGTGATCATATTTCTGAGAACAGGGAAAATATTTTTGAAAAAGAAGAAAAATGATTTTTTTTCAGAAATGCCAGTTTGGCATTTTTATCCTTTCTTAGAATTGTACTTGCAATTAAGGAAGAATATTTAGTTTCATTGTGTTAATCGGCCAAACTTTGCTTATGCAGTATTTTATAACTTACCCGGGCGTCATTATAAATTTAGGAAATGAAATAATTTTATTATTTCTTTTTATCAGAAATTAATGATTTGTGAGCATATAGTTTATTTCGTGATTAATTCCAGTAATCCTTAATTAATGATGTGACCATTGTAGATAATTCCAGCAAAATTTGCTTTTACATTCGTATTTTTTAAAAAAATTATGTAAATGTAAAAGCAATTATATATTTGAAATTTAAGCTTTTTTTTAAAAAAAATATTTAAGGAGTTTGCAGCTTTGAGGGATTTTCATCCATAAATAATTCTGTTTCCTAATTATTATTCAGTATATGCTTAGTAAATACCGTAAGATAGGTTTATGTCGCATCTGGCACATTATCTAGTGTCTCCAGAATGGATTGAATATGCAATGAGGCCACCCATTAATTAATTTGCATCGACTCCTGCTGTCACAAGACTATTAATTTCATCTTTTGCGTTGTTTTAAAAATGATCTGTACCTTTTTGGTGGTAATTATCACTTATTTTTAATTCATTTACTCCACGAGTAGCGTCTAAAATTTCATTAGAGTTAATCCATTTTTCCGTCAAATTAGACTGATAGGAAAAGGGAAGCATCACTCGTTCTCCTACGTAAGGAAACTTCTAATTTACTGCCCGGTCAACGACTTTTCTCTTTTTTTTTAGGGAAAGAATCAGACGATAAAGAGTGATTATCTTTTAAAAATAAATATTGTTTGATAAGCAAAAGTTTTTTTTTGTTGAAATTTGTAACTTTTTGTGAAAACAAAGTAACTGCTGCTGTAAGGATTATTTTATATTTTTATATTTTTCCTCATTTCTTAGTATGCACTTCAAAGTTAAAATCTTTCTTTTATTAATAATCGCATGAAAGGAAACTTTAGTTGCACAGTTTGACTTTATTATATTCGACATACAATTATATTTTATATAATTTTCAAAAAGGTCGCGATGAATCTTCTAAAGGAAAAAAAGGGTAAGAATTTTCGATGATGAAATCATATCTTTGAAAGTGAGCGTAAAGAAAAGGTCACTGTCACACACACACACACACACACACACACACACACACACACACACACACACACACACACACACACACACACACACACACACACACACACACACACACACACACACACACACACACACACGCCCACACACGCACACGCACACGCACACACACACACACACACACACACGCACACGCACACGCACACGCACACGCACACACACACACACACACGCACACGCACGCACACACACACACACACACACACACACACACACACACACACACACACACACACACACACACACACACACACACACACACACACACACACCGTACAAAACAAACTAACAATCAACTAACTAACAGTAAGTAAATTTTGCATATAATAATAAAGGTTCAAAGCAAATGAAACACTTTACAAACATTTAAATACATCTTGCTATCTTAACAAATATTATTCATACATTTATCCTCCTTTTTAACAATATTAATAGAAAAATTCTACCTTCAGATATTTTCAAAAACTTCAATGAACATTTAATTAGTTTCTGCGAAATGATGAACTACTTTCTAGACGTCATTAATCATTTAATTATTTGAAGGTTTTCAGACCTTGCATGTAAAAGTTAGATTATTTAAGTCTGTAAGTGTCTTATGCAGCAATATTTTATATTTAAAGGTAAATTTTAAAAATATTAATTGAATTTATTGACTTTACTATTACATTTTTAATAATTGTTATAAATATTAAAATTTTCCTAAATTAAAATATTTATTTTATATTTTTAAGTACTATAAAATTATTAATCAATTCGAAATTTTGAACTGAAACACAATTCATTTGTATTTGTATTTAAATTTATTTTTAAGTTTGATAATAAATTTAAATGTCACACAAACAGAATGTACTTATTAAAAGAATAAGCATTTTCTTTCCTGTAGATATTTGTAGATATTTCTTAGTTCATAGTTTTGAATATTGTTTTTTATAAAGTAAGTTAGAAAATTACTTTTCTTTTTTTATAATTGTAACACTACAAATAAAGTGTAATAATTTAAAAGTTTTATTTGCTTAAACATTTTTTATCTTCTTTTGTACATAATATTTTTTTAATTCAAATATTTCCTTAATTTAATCATATAATATTTATAATCATTTTCATTTCAAATTGTCTTATAGAGAAATTCTTAAAGTTAAATTTCTTATATTATTATTAATAACATAACGAGACTAAAATTGCATTCAGATTGAAATTAACAGCCAGATTAAAGATACCTATCTATCTATCTGTCTGTCTGTATTCTGTGTGTATGTATGTATATGTATGTATATATATATATATATAGAATATGGTTATTCTCTAACATTATAAACCCTCATGACCAAATAATTTCAAAATATTAAATGCTTCATTTCTCCTTTTTCCCTTTATTTCTGATTCTAAATTCAAGCATTTTCTATAAAAATAAATGATAAACGCTCAATAATTTTTCGAATTGATACCATTTTCTTTTTGTTTCTTTGATATATTTGCTTTGTTTCCGACTGCTTATTTCCATTGACCAAAAGAATTAACTACCTCCAACTTTTTAATAAGTTTGAGTCTTGAACAAGAGACGATAACTATACTTAAACGCACTGATTTAAATATTACCAGCGGAGGAACAATTGATACCACAAAATTAAATGTAATACTGCTTATCACGATGAGAATACTCAGTAGGATTAAATATCAAATTCGCTGTTTACTGAACTTCAGAACGATCTCTTTCCCAACAGGACTCTTTCATTAATATAAGTATACTTGTGTTACTCGTATTAAAACCTATACCTGGTGTGTTACCCTATTTAAACCCATACCTGGTATGTTACCCGTATTAAAACCCATACCTGGTGTGTTACCCGTATTAAAACCAATACCTGGTAAAGCTCTTTCGGGAACTATTACACTCCTTTTAAAAATTGAAATAAAAGTGAAATGCGAATAAATAATATTTGTCGAGCATGAGTATAATATAGCTTATTTAAGCCTAACTTTTTATTGAATCAAATTAAAGTTATTTTTGATAAGTTAGTTTTTAAATTTATAGTATATTTTTTATACACAAGTGTGATAGATATATTTATAAAGGTACTGAAAATGTAAAATTTAGAATTTAATAACTTAGAAGAAAGAGTTGGAAATTATAAATTGAATAAAATATTATGAGTATTTTCTTTTTTAAAAAGATACGTAGTTTTTCAGGTATAATTCGAATAAAATCGATTAAAAAATAATTATATAACAAATAATAATAGGATAAAGTTAGCTCTATAGCCGAAAAGAGTTTTACTCTAACTTTAAATTATTATGAAAGTTATTTGTTAAAATGTTAATTGTTAAATTATAAAAGTAAATTTTATTTTTTCTCTACAAGGATTTCAAATTATTTTTACAAATAATTTGAAATTCTTTAAAAGATTTGCTTATATCATCATTTTACATTTCATCTGTAATTGTTTTGTTATATTTTGCAACTTATTTTCTTTTTTTATATAAATCAAGGTTTCTTTCTAATAGATGTGATTATTATTTTTTCCAACGGTGGGCACATGAGGGTTGAACCCTATGCCACAACACGGCCAGAAACTGTTACTCATTTGTCGTTACCCAGCGGACACCTGTGAATCAAGTCACGGAGGCGAGTAGCGTTGCCCGCGCGATACCACCACAAACCCGTTTATAGAGTGGGCCACATTCATACATCATCACGGAAGAAAGGATAGAAAAACACAGAATAGAGAAAGAAAGTAACATCCATGCCCGAATCGGGATTCGAACCCAGGACCCACAGCTCAGGAGTCAGGAGTGCTAACCACTCAGCCATCGGTCTGCTTAGATGTGATTATAAAATCCAATGAAATGAACAACGAAATAAAATCTGTAATCTTCCTAAAAAGTTATGTTTTGATAGGAACTGAATTGGATAGAAATTTTTTAAGTTTTAGAAAAATATGCTCAAATTTATATCAGTCAGTTAAAATATAAACAAAACTTAATGCATTAATTAATTTTCATGAATTCTTTTACACACTAATCAATTTTTGAGAAATTACACAAAAGTTCATTTAGTTACATGCAAAAAAAAGTTTGTTAAATAAAAAAAATTAACCCATAACGTTTTTATGAATTGTTTTAATATGATAAAAACATATATATTTCAATGTTATAAATTTTTACTCCAGGACTTGCAATTCACTATAAAAATTTTTTTGACACTTCCTTGCATGAAAATATAGAAATCGATAAAATATAGCTTACACTTTCAAAACTGACAGAAAATAAATTTTAAAGTAAAATATTTTGCTACACTTGCACACATACATATAACAGAAAAGGAACGAAACTTAGGTACGTTTAGAAAGTTATTTCCAAATCATGGTAAAGGAAAGTCGAAACTGATGTAGAAAATACAAACTACTAAATAAGTGATGCTTTATGGTCTGTTTCTGAAAGAGAAAACGAAAAAAAAAATAGCTACTGAAAAATCTTCTATGTGCAAGAGATTCTACTACTTTTATGTATATATATATATATAGGTAGAATTTAAAATATTCATGTTGCTATCTATAATGACCAAAGTGCATGAGCGTGAAGTAAAGTACATTTCAAATGGAAAATTGCAACAAAAGTGCACTTTCACTGAGGTTATGTGAGTAAAAAATCTATGCAAGTTAGAAAACATTTATGTGAAAAAAATCTTTAGTAATAATAATTATTTTGTTGTGCAATAATTCAGAAACTCGTAATAAATTCAGAAAGGTATTTGTTCAATGTTATGCTTCCATTTTGATTGTCATATAGCGCCATTGTGATACTCACGGACAACTTATTTGTGTTCTGAATTTTATATGTTAATAGAGGTATCTAAATTTTATTTCAGTTTCTTGTCTAATTCTCTTTTTTATCTTTATCTAAGTTCAAAATTTTATCGTGAGCTGCTTATGACAAAATGTTTGAAAATAAGTTCAAAACCAAGAGCTAAGCAAACCATTTTGCTAGTTAAGTTTAGTTTGTTTCTACGTTCAGTTTTTGCATGAAAAAGATAATTTGTCAGGAGGGTTCAATTTAAATAATCTTTTTTTATTGATGTGTGATGCTTTTTCCCATGCAAGACTTTATATTTTAATCAAATCAGTTTATATAATATGAAGCTTTCTATAAAATAGATACGTTGTTTATTGATGGTAAACTTCCACTTTTGTGTGGTGTTCAAAATAATCAAAATTTTTTTGTTTGTAATGTCACTGCAAATTTAATTTTCTGGTATTTAGTTAATAACTCTCCTACATTGTGGGGGTAATAAATAATAGGTTATTAGACCACATTCAGTATCTAGATAGACATAGTTAAAATAAAATAAAAATTGTTCAAAAAAGAATTAAAAATTACTGAATTGAAATCATTTTTTATTATTTACACAAACACAAGTGAAAGATTATATACTTTAATTTTTTTTAATGTTCAATAATTTGAATTTAAAACCTAAAGGATACATATAAGTATCAATTGGTATTGTTCTTATTCTAATAGATTTAAAAATTGATTTCTAAGGTTTTGTCAAGATTTTACTACAGATAATCACGGATATTTCACGATTTTATTTTAATTTTTAACACTGATGAAATTGGATTTTACCAATTTAATTTCGACTATGGCAAAATTAATATTATTTGTAATTTATTTTTATGTATATGTAACAATATAAACCAGAGTTTTCAAGGAATTTATTGACTACTTTTACTAAATGATTTTGATGTTAATTAATATAAAATTTTTATTAAAAATGTTCAAAACAGTTTTTCATATTAGGGTTCAAATTTTTTTTTTATGATTTGAGGGCCATTTGGGATTATGAATTCTAGTAACTACTTACTGCATTGAAACATTTAGAAAATAACTTTTTTAAAACAACCAGATTAATACATCTGAATGAAAGTACGTATGTTTTATCTCATGACATCTTTTATCTCTTCTTGTGAATAAAATTTTTCACTTTTAGATGCGGCTTGAGAATTGAATAGAATATGTTCTTATAAAGTTTTTTCAAAATACAATTGTTTAAAAATTATTACACTTTTCAAATTGAATACTACATTAATATTGCACTTCTCTTATGTTTGATTTTATATTTTTCTTTATATTGTTTTTAGTACAATTCATATTTTTAGAAAAATGAGATTCTTGAAGGACTGTAGTATCTCTCACAACGTTCATTTTTTCAAATTTTCATTTTTTCATTTTTTAAAATGTATCTGTAAATAATTAAATACTATGTATAAAATTTATTTATTATATTAATATTGTAAATTTCATAATATAAATTAATTTCTAATCAAGAGATATTTAATGTGGGGAAAAAGGAAGATTTATAAAATTATCATTTCAGAGTAAATTCAAGTTTCTATTGTTATAAAGAAAATTATATTTCTAATTTAATGAAATTGAAGTTCAATAAATTTAAATTGGATCCAATTCTACACTCAGGAAGTAAAAATAGCATTGTAAACAGTTTATAGAAGAAAAAACTTTTAAGCAGGATAGTATATGCAAATAAAAGGAAAAGGCAAAAAATGAAGTAAAACTCCATCATAAAATTATTGATGTTTTATCTTTTAACAAATGTTTTTAAATCTTTTATTTAAAATATCGTTTAATAACTACATGTATATTAAAATTCTGTGATATATCCAAATATATTCCATCTATTGGTTTAATAATAGTTTTTAGAGTAAAATTATTCAGTGTTTTTCCTATGGAAAAGCTTATAAAAATAAGCGAGATATAAAAATAGCATTATGAGATTTGAAATTTCAATAAATTTTACTGAATGTGTTAGATTTTTCACTGCGTCATTCTTTAACTTGATGCGGCAGACGTGGGCTGTGAAGTCTATTTTTGGAAAGTATGAAAATTAGCAGCGAGAACAAAACGAAATATTGATCATAACTGGGAGATGCGCTAATTGAAAAACCAGACTTGTATAGAAATAAATGCAGTATTAAATATTAACTGTACATGGTTTGCTCGGAATTAAGTTTGAACTTTTACCTTTTCAAGAAATCAAAATTTTACATTAGTGATTAAATGCAGTACCGTCTGTGTAGATTTGAGTGCGCATAAAAAGTGTAGGAATATCAACAGCGCGCCGATAGAGTGAGGAGTCTTCCTGAAGGGAATAATACCTTCTGTTATCTCAGTGGGGATTGATTTTCCAACATGAAATAGTACGGGCGAATATTACATGCTATTTTGTAATAGGCAGGTTAATATGACGCGGTATCTCGCTCTTCTGACGTCATATGACGTCATTTAGTGAAGGAAAACTTCTCAGTCGCTAGTTCCTAAGAGGGATTGGAGATTGACGTAAAACTATTCAGTGACGTCATTCATTTATGAAAAATTAAAATTGAAAATTTCATTTAAAAGCAAGTATTTCAATAGCGAAATTCATACTCACCTATGAAATTAATTAAGAGAAAATTTATTTTCATTGAAGGTTTTAAAAATTTCTCTTTCAGTTTAAAGCGCTTTTTCTTCATATAACAAGAGAGAGACGATACTATACTATATTTTTAAGGAAATGTATATGTGTATATACACACGTATATATGTACAAGTAATATATATGTATATATGTATCCCTCCACAGAAAACTATATTACTACTGTTAGTGCTATAAATAGATTTATTTCTGCCATAAATGTACTCATTGCAATTTTTGCTAATTTAATAAGTAAAATCTTTGAGGCTCATCCCATACAATTTCAAGAGAGCTTAGACTCATTATCTTAGATTATTGAACAAATTTAAATGTATCATATGGTACTTATTAAGGTTAAACGTAAATAATGTACACTTGATAAATTTCCACTCATATTTTAACAAATTATTTGGGTACGGTAACATAAGCAAAAAATTATTTAAAAAGAAAACGAATTTTTTTATTACGTTTATGAAAAGTTTTTTTTTAGTAAAATTTTTTCTTTTCGCAACAAAAAGCAACTTATTTTGAAAAATCCATTATTGTTAAAATGGATTATTTCAAAAAGCACACATAATTTCCATTCTTAATCAATACACACGAGGGGAATTATTATCAGGTATCAAAAACAGGTGATTCTGGAAAAATATTGTCGAGTTAAAACTTATCAAATATAATTTGTTCTCTAATTTCTTACCTTTTTGTCTTAAAACACTATATATATATATATATATATATATATATATATATATATATATATATATATATATATATATATATATATATATATATATATATATATATATATATATGTATATATATATATATATGTATATGTATATATATATGTATATGTATAGATATGTATATATATAGATAGATAGATAGATAGATAGATAGATTGAAGGCTTTTACATATTGCCATAAATTGGGTTTATAATTAATATATCATCAAATTATTAATGAAATATTGACTATTTTAAATATAAAATATATCTAATGAAGTATGATAAACTTTTAATTTATCACAATGTAAAATATTAATGTAAGTATGAATTTAAAAATTAGATACATGGAAAATTTTAGCTGTGACATGTGTTGGCTCCATTCCCAGGTGGCAGATTCTATGATAACGAAATACAAGAAATTAACCCACGGTATGACAATTGATATTATTCCCATGGTTCTTAATATTGAGAAGTAGCTAAAATATTGTTGTATTTTTTGCAATAAATCTTTCTGGCTAATTATGTTTTGTTTCTTTTTATGAGCTGTGGGAAACTTACTTTCCGGATGGTTCTTACGTATTTGTATCTGAGTATGTTTTCAAAAGTAGTATATGAATAAGTTATAACACATAATTGACTAAATAACAGAAATATTTGCAACTCTTATCCAAAAAATATGTTCTGGGTTTCTCTTAATGTAGAAACCCGTAGAAATGGTTTGATAAAATAAGTAATGCCTCAATATTTTACAGGATGACTAGAATGCACTGAGCATATAGAAATAAAATCTTATAGAAGGAAATTATAGAGAAAAAAAATTAAACGTATATATGGTATTGTAATTAATGGTTGAAAATTGATAAGAGTTGCATTTTTATGCGCAAGTTTTCAGTAAATATTTTAAAAACTAAAACGAAAGTTTTTTGTCTTTAATATATTGAATAGAAAACTGTTTCATGAATTATATAAAGTTATTTTATTAAAAGTTTTAAGGATTTACTGTGCTCTTCCACTGAAAAGCTGTGAAGATGGAAATATTTTAGAAGAGTTAAAAATATTCCTGTCATTATTGATACTGAAAAGTAATAGATTTTGTGAAATTGCATAGTAAATCATTGAAACTCTTAAGGAAGCAGTTTTATAATTCATAAAACAGCACTTAAGTGTTTCATTCATTATTTTAAAGAAAAAAACTCATTTAATGAAGGCGTATAAGAATATTAAATTAATTTGTGCTTAAATATGTATTGTTTCAAGTATTTAAAAATTAGTTTCAATTTGTTACTTACAAATATAACTCGTTTTTGCTCTATTCCAAGTTAAAATAAAACACTTTTCAGGCATTTTATTCGATAAAAAATAAATAAATGAGATAATAAATATATATAAGAACTGTCTAATAAAGCAAACAGAAAACTCCATTGATTAGTATGATAGATTGATTATACAGGTAAAGGAAATTCTCTTTTGTTGATCCCATGTAACTAACTTACTTACCGACAAAATATATTGCGACATAACAAATTATATCTAGAATAAATGAAATAAACTGGGATTGCGATCTTCATAAATTTATGTTTAGATAAGGCAAGTAACTGTTTATGGAACTCAACAGTTCCAGTGTGATTTGATAAAAGGTTGTCACCATTGCAATTAGGCGATTTGTGAAATTTCTCCTAAACTGTTTCAATTTATTCCAAGTGATGTTGTTGCTAATTGGAAACGCCTAGAATCCTCAACCACGTAATTAGGAAATAATTGGGTGAATAAACTGTTGGATTGAAGCAGTTGAATATAGGAGATTGCGCGCGAGATTTAAGAGACAGTTCTGGACAACAATGTCAAATAACATAGAAAAATTGTTAAAAGTTACTGTGAAAGAAACCCTAATTTTTCATGTTTAAGTCATTTAGTATTTGGATAAATGTGTACTACAGTATATTTAGTCGAATAATTTATGTACTTTATGTGTGGAATTCATTTTAGTTCTTATTGATGGTGTAAAATGCTGATGGAAATGCAGAATATGCAGATTACTTGGACATCTGTATTCTCTGATCATTCCATTGAAACAAAATGATTGACGGAAATGAAAAAATATTTATTCAAAATAAAGTATAAGTACTAATAGTTAAGTCACATTCAATTTCGTGAAAGGTATTTTAACAATAATCTCTGAAAAATAAGTCAGAAATACCTATTTAAGCGTTTTTAAAATAGGGAAGTATTTTAAAACTGTAACTTTTACTTAAAGTGAAAATATTTATTCCTTTTGGAATAGTATCGTTGATTATATTTAAATAATATTTTTGGTTGGGTATATTTTTCCTGATTTTAGTAGTCATTTCTTGAGAAATATATTTGAAATTTAATTTATTTATATGAAGAAATATTTTTAATTTCGGTTTTTTAAATAGCACTTGAAGATGAAATACTACTTCATTATTAATATAATTTACTTTAGAAAAATTCTGAAAATGATAGTATATATAAAGTTTGTAAACTTCAAAAGACGTTAATGATCAAATTTAATATATGCGTACTGTTTTTTTATATTTATTTTTTCTGTTTTTCTATGTAACTCTTAAGGGTTAATTAAGTGTTAAATAATCATTCATTCAAACTATAAACATCCATGCTTAAAAGTTTTATTTATTATCTAAGTAACCAACTAGAGCTTAATACCTGAATAAGAAATTAGCTGTTGCAAGAGATATATCGTTTGTAGCGATTAAATATAGTTTGTTGTGGGCTGTGTTTGCAAAATAGAAATTACTGTTAAATTTCTGCTGATATAAAATTTATTTTTGATGATATAGTTTGCAATTTCAGAATAAAAAATAATTTAATTAAAAATACTTATTCAAAAATGTAAATTAAAATTTTTTTTATTTTTTACGTGCATGATTTATAATGTTGGATCTAGTTAAAAGAAAAATTTTCAAAATCAAATGCAGCATTAGATAAAAGAGTGATTTTGATGCCGATGAAAAATTCTTGAACAAAGCTGGAATTTTACTATTTTATTCTGAAAGAAAACTTCTTTTTCGTTTCTAATCTAATGGAGAATGATTACTGTTGATACAGTATACTATAAAATAAAGGCGAAGAATTGTTAATAAGAATTATTATTCTTAAGAAAAATAAGGACAAGAATTACAACTTTTTGAATAAATCTCACAAAATGTATTCAAAATATCATCAATAATTTTACACTCACACACACATACACACACACGCACAGAGAGAGTAAAATTTTGTAAATATAAGGAATAACTTTAAAATAGGAAGAAAAAAATAGATTTATTCCAATCAAATATTATTTATCAAACAAAATAAATTCATATTACAAGAGTTATTTTTCAACTTTAATAAAAAAATTTTTAAGTATAAAACATTTCCTTTTCAAAACTTATTCTTGATATAATATAAGGAATTATATTGAGACGTGAAAGTAATTGTTAAGAATTTTTTTCAAGAAATTAAAATCACTCTCAAACAAAGTGTTATTTGTTATTTATAACATTAAATAGCATTTTATCTTCAACTCGTAAACTTTTCCTTTTTCGAGATCGCATTTTACTGAACAGAAACCTTTAAGAAAGATACAAAATAGCATACAGTCAAAGAAAAATATAAATTCTTTGAGATTTAAAAATTAATAGTCGAAAAAAAAAACAGGAATATTCTTAAATTTAATTAGGTTATTTTTATTTCACATTCTTACAGTTTAAACATTCAACTTTGTAAATTCATTTGGAGTGAGTTAAGTTCGTATCAAAATGTTTTCAAAATATACCCAAAAGTATATCTGATACTATAAGAATAAAGTGGAACATTTCTTTAAACTGGATTTCAAAATTTGCCTATTTAAATTTAAACCATACAATATGTTATACTCCAATTCAATAGTACTTTTCTTCAAATGTCTGTAATTCTCCAGTAACCATTATTTCCTTTAAAGATTCGTAAGATTTTCCTTATTTTATTTTTGAAACCGAATATCTGTTTAAACGTAGAAGTAGCCCATTCTAGTAATGCTTTTACCGTGTTTCACAGTTATATTTTAGTAAAATCACCAAAGAAAAATTTTACAATGGAGATATATCTATTCACAATTCTATGAAAGGAATGTAGGTTTTATATCCTGAATTTTTTTTCCCGAATTTTCACATTTTTTTATTTTTTTACATTTATATCCCGAATTGAACATGGACCGCATTAAAAGGCGAAACTTTTTACTTTTTGCTAGATGGCAGCAAATATCTGCAGAACAGATGAAAATAATTGTATGTGTCTTATAATGGTTTTCAAATATTTGTGAAACTTAAGCATAAAGAATTGTTTCACTTTAAGTTTTACTCCAGCATCTCGAACAAGATTTATTATTGTATTTATATTTAGTGAGTTTTTTCAGATAAAGAGGAACAAAGAAATCAGAAATAAATTTCAATTTTTTCAATTCATACTATATTATTTCGATAAGATGCTCCTTATAAAAGAGGCATTTACTGTTGCAGTCTGTTCGGACAGAATAAGTTTTATTTTCAAAGTTTTATGATATTTTCTATTTTACGTTCTTATAAAATACGTTTGCAGATCATACATCATAAGACTTAGAAATGGATTTATTTTTTATTTGCGTAAATATTTTGGGAGCGCTCAGACATTTATATTTTTCATGAGAGCTTAGAGAAAGTTTTACCAGTTTTGGATGGTATTAAGTATTTTCGGTCGGTTACCGGAGCAACCAGGAAAACTAAAGAGTGAAATAGAGAGAATATGAAAGATTTTACTTCAGTTCTTATAAAGTATTAGTATCATTTGTAAGAGCATTTTATTTGTTGTACCAAACAAACATCAAAGCTCATAGCAAAGTAGTTAAAAAATATGATTTTGCAACTTTTACATATGTAAGTTTATAAAGCCTTAAAGACTGCGTTTCTAAAAATGTTGCCGCATGAATCTTTAATCGGATAAATGGGATACATAAATAAATAGATAGGAATGTTGCATTCAAGGGCATTGGATAAAATAGGATTTCAATTAGATCGCAAACATTATTTTGAGAGAAGAAAAAATACTCTGACATCGATGAGTACAAAGAAAATTCTATTTCTGAAATTATTCCTGTACGCTTTTTATTGAATAAACTGGCAGAAAAATATAACTGATTAATTATTTTGAATAAAAATTTTAATATTTTTCATTCTTTATTACTCTAAATAATTCATAAAGAATGTTTATAACTAATAATTATTCCAGTTATAAAATAATTAATTGAATTAAAAACTATACCATTATTATTTAACATTATTAATTAATTTTATTCAGCTGATAGTGACATAGGAAATACAAGTGGGAACCAATAGATTAAGTAAACATATATTATATAAAAAATTATTATTATATTGTTAAATATAATAAAATTTAGCAGATACTTCGAAACAATTAACTGCTTACTACACTGCTTAAAACTAAGGGAATGCAGGGTTTTTAACTAAGTAAATATTTTACAGGTTTTCTAGAATATATGCTTATGATTGTATATGAAAATTCAAGTTCATGGATAAAATGGGACCCACCAAGTTATACACAATCTCTCGAATATATTAGAATACTACAAAAGAAACAAAAATCTTATGTTTTTGTCTAATGTTAGTTCTAAATATAATTTCAGTTACTTATTGAATGTAAATATAATATACTAGTTTTTTTTCCATCTATATTCCGTTTATTTAATATCTTACATTGCTATTCCTTTTTACTGTCGCGTCGTGTCGAAGTTATGCGTTACAAATATTGACTTTAAATATATTGCCTATTTGCGGTACAATATATATTGAATCGTACTTATTTGCTTAGGAGAAGACTCAAAAATTTGCTATTCAAATTCTCATTAGAAGAAATTTTTGATATATCATAATGTGGAATAGGCTATATGAATCGATGAATCATTTTTACATGAATCGAGCCGTTGAAACTCACAATAGTCACGTTTCGAGATCCTAACTCGCTTAAGAAAAGCGTTATAAGAGGTAGCGGGTTCTATACCTTAAACTGTTAAAGAGCATCGTGCTAAGAAGTTTCATGCATTTTAAAACTTCAGTATGGTTGAATGTAAATCCATTAGTATGGCATGAAATGGAGGCTGCCGGCTTAGGTGTCAACCTCGGAACTTGATAGATGTTTGAAGTTACAAGATGGTTGTCTGCATTTAGAAGCTTCAGTTATCAGAAATTGACAGGTGAAAACGTGTTGAAACTAATTATTTAAATGTTATTTTTATATAGTCATGTTGGCCTTTTTGGGAAAGCCATAGTTGTCATGATCGAGTAGTAATGGGTTTTATATCTGACACAGCAGAAAATCCATCGTATTCTTTAACAGGGACACGTAACATAGGGCGTCGTAACATAGTGCCTCTTATTATGGAGAGTGCTAACTTAGAAGTCGAACTCGTCACTTGATCATGTGTCTAACTCCTGTATGTAGAGGCTTTTCTTTCTGCAGAAATAGACAACTGAAAATGTATTGCAATCAAATAAATAATTTTATGTTTAAAATCACTTAAATAAAGAGGAAAAATAAAAATAAATTATTTAAATTGACAGTCCTTGTATTGTAACTTAATTAAAAATTTTTTTAAAAAAAATTATTTTTAGTTAATCAATCACTTTAAAATACAATTTCAAATACAGAATAAAAAATGGTATAGTATGTATATAAAATTCTTAAGCTGTGAGCCATTTTTCCGTTTTATTTTATCTTTTTACAACAGAATTTGATAAATTGAAAAATTTATCATACTTAATAACGTGACATACTTGAGTAATAATCTAAATTTAATTTATTTAGAAACGAAACAAGTTTTTTCGTAAACAGCTTATTTCTGTCTCCAAATATTAATACATGCAGTTTCCCCCAAAATTAATGAAATCAAAACAACTTCAAATTAATTTGTATGGAACTGTGTTTCAAAAAGATGAGATTAAAGAGAAGAACACGCTTTAATTAGCAAAGCTAATTAATATTTCACAATACATATGTTTTAATTATAAAAACAAAGATTATTAACAAAATATTCTATAATAAATTGCTGATATTTAGCTTTATCAACCAATCTTTTTTAAAATTATTGTTGTCCACACAATTAAAATCTACATTAATATCTAAAGGAAATTAAAAGTAATTTAAATAATAGTAATAACAACCCAATTAATAATATTTGAAAAGAAATTAATTTAAATATATTTCAAATATCTATTTGAAGGTAGAGAAAGTAATAACCGGATAATTAATGCACGTGATTCTATAGCATTTCAAGGAAATATAATTAAATTTATAAAAAATAAAGTATTTGAAAAGAATTGCAAAATAATAAGTTCTTTATAATTGTCAAATAGCATTTTATATATAAAAGAATTTTAATTTAAATAATGTTTTGTTGATGTTTGGATGAAAAACTATACAGTGCTGTAAAAAATGCTGCATTTTTGCCTTTATGGACTTTTTAATGATAAAGCTCTTTGCTTAATAAATTTACATTAGTGTTTCATTTTTTATAACAATGACGATTGATGCTATTTATAGAAAAATTCAAGGCTGTTAATTTTGAAGTGCTGAAATCTGAACAATCTGTGAAAGTAGACTGGAACCACCTGGTAGAGCTCATCTCGGAAACCTTCTTCTGAGCAAAGCCTGCTAGCGTAAAATGTGAAACAAATGGATAAAAAAAAACTCATCTTTAATTGAAAAGTGTCCACGATTGTCAGTAGAAAAATTATTCGGCAACTGCGAAAGGTGAATGCAGGAAAAATTAATGAAGTGGGATGGGAAAAAGTACCTCACCCACATTACTCACCCGATGGTTCGCTATCGGATATCCATTTATTCATTGGAACATTTTCTAAATGGAAAAAATTTGGAAGTTTTGATGATGTTCAAATCACAATCGCTAGATATTTTTCTGGAAAACCAACTATTTTCATTGTTAAATTAAGAAATTTGCTTACATTTAATGGATTTATTTTTAGCGTTAAATCAAAAAGATATTGCACTGGAAAGAAAAAAAAGATGTAAATAATGAGGATTAATACATCACTGAATAAATATTTACTAAAAATTTTTAAATTAAAAAAATAATTTATTAAAAATTTATCTATTTATTCATTGCAACATTTTCACTGTAGTGCAAAAAGATGTCTTTATTTACCGGTCTGATTAATAATTGTTTTAAAATTATGAAATTGTTTTATTATTTGCAAATGTTTCCACTTTTTCCATATAATAAAAGCTGTGTTTAAAGGAAATGTAAAATTGCAGTAATTGGGCGTGTAAAAGAAATGTTAATGAAATATATTATATAAAAGGAAATCTTTTTTCCCTATTAATTTGTACGCTACAGTATACATGATATTAGTTGGCTATTGATCTTGCATTTAATTTCAAATATTCATAGAACAGTAAAATTGTTATATCACGAATTAAATTAAATGCCAATATATCAGACATGTACATTTAAATAAGCATACACGAGTTATACTTAAATCTTTTAATATACAATAATATTTTCTTGTGAATGAAGCAGGATTAAAATTTGGGTAGCGAGAGGATTTATATTTTAAATAAGAAAAATGTAAAGTTTATTTGAATAATTCATTCTGATTTAATCAATGGCATTCCATTATGAATCAATTTCCTAATTATTCGTTGAAAAATACCAAGTAATATTTTCCTCATTTCACCCCCCATATCGAAATAAAAGGAATGTGAGAATAATTGTATTTCCGCCTTTCCGGGAATTATTTCTTTTGAAGTGTCTTTAGAACTGACTGAATACGGGGTCTTCTCAATCAGCATATTTGTCTCGCAATTTCGCTCGTCGCTTTTAATTTCTCCCGCTGTCAAAATAATTTCCTAGAGGCGACTCTTGAATTGAAATCACTTTCTGCTTTCCTGCGATAACCATGGCGTTAAAAGGGTACTTAAAACCAATATTCAAAATTTTACGACATTCTTACTGTAATTTCAGTTCACATTCTTGATTGAATTGGTTTGGAAGGCTTCAAATTGCGGAATTTTGTTACAATTATCTTTAGAATGGTAGCTTGAGAACGCCATAGATTTAAATGCATCTGGTGATAATTTATTCAGAAAATAAGTTTGTTGTCCTTATATCTAAATTTAGATATTACTTATGCAAAAAATGCAACAATTAAAGATGAGTCATGTTCCAATCAGCCTAATATTAGCAGAATTTTAAGAACTTATTGGAAAGCTCGACAATAGCTGATAAGAAATTTATATTTGAAGCTACAGATAATTATAGATGACACATAAATTAGGAGTAACACTTTATTTAACAAGTGACTTGAAAGGATATTTTTAATGTTAATTACAAATTGTTACTTCCTAGGATACTTCAAATTACTATGAGATTTATTAAAAATTATTTTAAATAAATATATATAGCATTGAATTCTCTGTTATTTAAAGACAAATAGTTCATAGACTTCTTAGAACATATACTATTTACCCGGAATATAGTACATGTCGTGTACTATTAACTTGTCTGATATCCTCCTGTCAGTACTAATCCAGTGGACAGGCATTGCTTCTAGAACCATTCTATGTGACATAATCACTATTAAAGACACGACGGATAGGTATAGAACCCCCTACCTCCCGAATGTACTGTGTGTGTTAAAATGTTAATCGACACCCTGCATATATATATATAATTTAGGCCTTACTAAGCACTTGCTGAGAAAATGTTTTAATATAAAATTATTTTTTACGCATAAATTTGCCTATGCAAATAAAAATTCTTCTCCTGTATCATAGGAAAAATATCAACTTGATGATAAAATCTTAGACCCAATCTTTAATAAAAACAGAAATATATTATCCTGTAATTCTATAAAAACAGAAATAAATCTTTAAAGAAAAATAATTTTTTATCATTTTATTTTAAAAGTATGTAAATTAGAGTATATATATATATATATATATATATATATATATATATATATATATATATATATATATATATATATATATATATATATATATATATATATATATATACATATAGTACATGCATACAAATAGTTTAAAAGTAAGAAACATAAAATTTATATATTTTACAATTCTTTGTAATTCTGCAAAAAAAAAAAAAAAAAAAAAAAAAAAACACTTTTTCTATTTAAATTTGTAATAGTGCCAGTGTGCTTAGTACCAAATAAAAATCCCAAAGTAAATCTTGTTTTGTCTGTAAGATATTACAAAAAAGTTATTTCTACAAAAGTGAAGTGAGATTGCTCTGGGAATTTTTTTATTGATTAAAAACTTAATAATTATTTTCATGTAGCTTCTGAAAAACAATTCTGAAGTTCTAAAATTGAATTATTTATTTTATCAGTTTAGTAGTTTGAACAATCATTTGGTACTAGATGTTGCATGTTTTTTTAATATAATTTTGTTAATTTCATTTTTTATATCCTTATTATAATTAATGTATTATAGAAAATATGTAAATTAGTAATATATTTACTAATAAATTTGTTATGAGTAACCGAAATTAAAACTTCTAAAACTACAGTTTTTAAGTTATTTCTTAAATAACTGTATTTTCGTCTTTCTAAGCATTTACCGAGGAAAATATTTAAGTATTTTTAAATATTTTAATGCAAAAATGTTTTTTAACTCATAAATGCGTCTATACATATAAAATATCTTCTAATGTATAGAAAAAATATCAATTTGAAGATAAAATCATTTAACTATCCTTCTATAAAAGCAGATGTATACTAAACTGAGTATTTAAAGAAAAATAATTTTTTATCATCTTATTTTTAAAACATGTAGATTAGAAAGCAATCGCTGAAAAAAATGTAAGAGGCCTCTTAAGATCATTTGATTTTAAGAAAAATATTTTATTCTGCAGTAGTTCTTTGAGTGTTAAACAAGATAAAATCAAATGCGTCACAAAAAGACCATGACCATAAAATGAAAAATCCCTAGTCCGCAATCAAATGGGCTCTCTCTTTTCTCTTGTATAGCTGCAGGAAAACGTTTTTTATGAAAACATCGAATACTTTTGTACGAATATTTTCTTAAACCGTGAACAGAATTAAAAGCATGATTTATAAGTTTACGCTTATAGAGTGAGCCTCTGGGTTTATAAAATTTTTCTAAGATGTTAAATGTGACTTTTCTCGATCTTTTAACACTCTCCCTGGCGATTTAACTCGTTTTCTGAATTACTGAAGGTGGAAGAAGTTTCTCTCCAACTTTTCTTTCCAACTCCGAGATATCTGTGTGATTTGTTGGAGGAAATATTCTGAAGCACCATTGTATTCTTTCTATGTATACTTTCAATGAATAACAGAGGTGAAATACTTTCTATTCGAATGGCTTGTGGTTTTATTAAAAAGAAATGCGCTGCTTATATTCGAATGACGATCATATTTTTTATTCTTATTTTGTAATCTTCAAAGAAAGATGCAGAATTTTTTTTATTTCTTTTCAATCACTGATTCAGATTTGAAAAAATATCTGTCGGAATATGTCATGCGCATAGCCTATAGAGGTTTGGACATAAATTTTATTTACATCTTTATAAAATGGGTCTTATCTTTAAGAAATATTGCACAAGTATATATATATATATATATATATATATATATATATATATATATATATATATATATATATATATATATATATATATATATATATATATATATATATTGGGTTGGGAACAAACTAATTGCGGATTTCACTCATATGGCTTCAGTTGAATTTTTAGGTTTGCAGACGTAGTACAAATGTAAAACACATTTTGTTATTGGATAGTTGGCAATTCAGCGGTCAATCAGTAAGAAAAGTTTTTTGATCGGTTGCTTAGTTTTCGTTTGGCGTTCGTTGAAAAATGGAAAATAAAAAGGAACATTTTCGTCATATTTTGCTTTTTTATTTCCGCAAAGGGAAAAACGCATTATCGCGAGCTCATAAAAAGTTGTGTGCCGTTAATGGTGACGAAGTCTTAAAAGAACGGCATTGTCAAAATTGGTTTGCCAAATTTCATTCTGGTGATTTTTCACTCAAAGTTGAAAAACGCTCTGGTCGTCCAGTTGAAGTTGATGACGACCTAATCAAAGCAATAATCGATTCGGATCGTCACAGTACAACACGTGAGATTGCAGAAAAGCTTCATGTATCACATACATGCATTGAAAATCATTTAAAACAACTTGGCTATGTTCAAGAACTCGATACATGGGTTCCTAACGAACTGAAAGAAAAGCATTTATGCAACGCATTAACAGCTACGATTTGCTAAAGAAACGTAATGAAAATGATCCATTTTTAAAACGACTGATAACTGGCGATGAAAAATGGGTTGTTTACAAAAGTATCAAGCGGAAAAGATCGTAGAGCAGGCCAGGTGAACCAACTCAAACAACATCAAAAGCTGATATTCATCAAAAGAAGGTTTTGTTATCAGTTTGGTGGGATTACAAAGGAATTGTCTACTTTGAACTCTTACCGCCCAACCAAATGATCAATTTTGATGATTACATTGAATAACCAACGAAATTAAACAATGTAGTTGAAGAAAAGCGGCCCGAATTGACAACTCGAAAAGGTATTGTATTCCATCATGACAATGCAAGGCCACACACATCTTTAGTCACTCGGCAAAATTTATTGGAGCTTGGTTGGGATGTTTCGCCACATCCACCATATAGACCTGACCCTGCACCATCTGATTACTTTTTGTTTAGATCCTTACAAAACTCGTTGAATGGTAAAAATTTAAATAATGATGATGATGTCAAATCCTACCTAATTCAGTTTTTTGCTAATATAAACCAGAAGTTTAATGAACGTCGGATTATGATGCTACCTGAAAGATGGCAAAAGGTCATTGATCAAAATGGGCAATACATTACAGAATAAAGTTATTTAGTTCCATGAAAAAATTGTCTTTGATTTTCTAAAAAAATCTGCAATTACTTATATATTATTATATACTTATATATTATAATTTATATATATATATTATATATATATATATATATATATATATATATATATATATATATATATATATATATATATATATATATATATATATATATATATATATATATGAAAAAACTTATCCTACTAGGAAACTATAACACAAAAGATAATATTAATGAAAAACTCTCAAGTTTTAATGCGCTTAAGCTCATAATGTTGTTATTTTATAAATGATTATAGAAAGTTGGAATTTATTTAATGATTAAATTAAAGCAAGCGTCAAGGGAGGTATGTTTCCTGGAATTAATTTTCCCTATTATAGAGAGTTTTTTATTAATAACTTTTTATTTTCCAGGAATCCAAATTCACAGTTTAAATTAGAGAAATTAATAATATATGAATGTTTAATGGCTGGTTAACAGTTTTAATAAAATGAAGTAAATGCACGGAAATGCTATTTTCTAAATATAAATCTTTTTTATGACGATAGCTCACAAATGAATCGCCACAAGCGCAATTAATTCCGCTCGAATTATGCTCAAGTTAAGGGTGAGGATGAAAATTCCTAAGGCGCTAATTACTTCTCCTATTACCCGAGTTTATCTTATTAGAGCATTTCGAAATCAATTATATAGTAGATTTCAAAATGCAAACCATTAGTCGAAGTTAGAACCATTTTGCCAAAAAGCAGTCCTCTAAATCAGTCATAAAATTTTCATCTACTTTATTATATTTTACTGCATGTCATGTTACAAAATTTGTGTTTTATAATATTTTGAAATTATTTTAAAATTGTAAAATTTTATAATATTATTAAATCTTAACGCTCGTTCAATGAAAAGAATGGATTAAATTTTCCTTTCACAACAAATGTCACAATATTATGGCTTAACTCCATGGTACAATGATGGTTCCATCACTTCCTACAAAAAAATTCGCAATCACTTGTAATAATACAAAATTTTTGTCACTTTCTGTTGTACGCAATATATACCAATAATGCTATGCATAACATATCTTGTAATATAAGATTATCAATAGATCATGTTAATAATAATTAGGAATTTATAAGTGAAAAATATTTGCTTCAAAACTGACAAGTTTTCCTTAATTTTTCAAAATTTTAGGTTTTTTTATTGAAATTAATTACATTAATTTCTACCTCTTTAAGTAATTTTTTTATAATATTGTACTCAAATAGTTTCAATTATTTTTCTTCTGGAATTTTAAATAGAAAAAAGCGCATGATTTACGTTAATTTTCCTTTTAAAGTAATATTAAAATTCTGGATGGGTAATGCCCGATTACATTGATAGAGCCCATGAATAGGACCCACCTCCTCCGCAGTGCAGCACTGCATGGCAGCTCTGAGTCATCGCTTTATTGACAAGCCAGAGAACTTTTGGGGCAATGACTCCGGTCATCTCGTTTACGTTTATGTACTGCATTCACCTGTCCTGTCTTCATCTCATGTCGATTTTGTGATTTTTCATGTGTTTTATTTGTGTTATTAATTGTATTTGCCTTGTCATTGGAAATATAAAAGAAATATCTGATTATATTTGCTTAACTATATTGTATGTTTTGACTTTTCCCATTGCGATATTTTATTCAGTCGTCTATAGCTAGTTGCACTGTCAATATATAAATATATTTTGTCAATATATAAATATAAGCACATTATTTGTTGTCAATTTTTCCTTTGAAATATATATACATGCAATAATTATAAATATATCCAATATGGCTAAGTGATAGATTAGCTGTATCCCAGATATTATAGCTGAAGAGTGAGAGATGGCTTCTACCTTGCCTACATCATATAATGTGAGTACTTGGGATTTTTCTGAATTTTTTAACTTGTAACACATATTTACACTTCAGTAGTACTGAAAATTTTTTTCAGAAGGCAATTTAAGTGGTGGATTTTAATATAACTAACGTTAAGCTGCAAACTTCAGTATTAATATATATCAGGTTTTCAATATAGAATATTTTTTAACTGAGGGAATAAAGAATAATTAAATTTAAGTGTACGTACATTTTACACACAATTTGGAGACATATGAGGAAAATATAAATGTCTCCTCATATTCGAAAATATATAAATCAGAAAATTCTCTCATTTTAAACATACACACTCGTTTTTTTTAATTTTCCAAAATCCCTTTTAAGACTGAGTTATGCTAAAAAGGGAATCTGCTGCTCAAAGCTGCGGGGATGAATTATATCTTTCAGAAACAGGGACAGGGTATCTGCGAAGCTGCATTTAAAATGGAAACGCATTTTATCACGGCTTATGGAATAAATTTTACTCCCTTCGTGGTGACTATGTCAAACAAAACCATGAAACTGTATATTCGAAACAAATGATTAAAGGTTGAAAATGCTCATTTTAAAAGTTTCAAAATTAATTTCCGAGTGTCGTTAGACGAATTACACGCTGGGTTTGCTTTGGGATTGGATACTTGATTGCTGGCTCAGTACTTCCCCCTCCCTTTGCAATATGAATGCGTGAAGCGAATGACGTGGCATCTAATTTAAAAATGAAAAAAAAAAATTAAATGGGTTTTGAACTCTGTACGTAAAGAGAGTATGATATTTTTACATTCTGCGTACCAGGACACTCAGTCTTGAAGCTTGCAGCTCAGGGGTAATATTTCACCCTCCTTCTGCCCCCTCTAAAATTCGGGGTGCAGACGCATGCATTTCCCCGGAATAATCCGTTGCCGGGCTTGAAAGGCCAATCGTCTTTCATTCCTAGAAAAATTGGAAAAGTACCGGAAGATGATTTCTTTTGATAGATCTCCCCTTTCCCCCCAACGCTTGGATTAGAGGGGGATCCTATCTTTGCAACTAAATCCCCAGGAACCGACCAGTACCTGCTATTGAATCGATTTCACTTCAATCTGTCGCCCGTCTCTTATCATTAGAAAACCCTGTACCTAGACGTGGCGCCACCCTAACTCGCCCCCCTTTCCCCATCGCTACCGATTTTTGAACCTCTAGTTGTTCCCGGGCATCCAGCTCCCTAACTTATCATATTTTTAGTCTCTGCGTTTTTTTTTTATCATTTTTACAGGGAATTTTTTCTGTGTTTTTTTTTTCTGTTTTTTTTTATTTTTTTATTTTTTTTATAAAGAATTTGAATTTGCGAAAGAGTTTCTGAGAAAGCATATACATTCTTCCTTGCAAATCACCCCTTCCACTGTAACAGAGCGGCATCATTCGTAGGGGATGCTGTTGATTCGACAACGCCCCCTACTCCTCATTTAGCTTCAATTCCTTGCATATAAAAATGGCCATGACTTTGATATGCTGCTCATGGTCTTTGTATTTTTAAATTATGGAATTTTGAGGGTTATCGTTATATATTAAAATAAATTGTGGATATTAAAATTAAACAATTTTTATATTCTTCACAGCTTTTTTGATGTGGAGAATTATTTACTCATTGAATAACGTGATTGTAGATGCTAAATTAATTGTGTTGTATATTTTTATGCGAAGCCTAAATTTTGATCATATTTAGTTAGTAAAAATATATTTACTTTTATGTAAAATAATATATTTATTTATTTTTATCATTAGTATTTTTTATATTTTGTTAATAAAAATATAATTATTTTTATGTAAAATAGTATGTTTATTTTTACCATATTCTAATTTAGTACCATATTTCCTTTTTAAAGAAATAATTTTCATTTCAAATGGGCCAAGGATGAGTATAATCATGTTATAAACATGTTCTCTATACGAATAGGTAAACAAAATGTGTTATGAATTTATTAAGATAACATTTTTAAACTGCAATTTTCTCAATGTTTTGTTTTATACCGAACGTAAATTTCATAAGTTGTTATTTTGATGATTCTTCAACATTGCTGTACATTAAAAATGATTTAATATTTTTGTGAAATAGTTCTTCATAGTTATTTAGAATTATATATATATATATATATATATATATATATATATATATATATATATATATATATATATATATATATATAAATATAAATTAAAGATTCTCTCTACCAAATAGCATACAGTTGTTATAAAAAATGTAATACTGTACTTAATCTTGTTTGAAGGTTCATAAAATCTTTAGTTTTATAATTAAAAAGTTTGAGTTTTATTTTTTGATACCAAATGGAATAGACTATGCGAAAGCTTTTCGTAAGATTCGGAAACACAGCATGGTCTTATGTACAAAATTTTTCGTAATCTCATTTATTATTTAAGTTCTTTTTTCAATTATAAATTTTCTCACGGAATTATATACGATTGTATTTTGTGTTCTATACTCTTGATATACTTTGCAAATTCTACTTTTATGAGAATAAAGTAAAAAATTTGATTATTGTAGTAATGAACAAGCATTTAAGATATTAAATGTCAAATTAGGAAAGGATTTTCTATTCCTACGTTAATAAATAATGAAAATGAAATAATAATGAAATAAATATTTATTTCTGGGTATGGTTTTTTTTTATCTGACTCAATCAGTAAATGAGGCTCTCTTTACTTAGAAATTGTAATCAGTGAAAAGGTAAAAAATTATTATTGTAAACTATTTTGATATTAGGGAAATATTCAAACAAAAAATTAGTGAAATATTTATAAAACATTAAGGATTCATCAATAGATACATAAAATTTTTAACTTATATAATAATTTTAAAGCAGCTGAATTTCATTTTTCTGATTAAAAAAATATGTGAGGTGAATTATCCATACTTATAACTTACAAATGAAAAGCATGCTTGTTTGTTCTTCTTTTTTAAGCTTTCTAAAATGAAAGGGATAATTTTTATGCTTGTAATCACAATAAATGCGTAGTTCGAAATGTTCAGGTAATACCTATGATCACGTTAATTTCTTGTAAATATAATTAAATAAAAGAGGAAAATAGATCTTAAGTTAACTAAATGCGAAAATGGATTAGATGAATTTTAACACCTCATAGTCTGAAAAATTTCGTGAGACAAAACTAAACTTTTTTACATATAATATCACACGATTGAACGTATAGAAAGCTGTCAAACATTCACCGAAGCAAACAGAAATGCAACACTTATTTCTTATATCTATACAGTGATTGTAATTGAACCTGGAATCTAGCATTTTCAAGTATGCGGTCCTAGCACCCGCCTACAGTAAGCACTATGACAAAGTTAACTTAAAATAATACATGAATAAGCTTAACGTGCTATTTTTTTCGTAAATTTTAATAATATGTTCAAAAGACTGCCCTTATTTGATATACTTTTATTTTTGAAAAGCCTCTGAGCTAAATTATTATGAAATTTAAATATAATGGGAAAGTTATAGATTGCTAATATATACATATACATATATATTTGTAAAAATATTTGATTATCACTTTAAATTTCTTTAAATTTTTATGATATATAATACTGAAAGATAGCAAATCTTCAATTTAACTATTGATTATTTTAAATCTGTCATTTTTTTAACACAGTAATATTTTTGATCCATAAAAATAGCATTTTATTAAAAAAGTTTTTTCACAAATAATTTTGTTGTACTTTATTTCTTATCAGTTTTCCTAAGTATAACAATACTTTACATCAAACAATGCTCTTTGAATATTCCCTCAATATTTGACTTGTCCCCTCTTCATGCTGATGTCGAAACCTTGAAGTCAAAAGATTTCGAAATGTATACAGTCAATTATTAACTTCCCTTTAAAAACATTTACTACCTCTGATGTTACGGTTGACGGGATGTATGAACAAGCTGGTATTCATACCAAGCCTAAAGCGGAAGATGAAAAGTCACCGTTTTAAAAGGGAAGTAATCATTCTCTCTAAGTCTACAAAAATATGGAGTTCAGGGAAAAGTTGTTGATTTTAATGGAAAGTTTGTGATATATTCCAGATAAAATATATCCAAGGAGCTCATAACGTTCACCCTGAGGCAGCGGTCAGGTGACATCACTCGATAAACATGTTGATGCTTGCTTACACTCGATTTCCCTCAGGAATAAATTCCCGCTCTTCAAAGAGATTCAGTTGGATAGTGAAGAGGAAAAAGTAGATTCTCTCTTCGATATTTAACATAGGAAAACATCAATCTATTGATGAAAAAGGAGAGGTGATATAATGAACTCTCTTTGATCTCTCAAATAATGAAGTTCAGTCTAAAAATGATGAATTTCATGGGAATTTTAACATGGGAAAAATTTATGTTTTCGAACGGGGGACTCTGGATTTTATAAATAATGTCCTTTTAAAAAAGCAGCCAGCGTCTTCTGGATGAATCTTAAAAAACACAAAAAGTAATATACTTTTTTGAAGAGTGTTTGAATTTAAATGTATATTTATGGGAAGTTTACCCTTTACGCAGAAATATGTAAAAAAACTAATATTTTTTTTAAATCAACTTTATATATTATTGAATTGGTTTAGTTTGAAATTTCAAATCATAATTTTTAAGGAAAATTATTATAATTTCTTATTGTACCTGGAACTAAAATATATCAAGACTTATATTTCTTTAAACTCTTACTATTTACAGAGTCATAAGTTTACTTCCATTTTTATTTAGTTTGAAAATAAAATCATTTTCAAAAGAGTTTTTTTTATCTACTTTTATAAAAATGTAACTGAATTGTTCCATTTTCAACATTTGAAATTATTGTAGTGTCTTAAGTGATTTTTAATTATTTTCTGGAGTTTCTGCATCTAAAATATGCAAGAGTTCTTTTTTTACTATAAAGTAGAATATTTGGATTTCTCTGTTTTACAGTTGTATGAAGTTTCTAACTATTATGCTGTCAAATGATCTTCATGCTTTGAACAAAATTGAATCATATTGATAACTTATTCTAGTCTATTCAAATTTTTCTTTTAAATAATTCTCTTTATCTAATGAATTATCTATTACAATGTAGTTAAAAATAAAGGATTATTTTTAAATCCTTTACAACATAAAATGAAGTATAGATTTTCTAAAAAATCTTATTAATCTAATTAACTTATTTCATGTGCCGCCCAACTTGTCTAGTGGTCAGAGTGCCTGACTATGGATAAGAAGGTCTTGGGTTCGAATCCCGGTTCGGGCATGGATGTACTTTCTCTCTCTATCTATCCTGTCTTTGTCCCTTCCTTGTATGAATGAGGTGTGAATGGTTGCCTACCCTATAAACGGGTCCCTATGGCATGTGTGTACTGTGGAAGTCCACACCAAAATATGGTTCAGTTGGAAAAGTGGAGCAGCACACCCCATGTTGCCAGCCTAGCTGGCACATGACAATGAATAAATGAATTTATTTCATGTAATTAAAATACATTATTTAACATCAAGAGCATTTATTGAAATTAATGGAAATAAAATATCGCTTATTAAAATAAGGAAATAAATATATTTAAATTTAAAATTTCTTATGCTTTAATTTTTGAATCTTAAACTTTAATACCATGTTAAGTAATATATCAATTTGGTCGCAATATAGTCTGTTGTATGATATTACTACGAAAAATATTATATATATATATTTTTTCACAAGAACAATCAATAAACATTTAATTTTTTGAGTGTATAGCCATACGATAGAAAAATGATAATATAATATACACTTATTCTATTTACTTTTTCCTCTTTGTTCATTATCAAAATTTCCTCATTACGTATATGAATTATTTTGAGTAAATTATATATATATATATATATATATATATATATATATATATATATATATATATATATATATATATATATATATATATATATAATGGGATAGGTTGCTTCTATTGAGAGAATTAAACGCAACTTTTGAAAATATTTGCATTATATGATGAAAATTTCACTTCTTCTGCTTACTTATTTTTGAAGATATCAAATTTAATTTTTAAGCAAACTTCTTTTTAGAATAATTACTTATGTTTTCCTATAATTCTAAAGTTATTTGAAACTCTAATTAATGAACTATGCTATTGAAAATCAAACAATTAAGAGATCCGATTTTTTAAGCATCGTTTCAAATTTTCCTCTTCGATAAGTTGAACCTCATTATAACTCATTTGGGTTTATGTATATAATTTATTTGCATTTTAATCTTTAAAGGCCTTTTATATTCTTGGTGTATTTTACTGTAAAAAGCTCCTACTCGCTGCAAAACATTTGGGAAATTCTGATTAATACACAACAGAAATAAAACTATTCCCATTCGATGAAAGATGTCCTGTATTAGTCTTTTTATAAGGAACAGTTATATTTCCAACTATCGGAATTGTATCTTATCCTCAATCTCAAGAGAGTTGTTAAGAACTTAAATAATGCGTAACTTGGAAGTGCACTTTTAAGAATGATTTATTTTCTGGGAACTAGGATAAATGATCTTGTTTTCCACAAGCTCTTAATAGCAATCTGATGGAATTGAGTTCTTTAATGACAAATGAGGGATTATCTTCAAAATGTAAATCACATATATCAAGAAGCGTGCAATTAATGATATTTTTTAAATAAACTTTTATAATAATAAATCACAAATATCCTAATCAAACGAAGAAATATCTATTTTACTAACAAAGTTTAATTGCCTATTTTCCTATTTATTTACAAAAATAATAAAAACGATACTTAAAATTTTACAATTTTTTCTGTTAGATGTCAGTAAGATTCCAATAAGTAAATCATATGAAACAATAGTCTAACTTGTTGGCTTTACTTTTCAATACATATATATAAAAGAATAAATAAGATTCTATGTTTGATTTCTTTTCTAATGATACATTTCTAATGAGTGAGAGAACATGAATTTATGAAATGAAAATGAAAAATATTTCTTATTATAAGCTATGCAGATTTTCATTAATGGAACGATACTTTTGAAGGAAACTATATATATATATATATTATTCATTTAATATTTCTATCAATAATATATTTATGCTTATTTAAATTTATGAGTTATTTAAGGCAATTGGGTCTCAATTTCCTTTATTTCAACTTTTATTTATTTCGATAATTTTACTAAGATCGAAATTAATGTTGAATTAATTAATCAAAATTTCTCTAATTAATTTTAATTTATTCAGTTAATTTCAAGTGTTGTGTTCGATTTCTATTAATACATTTGTTGCATCTTTGTTTGATTGTGTCATGTGTTATATCTTAAGTTTTCGATTTTTCTAGAAAATATCTTTGATACAGTTGCATATTCAAAACATTTTTTCTTGGTGAGAATCATAAGATACGAGAAATCTGATATCACAGCATTTTATTCTCTCCGAACACTAACATTCATGTTACAAGATCATTTATACATCGTGCAACTTCAAATCCAAAAAACAAACTGAATGAAGCATAATTATATAATTTAAATAAACCAAGACGTAAATTGTTAATATGATTACGTAACTGCTTAAGGTACATTGACAATGGAGTTTTTTCCTCCAATAACTTGTACAGTGATCATTTGGTCAGTTATCATTTGGTGAATATCCTGAAATTGCCTCTAAATATAATGTTATAAACATTATAGAAGTGCATTTCAAATTAAAATAATTCTAATATATCTTTTGAACTTTTAATTTAATTGCTTGCTTATATGTAACAATTAAAATGCTATTTGTCCAGTCATATCTATTTGTGTGACTATTTTAACTAAAACATTTCTTATTACTGATTTTTCATTTCATGTAAAAGGTCTGCAATAATAAAATACTTCCAATGTACGATACTTGTAACTGCTTTTTCGATATTTAATTATTTAATGCTATTTATTTCTTTTTCATTACTTACTGATAAATAAAATATATTAAACGATAAAACTTTTTGATTCAGTTATATAGCAAATAGTGATCAGTGATTGCAAGTTTATGGGCGATTATCTAAACACCAATACAAAAACATGCATTTATGTTCAAAAATTTTAAAAATAAAATTTCCACCCTCAGAATATTTTATAAAATAAATCTATACATTATAAAAATGTTGCATTTGATGGATATATTTTATCACTCTTAAATAATCGTTTTTACTCTTTCTCTTTTTATCATTTCAATTTAATTTATCATTCTTAAATAATTGTTTCCAAATTACCACTCTTAAATAATCGTTTTTAGAGTATTAAAATTGATTTTTTTTGTAGTTTCCAGGAAAAGATTGACATATCGTGGTATTTGATTACACGTGGTATAAAGATTGCACAAAGGTGGGTGAAAATCAGTGTATTCTAGACACAAGAAGCAAATGCATTCGATAACATTATTCTGTGGCCAAGAATGATACACTAATATCATTTGCTTTCGTATTACACACTTATTGAAGGCATACCAGGGCGAGTCCTGGAGCCGAGAGAATCCAGCCGCCTTCAGCTATCACCATCTCCAGGGCAACAGAGAAAGCAGATTGCCAGAGAATCTCGGCTACTGATTTTGGTTAGGCGGTGAATTCAATTTATGTAGAATGCATTTGTTTTCGCTCTAAAGGAATGCCTACAGACTCAAGGTTAATATCTACTGAAATATTCGTTATTTTGAATTGTCTAGAAAGCATGCAATTATTTTATTAAACTATAGTCACTTCACTTGGCGTGTGATAAACTTTTTAAGTGTAAAGTAAGTATTTTATATTTGAAACATGAAAAATGTACTAAATGGAAAAGAGGAAAACTTTTATTATAAGAAGTTAAAAAATAGGGAGCATGTATTCAACCAGTCTACAAAATCTATGTTTTTTTATAATACATAATATTCTTACCCTCTCATATTTATAAAGATTTATTTAACTTGTGTTGAATTAAAAGTACATAATTCTGTTGTAAAATTCAAACTTTTCTTTGTATCTAATTCTCTACTTCTACCGATTTTACCCCTGCTCAAATAAATTCCTTTATTATCTTTATTTTTTTTTACAAAATATATAGTTATTTAGTTTTATTTTCTGAGTTTACTTTTGTCGGTCTCTTTTTACCATAACCATTAAATGTAATGAAATGTATTGTAATTTTAAACTACGTTTAAGCGACTAAGTAAATACCTGAGCTAGCAACCACTTTTTTAAATTTTTATACCATAATTAAGGATTGCAATTAGATCTTACAAAACGTAACGTGTATATTTGGATATTTATTATTAAATGTATCATAAGGTGCAAACAATGTTTTTTTAAAAATTTCATAAATATGATTTCTTATAATACCTCATGATTGTATTTTTGTTTAATAAGCATGCAGTTGTTAAAGAATGATACAATTGTGTATGAAATACATAGTTATGCAGGTATAAAGCAAAACTAAATGCTATTATATTTGCTATGATACTATTTGAAAGTAAAAATTAAATTTCTTTTAATTTTTATACTAGTATATTTTTTTCAATTTTTATTATTATAAAAATCCAGAAAAGCATAGAAGTGTGTTAGTGGTACCATTAGTCGCTTACTCATAACGCTATTGAAACTATTAATTCAAATTGTTGCTAATGATTACAACTGTTGGTTTTAATGTATTTTAAGACACTGCCATCATTACAGTGAAAACAATTTACAGGAGAAATCAGTAATTAGAGAAATTACTTTGTATATCTAAGAGAGTTAAAAGCAATAATTTGTTTTTAAAATTTTCTTCACCAATATACAAATGCGTGCTACATACATGCATTTATGCACAACATGCATGCTTTGTGCATTTATAAAATAAATATTTTTATTATTTCATTTTGAAGATAGCAGATTTTTACTATTTGTGTAGATGTGACTTCCTAATAGATTTCTGGGATATATTCTTTCATGAATTTATTGTAGCACACTTTGAATTTAGTAAACGCAGTAAACGCGCCAAAATCTCCTTTAGTGAGTACGATGAATCTTCGATTAGGTAGGAAATCGAACTAACCATTTTCGGTGACGACGCCCTTTTTAATCAGGCCACAGAGGCCACGTAAGTTTATTGTTAAATCACCAAATAGTTTTTTAATTGTATATTATAGTTGATGTGAATTTTTTGTTAAAAGTGATATATTTTAAAGTGCTTAAAAACAATTACATTACTTTTTGAATTAATATTAGTTGTTTTTAATACATCTTTATATGAAAATTATATGTTTTAAAACATTAACGCCTATCATTTTGAAAAACTTCAAATTATAGATCTTATCCATGAGTACAATTATCTTATAAAATTTAAAATGGATACAATAGAAAAATCAATTAAATTTAGGATATACGGAATTAAATGTTAAACATGAAAGCTTTATTATCAAGGCTTTCTTTAGCAAAATAAATCCCCAATAATATTAAACATGCATATGTAAAAGTTAAATATTTATTTTGTACTGTGTCTCCCCAGAATTTTTCTTATTCAGTCATTGTAAACTTCTTCACTTACTTTTAATTTCACTAATTTATTTCTTCAAAAGAAATAAAAAAAGGAAGGTTTTTAATTACAAAAAATTTGTTTCAATTAATGTGATGAACGCCCAAACGATACATTAAAATTATCTGCTTCTATCTTTCCTTAAAGTAAGCGAAAAAATAAATCATGCTTGAATTTAAAATTTGAAGTCCCTTTCATTTCAGCTATTTGTAGTTTTCTATTATCATTTTTGTGTAGCTCTTGCTCTTTCATTTTTATTCTTCGCTCGTTTCCAGGTTAATAATAATCGACTCTGAAAGTTGTACCTTCAGGGCCTATTATAGTAATCAAGCAAGAGCGTAAAAGATCTTTTATTATCCTAGCCAACGAGCAAAAGTACCCTCTTCCTATTGTGTTCCTTTTTTGTGTTAATTAGTTTCGTTTTGCAAAGAGAGGTGCTTATGCCGAATTCTTTTGCAAGTAAAATGAAGCATTGTTATCCCTTAATTGTTTTCTATCTGTGTTGGTAGTTTCCTTTCAAGGAATTGTCGGAAGATTTCAAATTTATTTCTTTTGTCAACTTGACAAAGTGCGAGAAAAAAATTTGGAAAAAGGAAAGAAAAGAGTAAAAACTACTTTTAAAGTGGAAAGTTGTTTTTTTTTCGCCACATTTTTCTCGCTATTATTTTAGTTGTTGTGTCTGTGGAATAAAGTATAAGCAGCTCTAAGATAAGAATTTTGTGGGAGTTTTCGTATAACTGTTGTACTTAATATTTTTTCAAAAGAAATTTAAATCCCTTTAAATTAATTTAATTCATACTAACGGGAATTTTTAAAGAAGCTGTTCATTATGTTTCATTAATTACTATTAAGTTATTTATGACGTTGTGTCATGATGCCTTAACATGTTCTTATCATAGAACAAATCCCTTCGCTGGGGGAGTTTACAGCTTCAGTCTCAGTTGTTGAACATTCTAATTGTTCGAGTCTAGATGAATAATCCAAAAACCAGAAGCACATCATCCATTTTTTGTGGTTCAACAAAAGGCAGGATTGCATTTGGAATTTTCCATTCTGAGAGAGTGGTTCTATTACTGCTCCACGGTGGCATAGGGAGATAAAAATTTTGGATTTACTAAAGGATATGATATAATCGAAATTATAAAGAATGTGATAACTTATTGCCTTCAATAGAACTTTCAATAGATTGATTATAAGGCATATTTACGCGCCACAAGGAAAAAACTTTTTTCTTTAAAACTTTGAAGCAATTAAGCCAACAAGCGAACATGTAGAAAGCAAAAACGCTATCAATATGCTTCTCCCGTTGTTGAACAACGACTGAGATCAAACCTGGGAACTTCCACTCCAAACAGCACGATCCCACATTTATACCAAGGTGAATCACATAAATATTTCAATTTATTACATTGGAACCAAAACTATTAAATTTTGTTACATTTAAACCAAAAACATTTCATTTCCGCTCCCTTGATTCACGTCTATAGAAATGGTTGTTTAGAATTTTTTTAGGTTTTATTCCCGCTGATGTATAAATATCCTCCACTAGTTATTAAATATTATCATGGTAAACATAATAACAATATATGGTGTACATTCAAATACCTGACAACAATTTTCATTTGTTTGTCTCTCCACTCTGTGGTGTTAATATTTTGATATTAAAAGTCCTAACATTGTTTGTCAACAGAAGAAAGATTTCCATCTTCTTTTCTGAAGATTTCCACTTCGTTTTTCTGCGTGTATATCTGAAAGGTGTGGATACTTGAATGTGTTCTTTAATTTTTTTTAATTTTTTTTTTGCAACATTTGATACGATGTATTTTGTATTAAAAGTCACCCTTAAAGACAACATCTTGGGAATGGTAAAAAAAAGTTTTAAACAACTTTTGTTTTTCAGGCTGTTTATTATGTAATATCATGTTGATATTAAAATATTCTTGGCCATTATTAAACAATTATGAGTGAATGTTGCCTTTCGTGCAAGTACATTTATATTGATGAATAAAGCATAAGATTTTTATGCTTTTTTCGAAGAACCGTAAACATTATTTATTATCGATGAAGTCAATACAATCGCAGAAATAAAAGAGCTGTGAACACGTAAAATCTTAATAGCTATTTTGCATCACTTAGGTATCAATAAAGAAAAGTCGAAGTCTATATTTGCCTAATATGTAAATCAAGTTTTGCTGACTGATATTTCAGGTTTGATAAAATCTATTTTTAAACACCGACAGTTGACCGTTGCATTCCACTTTGTTGGAGCTGATGGAAATTTAGAAAAGTATTTAGGATTTTCACTTTTTCTACTAGAATATGTATGATCTATTACATAAATTTTTTATCGGAAACCAAAGAGCTATAACTGTGCAAAGATCAATTAGCTCATTTTATTCAATAGTTAATAATGCACCATTAAATATTTAAGGGACCAAATGCAAAAATATGTGATAAATTTATCTAGGAAATACATAAGCAAATTGTGATTAAATTTAGATCGTAATGAACTGTGAAAGTGCATTGTGTTCTTGCAGAATCATATATTGTTTTAATCACAGAAGTTAATGTATATAAATTTAAAGTGATATGGTTTCACGCATATTTTTGTCAAGACACAATACAATAGAGAAATTATTTTTGCATGAAAATGTAATAATTCGAATAAATGTAATATGCAATGTATAAACAAGTAATACTTTTATTTGCTTCGATGTATTTTTGCTTGAAATGTGGAAGTCGTACAATGAATCATTTATGGAATGAATTGCTTATAAAATAATTCAATTCTCAGTTACATCAGATTAATAATCGAATTCATAAGTGACTTATTTTCTTAATATTGAATATAAAGAAAAATTACGCTTTATTAATGATTTAAAATTAAATTTTTTTAAGTCTTAGCAAAATTTGTTTTTAAATATTTCTATGTAATACACATTTTATAATTCTGTAAAGTACATGAGATATTTGATTTCATAAAAATCTCTTAATCAAAAATGTATATATATATATATATATATATATATATATATATATATATATATATATATATATATATATATATATATATATATATATATATATATATATATATATATATATATATATATATATATATATATATATATAAATTTAGAAAAATAAAAAAGTACAATTTAAAAATATTTTTCTCTCTTTTAAGCACTTTAAAAATAACAATTTTTCAAAAAAAATAATTAATTTAAAAATTTAGCCTTCAAAGTAAGTTCAGAATACACCTAAGCCGTATAAATGGTTAAATTTTTACTAAATGTGTAAAATGAAGCTTGCAGTGACTTTTTAATAAGCTAAACTGTAACTTTGAAATTTATTAAATAAAAAAACCATAAAAATATATTTAAGAATTATTAGTATTCTAATAACAATCATAGTTGGTATAAAAACATGACAGTATTATCTCTAAAAAAATTCAGGATTTTAAAATAAATATCTCAAGGGTTTTAAATATTTGAATATCGTAATATAATTTAGAAAATTATAAAAGAAAAATAAGTTAAAACATAATGTTGAAATTATTGAAATAAAATATATTCTTACTTATTTGATGATTATGAAACACACATTTATGATTGAAATATAATATTAAAATTTAGACTTCCCCTGAAACATGATTATTTTTAGGAATGTTATGTATCAAAATTTATAAATTATTTTTTGAGAATGAACTATTTAATCTTGAAAATAATTTTCTGTATTATAGAATGATACACAGAACTTACCATCAATGTTAATTCTTGCATTAATGGTAAAAATTTAATTTCATAAATGTTTACCGTTAATCCAAGAATTTGAATACAGATAACAAAAAACAAAAATAAATTTCTGGGAAATATCGTTAACTCTTCTTCCATTTGTCACCCCACAAACTTTAGCTGCTTATATTAATCACGGAGAAATTAATAACTTTGTTTCCATGCAATGTATACAATGCTTCGAGCAACTGAAGAGCAGTAACAAAGGCTATAGCGAGTTGATAGAAAATAGGACACTGCTCAATACCGCCCATTCACGTAAAAGCCAATCTGAAGTTAATAAGGAGTTCAAGTTACAGCCTTGGAAATCTCTGGCTTCAGAAAAATAGGGGAGTGGGGCACAACTATTACTTTGCATAATATTTGTACACTAGGAACTATCACAGATTATTCTCCTCCCTCGCAACAACAAAATGGGACAATGGAAAAAAGTATCACGGCCATCTCCTCTTAATAAGATTCTTTTCGAAAGCTGCTTTTAACCATAACGGAAGGAACTGCAGCTGTGATATGAAAAAGGCAAAAACGCGATGAGGTCTTTTGTGAGATGATAATAGCGAAGGTAGCTTGGCCCTGGTGCCATTATATTAACAGACCGCCAACCAACCCTTTTATGAGGGTAACCGACGCTGAAGGTGCTTCATTCTGGCTGAGAAATCTCTGATAGTGGCTCTTTTCCCCACCTACTCTGTTTTTATTCTTTATAACCAAGTTTGTGAAGGAAATGCAAATAAAAGAGAACTCACGTTGGAAAATATAACAACTAGAGGCCATAATAATAACGGCGCAGGGAATGCGAGCAATATCATTCAATTTCAAAGGTATCTTATAAAAATTATGTACCTTCTATCTTGTCTTCTCTTTGAGATATTGTTGGCTTGCACAGACTATAAACCTGTTTGGATTTTCTTTTTAAGCCTCGAAGCACTTTTATGAAGATTTTCTTTTTACCATAATAAATGCGTCGTGAAAAGTCATTTTTCAGAGCTTAAACTTTGAGCAAAGGATAAAAATAATTACCGAACTTTTCTTTTCCATGTTTTTTTTGTAGTAAATACGTTGATTTTTTTTGTACGTTTTTTTTGTATATGGAAGCATTGAGGTTAGATTTATGTAAATTCTATATTTCTATACAAATATAAGATTCTTATTACTTATTCACATTAAAATAGTTTATCGTAATGCAAATGCTCCTAAAATATGATAAATAAATATTATGACTAAAATGAAAATTATTTCTGAAATAAAATTGATTGATTAGGTGTCAAAAAATTAAGAAATTTTACAGAATTCATTTTTAATAGTAGGAAGGTTAAATAACTGAGATTGTAATTGCGTTGTATAACATAAAAGTTTAAGTACAAATTTTATGTTTTCATATAATTATAAAAAAGAAAGGTGTCAAAATTTCGGAAGTAAAATACAATTTATATATTTTAGGGGCAAAACAAATACTTAAGTTATTAAAGTAATTTTGCTGCCAAAAATTTTTAGTGGATAATATCGTAAGTTATAGTCTAAATGGAGGCGAATCTTTAACTGAATTCTTACCCATACAAACATTTGTGTTAATGTATCAACTAAAAACTAGTAATTATAAGGCAAATTTTTATGCGAAATTTCTTTTCAGTAAAATAATAAAGGGTTTTATATTATTACAGTTAAGAATAATAATTTTAATTTTTTATTTAATCAATTATTAATTTAATTTTAATTAACTAATTTAATATTTTAATTTTTTTACTTAATTAATTAATTTTTTAATAATTAAGATATTTCATCACTTGCAAAAACACACGTTATTTAAGAAAATTATTGATGTTACCTTTTTGTTAAAATAGAATGCATAATACATGCTATTTTAAGTGCTATATTATAATAATAATTAGAGAGAAGTCAATTAATATTTAGTGATTAGAAGAACTATTGTGTCACAATACCAAATATTTATGGTCGCTTTGAATCTATACTCTTATGATACAAGTTTTTAAATTTTTATTTAAAAGAATAATAAATGCATTCATTAACTTAAAATATTTTACACAAATATACTGACAAACATGGAAACTTACGTTGGAAAATTTTCATTAATAAGCAAATTTTAATGCCTTAATTGATATCAGCTGGTTGACCGATTTCTGCTTGTATAAGTCCACAGACAAAATTGTAAAGAGGATTGGAAATGTGAGTGGAATGCATAAGCAGCTGACCTGCAGAGAAAAAAGGTGACATTTCAGATCCCATTTCACTTACTTATTGAAATTGATCTACTTGGACATCACATAGTAGACAAACTAATAATCGAAAGTCTTGAAATTTGTTTTCTTTTTTTTAAATATTAACTACATAAGTCACCTTTTGGAGTTCTCATTCATAGGTTCTTTCCTATTCACTTTTCGCAAGGGAGAAAACTCGGAAAACTCACAAGCAACCCACCCCAATAGACGTGCATGTAGAAGAGCAAAAGCACATCAGCAGTGTTGGTGATCAAACTCGAAACCTTATGCTCTCAAGAACTATGCCCTACCACTAGGCCAAGGTGGGTCAGAATCGATTAACTTAAGCATATGTATTATATATGCATTGGGAATTTTGATAGTATGTGCGAGAAAACAAAATAATTGGATTTCAAGGAAGGAATAGTTTCGTTTTTTTTAATTTTATGAGGTTAAAACAATCGCTTTACCATTAAAAATTTCAAAATAAAGATAAGAAACTATTTAAAATAATATTTCAGTAGTATTGCTATATTTTTAAATTATAAATTTAAGAATGTCCAGTTTGCATTAAAATATTGTATTTTTAATGCTTAACATCAATTGATTTCAGCACATTAACTAAATAGAAAAGGAGAAGGCTATTTAATTATATTTTTTATAACTGAATAATATTTTTTAATATCGTGTTTTCAAAGAAACAACATTTATAAGTATACTTTATTCAATTATTATTTCATATTTGGGAAATTTTCAAAACACAGGAAAAGTTACAGAATAAAAATTTAATGTTTGCAAATTATTAAAATATTGCTTACAAACAATAAGGCTTTACAAACGCGTCAACATAGTATTATGATCATATTTTTTAATTATATAACTTTTTGACACGAGAACACTTTGCATTACTATTTCCACAAAATTCACTGAAGCGTGCTGAAAGTTGCCCGCGCAACAGAAAATATTTTTACTAAACTATATTTTAACCAAAAACCTTTTTGATGTATAACAAAATAAGCCAAAGAATATCATAAGCAGAGGCTATATAAAATTGAGAATTCAGCTGCTAAACTCTCCCATTTCTCATTCTTATCCTTTCAGCACTTGCGGATTTATTCGGAATAAATTTAGTTTAGACAAGCAAACAAACCGCGGCAAAGCTCAAGAGAATATTAAGCGCGATAAGCTTTTCAGACATACCTTTTCTTTCTCTTCATACTTTCAAATTTTGTTCAACTTCTTGAGGCTAGTGCGAAGATTTCCTATAGAGGCAAGCGCCGCTTAGAAATTAAACTTGATCCGCGTACATTTCTTACATTCCTGAGATTTTCTCGGCAGCTAATCAACTGGAAGGAATTCAACAGGACTCCGAGTGCTTGAGATAACATTCATACGCAAGCCACAAAGATTGCCGCCCTGATCATATTTTATTCGGGGAGGCTTCCGCCGCCCTTTGTCCACCGGCCGCAGGGCGAGCCTTCTTGATTACGTCTCTAAATCAATACGAGGGAATTTCATTTCAAAGATGACTAATTTTTGTAATTTTCAGAATAAAATAAATTTATTGATTTCGTGAATGAGAGATTTATAAATAGAAATTTTTACAATTTAATGCATTCACTGCATTTTATTTTAAGAATGATAACTGTTGTATGTTATAGTTGGATTTAAATTTCCAGTTTTTGAATTCAATGTATTAAAAGATATAAAATCGGCTTAAAACGTTTTTACAGAGATAGACATAATAAATAAAATAATTTTCACATGTCGCGTGGTATGAGTACATTTATCAAAGTTACAAAGAAATCAATTCTTTGAATTAAAGTATATCCTTCTTAAATTGGACATTAATGCTGGTCACGTTGTATTATGTTTTTCATCTGGGTTCATATCTCTAAGGGGAGGGGAAGGAAGTGATGCTCTTGTCTTCATCGTATATAAAAAATTTTCATATGTTTCTGGTACAAAAAAGTTACCTTATTTAATTCAATAACAATTTTTTTACTTCAAATTCGCTTGGGAAAATCATTTATGTGGAAACTTTTAGATGCTCAAGAAGTTCGAAGTGTAAGAGTGAGTAATTAAATGGAAGATCGCTTTTCTGAGCATTCTGTCTGTTTATGAATTTTTGTTTTAAGTTTAATCACGATTGGTGCTTTAATAACTATAAATCAATTTTATCATCCAAAGAACTATAAAACTTTTAAATAGCAACAGTAAATAGCAATATTAGTGATTACAGTGATTTGGTTTGTTAGTTTGTTTTTGTTTCTCTCCATGTTTTGCTCATGAGGGATAATTTGACCGGGATCTATGGTTTAAAGTGGATTCCAAACCACAGTGCACACCCAGTTTCTAAGCGGGAACTCATCGCAAGAATGGTTGAACTGAAGAGCAGAGAGCTAACCGGTGAATACAGAAGGTATCTTGAAAAACAATCCAATATTCAATAAAATATAGTAACTAATATTGGCAATATGACTCATAGCAAAGTATGCTTATGAAATCTTGTTTTTATAACTGTCCTCACTTAAATATATGATCATTTTTGATAAAAATAAATATAAAATCAATCAAAAAAACCTACTCAAATATTAATAATAGGTAAATAAGGAATATAGGGTAAACAAATTATATGATAAGGTTTTTTATAGAATAAATTGCATACATTTCACTAGGTATTTTGATTAAGGTAATCAGTTTTATTCATTGGTCAGTAGATAACTGATCAATTTTAGTTCCGAATGAAACAAGTAAAAGCATTCTAAGTACTAAACATTCGATAATCTGATGACAAGAGAATATTTGACTGTAGAACGGGAACGATGAGGTGTCACAGAACAAGATAAACATTTTTTAATTTGTGCTGCCTAGCTCATAGAAAAATGAGATTCTGATGAATATTGTCAAATTAAAATTCCATAAAATCTAAATGTTGAATCAATCAAAGAATATAAACACCAACCCAGTCGTTGAACGAGAGATTCAGACAGAAAAATTTACGATAAAATACCTAAGAGAACAAACTGCATGTCTAAAAATCAATATTTTGATAAATAAGAGTCTCATCCCTGAATAGTCAGTAGAAAGTTGAACACTTTAACTGGTAAATCAATCAAACAAAACTTTAGTGCTAAAAATTTGTCACTTGAAAGAGAAGAGGTATGGAAACATAGTAATAAATGATGAAGCTTCTCTGAGCAAGCTAAATTCTTTTGAATTACTATATTGGTAAATATAAATATTTAACAATTTCATATCTTTTTGAGTCAAAGTGAATAATTTGTAAGAGTTGATGTATTGCAAATATAAGTGATAGTACGATCAACATTGTTTCACCACATGTCGAAATCGAATAGCAGCGGAGAATACCAAGTATACATCATCAAATTGTCACGATTATCTGCCCTCGATGATGGATCTGTTTCTGAAGGTTTTGTGAACTCCATCAGAGCAATAAGTAACAGAAGAAGTTGGATTGAGTTAGATATTTTCTTATAGATTAGTTTGCTCATTTACAGTACAAAATACTTTTTTGATGCTTTCTGTTGCGTAAAAGTTTAGAAATAATTAAAGATTTTAGGAAAGCATCTACTATTTACTTCAATAGATTTTTAATTGGCTTAAAATCATCCCCTGATGAATTCAAGGAACAATTTTACTATTAGTAAGATTGAATTTCTGGTAAGGCATGAAAATGTTATTTGAATTCTAAGTTTTAAATTTAACTGTTTCAATAGTCTTACAAAATATTTTGGAGATATTTTTATAAAAATCAAAAAAATTTTAGGTATAAAATTTTATTTTTAAGAAATAAATAAAAAATTTTCAAAAACGTTATCATTAATGAAACTTTTGATGTCAAGTTAACAAGAGTTATAAATTTACGGTGGTAAAACATAAAAAGTATAAAGTTAATATAATTTTAATAAGGTTTTGAAGTTGAATCGATTTCGACAAACAAAGAACTTTAAATATTATTGCATTTTGCTTAGTAAGATTTAATTTATTGTAAATATTTTGTGCACATTTTTGTCATGGTATCTATAGTAGATTGTTAATATTAAATACCCACCTAAATAATAATGTTAGAAAACAAGCTAAAATTCACAGTGGTTACATTTCTAAGAGTGTGCATGATTAGATTATCTATAAAAACATGATAGGGACATGAAAATAAACCTAAATGATCACTTTAATGCTACACAATGGAAAATAGAGAGCTAGGAAAATATATTTTGAATTCTATAACGCAAGGAATAATACACTTAAAAGTGCTCTGCATACCTACTGTCTATGATGTAATATTCTTTTTATATATTTATACTCCCCATGTTGTTTTACATAAGATTATTTCAAATACACACACTCTCTCTCTCTCTCGTACGATAATTTCAAAGTCATATAAACTGAGGTATTATTTAACAGTATCTTACCCTTGTAAAATATTGCTGTATCGCTTAGTTTACCCATAACAGTTTCCCAAAAATCACAACTTCTTTGTAACATTTATTACGTATGAACCATTCATAAAAAACGAATTGCTTTATTAATGGTTTGGTTTGTTTGTCGCTCAACGGTCATTTTTTGCACACAAGGGCTAATTAGACCGGGACCTACGGTTTCAAGTGGATTCCGAACCAATACAAACACCCACGCCCTATGTGGGATTCGAACCCACGAACTGTTGAACCGATTTCTTTGTTAATAACCTAAAAAAGAAAAAGGACAGATTTGCTTAAAAATGATTAATTGAAGCTCATCAGTATAAGTGCTTTGCTTATCGCATTTAATATGTGTAAATTCTTGCGTAAGAAATGTAAATTATTTTTTTCATAATTTTAGGAAACATTGTTTTGTTTAAAAAAAGTAAATAAAAATTTAAGAGTGTTCTAAAGTTTAAATTTAATTTCATGTGAATTACTATACAAATTTACATAGCTAATCATTTTTCATAATATTCATCACCATAAAACTTACAGGTGTCTGATTATTGTTAACAGGCTTTCTTTCCTCATGGAATTCAATTAGCACTTTATTCAACCTTCTTCGCTAATCTGGGATTATGTCGACATAGGCATGATAAAACTTCTTCAGGAGTTTGGATTTGTTGAAGAATAATTGGTAATTTTTGAGGTTATATACATAGTTTGGTCAACACTAGTGGAAAAAATTAAATAAGCGTTTCCATAAACGCAATTTTTTTGCTTAGTTTTTTTTCTAACGAGTTCAAGATAACTTAATCTTTTTTCTTCGATAAGTATAAGAGATATTCTTTAATGCATTAAAATAAATTAATATTTATCTATACTAACCTAAAGAATTTGAAATATAATTTAAGGTATCAAACAATAGATTTTATGTTTATTTTAAGGCGAATTAAATTTTTTTCTTATGAAAGAGTAATTTATGTAAAGAGTAATTTAAACTGAATAAAACAACACAATGATGCCAATCGTTTTCACCTTATATCTATTCAGTTGAATTAAATATATGAAAGTAAAGCTTATTTTACTATTTTTATATACAAGTTTCTTAGATTTGTATATTTAATTTTAAAAAACTTATTTTTTAAAAGTACCATAGTTTTTGTGAACTATTATATTGTTTTTGAAATGCAAAAAGTATAATAAGCCTTAAAATTACATTAAAACTATTTTTTAATAAACAAAGAATTAATTTAAATTGAAAAGTAAAAAGTTTACACTAAATAAGGAAAATGATTTTAATATAAAAAAACAAAGTTTTTAATTTTACTTAACTCAACTATCGCTATATTTATATTAAAATTTTAAGATTTTAAAACTAATAAATACAATTTGAATAATTTTGGAATTCATGTGAGCTATATAATATATGACAGTATTTTGCTTCAAATATTTGCTATAACAGATAAAGCAGTGCTTCAGTTTAAATTATATTTTGTTATTTAGGCTTGATAAATATATGTCAATGAAATGTTTATTATTTTTTAATTATCATAAGATATATCTTCCTTTAAAGTATTTCTAAGTAAGTAATTATGATATGGAACTATAACATAAGTATATAATATAATTTAAATGCTACAAATAAAACACAACTAAGATTTACGCGTTTTCAATGAATCCACTCTTGAATATTTTCGGTTACATTAAAATCAGTTAATCGTAACTATATGAAACGTGAATATGTAAATCAAATGAAAATTTCCGAGAAATATTATTTATTTGTTTATAATATTAGTTATTAAAATATTCGAAAATGTAAATTGAGTAAAAGAGATAAATTGCTATAATTTCATATAAGTGTGTACATGGATATATAATTTTATATGGATCAAAAAAGTTTTAAATTGTCGATAAAAATGTTTTATATTATGAGAGTATAATATGTATGATAGTAATATGTTATATTTGTTATGATTTTATAGAACTATACGGTTTCAAGAAATAAAATTAAGTTTTTAAAAATGTTTTTATTAAAAAAACATAGTTGAATTCAAGAAATAACAAACTTGTTATCTTTATATTATCTTTATTTCATTTCTGATACTTTTTATACACAGTGACTTTTTGTTCGCTATGTTTTTCTTACATTATTTTTACTTATGAGCATTTCTTCAATACATGAATCTTTTTTAATTTGAATTTTTTTCCAAAACTTAACAAAATGAAGTGCTTATTTAATAAGAAGATTATTCTTAAATAAACATGAAATCAGTTTTACTGTAATTATAGATGATTTAATATTTATAAAATTCCAGAGATATTCGGAAATCATGATAAGATTCAATTCGAGAAGATTTTCGGTTACCCGATCTCTTTCTGAGTCATTTGCTCCGGTTGAAAGAATACGGATTATACACAACACCCCCTACTGCGTTCAACTATTAAAAAAATAACAAAGATTTACAAGCGATCCGTATAAATTATAGAGATTTGCTTAAATGCATCCGTCTTCGTTAAGAGGGAATGAAGTTTAAATTGAAAAAATGAGATCTTAAGACGATATTAAAAGTAATAATCTAAATACCAGACACTGAGGATTACTTTAATGCTGGGTACCAGCTTATTGGGCCTCGTGACGGAGGAGGGCGCTCCACATATGAGTGATGCACTCCAGAGGGAGACACTCTTACTGCAGATTAGTGAGTTATGAGGAGTTATGAGAAATAAAGTCTCCTCGATATTTCCTAGTCACGCATGTTTTCGCTTGAAAGTGAGAAGACTTTAATGCATCACTTCTCAAAGAAACGGAATTTAAGCGCAGAGGAAATGAAAGTCCATTTGTTCGCGTTTGTGGGGAGGTGAAGCGCACATTTCCGCTGTATTAAGTGTTGCTTTCGCACCGTGGGTCATGCTTAATCCCCCACACTTTAAGACAGACATCATCTATTAAACTTACATTGATTTCGTGTCGGAGTAGTTGTTTTTCGAGCTTACACTCAGTGTCTGTGTCCAATACCTTTTGCCACTGGTAGGGATTTTCGTTTGGCGAATCGTTCGACAAATCTGGTGCTGATGATTAACGCAATAATCTTTTTATTGTTGTCGTTCATCTAATGCAATATCAAAACTTCACGAACATTTAGAGTCCCTTCGCCACTTTTGGAGGCAATGAAATAAGGATTATAGAACCCAGATGAAAGAATTTATTTTGCACTCATTTCTATTATTAATCATTCAACATAATAGAAGTAGATTTATGAAAAAGGTAGAACGAGCACAAATAAGCCTTTAATAATCGCTTTTAGCGTTATAAATTTACGTTGCAACAGTATTAAAAGTTTTATAAACTTATTTGGATTAAATTAGTATTTTGAGATATTTTCATTTGCTGACTTAATAGATATATTGGAATTTTTTTTATTTAATTATAAAACTTAAAAAATGCTATATTAAAACAATAAAACACTCATAAATTATGACACAAAATTATTAAGTTGTACATTGCATTTTATAGTTCAGATACTATGGATTTTAATAAAGTAATTATTTTAAGTTTAAAAATATTTAGGAGTTACATCCTTTCCAGAGTTCATAGTCAAGCCACTCTTTTTAATAAAAAAATAAAATTTTAATTCTAAACAAGACAAAAACTATGTCATGTTTTCAGATCTTGTGTAATTCACTTAGTGTTGTCATGTAAACTTGTTTATTGAGGAAAATGAAAATGAAGCCACTTGAATAAGAATGAATATCATTATTTGATTGTGATTAAAACATAATTATTTTTATGATTCAAGCTTGCGACAATTTAAAAATAAATAGAGTGTACTAATGGGCCAAGCATCCAGTGATAAATGCGTGCATTGGCTTTCAAGGAAAAGCTACGATTTGGAGAAAAAATGATATTTACTATTTACTTAGTTTTGTTTGCAAAGTTTCTCACCACGAAATGAGGGTTTCAGGTGTATATCAGAAAAAACTAAATTAAATAAGGAGTTCCACGCTTGAAAGTTTCTTTCAGTTATAAAGTTATTGAATATAGAAACTTGAACTCATTTCATCCGCGTTGCAAAGCAACCGCGTTTGTCATCGGCGATTTATTGGAAAAAATATAAACAAACACGTTAGACAAGGTAAAAATTACTTTTCTTCAGAAATTGAAAAATGTCGTTATTTTTTAAAAAAATATACTGTGGGATTATTGGAAGTAAGGAAAGCTTGATGCTGTTAGCGTTTCTTTTATATATATTCCTAATTTTAAAAAATTAAAGAAAAACCCCTCCCCTCTATACTTTTGAAGCAAGAAAATTTCTAGAGCAGGACAGGACCCTAAAAATTAATTATAACACAACATAAACAAATTTACAAGGAATTCAAATCAGCGTTCATAATGGTTTACATCAGTAACAAACTTTGCGAGTAAAGTTTCGAATATAAAGATAATTTTAACTTAAATTTAGTCAGAAATAAAAATTTTAATACAATTTTTGTTATTTTTGTCTTTCTCAATTTAACTCACGATAAGTATTTGGTGGATAAATAGAATAAGAGATTTATATTTATATAGATTGATGTACGGAAAACGTGATGTATTCATTATGGCTTCTTATCTTATGACTCGGAGTTTACCGATAAGTGTTTATTGGTAATGCACTTCTTACGTAAATGTCTAAAACAATTTCTGAATTTTTCAATCCAGATTGTCAATTGATCTTGAATACTACAGATACGATGCAAACAAGTGAAATTCTCATACATTGACTGTAGTAATATCATGCCTTTAGAAAATGATAAGCACTCAAATTCAAAACATGAAAACCATTCGAACTGTGTTTGACATACTGATAAGAATTTTGCTCTCAATCTCCGGAAAATATTCAAATTAAATTTTGTATTCCCTATAAATACATGGGAATTAAAATCTTCTTTAGAATAGGATGAAACTTTATAAGAGAAAAGTATCAATTATATAAGGTATCATATGAGTCATAATATCGCGCTTAAAATCATATGACATTTGATCAAGATTTGTGCATCCAAAACCGATTTAAAACCCAGAGATTGTATTTTTTCAGAGCAATTTAAATGCACTGAAATTGTAGTTTAGACAAGCACATAATATATATATATATATATATATATATATATATATATATATATATATATATATATATATATATATATATATATATATATATATATATATATATATATATATATATATATATATATATATATATATATATATATATATATATATATATATATATATATATATATATATTATTTATATATATACACATGTTTGTACATATTTGATTTTTTTAATGTGTATGTAAGCAGAAGATAAATAAAATAAATAGTATGTTACATTAGTGTGACGCTTTCAGGATCAAATAAGACCAATTGCTAGTTATGATGACTACATATCACAGTCCAATTTTCAAAGAATAAAATTGATTTAGATTGAAGCTCTGTAAGAAAAATTGCTTCATATAAGAAGAGTTTTAAACTGGAAACCAACATTCACAGAGACGTGAAGTGTGTCTAAACATTATATTCAGAAGAAGTAATTCAAAAATGTCTGAGAGGGGAACTCCATTTTTTCAAATTAATGAATGCATTTCGCCTCCACCCACAAGAATAAATGGGATCTGTTATACTTTAAAAAATTCAAACTTCTTTTTAATATCAATTCAGATTTGATGGATTTAATATGAAATTTCGACTCGTGTTACTATTTTTCACTTTTGATAGTGATTCAATCTTTCTGCAAGCAGGAGAAAAGGATATAGCTTAACCGTACCTTATATTGCTTCATATTTTTGCTGCCATTCTATGATTTCGGATAGTATTTCAATTTCTGAAGGAGATTTTTCGATGAAATATTGCTTTTGTATGGAAGAAACGATCTGAATTAAATGAGTAATATGCTTAGAATGAAAATGAAATAGATGTGCTAAAAAACTTACCTAACCATGAGATAAATTCATGTTAATGAAGTGTTTCAAAAAATAGTTCATAATTAAGTTTTATAAATTAATGTGATACTATATTTCATATTTTGGTATTTTTCTGTTGTAAGGGCACATTCGGAAATAAGTTATTGTATACAATGAGAAGCGCATTACGATGATTTTCTTCCAATATTTGATAGCTTACTCAAATAATTAAATAAAAATTTGCCAGAATATTACTTGGATACATGTGTACAAAGAAATAAATATTGCATAAATTCCATAATAGCTATATATAAAACTTATTGATTAGATTAGGAAGTTTAAACAAAGAAAAAATATTTTTATAAGCATTGCGTATGTATAATAAAGTATAAATATGTTTACAAGAGAATCCCCCGATTTTTAAGCTTTCATTTAGTCAGTTTTCGTTGATGTAGTTTTCACTTAACTGTTGATATAAAGGTATGCAACCAGTCTCTTATTTAAAATGTTTCAGTCATTGTTTAATGTAATTTTATTTTACTTGTAAATTTATTTTCCACGATACACAGTTCTCTCTCTCTCTCTAGTAGTTTTCATAGAGAAATGAGTATTTCCTAAAACCTTGGATATTTATCAATGGCGTAGGTGAAATTGGTAACCTAGAGTCATGACAGTGGTTTTTGGAGTGAAAAGGACTAGTTTTGATTTTACTTGTTACTGTGCAACAGGTATTAGTTTGGAGTTTCTGCATACTCATCTTTTGGGGCAGGTGCTTAAGAGTTCTACAGAATTTTACGCTTACGTTCTGTGACAGCAGCCATACGTCAATGAAAACTATTTTTGGAAGACATGTATTTTCAGCTTTTATCAGACAGAATTATCTGCTATGATATAAAAGTTATGAACGAGGATGAGATTGTTTCACGAAGTTTCTCTAGTTTTAAATTTATTAAACAGTTTGCTGAAGTAAATTGTCAATTTTTCATAGTTAAAGTAGAGTTATTTATCAATGAATCAGTAGAAATCAAATCTATGTGAAAAAATCCTTATTCTATCTATCTTATGAATTTTCTCTAGGTAAGAATTGAGAATGGCAACGTGGAATGGAAATAAATTCAAACATCAAGATGGTGGTCTTTGGATAAATTAAAATAAAGACAACGTTTGATTGGAACTTTTGAACACAGTTTGTAATTAATTTAAATAACAAAACTCTATTTAGCTTCATTATAAACTTATTTCTCAATGAACACCATTCCAGTACTCTGCTTGCTTCAAGAACGGAAGTGTGTGGTTCTTTCCTTCTTTTAAAATTGCCATCTCTGAGGAATCGCTGGTGATGGACATTTAGAAGGCATCAGATCTGTCTTCTTTCTGCATAATTATAGTGTAATTTTCCTTAAAATGTTTCAATACCTACTTTTTTTCAACGATTTTTGAAAACGTATTGTTTTTGCAGAATGTTGTGAACAGGCTATAATTTCTCCCAATACGTCAATTATTGGAAACGCATTGAAAAGCTACTTCAGAATTTAACAACATTTTTAATTAAAAGTAACTTTCAAGCATTTCACAATTCATTCAAATAAATATATACGAGAGATCTCATTTAGTGGTGATGAATTGCGTTTTCAACAATGCTAAGTAAATATTGGGTTCTTCGGAAAGTCATTTCGTTTTTCATGAAAATAAAAAACGTGCAGCAAAAAAGTATTGTATTGCATTGCACATTATCTAGTCCAATAGCTTTTACCATCTTTCTGGTAGTAGCATGATTGCACAGTCATAAAGTGGTTGGTTTTTACTAGTAAAAAGCTGATCCATGTAGGAAAAACGAAATTACTTTCCAAACAACCCAACAGTAAATATCCTTATTCTCTAAATCACGTTTTTAATTAAAAGATAAGTAGATTTTTTATACTGAAAGTCACAACATATTGTATCTATTATTAAAGTCACAACCTATTGTATAGATCGACTCGCAAGTATATTCTGTGATAAATAGAGTATTTTATGTGCATATTTTACGAAACTTATCCTTCAAGTGTGATTGCTAAAATCGCAAGATATGCTTTAAAAATGTCTGAAATAAAATTTTGTATTTTATTTCTTTTTTTATATATTGGAAGAAACGTAAGCTTTTTCTTCCGAACTCTTACAAAAATCAATACTTATCAATTGTACGCACATTTATTTTTTAAATTTTGTTTTAATATACATTTGTATTAAATTTTCATAGTTTTCTTCGAGAGTAAAACTATTTTACAATGTAACATACAGTTAAATATTTCCTCAAAATAACTTTAATGAAGTTTACGCTTATGAATAAAAACGATAAATTTCTGTATATAAATATACAAAAGCTAAAATTGTTTTACATCAATTCTAATTATATGCCTAAGGCGCTATAAGGAGATTAAATGTTGAATCCCACACAAAACAAATTTATTAAAAGTCAATTATTTTACAGATGAAATCTGCATTATTACAAACTAATATCCAATGGTTTCTTAAAGTATTCGACTTAAACATTCATTATAGTTCGGAAGAAATTGTTGTGAAAAATAAAATTGCTCTTCTGTATTTCAGTAGGAGACAACACGATATAGGTTTGGAAAAATGGATCCCATAAGAAACAATTTTAAGAGCTGTTTAATTTTGTAAATAGTGTGTGTTTGCAAACTTTTCAAGTACACCTAGAGGCATGTAAGCTCCATTGAAAAGTGTTCAATCAGGCATAATCTCTTTGAAAGTGAAAAGTTACGTTGTTTATCTTTCTAAAAGGTGTTAGCTTATAAAGAATGGAAAAGAAAATTCAAATTTAAATTTCTCCTTTTAAATGAGAAGATAAGAGGAAATTTTTAAATATTCTATTGAGGAAATAATATACACGAGAGTTAGAATTTCTCATGAATCTAAATAGCTGAAAACTTTCACTTAGATGTCTAGGTTTCCCACTATATTTTAATATATAAATAGTATGTACTGGTCGATTTTTGTGTTGTGAGTTTATACTCATTGAAATTATATATATATATATATATATATATATATATATATATATATATATATATATATATATATATATATATATATATATATATATATATATATATATATATATATATATATATATATATATATATATATATATATATATATATATATATATATATATATATATATATATATATATGTATATATATATATATATATATATATATATATATATATATATATATATATATATATATATATATATATATATATATATATAATTTCAATGAGTATAAACTCACAACACAAAAAATAGACCAGTACATACTATTTGTATATTAACATTTTTATATCAAAAACTAACATAACCCTAAAACTATCATTTTAATAAAAAATATAGCTTGCTTACTTTATTCGTTAGCATTTATACTAAGGAATTTCAATGAGTTTGAGTTAATAAAAATAAATTTTTATGAACACACAATATATTTGTTCGAAGCATCATATGTAATTTTGGATAGGATAGTTTTATTCTTCCAACTGAAGTAACATTTTGGCTTAACTCCAGTCACACACTAGTCATTTCAGTTTCACTGCTATAATCCTTGTATAATAATTATTTTTTGTATTCCTATTGTTTCATATCCATTCGATTCAAATTCTTAGAATAATACTTCAATGGTGATCTATATTTTTTTCATCATATTAAACTTTAATTGTATTTTTATGTGAAAAATGTGTTGAAAAATCTAATCATTTTTCAAGTAATTTTCAATGTTTTAATTTCGAATTACCAATAATAGCTTATTATTAGTTACCATCAGAGTGATGATGAAACACAAAATGCATAGACATTTTAAGGAAGAATTACCGCATAGATTTCAACCCTGTAAAGAGACAATGAATTAAAACCATGGAAAATTGTTGAAACGATTTCTGTGAAATTTTTTAATTTCTTCTTAGATCGAAATTTCATTACTTACAGCAGCTTTTGGATTTAATTTATTTGTGTATAAAATGTGTTTATATATACGTAAGAAAAATAATGTTTAGCTATAAAACAAATTATTATAAGCTTTAAATATGTAATTAAAATTAAATTTGTTGAAAATTGATTTTCGAGTTTATTATATGAAATCTGCGAACTTAAATTTTTAAGTTGAAGAAGCAATAATGTCTTTTAAATGAAATATAGTAGACTTATGGAAGTAGATTATTCTCGGAACAATTTTATAAAAATATATCCCATAAATATGATGTAATCAATATTATGAATAACCATGCTGTTCTAAAATCTTTTTGGTTTTATGAACTACTACATTTTTCTATTTTATCATTATTTGTAATATATATATATATATATATATATATATATATATATATATATATATATATATATATATATATATATAAATATATATATATATATATATATATTATACATACTGATAAATATTAAATTTAAAATAAAGATTTTAAAATCAAAAAATGCATGTATTCTCAGTATTCTTTTGTTTATTCCAGCTGTGTTACTTTAATTAATTATGAGTTACAAAATATTTGTTGTAAATATTTTATTTCAATTCCTTTTATTGCAAACAAGCATTAATTATTCACCTAACCTGAGGTATGCTCAATTCATTTCCTTTCAAGACTCTCCCTCTTTATTTCCTAAAAAACCAGTGTTAAGTGTGTGTCCTGATTGCATTACTTGGGAATCTTCTCCGTATTGTCGTAAACGCTGAGAAGAGAGGCTGCATTTTCCTTTGTTGTCAACGGGTGAAAGCTTTCCAACCTCCACTCATTTCTTCTGAATGAGCTTTCAACGGCTGATTATCAGGAGAATGTCAGGAAGCTTAAAAGTATTCAATATGAGACTTCTCCTTGAAAGCATACCTTCGCATTTTTTGAGCCAGAGAGCTAATATTCTCGCTTTATGAAGCAATTATCCATAATTTCCACTAACTCCTTTTATGATCTCCTAGAATCGGAAAGGCTGGGCAAAGATTGCTGCCGCTGATAATCTTGCACATGAGGAGGCGAAATCTTTAATCGAGTCTTTGTGAAACTGCTTTCTTGTGGTTTCCTTCCACGGTAGTTTTCAGTTTCAATAGCTGTAAAGGAGATAGCTTTATTATGTTTTCAATATAAAAGATGAGGTACTACTGATATGAACAGCAACTTATATTTATCTATTATAGATGCTTACAATAGTGCAAGCTCTGTTAAAATAATTTTACATTTTATTCGTTGATGCATATTACTTAATGAAATTGAGCTTATGCATATAATTCTTAAAAATATCAAATTAAAATATTGTATTTAATGACATGCTGAAAGTATTGGTGTGAATTTTAGAAAAACAATCTTTTCTGCAGTAAAGGTGTGAATCAGTAAATTCTATTTTTAAATTAAAAAAGAATAAGGTTTGTTTAAATTTTCTGAAACTTTCTTAATGCCGCTTTATTGGGTATGTAACTTGTAAACTGCAATTTTCAATTGTTAAAAATCATTTAAACGCACCTAAATAGTATAATAAACACCTTTGTCACGAAAAATACTTCCATATTATCTTTATTTAAAGAATAAATACTTTTTAATATTTATTTTTTATTTAAATGCGATGTTTTTTATTTAAATACATACGATTCTTCAATTTTTTAAAAAAATTTCAATTTTCCTCCCGGAAACAAATTTTTTTCTTTTATGTTTCTGTCTAGTTTATTGCTTCTTATGCATTCATTTTCAGAAAATGATATGAAAATAAGTGAAATTTTGAGATGCGTTTTTTAATTTTTATTACTAATGTTAAGATTACTAAACAGCATTTTTTATGTTTCTTATTTATTTCAAATTATTCTATCACAAACAACGTTTAAGACACTTTTTATTTGGAAAAACAAAAATACCTCCCTGTGCGCCAAGAAATATCACACACGGCCAGAATGTACAAAAAGGGTACTATATAATAACAAATTTAAGACAATAATATCAAAATTTTTTAATTTTTTAACCTACTTATTAAAAGTAAATTAATATGAAGAAAATTACTGACTTTGAGATTTACAACTATAGACAGGTTTAACAAGATAGTTTTAAAAATAATTCGAAAGTCTGTTGCAAGAATTCTTATCCTAATTTAGTTCTGGGCTGTAAAATGGTTCATACGTTAAATGTGGTGGATCTTCATAATGTAGAAATAATGAATTAAAATTATTTTTCATCATTTACTTTAAAAAATGAAATCTATTGAGAAATCGTTTCAAACTATTCTGAATTTTTTATATGGTCAAAATGATATGGATCGTATGCAGTTTTTAGAAATTGAAGAATAGACTATGACTGTGTGTTGAAGTAATTTAACAACTGACATTTCTATTATTTAACTGCTGAAAATCAATTGAATATAAAGGAAACAAAATTCTCAAAATAAGAGCTTTGTCAGAAAATTATTTTAGAAACTCTGATGAGTAATTCTGAAAGTTTAAAAAATATTTTTTGAAATAAAATTATAAAATTAAATTAATTTTTCGCTAAAAAACATTATAAATATTTCCTACATTTTATCTTTTGAATTAACATATAAATATAAATTTGTAAAACTATTTTGGGTTTTTGCTTCATTTGCATTCATTTTCGTAAAATTAATTTCAATTTTAGAAAAAATTCTAAATTTTCTTTGTTTGCTATTGCAAAACTTTGATAACAAATTTGGCATAAAATGAAGATGATTGCATTTATTTCATATCTTTTTCTTTGAAGTAAACGTAGATTTATAAGGAAACTTTGCCAACGTATTAATATGTAGGGTTTTATATTTTTTATATATATTGATTGAAAACACAAAGATATACTTTAAATAAACAAAACTATGAGGTCAAAATTGTAGTGAAATGCAGCATTCAATCTTTTATGGTTACGATTTAAGAAAAATAAATTATTTTTTATATTTACAGTCTAAAAACACATTTTTCTATGTAATGAGACCAATTCATGAATAATCTAACACAGGTTCATAAAGTGATCAGTGAATTGATTGTTATTATTTTCGATATCGTTATTTGCTTTTTATGCTTCTAGCTAACATTTGGGTATGCCTTGAGCCTGTAATGAGAAGACTCTTAGAAGAAAAAGTGATCTTACTTTAACCGCTGTTGAACAACGAAATACAGGATGATCTTTTTTAAAGTGACAGTGTTTGGAACGTCCTGTAGCGCGATCTAATAGCCGAAATGACACCAAACTTGGTATTTAGACTAATCAAAACACGAGAAAAAATTCCGTAAAGAAAAATGTTTAGTTCCAAAAGTCACCGCTAGATCATTCTATGGCGCTGCTGTCGCTTACAAAAACGAGAATTTGCATAAAACACGGGTATCAAAGTTAACAAAATGCAAATGTTGTGCGATGACAGTGCCAGTAATAGCGGATATAAAAGCAAGTAGTAGACAGCTCCGACAAATAATCTCAGCTGAAGTAAACGAGCTTCAGGTGCCATGCCTCTCACGTTACCGGAACGTGCGCTCATGTTGGTGGAGTATCAAATTTCCCTATTCTAAAGGATAACATAACAAAGACGATGCGGAATATTCCTCGTGATACGTTACGTTCGGCTGTGGAGAACGCTGTGCGCAGAATGCACAGTGTTATTTCCGAGAACGGTGCTCACAATGAATGTGGTCTAATTCCTCACCGGGGAAGTTAATATAATAAATAAACATTAATAATTTAACTGTGTATGATTGTATATGTTAGTATTTTTCTTTTCTCACATTATATACAATTGCAAAGCTCCATAAAATGCCCTAGCATTGATTTTTGGGACTAAATTTTTTTTTCACGGAATCCTTTTTCCCTTGTCTTGATTAGTCTAAATACCAAGTTTGGTGCCATTTCGGCTATTAGATCGCGCTACAGGACGCTCCAAACACTGTCACTTTAAAAAAGATCACCCTGTATTTTTCGCCTTTGGTTTCTTCATGCCTATTTGTCCGAGTGAAAATACTCGTAAGTTTTCCATAGTTTATAACTAGTGACCCGTAAATACTATTTCGCTTTTTCAATGAAAAAATATCCCAGAAAATAAAATACTGTAGATAGTTAAAAGTTACAAAATGTTTCAGCACTTGAGATATCCATTACACAGTGCCAAATAAAAAGAGGATTTTTATGATTCTCCGTTATTATGAAAAGTTAGGGATAAAAATAATTTATTTTTATAAATATTCTTCTTTATTTGCCTTTCCCCACACACATTTCAAAACACTCACAACATCACAAATCCTGTGATCATATAGAATCGTATCAATTAAGCGAACATCATTCGCTTGGTCAAATAGTTCGAATTTAAGAAAAATGTTTTAAATGAACGGTTGCTTGCATTGATAATTTTTAAACATATTTTCCAAATAGAACAAATTCAATGAAACTGTAATGGAAAACTTTTCTCAAAAAAGTGAGTCATCGCTTATTTATTTTTAGTTAATATTAATAAATAGGGTCTTAACTGAATATAAATAGAAGTCAAATATAAGCAGCTGAATATTAGAAAATTTCAAATTTAAGCGATTTTACATGATCTTAATAACAGATATGTATTTATATTACAATGAAGTAAATTTTTTTAAAAAAATAGCTTTTTATAAAATTAGAAACATGCATGTGTAAAATATTCTCATGTATTCAAATATATTATCTTTGAAACAGTAGAACTGAAATTATGTTTAAATTTTAAAAGAGGGCTGCATTACTATTAGAATATAAAAGCGTATTTTTTAAAACAATTTCTTCTAAATCGGGCGCATATATTTGAAAAAATAATTAAAAAAACTCTCACCTGTAGATGTAGGTTATTATTTCTTCATTATTTTTATATGTTGTAGATTTCGTTTAAATGAATTTTCAAGAAATATACCAATATAATTGGCCTTTAAAGCATAAATATATTTACGCGCGCGCAGTTATTTTAAAAAATGCTAAGGATGAATATATATTAAAGCAAAACTCTTTAGTAAGATCATAAATGTAGATTAGACTGCATCCTTATTTCTTAAGCCTTAGCGATTAAGATTTATAATAGACTCAAATATTTTTACTGTTCTTTAAGAGAAAAATAAAATTTTAATAAGAAATTTATGGTGAGTTTTGATACAACACTATAATTTGAAATGCATTTTAAAACAACTTTTTCCGATAAAAACAACTGCATTTTCTTAATGGATCTATAGATACTGAATCTTGTGAAATATTAAAGGGAACAGGAAACTCCCATTAGCATAGAGTTTAAATCAATCTTTACACAACAGAGCCCTCATTGTGCTTATCTTATTACTTGATAGCTTTTCAGAGAAACTTTGCAGATAATTGAAACCAGTAATTTCGTAAGGATCTTCAGTAAATTGAATTTCTTGAAAATGAGATAAAGGCACTGGATAATTCTCAATCTAATAGTTTTCTAAAAATTCTTGGCATGGTGAAGGATAAACTGTTAGGTACGATGAATTGATCATCAATTATTGCAGCAACATTAATTTAAGAAGTTGTAATTTCTATTCCTATATAAAATTATAAATATTTTTGTATAGCAAAAATACTATTTCAATTACTATTCGAAGAAAATGTCTAAATAAGTATAAATCTGATTATACTTATTTAGACTGATTATACTTATGATCGTTATTGTCAAAAGCATTGCTAAATTTCTTTTTCCATATGTTTACAGAATTATTACTTTGTCCAATGAATGTTTAGAAAATTAAAATACAGCTTAAAAATAAAAAAAATAAAATTAAAGATATTTCGGCACAATATTTCTGCTATATATAATTAAACTTAATTGTAATTTTTTTATTTATGAAAATTTTCTTAATTTGTAACTAATTTTTAATGCAGTTAAGGCATTTTTGTCGGGAAAAATGTTTTTTTTTTTAAATAAATTTTTCTTAGAATCTTTCCTTGTAACGAATAACTACATATAAAAACTGGTTCTTTTTTCATCACAAGATAACAAGATATAAACATTTTTACTAATCCACGCACTGCATACAAGCATTTACAGATCATACCAGTTTTATTTTGTATAATTTCCCTCACCATTGAATAATAATAGGATGAGACCAAAACTAACAGCGCTTCATTCAATAAGTTATTTAATATGGGTCTTCAAAAGAAAAGAATGAAAATAAGTATCGATTTGGCTTAAACTGCTAAGAAATTGCTACTATTATTCTGAGTTTGTTCGGTAAGTAAACATAACCGTCTTTTGAGTGACAACACATCATATTTGCTTAAACCGAACAAACTATATCCTCATCAATAACACTGTCACACGAGAAGCTGAAACTTGTTTAGATGGATGACTTTGACCTGTAGCAAATACTAGATCCATCATAAGCAATACAAATATGGTTATTAAGTTAACCAATTGCATTATGTAGCATAAAGATCTTAGTAAAAAATGTGTATACATTGTCATGGAGTGCATGATGTTTCCCATTATATTTTTCTCCGTTTAATTCAGTTATTTATTCCTTCTTTAATACTTATTCTCTCCAAAGCATGCAATGTTATTTTGAATTATGGGGATAACAGCTTGTGCTTTGAATATATTTTATGAATGTTTTTTTTTCTAATTTCTATATATAAAATATTATTTTGATTTCTATATTTATGAATTTCACGTCCAACCAGAGAAAATATTCTTCATTCGTTCCAATCGAATTTAAACAGCACACATAACTCGTATTCTTTATTTACAGAAAGACTACTATGAGTGATGATGAAAGGTGTTTTCGTGACTGGAAAACAACGAATTCTGTAACTGTTCCAAGTAAAAACTTCATTCTGAGAAGTTCTATAAATGATAAAAGCTTCATAGTAATCCAATGTCCCTCTGCTGGTGTAGCTTAGAGAGGAGGGGTGCCAGATCAGGTGTCGATCTTATTACTTGACCAGGGTTCAAATTACTAGGCGATTCATTGCATTCATAGGCTTAGGTTGGTAGAAATACGCAGTTCGTAATTTATTGCTGTAACCTTATTTACGTGTATTGAAGAAAGACGATGAAATTTTGTATCATCTTTTGTATCATCATCAAAATTTAGCAGACAGTCTAAACTTCTGTTAAAACGCATAAGATACACTCGTGATTGACACAAAAATGTTCCTATATGGCAATGCCTTTTTAGTGACTAACCTGAAAATAGGGAACTAAAGATCTTTCATCCCGAAAAGCTATGTCCAGTCATTATGCCAAAAAGAAATTTTGTTTTGAATGGTTAATATCTTTTTGTGCTGTAAGAAAATTTATGACCAATGAATTTCTTATAGTACATTTTTTCATTCAATATTATTTAATCCTCATACGTGATCGCACTAAGAATATAAATGGTAGATTCACTACCCACTTTGAAAATATAGATGTCATGCCATACATTGCATTCAAATTCACCATAAATGAATTTTAATATCAAGGAATTAGTAATACCAACATTTATTTTTACATCGTATCTCATAGGGAAAAACCCACTCTTCGACGAAGAAAGTTTCAGGCTCAATTCCAGTAACTGTTGAATATTAGATATAGATATGTATTTTTTATCTGCAAGTTCACAAATTGGAGTGAGTATTAGGGAGTTTCACGAGCTCTATTCCAAAAACATATCTGCGAAAACTCTTCTAAAAGGATATCATGAGATAGATGTCGTAATGTCTTTCAACAAAGTTCAGCAATTAATTTATCTACTGTGATAAAAAATATATGTAGCATATACAAATGAATATTCATTGAGATTTTCAGTGCGAAAAATGACTAACCATTTGTGAATCATTCCCATACGGTTATAAGTGAAAGAGAGTTGTGAACACATAAATATGATGATAGATCGAACGATCAAGGAAATGCTATTCACCAAATGCAAGCGATAAATGACATTGCTTTGCTCAGAACAAATACTAAAATACCTATGATTCAAAAATACACAGTAGAATTTCATACTACGGTGGTAATATCTGTATTGCGAGTGATATCTCTTTAATCTGATTGCCCTGTTTCCTTGTTTTTTGATATGAAATATTAGTAAATATTTCGAACACATATAATCCTTAAAAAGATGATATACTAGATGCTTATTTACTCCTTTATGTCACTACAGTTAGAGGTAATTTCTTCTCACAGAAAAACAATGCATATTCTTTTGCAGGAAGATCTCACTAAATTTAAACTCTCTTCATCTTGCTTGAGAGGTTCTGAAGAAGTGAAATCCAGCTTTACCTCCTGAATGCTTTGCTGCACTCTAATTGAGTTTCTCCCGAATAATGGCTCTCCTTGCCTGTTCTTTTTCAAAATTAATTGACAGTATAGCACATCGATATAAGTATAATACTGTTATTTGGAATAATCCTCTACTTCAAATTAAATACAATTTCTTATCGCTATGTAGTCACATCTAATAACCATGCCTGTGTAATTTTACTTTTATGTGAACCATTACACCCACACACACAGACACAAACAGACAGACAGACACACACACAGACAGACAGACACACACACACACACACGCACAGACAGACACACACGCACGCACAGACAGACAGACACACACACAGAAGACAGACAGACACACACACAAACAGACAGACACACACAGACAAACAGACAGACACACACACACACACACACACACACACACACACACACACACACACACACACACACACACACACACACACACACACACACACACACACACACACACACACACACACACACACACACACACACACACACGCGCGCGCGCGCGCGCGACGGAAATTGAACATACAAGTTTTTGTACTGAAAGCTAAATCATTAATTAATTATCCATCAGGTTAGCCAAGCGTGGTGGGCAATAGAACTTATAATAGAGAATAGTATAAAACTACTTCTATAATTTGTAAAATGTTTCTTATAGGGCTTGATATTTTTCACTTTGAAAACCAACTCTTTTGACTTTCGGGGTCTATTTATCTCTTTTAAAGTTAAAACTTGTAAAAGAACTCTTTCATGCAAGAAATGACGACACATTAATCTCTTATGTAATTGGAAGATTACTTTTATAAAAAAGCAGCTTGTTAAAAGCTCTCTAATGTACTTTTATTATTTCTTTACAAGAAAATTACGTCATTTCCAGGGTGAACTTTCTAAATTAAATCGCTGTTTTCAAATTGCTTTATTAGGATCTTATAAGCAGTCAGACTGTAAAACATTAACTCTTTAACGAACTTCTAAAAATAAACCTTTACGAATACACAAATCTTTTGAAGCTGAGATATTTTTAGAAGCAACTCTATGCCACGGGTACTTCGAATACCTAATTATGCATTTAATGTCGTGGATAATCTGGTAAACGCAATCTCATTGAGTTTTAAGTATGTTTTCTCTTTTTAAAGCACAGTATTTTTTACGCTTGTTACTTAATGTGCATTTTTATTTAAATCTTTAATGCAACTTTTGTATCGATAGACATCCCACGTAAAACGACATGAATGCGAGTGAGGCTTCGGAAGCGAAGCTAGTTTCTTCATTAAAAAGAGGTAATTGCGCGTAAAAAAACAGACTGAATATCTTTCTTTTTTTAAATATTCAAAAATTAAAAAAAGGCATTTTAAGTGAAAAAAGAGGCTGTGTAAAAAATTATTGCAAAATAAATATTTATTCATGCATTATTCAATGTTTTATTTTAATAATTTATTCTTAGCTTTTGCTGCGTAAACATAAAAAATTTCAGAGTAACATTTTATTACTGTGCTTGTATGAATTCTTTTATTTTTGTAGGCATATGTATAATTTGAGTTTATCTTTATTATAACTTCTATGAAACATCAACAGAGAGTACTACTAAACATCCTAATCATCTGATACCACGGAGTGGGCCGCTTAATTGTCGAAGGCAATTGGGAATCGTTTTTAATATTCAACGAATTTTATTGCCTTTTATAAAAAGTAAGACATATTTAACCGTCGCAAAGGAGGAAACGCAGAAAACTCTAGTTCTTTTTCCGACAGATATACATTCTCTGTGTGTGTGTGATTGCATAAATAAAACACTCATCTCTGTTTCTCACCAATATTTGGGATCGAACCCAAAATCTCCTATTCCGAAGAAGCCAGACCAAGAGTTAGGCCATGCAAAGATCTTATAGTATAACTGAAAGTCTGATTATTAGGAGTCATCGTAACAAATATCATAACGGCCGATGGTAGTTGAAAGCTTTTTTGATATCCAAAGCGTATTTTAGCCTTCTTTACAATAGACAGTGAACTGTATTTACATATTATTAAGTATGAAACGCATCTGTAAGGAGAAATGTATTAGGGAAGCACTCAACTCTAAAGATATGCATGAAAATGCAAAGACACCACACCATATCGTGTTGTGTAACAGTGATCTGATTTGAACCTAGGACCTTTCACTCCAAAGAGTGTGATCTTACCACTCAGGTATGGTGAACCCGAATACATCTATTGCTAGTTGTTTATAACTGAGAAAAGCACCATAAATGAACATAACACTCTAAATGAAGCTAACTGAATAATTGTTTTAAAAATTAGGCCATTAAAATTGCAGTATCAGTAAATGATTTAAAACTTCCATTGAAAGTAAGCAAATTCAGACAGAAGTTTTCATAAAAAAGAAATGCATGCTGCAAAACTTAATTCAATCAGTTAAATCGTATATGAAAAATTTACAAAAACAACATGAATTATAAAAGTTTTCTTTGTGTGTTCATCATACATAGTATTGTTAAATTTATCAATTCATTTTACAATTTCAAACTGTGCGTTCATTTTAAATAAACTGTGGTTTAAGTAGTAATTAAAACCGAAGTAATAGCTTAACAATATTTAGCTGCTTCAATCAAAAATAAAATTAATGTTGAATACTTTGATATATATTAACATCACTATGACATGGTAGGAATCCTCGAAGAAACTATTGCACGCAATTCAGGTTACCATTCTTTCAGCGAGTTTCTCATCCACGAAATCGAAAATTTCTACTAAATTTCCTTATATCGGTTAATTTTCTTTTTGGAATAAGCGTACTGATGACGTCGTAAGGCGTTCCATTTAGTCTTCTTTTCTCCCCCCAGCATTTATTCAATTGTTTCCCTTTATTTTCCCCCTCCGAATTACGAATGCTGTGTGGGGGAAACATTTTAAACATAGAGTTAATCAATATATGTCATGAATATTATTCGGGGAGGGGTTGAATTAATTGAGGATTTTCCCCTCTGTTCAAAAAGAATTTATTTTGAAAACATGTTTTCATTTTTCTCGATATACTGAGATTTATATTTTACGATATTGCACAAAAATATGTAGTTTATCATTATAAATGTTATAAAATAACATTCTCAAGACTCAGGCTTGCCTTTAAAATATTTATGTTGTAAAATATCATTAATTGCACAATTGATAATACAATTTTAGAGCAATAGATTTACAGAATAAAAGTTTAATGATACATGTAGAACTAAAAAAATTTTATAAGCACATGACAATCTATTTAGCTTTTACGTATGATAAACTTCTCCCTAAATCGCAATTATTTCTCCAGCTATTGATGCCTCATGAAATTACAAGGAACTTACAAATTGGCTTTCTATGAATATGCTATCTACAAAGGCATGTTAGGAATGGGGAAAAATAAAAGTAATTAACTATTTTAAATACATTTTCATTTTGAACCTTATTTAAAAATTTTTGAATGGTCATAATTATAGTATAGATACAAAACTTCTTTTTATTTACATGTAAAAAAAATTCTGACTTCAAATGTATTAACTCTGATGCATCAACTAGAGATAAAAAAACTAAAACTTTTGTAAAATTTTTATGATGAATTTACTTTGACAACTGGCATATATATATATATATATACTCCTCTAATCGTTTCCCTTGATTATTGACAGGCTTAATGCTAGTTTAAATACGAATTGTTTGATTATTAACGTTTTCGTTAAAACAGTAAAATCTTAAATCTTATCAAAATCATCAATATGTAGTAAATGATAAAAAGAAAAGCAGAAACTTTCCTCTTTTGATTATTTTTATCATGAAAATGGTTTTCATGTTGCATAAATGTTTTACGGAAAATATGAAACAATATTTTGGTAAATTATCCATGTTGCTGTAATATTACTTGGAAATAATACGAGACAGCCTAGTAATCACTAGACTTTATAGAATGTTCTGAAGATACTATTTCAGAGAATATTTTGATGTCAAATGTAGAGAATTTCATTAATGCTATGTACTTAAAAAGGAAACATTTTATCAATATATATTCCTTGAAAAATATTTTTTCCTTATAATATTGCTGTGTATATATGTTTTGAATAGATTTTGTTATTTTTTATCGTCTATTTATGTTATGGAAAAACTTTATTATATGAAATTCCCACAAAGATTTTTAATATATAACTTTTCATATTTCCTACCTAACTTGAGTTTTTATTTTCTTGTCGGTATACAAAAAAAGGCTAATAAATATTTATATTCATTGTTTATTATTTTCTCTCTCTCTCTCTAAGATAAATAAAAACTAATCTTAGAATATCTATATGAACTTCAATAGCAACAATCAATTTTCTGGTAAATCATTTTAATCAAAATCACATTATTTGCTTATTCAATAAAAAATACTGCATTGAATATTCTTTATTTAATACACCTATTGATATTGCATAGTTTGCGCTATCTTAGGAAGTTTATTACATATTATTCCCATATAGAGACGTGTTTTCAAGACTAATATATACTTGCGAAAGCAATAAGCTTCTTTATTATATTCATTATCCCCATAGATAGGGCTCATATTTGCTCAGTGTAGTTCACCACCCGTTGATTCGGAGGAATCCAAACATGACTCAGACTGGTCTATCTTATCGATTTTGTACTGTTATTATTGTAACTTGGAATGTTGGAAAGATATAATATGAATTCCTTTCTATTCAATCTCGAATAACTAGGAATATTTCGGACTGAATGGATGGCATTCTAAAGAGAATTTACCTGAAAGTTTATAATAATAGAGTTCTTATAGGTAGAAAAGTATTTATGTTATAGGTGTACATGATTAATTTTTATTTTTATATGTACGAAATATCTTGAATGAAAAACCTTAAAAGAGAGTTATTACAAAAATAATTTAAATATTTATTTTATCATTTTAGAAATTTTTTTATATTTATGAAACGTAAAGTTAAAGAAATTACATACAGTTTAAAAAATTTAATAAATGTGTTTATTGATTTGAATTTGTCTTTTATTATCATTTCTGATTTATTTATCAGAATTTTTATAATGATATTTTTAGAACAGAATTTTTATGAATAATTTTTATGAAGTAATAGAATTTTTAAGAAGAAAGAAAGAACTTCAGAAGTTATATTAACTTATTTAAAAAATGAATAAATTTAATTATAAAAATTTCAATATTGAGAGCATAATCATAAAATAGGTAACTATCACAATCATAGGGTAAGCATTTCTAATGATTTTACGAGGAATGCATCTAAACTTGCAATTTTGATGATAATTCTTAAACATTTTTTAAAATTTAAAGATTTTAGCAATTATAATATACGTACAGTAGTAAGTTAAAAATTTCACAAGTAAATCTTGTAGTAATACTCAAGGAATTGTTCATTATTTATATGCATCTTTTATGACAAAAATATTTTAAAATGTAATATATTTTCATATTTGATGCTTACAAACTGTATGTATATTAAAATAAAACAATGTTTATGAAAAAAAATTGTGAATGAAGTGTATAATTACTTTTAATTGCTTAAAAATGAGATTAAATATCTAGATATAAAATGCAGATCGAAATCTCATTAATTTTGGAAGTTTTTTATATTTTATTACTGATAGTTCAAAACTCAACTCTTGGAAATTTTTAACACTTTTAATATATGAGTTGTTCAATGTTTAACCACATTCCTGAAAATGTGCTTAGAAAAGTATATACAAATTAAGAGCGATATTCTTCAATTAGAAGCTTATAATTATTGTAAGTCTAATCAAATGTATACTTATAATATATATGGATAACAATCATTAAATACCAGAATAACTTGAGCCATAAAATTTTGCAAACTTTTACTCGAGAATTTATAGTTACTTCAGTTTGAAACACCATCAATACAAATAAATTTTGACAAAAATTTATACATCTCCAGGAATATATAATTACAATTCCTTTTTCTTTTTTGGATTAAATTTTTTACTTCCTTGTTTCCTGCACAAATTCTTGATTGGATTGAGGACAAAACTTTAAGGTGGCCAGGTCATGGTATCAACGTTAATGGTAGTGTGGAGTAGAGAGTAAAAACGGTAACATTATACACAGTAACCATGGAAGATTACAGACCGTTAGCATATTTCTATTTTATTAGTTACAAAATAAATTAACTCTTAACTTTAAGAAATATACTATCTTTTATCTATATATTTAATTAACATATTGTTATAGATCATTACAAAATTAGAACATTTTATGCTTACGTGCAGTTAATCTTATTGGACATTTTTTTCAGCTAAATGCCAAGAAATCCTCCTGAAAATATTTTCAAATTCAAAACTTTACTTAATCAAGAATATACCCTTATTCAGTGATTGATAATTTTCAAATTATTTTGTATAGCTTAGAGGTTATAAAATATGGATTTTCTTTAGAGTGATTAGGTTTAATATTTCTAAATTTAAACGTGTGTTATTTTTAAAAGATTTCATATTATTGTGTCAATAAAAGCTTGTCCCAAATGTTTTAGAAGTGGATGTCTTTAGAAATCCCATTTAGAAGTGGATATCTTACTTGCTTGCAGATCATTAAAGGGTGACAATTTTCTCCACAAGATGAGCATTGTAGCTTTTGAAGTCGGAAAATATTTTGGATAGAATCAATTCATTGAGACTTTTTCCATAAATTTGAAATGATTCTCTAATAACAATTCATTAATTTTATCTATTTACTTTGAAACTTTCCACTTTTTAATAGGTTGATTATTATTTATGTTAAGGTTATTTGAATTCTTCGTAGTTTTTCCTATAAGAAAAAGATTTACCTCCATTTGAAATAACTCCATTTAAGATTTTGGGATATATCCCTTCCATACTTTAATTAAAATTTTATAACTATTAATTCAAATGTGTTATTTGTAAGATAGTGATTAATAAATCTATTTAAATATAGTAATATGAAAGCTATTATTGGACACTTTTCCCACATCAGTTTCATATTTTTCAAGTGATATTTATAAGTATATGCTACTTCTATATTTTAGGATTCTTTTTCAATAATATATATATAAGAATGAAAAAAGTGTGTGTGTATAAATTTCTACCATTTATTACAATAAAAGACTAATAAATGCTTATATTTCTCTAGTCGGCAAATAATTATTACATAAAACTCTACTTTTTTTTAAAAAAAAATCCACTTGCTTGAAATATTATCACTAAGTGAATTTAATATTGCAGTTATGCAAAAGCTATCTTAACATTTGTCTTTTGAACTAAAGAAATTCAAGATGTCATCCTATATTGTATTTATAGTATTATTTTTTCTGTTAGTATTCTTAACTATTCTTTATTTCCACAATTTTAATTTAATTAAATTCAGAATTTTTTTAATGTTACGTCTATCGATTAAAATATTTTAAAGCAATTAAGAAAAAAAGTTAAACATTTATTTTAAGAAATTTTTTAGAGATATCTTTATTAGAATGTACTTGTATAAAACCTCTTTTTTCTGTTTGAAATTAAGTGCTGTTTGTCATAGTAAAAAGTAAGAATCACTCAGAAGAAGCAGAGTGAAGTGTAATAGTCAAACCATTGTGTTGGAAATGATTAATGTCATATGCAAATGATTAGTGTCTTTATATGATAAAACTCCAATGACATATGATATATTATGATTCTACAAAATATATTGTGTTGCAAAGTGAAAATTAGTTTTATTTTGGTATTAAGTACATAGTTTACATTATTATGTTGTGATGTCATTAACATATGAATATTTATCATCAAATAGCTTTTAAACATGATAATATTATAATTTGAAGTGAAAAATACATGTTCCACTTTGTACAATTTTAATATTTTGTCTCCGAACAAGTACATAATAAAATGATTAATTACAAAATGAAATTTTTAACATGCACTTTTCTTTTTCTTTTTAAATACATCGAGATTATATCAGTTGAGTTTGCATTATTAAATATGACTCGCAAAATGTGACAAGAGTACGTGCTCAGAATAATATTGATTTTCGCGCAAATTTTCATGCCGGGGAAAATTTCTATTGTCGTGATGGGTGAAATCACGCAACTGTCGAAATGAACTCGCACGTTACGAGCATTATCTTCATATCATCGAGGCTCATGGACACGCACGCCAATCTACAAAAAAAAAAAAAAAAAAAAAAAAGCCTCAGAGCAGTTTTCGATCAGCACCCTCTGCATTTTATTTTCCCACATACCTTCCACTCATTATTTCTCCTGCATCGATACTCTTGTTTTCGTGCATAGTAATGTGGGACAAAAAACTTTGCAGCTATAGGCCATTCCAGTCGTTTGTCATTTCCTTTCATTTTTCAAAAATTTTTCGTCTGTGCCTTTTTGTCTAGACATAGATCACTAATACATGTTAGATTCGAAAATGTATTCTATTGATTTTTATGGCAGAGAATAAAGTCTACATTGGAGATGAAAATGTGAGGGAAAAAGTATATCAATCGGTTTAAAACCGAGATCGATAATTAAAATGCTGTGGTTGCATGATAGAACGATTGAAAATATTTAATTTTTTTTAAGTTTCAAAATTAAACGATACTCATTCATTTTTTTTAAACTTCTTTTCAATTATTTAACGATCATAGCTTTGTTTTTTCATCTTTTCAAATCGTAGACATGTTTTAATCATTGCAATATTTAAGATAATACCTTATTATTTTTGCAACATTTTATTTCCCTTTAATATTTTTGTAAATTTACTTAATAGAAAATATCGGACCAATGAATTTAAATATCGAACATTAATTTGAATAAAAATTGAATTTCTTGTAAAAGAAAGTAATTATCTCAGTTATTAAATTGAATATTGATATTTCATTTTGAGTTACTTAATTGAGAAATCGCAATTTAGTTGGAAATTAAGGGATTAATTAATAAGTTTTAACTCCTTTATTTTTACAATGCTTGTCGTGACAAATTCAAAATGATTTGCATTATAAAATATTTTTAGATCTTTAAATGTTACTTATATTTTAGAATTCCTTATTTTCTGTTTTATTAAATTTAATGATTTGTTATTTTAAAACCATTTTTAGGAAATGCATTTCAAAATAACTTACCGAAGCAATAAATATATCAAATTACTTTCTTAAAAGCTTGCTGGAAGAGATTTTAATGAATTCTGCTTAAAAATAATATTAATGAATATAATGTTCGTCCTTTTAACTGTGGAACTCAAACATTTAGAGAAAAACATGATTTTCGATTTTTGTTTAGTTATCAAATTCTTTCTTTATATATATAAGAATTCGCAGAATCACTCCAATCAAAACATTTTAAGAAAAATATTTTAACTGATAAAGTAAAAACAACATTTCTTTATTTTTAGTGGATTTAATTTTTAAATAATGTGGGCTTCGATAAATGCTGTATTCTTTCAAGTTCTAAAATAAATTCATTATGAGTAACTGATTTTTCTTATACCTTTCAGAATTCTTCGAAGTAATTATATTTGAGGAGGCATGCACTTACTGATAATTTTCAACAAAATTTATCTTGTGGAGAATTACAGTGGGCTACAAAATTTTTTCCCTTTTACAAGGACTAAATGAACGAATAAGATAGTGATTAATATTATAAAATGTTCCCTTGCTGAGTTCAAATATGTACTCAGATTATCTCTCCATCATCCTGAGAGATCATCCCTCAGGGTTCTTTTGACATATGAATAAAAGAATTGATATTTAGGAAACAAATTGTAATAAATATTCCGTTAATTTAGACTTACCTAAAAAGTGGTCTGTTTTAATTTTTTGCTGTATTTGCCATTAGGGCTGTTTTTCTTCATAGCTCAGCAGTAGTTGGCCAGCATACTGTGATTCCTTCGCCTTGGTATCTCTATTCCATGGTAGCAATCTGCTGATTAAAACGTTAAAGACAACCGCAAAATTTTCAGTGGAAAATATCTAAAAATAAGAGTTTAAAAACTGAATTTTTAAGGACACTAACAGACCATTTTTTTCTATGTAGCCAGAAGATCATTCACTATCCCCTTAAAGTTTTCTTGTTTATTATTCCAAAGAACTTTGCAACAAATATTTTTGAATGATTTTCACTCTGTGTTTTTCGATGAATTCAACAGAGTTCCACACAAAATATTTATTATACAATACTATTAATATTAGTTGCGGTCCTATAAATATTCCTTTCTTCAATTTTGTATGATTATTTCTAGGAAATTTAGATTTCAGACATATAATGGCGGCAGAACTTTTGTCCAAAGCTTTTACAAAATTTTTATGAGTCCCAGTTTTATAAATGGAGAAGGCAAAATCACCTTTTCGAGAACCACTAAAAATATTTGATAAATTCTTATGTACTGGAATAAGAGAATAACGTGTAGGCAACTGTTTACTTATGTAATTAGACTTCCGGTCCTTTACATAAGAAATTAAATTTTGGATACCTAAGTTAGAAATTTAATAATAAAGCTATTACTTTAAATCACTGCATATATTCCAGTTATATTTAGTGTAATGAATTTTTCCTAACAACTTCATATTTTCATGTTTCTGTAATATCACTAACATTTCGCGACAGGTATTGATGGTAATTCATTTTCATTATGCAGTAATATAGCTTTCAAAATAATTTTTGATGTATCTATGTACAATCACTACTCACGTGGTTGCTGTTTATATCCAACAGCCTCAATTGCTGAACAATTATTATCACAACAAATCTCATCACTTTCTTTAGAGAACTACCCTTTAAAATCAACATGTCGATTACAACAAACGCATATCTGTGCGTCATCTTTCAGTAGATTCCAACCGTTGAGTCCGGAACTTAAAATTCCACCGACTGTTTCGACAAATTTAAATCCCTTATAAGGTTATTAAGATCTTGTTGAGATAAAAAGTGAAATTATGAGTAACTACCTGCTTCAAAGGTAATCACTTCTCTCCTTTCTTTCATCTTCAGTGTGAGCTTAGTCGAGGTCGGAGTAATCATATATGATCATAAAATTTGGTTACTTTGGTACAGGATACTTTTTACTATGAGGCACTGATCTCATTGCAGGAGCCAAATGTGGATACTTTACTATATAATTTGTTTCGGATGTTATTCCTCTAATGTTTGTCATGCAGAATTAATAACCAGTTGAATAGTCCATCTATTCTCCGCAACTTATAGTGTCCTTTTTCTATTCCGTCAGAAGCCTGACACCTGATACACAACCCAGTCTTCAAAGAAAGACTAAAGCCCAGTCTCTATCAAAATCACCAGCCTTAAACCGAAGCAGTTCATAACATTTTTCACAAGTGGTGTGAAATCTCGTTTTTCAGACTTGAATATCAATTCTCCACAGATATGGTAGAAATTTATTTAAACGCTAGTTTTTGTTTGATTTTGGTTTTAAATACTTTCTAGACATAATGAAGAGTTTATAAATCTTAAAGCAAATGAGAAGCAGTACAAAAACATAGCAGAAATAAAAACAGCAACCACCACACACGTGTTCCCACGCTCACTACTATTTCAGTATCGATTATTAGCATTTGCCTACTAAGACAAGGCAATACCTAATATTTTAAAATATGGATAGTCATGAACAGTCTTAAAGCACGTTTTGATATGAATAAGTGTCAAATTATTCTGGATAAATTTATAATTACTTTGTTAGAGTAAAAATAATAGAAATGACATTTACAAAGAACTATGCCAGATGAAAGGAATTTTATTACTTATTTGGATTCAGAATGTGTGAAATTACATTAGAACAATATTTATTTTTTATTTTTTATTTATTTATTATTATTATTTTTGAAAATATTATGTTTAGACCATTGTTATTGGAGGCAAAATTAAAAAATATATAAATATGATTAGAGAAAAAAGTTATTCTCTTTTGATAAGTTTCCAGTATAAAGTATTAAAAATTCAAATAATTTTATTATTCACTATATTATAAGGTTACATAGTCATTCTTTCCTGAAACATGGATAAAACAATAATGAATTCATTTTAACATATTTAATAATAATTAAAATAAATTCTTTATTTTTTATAATAAGAAATGATAAAATCAGTTCATTATTATTAGATAATTTACAACTGTCATACTAAATTTTCCATGCTTATGTATAAATTTAGTATACTAATTTTTAAATGATAATGTATAAAAAATTATTTGAACAGGAATTTTGAGGAAAACTAATGATTTTTTAGGTAAACTTTTTTAAGTTTAAATAAATAGTAATAAGCAAATACTATTATAAAATAAGTCCACTTGATCAGAATATACATAATTTAAAAATGTTAGACGACATTCAATATAAATGAAATTAATTCGGCGTTTCACAACTAGTCATCAGTATTACCGTTAGTTACAAAAAATGAGTAAGAATGCAATAAATAATTATACAATCAAAAGTTGTGTAAGATAAAGTACTTAAAATATTAGTAAAATATCGCTGAAAGAAAAAAATTATCAAAAATCAAAAGAATATTGCTATTTAAGACATTAAACAAGCTAAAATATAATGAATAACAGTCTGGTGTTTGCTGTGATTAGAAAATTCTGATACAGTTTTCTAAAAAGTTTCCCAGCTATATTTCAATAACGCTATATTTCTCGAACGAAATGTCATTTCAAAATTTCACGTTATATTATTCGTATAACATTGAGCATAAGACACAGCGTTTGAAATCTAAAACATCCATCGTTATTAACGTAACTAGCAGACAAGAGTGCTTATTCACGGTTTTCTTGGAAAGGTTTTAAATGCAGAATTTTCAAAAATATATTGAACATTGTGAGTCACTTTAGCCTGGCCCTCTCTTTGTTGTCCCTAACGGAATGTACCTGTTTGATAGGAATTCTAAACTGAATAGATGCATTGAATTTTTTATCTTCACTTTCAAAACCACTTGGGCTCTATCAGCAAGTTTACTTCCTGTACAACTACAGCATTTTATTTTTGCCTCTTTTATTGGCATAGTTTGAGAAAACGAACGCGCTCCTCACGTAGTATATTTTCAAAGTATATTAAGCGAATTGAATAAATTTCGAAGTCATCCTAAAAGCTTTTTGATATACTTTAGTGCTCTGAAATTTTCGATTTTTCCTTTTCGAAAGACCGGAAATTATAATAAGCGAAAAATATTTCGTTTGCTAAAAATAAACATATTTTCTGTATTATAAAAACTCGGAAATATAAAATTTTAACCTTTTCACTGTCCTGAAAATCTTTTTGTATATATAAATGGAAATGATTTTATGTGTGTAAGGATATAAATATTTTAATTTAATACTGCATGAAGTTTTAGAAAGTCCTAGCCAAAAATAGCTGGGAATTCTAGCTAGCTAATAATTTATTGGAAAACTTTGCCGATAAATATATCAAGTTCATAGTATTCTGCAGAAATTTGAATTGCATTTCTTAGTTTGGTAAGCCCTGTAGTGTGAGCATATTTTTTCAGTTTTTGCTAAATGTACTCTGGAATTTTTATGTGAAACTCAAATTTCTCCTAAAGAAAAATGCTTCTTGGGAAAGAAACGATTATTGCAATTCAGCTTCTTTTTGTTTGCTTGTAATAACTTTTCATCTTTTATTATTATGACAAAAAGGAGGGGAAACTGTTTTCAATGAAAGAAGTAAAGAAAACCTATAAAGTTCTCTTTCAGCGCTTTCAAAGCATATCAACTAATTATAAAGCCTTTTTGATAAAGGAAGTTTTCTTCTATTAAAGGTTTCCTTGAACAGAAAGTTATTTTTGTGCGTCCACTTTCACGATACTTCTGAATAATGTTTTTGAAGAGTAAGCAAATACATAGTTTCATATGAAATTCTTTCAAAATTACAAAGTAAGCTTAGCATACTTCAAATATAATTTAATTAATATGCATATGAATATTATAAAAATATAATATGGTTAGATGCCCTAATTTTCCAACAACTAAATACAAATTGTGGCCAAATTTAGTTTATCAGCCTAGTTGAGTTACAAGAAAATACAAAATGTAAATCTAAGCAAATCTCTTGATGAAGTAAAAAATCGAAGAATTAACAGTCTTATTTAAGTTGTGTATATATTTGAAAACAATGAAAATTTAATATAACCAGAAAAAATAAATTAAAGCATTTATTGAAGCTTATACCACTAAATGTGTTACACCGAGAAGAAAAAAAAGTTATCCTCCTCAAATTCACATGACAAGAAAGAAATGCTGAGATATGCAAATGGTTATTTTTTCAGAGCGTTCAAAAAATAGGTGGCGTTAACGACACTTACAATGTGTTTAAATGAATAAATTGTGTAGCAGGTTTCTGTGATACACACAAATAGCTGTTGAACGCTGCTCCCCGGTGAAAATTGTGTTAATAACGTTTGTAAGAGATTATCCAAATGTTCTTAATAGAATGTTTATGATTTTAATAGCTGACAAGCTGTTTCTGACTTTAATTATTTTCTGGAATTGCGACTTATCATACCACAGTATTTCTACTCATGTTTTCGAGATCCCATGATTTGTCGGCAGTATATGGAATCAACGGGTACATGACGATCTACGGAAATTCGTGTTAGCTTGAGCATCCTGCTATCACATGTTACTATGTTTTCAGACGAATATTGGTTTTTGTGTATAGTATCGTGATGATAGTTTCCATATTTGACTGCTTCGTAGAGACATTGCCAGAGTGCATTTGACATTATCATACTATTCCATAACCTAAAATGATCGTATAGATGCCACTGGATTCCCTTTTCCGTCATCTTTTGTTCGCATTGATCCCGCTTTGAACAATGGCCATTACATTTATCTTAAGGTTCGTGTTTTCAATTTTCATTCAAACTCGGCGAAACGCAACATTTTAGCAGGATAATATATAATCGCATTTTACCATATTGTAAAGACTTTTCTTGATAAAGAAAATGTTTATCTGTTGTCCTTATCAACACTTTCTCAAAATCTCAACTACGTGAGCAGTTGCATATGCCATATAGTGTGATTCGACTTAATGCCTCTTCTTGTAAATGATATTTTTGGTGCCAGAACTTTTTGTTTTGTGCACTGATTTCTCACGGCCTATTTATTGCTGATAAAATATATTTGTGCAATAAATGTCATTCTGTTATTCGCATTTCTTCCTATTGTTGTACTTAAAATGGCCAGTATTGTATTTAACGAAATGCGTGTCTTAAATGAGCTTAAGACAAGGTCTAAAATGTTTATTTGTAAATATTCTGATATTATTTAGAATATAATCAATATTTTTATATTTTTAATAAAAGTTCATGAATAATAAATTACTGTTTGCTAGAAAAACATGTTTAAAATATATTAAGAGTTATTGAAAGAAACATTACAAAAATATGAGCATAAGCAACTCAATTGTATTGATACGAAACAAATTTTCCGTAAACATCTATTTTATAAGAATTGATCTACACTTTGTGAAAGTGAATAGTTAGGAAGTTAAATATTTTAGATTGGATCTAATTTGGTTTGTTGTTCGGTATTATCACTATCTACTTACAAGCAAAACATTTAGAAAATTGTTTCTAATGCAAAAGCAATGAATAGACCACTCAAGTATAGAGTTAAATATTGTTACAAACAACTCATAATGACTTTTAAAAAGGAATCATAATACTTAGAGATCAAAATTATAGCCTTCTTTATAGTAACTTCATTTATTATAAATATACCATATAACAGGGGCTGGGGAGTGAGTGGGAACAGAAGAGGAGTTTCATAGGTAGATAAAAAAATATACATTTTTGGAAAACTTGCTTTCAAAGCAGGCATCGCGTGCTTCATGTGATATAATTGCATCATTGTAATTTCAGTTTTTTCTAATCACAAAAGACCGAGAGAAAATGAGATCACAATGAAATTAAGTACGGTAAGAATAAGAGAGATTTTGTGTTTCAAAATTCTCTAAATATCAAAACAATTCATAGGTTGCTCTATACAAAAACAAATTATTTATTAAGGAAGAGAGTTACGATAATTTGTTTTAAAATATCTTAAATAAGTATATCTTAAAGTGTACTTTATTTTTTGACAGAGATTGCACATATTTTTAACATAAATTTGATTTTATACAATTCTTAATAACTTAATTTATTTAGAATTGATATTTAGAGAGACTCCAAATTCATTACAAACACCAGAATGTTAACACGACTTTCTGTGACTTTTAAGAAAGAGTGATCAACTCTCCTGAATTTCATAGAACGTAGTACTTACATTCTGATGCTTGGGAAAGTGTGGTAACAACCACATCTCGATCACAACAAACTGAGTATGTTCGGTGTAAAACTGCATTACAGACTTGTGTGTGTGTGGCTAATTCAGTATATAAACTTGTTTTCAAATGATTTATATTAAATTCAATTTTCTCTGTATTTATTTAAGTGAGAAAGCTCACTGAAGAAGATACTGTTATTGTACAAGATCAGTAGCTGACGTTTTCATTTTTATAGCTTGGATTTAATTATCTGCAAACAATTGAACCTAATATTTAAGCGTCTTGCTAATAATTCAAGTTTATACAATGGTTTATTTAAATATATTGGGTTGTTCGGTAAGTAATTTCGTTTTTTATGAAACTGGAATAGGTATAACTAACAAAAATTTTATTGAATGGTATGTTGTAAATTTTAATCATATACTTTCTACCATCTTTTTGGTGGTATATGATTCCACACTCATAAAATAGTTGGTTTTACTAGTAAAAAACTTATCCAGGTCAGTAAAACCAAATTACTTTCCGAAAAACCCAATACAAAAGGGTACACACGCAGTTACTCTAAAACATTTTAGGCACAGACTATAAGCCTTTATTTCATTTGTTGTGTTTCTCTATATACACTACTGGCCATTAAAATTGCTACACCAGGAAAGCGGCACACTACACACGTGAAATTTGCATGACAGGTAGAACTTGCTGTGATGTGCAAATGATAAGATTTTCAGCGCATTCATACAAAGCAGGCGACAGTAGCGACATCTACAATGTGTATAAAACCAGAGATTTGACAGCAGTTTTCTCATACTTAATTCCCGTTTCAACGTTGTTTTCGGAAAAGAAAGTTGTTGTAATGCTTCATGTAAGAAGAAGAAATGCCTATCAGCACGTGTCTGACTTTGATCGAGGAAGGATTATAGCCTACCGGGATTGCGGTTTATCGTACCGCAATACTGCTGCTCGCGTCGGTCGAGACCCCATGACTGTTAGCAGAATATGGAATCGATGGGTTCAGGACAATCATACGGAATGTCATGCAGGATCTCAGCGAACCCCCATCACCAACAGCAGAGAAGACAGGCATCTTATCCGCATGGTCACAAGGGATTGTACAGCCACGTCACGAACCCTGAGTTGAGAAATGGAGTCATTTGCAAGGCAACAAGTTTCTGCTCGAATAGTTCGACGACATTTGCAGCAGCATGGATTGTCTGCACGGCGACCATGGCTTCGGCTACCATTGACGCTGCGTCACAGACAGGAGCATCTGCTGGAGTGATGGTATGGGGTGCCATTGGATACACGTCTCGATCACATCTTGTTCGCATTACCGGCACTTTGAATAGCAACCGTTACATTTCCGATGTGTTAAGGCCCGTGGCTCTGCCCTATCTTCGAGGCCTCCCTAATGCTTTGTTTCAACAGGATAATGCACGACCGCATGTTGCCCGTACTGTTCTGAGCTTCCTTGATGCAGAACAGGTTCGACTGTTACCCTGACCAGCACGTTTTCCTGATCTGTCACAAATTAAGAACGTGTGGTCAATGGTTGCCGAGCGATTGGCACGCCATCACTCACCATCCACTACTGTAGATGAACTGTGGCATAGTGTTGAAGCTGCATGGACTGAGATCCCCGTACATGCCATACAATCTCTGTTTGACTCCATGCCTAGGCGGATAAATGCTGTTATTGCAGCCAGAGGTAGCTGCTCTGGGTACTGATTTCTCAAGATCTATATATCCTAATTTCCTGTAAATCTAATCACTTGTTCTTTCCACTATAATGCATGTGTCCAATAAATATCGTTCTGTTATTTGCATTCCTTATTGGTGTAGCAATTTTAATGGCCAGTAGTGTTGTATAAAATTCAAAAGTTACTTCAGGAAACACTAACAATATTTCAAGGCTTATTAATTGGCCCTTTCTGTTGTAATTTGACTCTACAGAGAGTTGTTTGTTATAGAAAGCAATGCTACATGTAACAGTCGAAAATACTTGCAATCTCAGTTGCCTAGTCTGCTAGGACATTAAATAGATTTCTTTTAGAGTTCAATGCTTCATTCTTTATTTCCTACCAAAATTGGTGGTAGTTGAAATTTTCGTAACCTAGAGTTATAGTCTTCCTAAAAAAGACACTGTATACAGTTTTAATATATAACTTATATTTATGATTTGTTATTTATTTAGGAAGTTTCAAATGATTTCGAAAACTATAATTTCGAAAAAGATAAAACAATTTTAAATCCTAACACTTACTACAGATTACAATAACTTTAGTTTGTGTGATTTTTAATTTTTTCCATGCATTTGATGTATATTACACAAATACTTTACTCAATTCTAGTTCCATTATATTTGTTGATTATGTAATATAATATTCAAGAAATCAAATGATTTTCCCATCTTTATACTAAAATAAAACACAGTACAGTATACATATTTTATTTATACAGTACATGTATATAATTATAATATAATGTTATGTCATTGTGCACTAAAAAGCTTTTATCAGCTACTTTTAATTTAACTGTAGAACAATTGAAAATTTGTGAAATATCTAAAATAGTTTATTGAGAAGTACAAACTTTCTTGTCAAAGTAAAATTTCACTTTAATTAATAGAAAATAACTTGCAATGTAAGATAACTTATTTTCAGCTTATTCAATTTAACTTCAGATAAAGTTAAATTTAATTATACTTATTTTTCGCGCGAAAGAAATAAAGTTATATCCGTATCACCAAACAACTAATTGGCATTTATGCTTGTTTTGAAGACAGAATCCATTTGAAATGGATTTGCACTTTTAAACGTGACATTTTTCAGTTGCTAATGAATACTGACATTTTTCACAGACCCAATTAATCTCGTTAATTATTTATTTCTATTTTGGATCTCAAATAAATCCACCTCTATGCAATAATCTTTTACCGTTTAATACGGTGTAAATGTGGGCTAATTTAAATAATTTCCTTGTGATGAAAAGCTGTGAACATCTCTAATTGGAAGTCACTGAGCGAAACTAATTAGTACGCATGTTTTAATTACTTTACCGTACGACCTCATTTTTTTTTTCGATCCCAGAAAACTCTTACTCGGTGAAGAGAATTTTTCAGTTTATTCTGGCAGCTCTACGGTTGGGAAAATGGTTTAAAACGAGTTTATTTTTCTTTGCTCCTTTTGCACAAGGAATTTCTAAAGCATACAACGTCGTCACACATCGTTTACTTTCACAGCTTCCACAGGGATAAAGCAACTCGAAATTCAAAAATTGCTTTCTTTTAGAGCAGGATAGAGGCTGAGAAAGATATTTTATATATACTTTCTGAAAATCTATTCTCGTTTAAAGCTTCGCGCATAATCTGTAATAGGTTTTCAGTCTCTCGGAGGAAACAAAATCAATAGATTTTGAAATTCTATATAAAATGAGAATTCATTAAATTCTTACAGGGCCACAGCTATACTCTCTCTCTAGTGTGATTTAAATAACAAAATATTATGTGTGTGGTATATACAAGTTAATGTTTTCAAGTTACAAATTATTTATTTATTTAAAAGAACAATTTTTAAATGTTATTGAAAAATTATGTATCATTTGTCAAAGGAAATCAACTTTGAAATAAAATTTTATGATTACTTTTTAGTTATTAATATACTTTAAAATCTTCAAAACAACTCTGCAATTCACTCATTGTGGTGTAAGTTTTGAAAGGAAAATTTTTAAAAAAGGTTTCGAAAAAGAAATCGTACTTAATTTTAACTCTTTTGTAATAAATAAGTTTTAAGCCAGCACATTGATGCAATATTTCAAAACTACTTAAAGAAGAATTTAAAGAAAAACAAAAACTAAAAAAACCTATAGATCTATTTAGTTATATTTTAAATCTTCTCTTCCTCAAAGAGGTTAAGGATCATTATTTTCTGCTTTAAATTTGCTTTTGACATCCAGTTATTGGAAATTAAAACTTTCAGAGTTAGAGATAGGCATATAGTTGTTTTTGAAGCTATTATCTCACCAAGTTATGATTTGGTATATATTTTAAGGTGAATAATTTTTTTGAAACGAAGATAACTTATTTTCTCCAAAAAGCCATAATAACATCAGATTAGTGTTATAAATACAATCCCACAGTATGTAAAAAAGCACTTAACTATTGCAGTAAATTGGGTACTTAAAATTGTAAGCCATTAAAAAATTTTACGATCAACAAAGTTCTGAAATTGTTCGGAAGGGTAGAAAATTAAGCTACTTCTGACTTAACTGACCGAAAATGTTTAATTTCTACAAAGTTGAATACCTTTTGTATTTTGTAAGAAGCATATTTTTCACTTGATAAAATGTCTCTGATAATTATCTGTCTCACTTGATAATTAATAATATCTTAATTAAAAAACTAGAAATCATATTCTTATAATAATAAATAGTTTGATAAATATAAATAAAGCAGCAATCTACATAATAGCAGAATACTTTATATCTTAGAATTGCTATAGAAATTTAGAAATCATCGACATTACTCGACACTTTGGTAATATGAAAGTGTTACAGCGTAATCTGTATGCAATGTTGTGATGCATATAACCTTCAAAATGTATTTAAATGTAACAAAATAGCAACGTTACCATTTTAGTCAATAAATTTAGACACACTAATAATTAGATTACTGGTACTAAGAATATTATAAGTGATCATAAGCTCTTCACTCAATGGAAAATTAACGCAATTATTATATGACGAAAAAAATTAATCTCATATTAATATAATATATACAGAATATTTAAAAACCTCCTAATAAACTTTTGCTAAATTGTGAAATTGGAGTAAAACTATTAGAATTAATGATTTGATAGTCTAAAATCATATGATTAAAATCGGTCTTGCTAGGCAGAGAAAAATGACTACTACTCCTCGGAGTGATTCAGATAATTTTGCATCTTCTTTATTTTTTTCGTTTTTGTAATTTATTTCAATATTAACTTTGTTATATCACTGTATAAAGGTCTTGGAGAAATTACTTATGCTTAAATCGCTAATAATTATCAAAATATACATTAAGATGTCTAACGAGCAAAATGTATACAATTTTTAAGGATGTGAATTTTGAAATATTAAAAACTCAAAGTTAATAAAAATACATTTCTATTAAATAAAGAAATGAAATTTTTTTTTAAGTTTAACAAAGTAAAACATTTTCGTAAGTATTTGCAAAATATAAAATGTTCTTAACAAAACCATGTTTCATATTATTGGCATGAAAAATTTTATTAGTTTCTCATAGTGGCAAATATTTTTATCAAAATAAAAAATGGATACTTATTCAAAATAATCTGTCAAAAACTACCTACTTCAGTAGTATATTAATTGTATGTATTTAGAAGAAAAAGTTAAATATTTTACTTTCGAGTATTAAAGAACTAAAAAGCGCTGTGAGATATAAATTCAATTGTTTTTGTTGTGTGCCAGCTAGGTTGGCATTATGGGGTGCGCTGCTCCACTTCTCCAATTGAACCATATTTAGGTGTGGAGTCCGACTTCCTCAGTACACACGTGCCATAGATAAATTCAACTGTTAGCTTGAATAGTCAGAAGCGTTGGAATCGTTTTTAAGCAAAATTTACCTCTTAATATGCTTTATAATTTTCTCTATCAAATGTAAAATTTTAAGATAACTAAAATAATCAAGCAACTCATAAATATGCTTTTCAAAGCAAAAAATTTCCACAGAAAAAGAATTGAGGAATATAAAATTCTATATTAGTAAATTTTCATGCAAATATTTAATCCCTGCATTTAGAATTAGTTACAATGAATACAAATAAAATAAAAGACTCAACCTGGTATTATACAAAATAACATTGAACGAAGATCAGAAAATGGATGTGCTAAAATATTAACATAATAAATTCATTTTCTTGAAGAAATGAGAGTTAATTTCCTTGGCTTAGTATAATTAATATAGCTGTTTTATTTTCATTTCTCCTACAAAGTATTTAGATTGTTAAAAGTTTATTTTAAACTTCTGTTATTTGCATCATGTAAAAAAACTGCTATATATACATTTTATGCATTTCATATACGTATGATTTTGTATGCAAGTTTACTTTTCATCTTCCTGAACAAAACTAACTTTTTCAATGTTTTTTATTTTTCTTTAATGATAAAGTATTTCAAAACAGTACTTTTTGAAACAAATACTTAGAATAATATTAATAACATCGAATATACAAATCGTTTTCTAACAGAAAATCAATTTCGGTGTAATTAAGAAGAAATTTTTTTTGCTTACACTGTTTAAAATTCAAAATGAAATAATATTTCACGCATGGAACTATACAAAATAGAATAATGTTAATTTTCATTATGACCATTTCTAGTTTATTAAATTAATTGCATAAAATAAACTATTTGTTCAAAATTTAAAATATATATAAAATAAAAAAAATTCTAAGCTGTTAGAAAATATCTGATAAAAAAAACTATAGATACGGAGTTCTGAAATGATTCAAATTCAATATCTTCCTGTTTTACAACGTCTGGAACAGAGTTTCAAATAAACCTTTTTTTTTTCTTTAAAACCAAGAAAAAGACTTTTTTTTAAAATTGAGGGAGTTTAAAGTGCAGTTTCTTAATGAAGAGACTAGACTATTCAAATGCCCTCGGCTGGAGAATTCCTCCATTTGATAGCACCATTCTTATAAAAGTTGTTTTCATGATTCACAGAGTCATATGTGTGATAGACCGTCTAACAATATATTTCAACGTTATTCCCAGGAAAAAAGTTTGGCATTTGATAGTCAAAGCTTTTGTAAAAAATAAAAAAAAGATCATGAATGATTTAGTTTCGGAATCTGTTAGATAAGTAGGAAAAACCTATAAATATGTATTATACACCTTACTAGAGTATTAGTGGAACAGAATCATTTCTCTTATCCTCTAGTTTCCGAAATAGTTGTTTTTAATACAGGGAATTTGAATCATTCTTCTTATAATCCCTGAAAATATTTTTTAAATTAAACTTTATTTTTTTCTTATTCTGTGTAATAAGTGGTTCTTATTTCATAAAGACATGCTGTATAATTTTTTTTTACATGTGAAACATAAGGAGATCTAATTAAAATGAATTTATATGTTCTTATCAACATATATTTGCATACTATATACAGAAATCCATTTGTTTCAAATAATCTATACACACAAATACAAATAAATTACACTGTTAAATATTTCATAAGAAAACTATCTAAATATCTTTTTTAAATATAAACTTAGTTTTTAAAATGTATGTTATAAGGCAATTAAGATACATTTTAAATTTTCAGTGAAGTGCGCTTTTGCAGTTTAAAATATCTAAAGAACTAACTAACTTCAGAGTTAAGAGACTGGTCATTCCTGTCTCAACGCGAATGACCAGTGTTATTCAAACTTATTATTATAAGTTAATTTATTGTAACTTAATTTACTCGGGTTGAATCAAAATAATTAATTTCCATAAAAATTACTCAACATTTACTGAAATATTTTATGATTAAGAATGTCTAATAGAAGCAAAAAAGAAAATGCTGCATTATTTAATATCCATTAAAGCTTGAGATAAAATCTATAGTTTAATTTTCATCAGAAATAAGTATTTTAATTTATATAGATTATATATTTTTAAGTTACAGCTGACTTAGCCTAAAAACCATTTGCTGCAAGTGTTTTAATTATAATTTTTTTTATTTGTTTTTCAAAATTTAAATAATTTGCTTTTAAGTTTGACTGAAATTTTTCTGGCTAAAAATACCAACTTATTTTACTTTAAAAATTAATTTTATAACATTTCAATGCTTAGAATAATTTAAAACAGCAGTTTCTTAAAAGCTTATTTTTTATATTTTGGCGAATAATGTAATTTAAAATAAAGAGGTTCATGATGTTATTTAAATTGGAAATCATTTTAAAATCTCCAAAAAGTTCCCGTTTGTAAAGTACTGTCAATGCTTAGCCTATATTCTAAATGCTCTAGGCGTTTACAATTTAAAGCTTTACATGGTTTTATCTATGATATGCTTATAAAAATCAAAAATATAGGATAAATTTACTTTCTCATAAAACTTACAAAATGAACTCTCATCAAGTCTAGGTAAATAACTTAAGTTTTCAACACAATATTTTATAAAATATTTAATCTATCGCTCAATTTAATTTACATTTCTTTTATCTTAAAGTGTAAATTTATTAAAAATTTGATATGTATTTGTAATGCACTTCAATATGCATAGATCACGTTTATTACTGCGCTCATTTTAAGAAACATCAGAAAGTATTTTATAAATCAAAGGAAACATAATATTTAACAAAACGTTTCATTGAGCTTTGAATGTTATTTGATATCAAATATGATGTAAAGGTCCTATCCTTAATACTTAACTTCAGAGATACAAGTGTATTTTTTCATTATTCATTATTACTGGTATTATAATCACTGTATATATAAATTATAGTGTGTTAAAAATATTACTTCGTAATATAATAGAAACAAACTGTTAATGCGGCTTAAACAAATCAACTTAGTTTATTCATAATAGTAATATTTTTTCATGCAAAAAAATAATAATAAATTTGCTAAATATTTCTAGTCAAATATTTCATGAATAATTTTATGGAGGTTCTTGTTTGTATATGACTGTACATTTTGAATAAAAACTCTGATTCACGGCATTTTAAAACACAAGTTATTTTTGACGACTTATGTTGGTTTAAAAGATCACATTTAATTTATAAATATGCTGAACGTAATGACATAATGCTGCGTTTTTTATTTCCAACTTAAAAGTTTACTTCTTATCTATTTTTATAATTTGGGAAAATGAGTTTTAAGTACTTTACTAGATTAAGAACCCATAACCCCATTTCTACAGTATAGAAAGTGATTTTCTGTAATCTATGCAGTTCACTGGTCAGTTTTCTGGGACTAGTGCTACTAATGATGTTTTACAGCTTTTCTACTGATGTTTTTCTTGTTTGTGCCTATACTAAAGTCTGTTTATTGACGTTTCTAAGTATGTTTTTCTACTTGGTTACTGATATTTTACTTCCTAGTTACTAGCACTTCTCTATTTAATTATTCATGTTTTTCTACATTATTATTATTATTCTGCTAATAGTGTTTGGAGAATTCGCTTAAAAATCGATAGTAAATAGACTTTGCTCATTAATAAAACTCTGAAGTATTGAAGTCTGCATTTTATCGTAGTAAATATTTTGTAAAATGAGGAAAACCATGTCTAGAATATTTTTTTTCTAATGTCCGTCTGTCTTTAAGGTATATCTATTCAGTGCTATAATGGGTGAAGGTGATGTCATCTTATACACTGGGGCATCCAGTGGGTATGCTATCTTCGCCCCGAAAGTGAAGGGATAAAGAAAAACAAAGGGAGAGAAAAAAGAACATCCAGGCCTGAAACCTATTGCTTCGTAGTTAAGGATGCGCTAACCTCTCCTCCATTGATCGGTTGTTTAGAGGGCTTGCAACTTAGCTTTTTAATATTGGTATACTAAATTCTAGTCTGGGTTAAAGTTGCGTGAAAACTGCTTTCTTTAAAGAGTATAAAAGCAAAGATGATGTCTTGATTATTTTATTTATAATTTTCTTTTTATTCGCTTTTGCAACTGTACACAATAAATCGTTATGTTTTGAATTACAAGGAATTTTCTATTACTTTAGATATATGTTTGATTCACCTTTTTCTTTTACTAAATGAATATGGAAAAGTCATTTGAGAATCATAATATTTGAAGTTTATTCTATACATTGATTTTATTTACTCACATTTTGATCAAACTAACACTGTTTTTTTTTTTTTTTTAAATTCTTTTTTTAGCTTTAATATTTTTCCAAAACCTAGTCATAAATTTCTTTGTGAAACTAAGATTGTTATTTATAATTCATTATCTGTTCTGGTAGTTATATAAAAAGGGAACACATTTTGTTTCTTATAAAGGAACTTTTAAACTACTTCAACTGGTTGCAAAATTTCTATGCAATATTAAAATCATTGGATTCATTTATCAAAATTATTTAAATGTAAATAATATATTGTTGTATCATTTGTAGAGTAAAAATATAAATAACAAGTGACACATCAATTTTTTATAATTTTATTACATTTCCTAAAACACATACATTATGATTCATATTTCAGAAAGCATAGCAACATAAGCAAAGTTTTCATATCAAGACACAAGAAATAAGTATTTCTACTGTTAAATCAGTTTCTTCATAATCTTTTCTAGCAACAATACATTTAACATATTTCTGTAATACCTTTTCAATTTTTCTCATGTTCTTTCAAGATTAATATTTCCTGACATTGATTAAAATAAATGAGTGATACACATAATAATTTAATAACAATTTAATAATAAAATTGAAACTTAACTATTTAATATAAAATAGAATAATAAATAACTCGATGAAATTTAGTGATATTTATAGATTTGAATGGAGTAATTGTAAGTTAATTATTTGTCTTGAATAGGATGATGAAGAAAATTTTTATTAAATTTTCTAATAATCATTAATGTAATAAATTTAGAATATGGTATATATCAATATAATTTACTTACTGTTTAAAAATATGTTTAAACAAAATATACAATGACAAAAAGAGCATTTCTTAATTTTGAATTTGAAATTATTATTTTAAAGGAATGGAGTTGAACTCATTTTATTTATATTATTATTTATGTAAAAATATATATAGCTAATTTCACGTATTTGATTAATGAAAGTCTTCAATAAGTAACAACATATCTCATTTCTTTTTTTTTAATTTTACATTTTTGTTGATGCAATTCATTTAAAATGCTTTTTTGATGCTTTTTAGATATCGTTTAAAATAGCTGTTGTAACTCCACCAGGATGCAATGCACTCTGAACTTTGTTGCCCCAAGTTTTTTAAATGGTGAAAAGTAAAGCAATGCTGAAAAATTATTCCCATTTCCTTTTTCTGTTTAGGTTTTAGATAATAAAAAACAAAAGTCTTAAAATCAGACAAAAAATTTTTATTGAAAGTGTGAAGATCAAATATTTTGTGACTATGTACTTAATATAATTTCAGTTTGAAAATTTTTGAGATTTTCTTAAGTTTTATAAGCCTTAATTATTATTATTTGTGTGTTTATTTACTTTTATGAAATAAAAAATGAAATGCATTGCAAGCACAGATGTCAAGTTTGAAAATAATATTAAGTAGAAAACATTGATTTTTGTATTGTTTTTACTAAAAATATTAAACTGAGTTGTGTGTGTCTTTATGTACGACATGGAAATTTAATATTTTACAAATATTTTCTATATAAATATTTATATGCTTATTGTCCCAATTATTAAATAATTCTATTAAATGCATTTTAGATGACGACATTTTATACTTTCTTATATTAGTGTTCTTTATATTAGAGGAATTACAAAAGATACTTTTCAAATTTAAAGAAATAAAATGTAAGCGAATATGCACTCAAGTCAAAAACTAAGTATAAAATAATTTTTTCTATATTTTTAACTGCTTAAAGTTTTATTTATGAAGCAGTAAAAAAAAGATAACGTATTAAGGCACCATAATATTTGTTACTTTGTATTTCTTGAACAAAAATGTGAAAGAAATGTATAAGAAAAGTTCTAAACTATTTTTTCTTTTGTAAAGTCTTGAAGGCAAATGTTGATTTCGTAACAAATCAAATATGTACAAGATTTTCCTATAGTGCCTAAATAATTTTGTAAAATTTCAAATAGATTAGATTATCTTTGAAATTATGGTTATTTGGCAAATATATATAAGCTAATAAAAAATTGAGTATACTTTGAATATAATTTTCAGGAAAGTCAAAATGATGGGGAATAATTTTTTAACCAATTATATATACACACACACACACACACACACACACACACACACACACACACACACACACACACACACACACACACACACACACACACACACACACACACACACACACACACACACACACACACACACACACACACACACACACACATATATATAGTAAAGCCATATTATCATTGTTACATAATCAATCTTACAGGGCCTATAAAATATGAATGGTTTTTTTATATTTTGTACGAGGTTATTGTTTTAATTTTAATTTAGAGAACCAAAAGTTAAAGTTTTTGTTAAAATTTACTAGTGAATTTACTTGCTAATTATTTATTAATATTTAATAATAAATATTTGCATTTGATTAAGGACCGGTATAAAGCAATTCGCTGTATTTCTTTTTATATCGTTTTTTAAAGTTTTTTTTAATGTTTTTCATCGATATGTTGTTGAAAATCAGCAATATATTTGTTTATGAACACGTATTTTGCAGTTTTACTTTTTACTAAATGCTGTCTTATTTATGATAATTCCATTACTACAAAAAGGGAAATTTATAGAATATATTTGTAATTACATTGCTATTGTAATAAACTAACAAAATAAAATTTTAAACTCCAAGGCATTTGTTCATTATATTAAATATCATACAAAAATAATATTATTTATCTGAATAGATTCCTGTTAAATTTCAAAAGGTTTAAAGAAAAATATTTGGTATCGTAAAATTAAGACTTAATCTATGCTGCTATATACGTTACATTAAAAAAGCGATTATACATCAACATTTTTATCAAAAAATTATTAATTGTTTTCATCATTCAATCATCTCAAAATCAGAAAAAAATTTTTAAAAAAAAAACGTTCACATATTAAAATTCAAAAAAATAATATTTCTCTCATAAAATTCAAAAAGAGAAAAAGAAGATCATTAAAATTTTACAAAAGTTGTTCAGCAGAAATTGAAAACTATCAGTACACAAAAATGGAAACTCGAATGCATCAGTTCAAAAAGTCAATAAAAATGTCTTAAAATTTCATATTACGTCCATCAGCAGCCACATGCAACATACTTCACAGATCCGTGAGAAAGACGACATCACACCAGTAACAATAATTCACTAATCTACTGAAACATCTTACAACAATAAATTATAGGGCTATAATTTTAATGCATGCAAAAAATACATTTTTTTGCTTGAAAATATTATATCATAACGGAGTCTACTTTTAGGTGAACACCAAAACTGTTAAAAAAATCACACAGAATGAGTACACAGTTTTTATTACACCATGATGTTACACTGAGCTACATGTTCTACATTGATAAATATGTACTTATCTAACAACTAAATATATACAGAGAAACTTAAAATATGGTATTTCATCAATAAACCCAAATAGGCATAAAATTAAGAACATTCAATATACACGCCTAATGCATCACATTTAAACTTTATAAATAAATACCCATGTGCAATATATCGACATTCCAGTTAATATTTAAATTCAATTAATGTTTACTACATTTGAATTTGTATGATAGTGACGTAATTATGAGGCGAAAATCACACCCCCTTGACATTTTATATAACTTGTTGCTTGTTAGACATAACTCAGTTGCAATTTTTCTAATTAAGTATTAGCTTAAACTGCAACTGAGATATTTAAGATAAATATTTTAAGTATTGAAATTGATTACTTATTGATAACTGATGAAAAACTCATATTTAAGTTTAATTACTTCTTCTATTTTCTATTTACCCGCTTCGCCTTTACATATCAACCAATGACGTAGCACCACATCATATATTTTCTTTTTTTCTTTCACTTTCATAGTACATGTATATAGATTTCGTAAGAAGTTACCATAACAAAAGCCAAATACAACAATTATTTTATAGCACACTTTTAAATAGTTAGCCTTTTTATCCTGTAGTGCAAAAGTTCTAACATGCAAGAGAGACAAAGATAAAGATTTATACAAGACTCACAGGACGTGTTTTCAACGACTTCAATTATCCTCTATCAACTATTAATTTAAAATATATTATTTTAAAAATTGTATTCTATGTGATGTAAATATATTTAACATTTTTTAAGATGGATTTAGTCAAATTTAATAATTTAAAATATATTTAACAAGACAATTATAGCCTGACACTGATATGCTTGCTAATATATATATATTTATTATATTTTATTCTTATTAAATGTTATTTATTTTAATATAAACTTTAGTTTGATTTGAAATAGATTTTATTAAAAAATAAATTATCTTATTTGAATACATATGGCACCCAAATTGTTAAAAATGAATTCATGTAATTTTATATTATTTTCACCTATTAATATTATATCATGGTAAAAATTTTCAAGTAAAAAGATAAATTTTATAATATTTCTAACATTTTTTATTTCAACATTTTTTTTCTTATATAGTTCGAGTATTTAGAATTAGTTTCATTTCTTAAAATGTAGTTTATGGATTTTATCTCAATTCACTTATATCATTTATAAAGGTGCAAATATTTTGATATCTGCATGAATTTTAAATCAATTATCATATTTTTAAATACATTGAGAAATTTATCAGAAAGGTTATATTACAGTTATTTACTCGTACTATTAATTAATGAATATATCAAAGATAATTTGTTTCTCTCAAAGTTATTGATGTTATTACATATCCCTTCTAAATAATTAATAAAAAATAGTTATTTATATGCTGAAATATTTTCTTTTGAAAGAGAGAAAGATGTAAACTGGCATACATAAAATTCTCTTACAAAATAATTCAAACATCAAGGATTTTATATCACATAAAGCAGCATAATATATATATATATATATATATATATATATATATATATATATATATATATATATATATATATATATATATATATATATATATATATATATATATATATATATATATATATATATATATATATATATATATATATATATATATATATATATATATATATATATATATATATATATATATATATATATATATATATATATATATATATATATATATATATATATATATATATATATATATATATATATATAATATATATATATAAATTATATATATATATATATATATATATATATATATATATATATATATATATATATATATATATATAATTTTCAAAACTTAGCATTTCATATATTAAATTATGATAAAATAAATAATAATACATAAAATAAAAGTAGTCTTAAAATACACTGCTCTTTTTTAATAAATTATTATTATTTTTTAACAAATTTTCAATCTTCTCTCATCTCATTTATGTACGCGTGCATTTGTAAGATTAATAAGACTTTATTCAACAAATATAGGATTTGTTTGTATTCTATGTTATTTTCTTCAACCTTGGGGTGAGCTCTCGAAAACTATATCTATCAACAAGGCAGCTTGAATATCAATTACAGTAATCTTTATGCAAAGTTATTCTCGTTTCAGCCTGAGAGCCATGTATGAAAATAGCTTACATCTAACTTTTACTAGAATTACACTAATAACAAAAAAATAGAAGCCTCTGCATGATACATTTCTCCTTACAAAAGTTTTTTCTCGCTACTTCTAATTTAATTTTTGGGGATAAAGAAAGGCGATGTTTTCTTTTTACTTCCAAAAAAAGAAAAAAAAATTAATGGGTTCACACATAAACTTTTTAACATAGAACGTTTCCAGAACGAAATCTAAACTTCTCATTCTAGTTATTCCTTACAATTTCACGGGCGCACAGAATAAATACTTCTCCATCTACACTAAATCGCAAATATATACACTGAATTTCGAGTGATACGCTTATTTACAAATATATAATTACATTGAAGTCTGACTGAGGTGCACAGGACTCACAATTTACACCAAACATGCTTTGTAAAAAAAACTTTGACAGAGTCAGTACTAGTCATATGCCATTAAACACCAAAAATAACTACTACAAAACTAATGAGTAATTAAGTACCCTTATTCACACACAGTTGCACATTTAAATAAGATTGTTCATTAAAAACGATTGGTTGAATACATTTAAATTAAGACAGTACCTCTCTATCCAAAAATTATCATACATTACCACACCACATCACAATAAAACATTAAGTGAAGTGTTACATTTATGTATACGCATAGATATATATTTATATGGCATTGTGCACATATATATTGAATAGAATGAACAAATTACAATATACACCAAAATATACGTTCATTTTACCCTGTTTTATATAGTTAAATCAACACATTCTTATGTGATATGCAGTTTAAATGAGTGTATGATATATATTCACTACAATAATTTGAACAAACAATAACTTCAACATGCAAACAATATCTATAGTATTACATTTTCTAAAAGTGATACATAAATCATAAATATTATCATTTCCCGTTAATTGCAATGTAATTTGATCCCTAAACATTAAGGGTATTCAAGAGCAATTAAAGTACCAAAAATTAAAAGAATTTCTATTATGTTCATATATATATATATAATCTTCTGAAAATTGATAGAACATTATTTGTTCTAAATTGCAAAATTATAAAAAAGATTTTAGTTTTAGACCAAATTAACTAAAGTTCCCTAATTTTTTCTCTTAATAAATCTGTAACTTTCAATGATTATTTTAAATGTTTGAAATTTTTCGTATGATTCGTCTATATAGTTTTGCACGTACTACGGGATAGTATAGTAATTCTTTTAATATAGCATATTTATTAATTTAAAATTTAATTATTAAAACTGATGACTGCTTTATTAAAATTCATGGTTTGATGAATGAATCTGCTCAGTATTTATTTCAAAGTGTTAAATAAATTTGTTTCCTATTTATTAAATTTCTCATTTAAAAACTTTCTTGAGCCAATATTTACACAGGATAAAATATTCAATAAAATTTTACTAAATAAATAAATTTAAAATATTTACAATGAGAAAAAATATTGGTGTTCAGAAAATGCCGGTAAATCTTAAATGATTTTATTCGACGTGTTGTGTTTTAACTTTACGAAATAACTTTACATTAAATAATTTTCCTTTGATTGATTTACATATCTAATCATTTTGAAGTCTAATATACTTCCTATGGCGCCATTTTAAGAGTTTTTTATACTCTTTTTAAAAAAAGAGGAATGTTATTTCACTCGAAAATGATATTATCAACTTATATTGTGATATACCTTGTAAATTAAGATACCAGTAATATTACTGAGCTCTTATTTACTAGATAAAAATATAATGAATAAAAATTATTGCATCATTTTTTATGCAAGAGTAGTAAATCAAAGAGTAGACTCAAATTCATATATTGGCATGATATATCCAGCAATAAATTTTTTGATATATCATGCAAATATACGAAACAGAAATCATATTTCAAATTATTTATAAAGTTACGTTATAATAATAAAAATACATATGAATATTTAAGAACAAGCTACCACTTTCTTATTTTTATCTAAAGAAAAATAATATATGTATAATATTAGAAAAATATTTTAATTTAATGATCGTTATAAAATTCAATTGAAAGACTTTCAATGTTAAGCGCGCTGAGGACATGTAAATAATATATGATATATTTTATATGTAGTAGTACCTTATTTAACTATAATAATGCATGAAATCTTACTGCCATGTATCTTGATAAATTGAAAATTAATTAATCAAATTTATGTTTAAAATTTTTTTAACAAAGAATTAATTATAAAATTTTTTAATTCAAATTTTTCGATTAGAAAATTAATATTTTACGTAATATCAACACTCCCATGATTATTTCTATGGAAAACAGTGATATGATAATATTGCTAAACTATTTGAAACTTCTCCATTTCATCTAAATTACGATTGATAACGGTTTATGCGGCATTTTATTTATATTATTACTTGCGAAAAAAAATTTAACTTTCAAAATATTCGTGTAAAATCTTAGTTATAGTTTATAAAAGGATCATATATTTCTAAGTAATGAGCCTATTTGGATTTCATATTAGATGAAAAATGTAAGTTTTGATTAGAATATATGTAGATATTTTGCAATTTAATATTATTATATTTTAGGTATATTTACTATGAGTACCAAAAATTATTTCCTCTGGATAATTTTATGTATAAAATATTGGCTCAATTTATCAAACGAAACTTATAAATTTTGAAATCTTGAGTTTTGAAATCGATGTAAATACATCATAGAAAATAAGATAATTCTACTCAAACATGGTCATTTTTATGTGCAATGAATTATACATTTTTCTAAAATAAATATTTACTGTAAAAGTTTAAATTTACTCTTTTACTTTATGTGCTTGGTAATAAGATATAGCCCTAAAAAGACATTATGTAAATTAATGCTATGATTTTTATGATATGTTGGTGTTTATGAAACATAATTTTCTACTTCAATTTTATAAAACTTATTTATATTCCTACTCTCTTATTTTTAACATATGCCATTATCTTGTCTCATTATAAATTAAACTGATGAATTTGCATAAATTAATTTTTTATTAGGCTAAATATATTTATACTATAATGGATTTATGTGATGTGTATGAATTTTGACAATCTTTTTGAAAATTCAGTTAATAGAGCTTTTTATCAGTTACTTTTAAATACTTTTGTACAAAAAAATTTTATGTTGTAAAAGAAAATCCTTGTTAATGCAATACTTTACCATAAATATTATTTCACTGTATTAGAATAATCTTTATCAAAGCGTACAGAGATGACTTTTCTTTAATAAAATGTAAATAACTTTCCCATGTTCAACATTTGTCAAATTGCGGCTGCTTAAGGTTAAAAAAATAAATGAATGCTAAACTAAAAATAATAAAATATATATATATATAAATATAATGTAATATAAAATAAAAAATTAATTAACTCTCTGCTAAATTTTACTTATTTCTATCATTCCTGTAATGATGTTACACGTTTATCTTAATGATAAGTGTGGATTATATTTTTAGAATCTTTACGCCGTATTAAGCGACAATAAAGTTATTACACCGATGGAAAAATAATTCACATTTTATTGTAATCAATGTAAATTTAAAGCTTCTGAAAATTAGAGTTTGTCTCATAATATTTGCTCAGTTTTTAAGAATAAAGTTTAAAATTAAGTAATCCGATATTATGTTCATGTTGTGTTTAAAGTAATATTCAAATAAGTGCTAAATGTATTAAACAACAGTTACTGTATGCTAATTCAGTATGCTGTATTCTTATTTTTCCTTAAATTATAATTTTACTAAATTAACTATATTTCTATTCAAAACATTAAATATATCTTAGATATTACACCATTAAATACACATAACACTCACCGAAGCAGCACAAAATACTACCGGAATGGTTTAATCTTAAGACGTGTTAACTTCAACGTTTGAATAGATATTTTTGCTAAAGAAAACGAGAAGATTTCCATGCATCTCATAGGACATGTATACAAGACACAATTAGGAGTACTTTATTTAAATACAGTACGCGCGTCATTGGATTATTTATATCAGGTCACAAAGTTAGAATTAGGTACAGTATATATATATATATATATATATATATATATATATATATATATATATATATATATATATATATATATATATATATATATATATATATATATATATATATATTAAAATGCATTGAAATTATTTTCTAATCTATGAAAGGGAAGGGGAAATTCATTGAATATAAATTGGATGAAACATAAATTTTAGATGCAATATCTTGATGGAATTGTTGTCATTTATTCATTTACTTTATTTGAATGAAAATCAAATTCTCTTAATAGTAGATTAATTTTAATAGAAGTTTTGGAAATTTTCTAGATAAATTTTAAATACATTCTTGTTATGTAGCCTTTATAAATATTTAATTTCATTAAAAAATTGATGGATTTATTTTAAAATTATTTTTTCATCTGTGTTAAATTAGCTAGCAAATACTTACAGCAAAATGTTTTAATTTGTGGATCAATTTAAAGTGAATGATGTTGATTCTAGTTATGTTGAATAATTTTAAAAAATGCTAAGAGGGAATGAACATTTTGATGACTTACATCAAAGTTTACGTTATGGGTTCTTACATTAAGTATGCAGGGTGTAATGAATCATTTGACAATGAACAAATGATTTCTTACTGTGAAGAAATTGATAATAATTGCATATCCAAGTGTTGTTTGAAGTTAAAATTGTTTATATATATACCAAACATTCCTGTGAAATACTACCCACAAATATTTATATTCTTACATGCATCTAACACACTTATTACAACTGCTGCTATATGCTTATGAACAAAAGGAGAACCAATACCAAGTAAAGTCAGTGAAATCAGCACAAATACATACTTTCCGTAGGTTTTCCCCACATTACGTGCTAAGTGCATAGATAAAAAGAACTATCATTTTAAAATTATTAATTTAAATTAGGTCCATTAAATTAAGGGATCTACACACATAAGTATCTACAAATAGACAACCAAAACAAGTTCAGCAAATACTATCAGGTCTTCACTGGCTTGGATAGATGCAGGAAAACATAATAACGGTTGACTTCTTGAGGTCCACTTGAAATATATTTCAACAGGATAAATAAAATTGTAAGTTCTAAGTGAACACTATCGATACACACTTTTAATAGATATACGACATTGAATTTCACACCAAATATCGATAAATAAATGAAGAAACATTTGCCCATGCTTGGACTTGTGATTAGAATTAAGGTGGAAAAATAATTTTTGTGATAATGTCACACCGAAATGCTTTAAAAGCCATTTTATTTGTTCAGACAGGAAGACAAATAAAAGTGAGGTTTGAGCATTCAACACAAATATGTGTATTTGAGAGGGGTTTATAAGAGTACAAAAAAGGTCAAGCGCCTATTTTTCAGCATGTGGTAATATAAAACACGTGAGCAGAGTCGTCAAATCAACCGCAACAATAGGTGGTACATTAGAGAAACACTGCTCTAACCAATAGTGCCCTGCGTGGCGAAGCTGACGCTTCAATTCTCGGTCTAAACCAAGAAATTGATAGGCCAAGGAACCGCTTTTCACCAGCGAATGATTTACTACTACAGCATCATCGCCATGTGGTGAAACGAAGAACGGCTCTTCAAAAAGATATCATCAGAAGCAATATTTTTTTTACCACACCTGATATCAGATGGCCGAAACGTCACTCCGAATTTCCAATGACCGTGCAGTCGGTGTCGGTACCTGATCCAGCTCGGATCACAGAATTTACTCGTTTGATGGCTTCAGCGATGGTTGGTGCAGCAATGCTTTGATACGAAGGTGGCAACTCATCATCAGCATTATTCTCGTTAATGCTTCCAGGAGACTCGCTATCCAAGGAATATTGAGGCTGGATGAGGGGTGGAATCTTGGTGACGTCGAAAGCCATCTTCTCGGGGTCAAGGCCAGGGGAGAAAGAATCTTTCTTGTCAGCGGATCGGCGGGTGCTACGAAGGGTAAAATTGATGGTTCGGGCGCGGAAGGATTGGAGATCTCTGTCCGACAAAGCAGAGCAGCGCAAGACTTGGCGGAATGCCCTCTTGAAGTCACGACTCGAGCAAGCGTAGATGATGGGGTTCAAACAGCTGTTCACGTACCCGGTCCAGAAAAATATATCGAAGAGCAATTGAGGAATGTAACATTGACGACAAAGTGTTCCTAAAAATACAAGTGCATGAACAGTTTAAAAGTAAAGGTACACACTAGAAATTCATTATTTTGTAATGATGAACCATCAAATTTAAGTAAATTAAAGCCTTGCTATGTCTTTTTAACAAGTTTAAGAACTTATAATTATCATTAAATGACAAGGGAAATGAAGTGGGAGTATTCTAGAATCCGAATTTCTAATAAACACTTTCATAAAATTGCATTTTAATTAGCAATTTTATATTTTACTTTTGAAAACATTTCATATTTGAGTTTGAAGCATTTTTTAATAGCTAAATTCTCTAAAACACGCTTTGCTGAGTAATTTTCAAATAAAATACATGGAAAATAGTAGTAAATTTATTGCATTGACGAGAGTAACTTTGTAAGTTGCAAATGAATCAGTAAATTATTGTTTTTAATTTTAATCTGTCTCTCCCATATATGTGGATCAGATATTAAATAATTTCAAAGCAATTCTTAGACTATTATAGTCAATTCTTATCAATAGCTCTATTATCAGATTATTAGTGACATTAAAACAAGTTATAGTTTTATAGTGATTTTTAAATTTATCAAAAAATAGAATGAATTATATTTATTACTAGAAGAGAGCTTCAAAAGTATATTATTATTAATTAGCATAAATGAAGATTATGTTGATATGGAATGGATAATGTTAAATATTTTTCATTATTAAAAACAACATATGACATTTAAATAAACAAAATTAAATTAAAAAATATTTGCATGAATTTAAATTGTTATCTAAACATTTATTAATGCATGCATTTGCATTTAAATATATGTATTTGCATTTATCAAAACATGAATATACATTCACATGTATATATTGTCTTAAAGTTACATAATTTTGTACTTGAGAATATCTATTAGAATAAGAAGGAAAAATGAGATGATTTTAGAAATAAAAAGTAAAATAAATGTTGCATCTTTTTGTTTTACCTAGGAATTGCAATTGCTATTCTACCACCTAAACTTATATTTTGGTCTTGTCTAAAATATAGTATATAGCGTAAGGTTATAATATTAATTTTCACTTACGAAATCATGTTCAATGGACGAAAGTCAGAAATAAAATTCATTGACATCAAACAAATTTAACAAATAAGTATAAAAGTGCAAAATATACAAAGAGATGGACAAATATTTAATAGTAATAACAATATTTCATTGTAATAACAAATAGTTAATTGTGTCTCTTATTGTTTTTAGTAATAATCTTCATTAGTTATATGAATGTATGTATGTGTATGGGTATGTACACTTTAAATATATTTATATTGCTTCAATTAATAGATTATATATATGGATACCTTTGAAATTTTGACTTATTTTAAAATAAAAAAATCATTTTCCTTACAATATATTGCTTTTGCAATATATTTTTGTATTTCTATTAGATATCGCAAAAAATTCAATACTAAGAAACAAATTGATTGTATTTGTTATATTTACGGCTGTGGTTGCGGTGACCTGGTAGGTTAGGGCCTCGTTCTCATTATAAGAACGTTGTAAGATTGAATCCGATCTGAAACCGAAGAAATATCATGTTTATAAAGACAACAGGGGCATGTTAAATATATCGTGGTCGCAATATCCTCCAAGTGAAATGCTACCTTTGGAGGTGGCGGTTTATATTTCAGATTGTCTTTAGCCTAATCTCTATTTCTAAATTATGACGATTATCACCCAGCTGCTCTCATTGATTGGTACAGCCCAACTCTGGGCAAGGTACAGGGCAGCATTGTGGCATATTTGTTAATAATTTACGATTGCTCATATATTTACAAGTAGCAGCTGTTTTCAAAATTGAAATTAACATTTTATTAATATTTTTTTCACATAACATCTATGCATTTTCAATTAATCCTCCATATCTGTAGAAATGATTTGCATAGCAATAGAAGGACTTCAAATTGCATAATCATATGAATAATGCACTGGCTTTAACATATTTCATTCAAAGATACTTTATGGTTTAAATAAATCTACGTGGAAATTTCTCTGTAGGAAAAATTTAAGAGTATTCTAAGTATTAAAACCAGTCTCTATTCTCAGTGATCTATTATTACACATGAAGAAAAATTAATCTAAATATTTAAAACTTTACAAAGCTTCTATTCATTATTCCGCAATCTATAAAAATGTACAATAATGCACCTGCTTTTTATAACTTATTTTATATACATTTTTTTAAATTTAATTTAAAGTAATACAGTTTATATAAGTATTTAAATTAAATAGCAAATAATGAAAACAATATCTGGAAAATAATACTTTTAATTATTGTTTGAATATTAGCAAAAGGTCTTTTTAAGAAATGGGGAAGCTTTGTTTATTTGTTGATAATTTTATCATTAAAAATTCCTGCTATAGTTACTAGTAATAAAATAATAATAGAGTAATGATTTGTGCTGAGTAATAAATTATTTTTCAATGCCTGAAATCTTATATTTCAAAATATTTCTGCCATACTTTTTAATTTAATGAATTCAGTAATAGCTCATATATTAACAAGTAGCAGTTTTTTTTTTCAAAATTGCTCGGCATCCAAATAGAATATTTTTATTCTTTATAAAGTTTTAGTTTAACGAATTTGAAATACAAAATAAAATTTAGAAAAAAATACAATGAATTTGTTTTTTTTTTTTTAGACATTGTAAGCAACTATCAAATTTTTACTGTGTAATGACATAAATTTGAAAAAAATTTGCTTTTGTTTTATTATTGAAACCCAAGATAGTTTTAATATTTTTGTAAACTGGAAACTCACACTTTATACCAATAACTTTTATCGTGTAACGAACTTAACTCATAAGTTAAGCCCATTTAAATGTAAAAAATCAACTTTACTTTCTTATACTATTGGAATTTGTACAATAAGAAGAAAAGTAACAGATTTTAACAAATCTCATTAAATAGAATTTTCCAGGTAATTTAAAACATTTTAGTTTTTTGTACTTCAAACTGAATTTAATTTATAATTTGTTTTAACTTTAAAGGATTTCTATCACAGTAAATTTTTCCCAACGCACACGTAGAATGTTTCAATGTGAACCAAAGTTTAGAAATAATTTCACAATAGAACATAAATCCTTCAAATATTCCTATTCATAAACAGTCTTAGTAAAGAAATTGAAATCATCAAATATTTCTGTTCATAAATAGTTTCAGTAAAAAAAATTGTAAATCGAATATTCCTGTTCAGAAATAGTTTCAGTAAAGAAATTGTGAAGTAAAATTAGCTGAAACCTTTTATTCCTCTATTATGAACAATGTTTGTGTAAATATAATGAATTTTATAATTAACACAGAAGAACACCTGAAATTCAACAAGTTGGATAATAGATTGAAGAAACTTATTTCGAATCCTATTACAATTTATATAATATCGCACATTCTGTTGTAATACATATTTTATTGTTGTGAATATTCTATTTAAGAATATACACAAAGCAAGTTTCATGAGGTTTATACAATTAATTCATAGAGTTTTATTGTAACTTTCCAATTGCTTCACACAGTCACAAAAAATTTAAGTGGATTCGATACACCCTCTCAAATTATTTAATGATATATATGATTATGAAAGTTTGATGAAATTATGCTTCATAATGTTTCTTTGGAGAGCAGAAATAAATACGATGGAGATCACTTATGACCAAATATTAAATTACTTTGAAAGAAGAAAATAAGTTTTGTTTTGTAAACTGTAATTTCCGTTGCAATGTTTTCTCTTTTTTTGCCAAAACAATTTTCTTTAGTTCTAAGATTTAATGAAAAATCGTGAAAAACAGAGCTTTCTTATTCAAAACATAAAAGGTAAAATAAATAAAAAAATCGGAGTGCCGCAGTTTCAATTAAAAAGTGTTAAAAATATTCAATTCAATTCAATTCATTGAAACAGAATCAAATTCATAGAAGAAAAGAGTTTATTCGAAATATCAAAAAAGAAATAATAACATATGCATTGCTGTAAAATCGGAACCGAATTTCTTATCCATGTTTCTAATCTTGTTAAAAAGAAGTTAAGAAAAGCTTTATTTGCATAGAATATAATCGAAATTGAAAATTTTCGAATCGAAAAGAAAAAAAATAAGAAAAATGTAACGGTGTGCAAGAAGTAGAAGCTTTTTCCAATGGAAGTGACATTATTAAAAATCTACAGCATATCCAGAGAGTTTATAATTCAAACGCATTTCCGAATCAACATTCATGAATAAATAAAAAGAAAACGGATGTAGATGAAAATTTATTGAAATTGTTTTGTCAACGAGAAACATCCTTCAAAGTTATCTTTATTTGGACTTGTTTAAAGGTTCCAGATGATGAAGTTATTTTTTGTCAAAGACATGAAAGTTTTCCTGCACCAGTTGATATATTTGATGAATAAAGCATTGAATTTATAGAAAATTTTAAACCTAGTCAAGGAATCTCTGTCAAGAATTACTGATGTGAACATTATTTTAAAAGGAAAGGAAATATTTGCATGAGGTAACTTTAAATGAACTTATAATAGGAAAAATATTTGCATGATACTTTTATGATTAAAATCTCGAAATCAATATAATTAAAATTAAATTAAAATTATTTCAATTAAAATTAAGCAAATAGAAATTTTCTTGAATTAAAATTGAAAAAGATTTTAGACTTTTACCATTTTTACAAGCCTTTAAGATAAATAACTTAAGATAATATAAAGATAAATAACTTAAGATAATTTAAGATAATATAAAATGAATCAACATCTCAGTTACATAAAAGACTCTTTTTGAAATAAAATTTTAAATCCTTATCAAATATAAACATACACTGGTCAAAAGTGTTCAATAATATAATTCGCTTAATTTAACTTTTGAAACAAAGTGCCATTTAAACTTGCAACTCAATGTTTAAATACAATTGATTAATTATTGAATTTCTCAGTGAAATTAACTTATTTTGCTTAAAAAACGAATACGTTTAAGGTTATTTTCATTAAACAAAATTATTTATTTCCATGAATATAACAGTAATGAATTCGAAGTATAACAGTAATTATTTATAACTCGAATTTATAACAGTAATGAATTCGAAGAATATTTGTGAACATATAGAGGATAATATCTATTCATTTTTCGTAGAATAATGTACCAATAATAATATATACAAGTTTGTAAGTTTATTAATGCTAGTTAGCTTTAGGAACTAAATATCTAATTAAATCAGAGCTATATTTAATGAATGTTACATTAATAAACTCAAAGTTATATTTGAAAATTTCTAATTTGTGATATTTCAGTGAAACTCTTCCTAATGAAATGTTGAGTTAATCCGGAGATCTTTAGGCTAGTTTTAAGAGGATTTAATGATCTAAACTTAAAAACTTTCAGTCTCAAACAATTCTTCGAATTTTTACATAGCTCTAAGATATGTAAATTTGGTTTCGCCATATCTATTTAAAATTATTCATTTGAATTAAAAATTCTTAATGAAGCAAATGAATGTAATACTATAATTAATATAAAACTCTTCATTTAATAATACTTCTGTAATATTTTCTTGGAGAAGTAAAAAATATTTTTATTCCATTATATCAATATTGACTATTGACATTATATAATAATTTGAACCCTGAGTCATATTAAAGTATAATGTGGTGCATTGAAAAGGTAGGTATATTTCACGCTGTTCATTTTCGAAGAACTTTGGAAAAATTCCAGTTCATGAATTATTAATTTGTTTATTTTCTGACAGCAATTTCCGTGTGTATTCTTTTCATGAAATTTGAAACTACGCTATATGTTTTAATGTATTTATAAATCACGTATTTTTACGAATGATAAAGCACAAGTTTTTAAATGCAGCGGATTTTATGTTTGGCAAATAGTTAATTAAATATATTTTATTATAAGTTTTAATAAAAATATTTAAATATTTTACTTTGAATTATATACATAATAAATTGTCCTTTCTGAAGGCTTATATTTTAATTATTTGCATAAATTTATTCTATTTCAAACAACAAAAAGAAACAACTAATATATAACTCTCGTGAAAACATTATTAGTTTGTAAATGAATTTGAATTTATGTCTTTTGAATACTAAAATTGAAAACCACATCATTTGTAACCTTGTTATTTCATTTTTAATTATATTACTTTTGATGTTTAAAAGTGATGGTTTTAATTAAAATATCTTCAACGATTTCAACAAGTAATCACAGAAATACAAAACAATGAATATGACTCTTGAAAACTCACTGCTAAATTTATTGTTTTAAAATATTTATTCTTGGCTTACAGAAATACAAAAAGGGCGAAGGAAAAAAATGAAAGGAACTAATGATAGAGTTGAGGGTGAGCATTGAAAAAGTTTAACAGATACACATCTATACTATCATGCGATGATACAATTTTGAAATTGTTGAAAAAACTGTAATAAGTAAACAAATAACACATTTTTTACAAAAATAAAAATTTGAGTTGTCTAAAAATTTTTAAATCTTTGTTCCACGATGTAAGTAAATGAATTGTAAAATGTCTGAAATAGTTACGCAGAAAAGTATTTCTCTTCGTAGAAATGATAAAAGTGCGATTACCTAAACGAACCTACCTAAACGAAAATTCATACAGTTGTGATAAAATTTACTCCTACTGTTGCGAAATTCAGCAAATGATTGCTCAAAAAGTGAACCCTTTTAAATAAATATTACTATTATGTTATCACTAAAAACGTATTTAACAAAAAAGTCTGAAAAACAAAAATAATTCGACCACCAAACTTGAAAACCATACTCTTAAGATTTATTTGTTTTGCTTTACTCGTAAAACCGTGGAAAGGAATTCGATGCACGCACAATAAAAAGAAAATGATTTAAAAAACAAATATTTCTTTCGCTGCATATTTGAAATGAAAAATCAATTTTCTTTGTTTTTTTATATTCTTTTTATACTACAGAAAGACTCGTAAAAAATTAAATTAACTATAAAAATATTAGAATCTAATTGAAATATTTTATTCGGGAAATGAATCGAAATTAAAATAACCACCTCGACTACAAGAGGGACTGAGATCTCGAAAGAATAAATTCCTTGTATTAAAGGAAAAATAATGTTTGTCAATGGTATGATTGCCTTATGTGTAAAAGAAAATTATAATTCTTTTTGTGGAATTGTAAATTGCGTGTGAAAAACAATTTAGTATTCTAAAGAACTTTTTAGTGTTTAAATACCAGGTGATGTTTTTATATTAAGTATTTGATTAGAAATATCTCATTTAAACCTAAGTTTGATCTGAATAAAAATAATATTACATTTTTCTCAAATCTTTATTGGTATTAAACATTTAACTAAAATTATGTAACTAAAGTTCATGAGTTTTCAAAATAATATATACAAGTAAATGCACGAAGTATCTTGCAGAAATATTTGCTGAATGGTATTTTATCACATTTAAAAAAACTGCATACTTTAATTTATAAATGTTCAAATAATCCAATAAGAAAACGGAACGAATTTTTTTAAAAGAAAAGAAGTGATTAATTTAAAACAAACGGAAATATCACTTGTTTCATGATAGTATTCATAAAATTTTTTAAAATAAGTATAAAAAACATTAAAAAATTGCATTTAAAACTTTTTTAAAAAATGCAAACAATGTAAGCTTTAAATTACAGAGTGCCTATTATTATTTTCCTAAGATGATACAACGCATTAGAAAATTGAATCATTTTTAAAACTTTTATGCCTACATTTATTTTAAAAAATACTAAAATTTTTTTATTCTGTTTTGGGTACTATATATACATACAATACCAATGAAAATTTGGACTAATTTTGTACAAATATTTTAAATTTTGTAAATTAGCTGATAGCTTGTTTTGTTATGCTTGGTAATTAAATCGTAGAAAATTTTTCTCGTTTTAAAATCGCACTCTGCAAATTAAGCAATATTTAAAAGTCCCATCTTTATGTTTATCATAAATGTTTTAGAATTTAATGTTATGTTTAATATACAAAAACAGATTTTGTAGCTGCAATGACTTTTTAAATGTTCTTTAGGTTTTAAAATTTTTATAAACTGTAAACTACGAAGTTTTAGTTTCTAAACCACAGAAGAATAATTTCTACCGTTGAATTAACATTTCCACAGCATTCTGAAAATTTAAAAATTTTGTATAGAAAAAAATCAATTATTTAAATTAGGCTTGTAGTTTTCAGGATGTATTAAGAAGTTATTTACATACATGTTAATAATTCACCATGTATACAAAACGTTTTGCAAAAAGGGTTAAAAAGACATAGCATACACAAAAAAGTTTCTAATATTTTATTTACATACAATGATTTATCTTAACAAGTATTGGAATTCGAAATTATTTACAATAAAAATCAAACTGATAAATATTACTTTATATTTCTGTTAAATTTCAATATTTGGTATTAAACCAGAAACTAGAAAAACAGATATTAAAAATAATATGTGTGTGTGTGTGTGTGTTTAATGAAACAAATTTTATTTTTCGTGAAAATGTTTTCCTTTTTATAAGTTTTATTTTAACCAGATAATTTAAATTATAGCACCAGTTAAATTATAAATTATCTTTTTCTGAAAACAATTCAATATTTTACATTAAATGAAAGCAAAATATAGTCTTATCAATATAGGATTAAATTACTATTATTTACTATTTTTGTATTGCTCATTTATATCTATTTTAAATGTTGAAAGAAATTCAGTAGCAAATAAAACTATTAATCAGCATCCATTTTTCATAAAAGTGTATAACAGCGCTTCTAAGGCAAATGCATTTCAGCAAAATATATGAAAGTGTTAAGAAGTATCATATTTCTAATGAAAGTCCTCTTAAATTTTAGAGATGTTGCATTGCAAAAATATAACACTAAGTTATACCTGAAGCAGAAAATAAAACTAAACAAACTAAAAAAGATATTTAAAAAAACTGAGAACTCGAAGAAAATCCATTCTCAGAGGATCTAAGTAGCTAAATGTAGATCAAACCTTTTACTTATCAATGTCTTTCATAAGAGATTGTTCACTTGAAGTATACGTTAGGTTGGTGGTCAGCTCCTTTTTCAAATTACGTCCTAAAAATTCTGCCCATTGATCATAAATGTTAGACACAAAATAAAACAAGTGAAACTGTAAATGTGAACAACATATGACTGAGAAAATTAATTTTTTATGTATTCTATACACCTAAATTTATTTTAAAAAGTTACACAAATCTCAAACGTAAGCATATATTCAATACTTACCTGTGCAGCTATTAAGGTAAAATTTTCTGTGTGTGTAAATAAATAACATAATACATCTTACCGGTAGTTTAATAAGAAGTCTTCGTTAAATTTCCCTGTTGTTGAGCTTCAAATAAAGTTTAAACAGTTTTACTTACCATTTTGCTGCAAATTCCAGAGACAGCAACGAATTCAGTCTTCGTTACATTACTTTTTTTATAAATAAATAGCAAAACTTAACAATAATTTTGATTATATATGAGTGAATATGAATTATTGAAATTATATATTTTTATTCGCATTTATTCATAAAAATAACAAATATGTATTTCCAAATTGAATAAAATTTTTTATTATTATTTAATTTTATTTTATTTTCTGAGAATATTTTATAAAGTTATGTTTGAAAAATGTGAAAAATATTTTGTAACTTTATTTATCTTGATTATTAAAAACTAAATTCTTATAAACTAAAATGTATTCATATGCCTAACTCAAATTATTGCTTTTATATTTAAATGTACATAAAAGTTTTTATTATATGAAAAATGTGCAGTGAAAAATTAGTCTATGAACGCATGTATGTAATAAACTGGCATGTAATCAAAAGTTTTAAAAAAATTCTTTCTTAACTTTATTATTAGTGTTTTATGCAATTAAATACTTACGAGTGAAAACTCAATATCACTACATATAAGCAAACCCTTTCACATTTAAAGCAAGTTGAACAAATTTTATAATCACGTGACTATAGATTTCATTTTTCAACATAAATTATCTTTTATATAAGAATAATTTGGAGCTGATTAATCAGGCTTATATATTTAATAATTTTTCCAATATGATAATTTATGATTCAACTTTCGCATAGTGTAATGAATTCACTTATTGATTTTCCTGTTAAACAAAATATTATAATTATAGAAATCAATATTTTAAAATAAGGTACAAGAAAATTAATATAACAGCATTTGAAAAGAAAAACTAATAAGTATGTAGCTAAATCTGATATATTTTTATCTTAAAGTATGCTACACTGAAATATTAAATAATTTTAAAAATCTCACAAAATTTGTGTTGTGAAATACGTTAGTGAGCTACAAATATTCTAATTATTCTGACACACATTTAATAATTGAAAAATTACTATAAGTAAGTGTTAACAAAAAAATATTTTAAATTCCTATTAATATCATCATTGTTTTTATTTTATGTAAATTTTAAATAAAAGCTAATATGAGGTTTGAAATTATTTATACATGATTTCAGATTTTCTTATTATCTCTGAAAAATATTAACTTTTGAAAAATTTATTCCTATTCCGATTAATCCAAAAATAGTTATAAACATACTTTATAAATATATTGTATGGTTTTATAATATTAACATTTTGAAAGCGTTAAAATTACATAAATCATACTAATTTTTAAATGATTTTGAGTAAGACTAAAAAATACTTCTTAAAAAATTTTAAATTTCTTATATTTATTCACAATACTGCAATGTTTTCAGTATAAGAAATATGATAAATAGATAAATAGATTTTTAAAAAATGAAACAAAATTTTAAAATTACTTAAAGGAATTATTTGCTTTCTTGAAGTTTTTGCTTTCTTTGAATATATGCAATTATTGTATATTTTAATTTTTTTTGTATTCCGGTAAATCTGTAATTGATTAATATTCATTTAGTTTTATCAAGTACGTGATTTTTAAAGTTTAAATTTACTGTCGTAAAATATTTATCAGAAAGTTAAACAATAAAAGTCTATCGTAGAAAAAATAATAATGCAAAAATATCTCATGTAGAAAAATTATCAAATTTCATTATAACATATTATAATACACATTTTTTATGTTTTATTGTATATATGCTTTTAATGTTTCAAACCAAAAGAACCAACTTACCAAGAGGTAGAATGAAGAAGAAAGGAAACCAGCAAAGTATGAAAACTCCGACAACGATACCAAGGGTCTTTGCAGCCTTCTTTTGCCGCTTGAATTTCGAGAGACGTCCTTGCAAATTAGCCATGGTCAGTTTTACATTAGTTTTGTCTCCACATGTTCCATTCCGTGGGGCATGGCTTAGTACATGATGAGCTCCAGCATGAACTCTCAAGGTCAATTCCTTGGTTGTTTCATGACCAGTCTTGACGACTTTGATACCGGTTTGCAGAAACTTAGTCTGCTCAATTGCAGCTTTATAGATTCGAAAGTATACAATGAATATCACCAGGCAAGGTATATAGAACGAGAAAGAGACCGAAAAAAGCACGTAACCCATCTGCTTGGTAACCTCACATACATAAGGATTTTCTGGGGGTGGTTCTTTCCATCCGAGAAGAGGACCCACAGAAATCAAAATTGATAAAGCCCATACTCCAACGCAAGCCAGGACAGCTCGAGTGTGGGTCACGATATTTGAATAAGCTAAAGGCTTAGTCACACCTATATAGCGATCCACGCTAATCACGCAGAGACTAACAATGGAAGCCGTACAGCAAAGGACGTCAACAGCCGCCCAAACGCTACAAAAATCCTGTCCGAAAATCCATTGCTTATTATTCATTTCCAAGAAAGCAGAAAAAGGGAGAACCAGTATACCCAAGAGTAGATCAGCAATTGCCAGATTTACAATGAAGCAGTTAGTAGTGCTACGGAGGTTGGAGGAGAAGCTAACTGCTAAGAGGACCAAGAGATTCCCAAATATCGTTAGAATGACAATGGACCCAAGTATAGTACCAAGAGAAATCATCGTAAAATAGTCGTAGAATGTCATTTTTCCCAACAAAGAACTGTTTGTAGTCCAGTCTGATGCGTTGTTCCAAGTAGTTTCTTCAGTTTCGGTGAGATTAATAATTATTATTGCTATATCAGAGATCTTGTTCCCTAATGGCAATGATATCTCGTCAAGCTCCCTCGTTGGCGCCATAGTTACTACCTTTTATCTTACGAAGGAGAAACAAGAAAGATTTTCTGAATTATTATATAAATAACTCCATTCATTCTAAGATTTCAAAAGTTATATGAAAAAGTCTGACACGTGAAAAAGTTTTTTTAAACCAGAAAACTTTTGATTTTCTTTATTTTAAACTAAACGCTCCATTGATTTGCTTAGAAAACCAGTTTAACATGCTTCAGACTACCTAAAAGGAAAAAAAAGAATCCTATTATTGTAATTGCCGAAAAAATAAAACTATATGCAAAACATTATTTGTTCATAATTATTTCCTTATTGAACAAAACTCATGTAATGTTAAAATATGAATTCTGATATTTAATGTGCTTTATTTTACATGCAAACACAGACATTTAATATACGATATTTAAATAAAATTATAACATATATATATATATATATATATATATATATATATATATATATATATATATATATATATATATATATATATATATATATATATATATATATATATATATATATATATATATATATATGTATATATATATATAAATTATGAAGATATATATTATATATAAATATATCTTCATAATTTTTTTCCCTCATAATTTATAACAGAAATTTACCAAAAAAACGTATTTTTTGACCCAGAAGATGCCTGAATCTTTTACTAAAATTAAATATTTTATATTAAGTTAAATGTAGAAAAGCAGAATATATATATATATATATATATATATATATATATATATATATATATATATATATATTCTAAAGTATTATGCATGTATATAAAATATAATATAATATTACAGATTAGAATCAGAATTTGTAAAACATTCAATTATTACATTTTGTATTTACTAATATAGGGTATGCAATTATATTTAAAAACATAACACACATAAATCAATTTACATTTTTGCTTAAATAAATTCAAGATTAATGTAAGAGAGATAAAATTTTCAAAATTAAATTCTCGTTTTGATTCATTAAATTTAATCTAAAAATTTAAATCTACCATGAAATAAATTTATTGTAAGTAAAATAGTTATTTTTTCATTAGGAAAAAGGATAATGCAAGGAAATTTTATGTAAAAGAATTACACTCTTTTATAGTTTTTTAACATTTTTCACATTTGTAAAGTACATTTTTTAAAACAAATCCTATGTGCATTAACGCTAACTGTAATGCGAAAAAACTTCCTAGGAATACAAACATAATTCCTAAAATAAATAAAATAATGTGCCCTTTCCGAAATTCTTAATAGGATTATAAATAAGTGAGTTAATTACAAATTTACGAAATCACGAATTTCTGCAATTTAAGTTGGTATTTTCATTGTTAAACACATTTGGTAAAATTTTTATTTTCTGTTTAAAGATTTAAATGACTTTGATAATGAATTATTTAATTGAATAAACGTTAAAATAACAAATATTCTAATTGAGTAACCTCATTACATAATATATAAATTTTATTCTTAAATTCTTATCGTTCAAAGCTTTTAAGTTTTAAAGTAAAACATAACTAATTCTTTTGGAGCATTAAATAATTATACAATCAAATTCTGTATTTCTTGAACAGTTCTACGGATATAGCGTGTTGAACTTTATTTTAAATGTATTCATGAACTAATGAAATGTAGCTTACGCAATCAAACAAATTTTCCTTTGCTAAAAAATAAAAATGTTTGCCCATTTCCGATTTTCCTGCTGTGGTTCTCACCACATGACAACTTACTTAATTGCTTCAGTTTCCTTAGATAATGGTTGTTGTCTGAAAATTTCCATGACAACAAAAATGATGAACATTTTATAATTTTCATTCTTTCTATGATCATTTTTATTTCCCAAACTTTTTTCCATTAAGCTTGGTAATAATTTTGAATTTCAAAGTAATTACTTTTCATTAAAAATTGTAAAAAAAACTAAAATACGATTTGCTTTTTTAGAAAACTGAATTTTAATGCAAAATCAATTTCAACTTAATTGAAAAATACTATTCTGATTACGATTTATTATACATCGCAAATTGTGTGTGTGTGGCAATTTTTTAATGAGAAAATTACAGAATACCGCAAAGAAAACGAAACAGTTCCAAATGTTTTTAATATATCTTTGTGAAATATACATAAATAAGGATTGTATTTTTATGTTCATCCTTATAAATACATCTCGTACCATCAAATACATTAAGTTCTGTTGAATTGCAAAATTAAAAGTAACTCCTATAGAAAACAGTATGTTATGTTACAAAATATAAGAAAATTCATTTTCCCCCAACCATTAATTTAGTTACGAGTAATACTAATTTCTTAGGGCATTGTCAACAGGTCGTTGAGCACTACGCAAGCAGCATAGTTAAATCTATTATTTTTGTTACTTAGTATTCCTATCGAAAAAACAATTTTTAACACTTCACACTTAACTTGTAAGCCTTATGCATAATTATTAGGTAACAAATAACAATGTTATCGGAACACCTTAATTCCTCTATTTTCTGTGCTCAGAATAATTCAACGAAATTCACCAAACAGGTATAGAAATAGAGCATTTGTGCAAGTGCATTACTTAAAAAATATATTTCAACATGAAATGGTAAAATGCAAATATTTATTTTAGTTTATTCTTATTCGAAACACATAGAAACACATATGATTGCGTGTTTTAGCCTCATTCACTGTTTTTCAAGTCAACGATGTATTGAGAATTAATGGTAGTGGTAATAAAAACTGTCGTGGTGCTAATGGCGTGACGTCATCATCCCAACAATATTGTTGAATAAGGAAATTGTTTCTTTCGAAATATTGTCACGCAGAGATTGATGTAGTATATATCTTTCCAAAAGCAAAAAATCAGCAATTGGTGGAGCAATTATGCAGACAATGACAGTTTATCCAATAACATATAGCTCTTTCACCACCCCTGGATACAGAGATATTAAGTCAACAGATAACTGTTTCCTTAATTGATCTACGGTTTAATCATTTTTCAGAAAATATGCCATTTAAGAAAATTGGGTTGAAAGTAAAATTTTAGTTACTTAAATTTAAGCAAAATATTTATGAAAATTTGAGTGTTTAATCTCGAAGATTCTTTTTGTATATAACTGTCATAAATTTGAAATTTTGAAGTAAAATTGATTTTGGAAAATGGCTGTGCAACAGTAAAGAAAATAATTGGAAAAAACGAAAAAGTCACAGAAAAATTCAATGTTAATTAAAAGTGAGAATATGAATTTTGTAACTAATGCAGCTCTTTCAGTATAAGCTACAAAAAAGATTAAAGGATTTTTAACAAACTTAGTAATCCTTGCATACTAGGATTTAAAATTTTATACTAACATAAGCAAACATTATCTTTCTAACACTCAAAATACGGAAAACAATATTTGAAATAGGGAAATATGTGTGTAAAATATGCGTTTTCAAAGTTTTATTCATATAAATGCTTCAGTATTATTTAAGCATGTCTCGTGATATTTATATTTAATTTTATTAACTAAAATGTTTATAATTGCTTAAGAGTTCTCAGCTTTCTATATGACTAATAGTTTTCTCTTTATTTTACTATTTGTAGTTATGCGATAAAAGTTAAATTTTGATAATATTAGAGAGAAGATCTCTACATAGAATGGTTCAATGATTATACTAATATCCCACTTTTTGACATTATGTAAGTGATAAAATATTTGTGATGATGAAATTAAAATTTAGCAGAATTTTTTTAATTTACGTTGTACTTATTTTAACACTACATAGAATATATTTTAATAATTATCAATGTATCATTTCTAAATATATTTGATTCATTTGTCTATTCATGTAAGTGAAATTTGTATATTTTATACAAATATTTTATCAGTAATGAAACATGTATGTTAAGGGACAATTTGAAGAATATTTGAGTAACGTTCGCAAATGAAGCATTCCCAATTCATTTAATAAATGTAAGAAGAAGAAACATAGCTCTTTCCGTAGCTAATCTAAAATCAATACTACAATACTTTTAGGCATTTAGTCTGAAATACGAATTTGTGTGCCTTGGAAACGCATGAAGGACAAAAGATGTCTCCCAAATGACAAAATTAAGCTGTAAGGAATAATATAAACAAAATATCTAATGATATTAAAATGCATACGTCATTTATTGCTCCTACACTTCATTTTCATAATTCCCTCATCTTTAAAGGGATAAGTTTTATTGTTTATTTGCTTATTATCATTTTTATTTAATTTTGTTCACCATTTTTTGCCTTCAGAATTATATTACTCTTTTTAGGTAGATGAAGTTTTATGATTTTTTGAATAAAAAGAGTAAAAATAAGTTTTATAGTAATATGTGTTTAATAAACCCAGAAACAATTCATTAATTCAACTATAAATTAAATATTTTTTTATCACTTAAATTTTACTTTTTTAAATAATACATATTTTTAATTTATTCAGGTTTGCTGAATAAATTCTGAGGATCTTAATTCGCTTAAAGTGAATTAAACAATTTTTACGAAGAAAAATGGATGTGGATGTTGATACCATACACATCTGTATTTATAATTTACACTTGGTAAATTCCCGAAATAAAGAAGACGTTTCTTTCAGTTCATTCATTGTCTTATTCCATTACATAAGTTCCAAGATAAAGGATCAACACACAAGGTAATTTTAATACTATTCCCCCGTGATGAGTCTTTTAGGTACGCTTGTCACGTTGGCAAATGATTGTAAATCGGTTTTTCTTAGTGCCAGTTGACGCGAACTAAATGCCAACGACAGCAAATGTAATCACAGAAGTAGTCAGTGAAGCTGTCCCCGCGATTTTTCCTTTGGAAGGAGAAAACCGGAAAAAGGAAAAGAGTACTTTAAACCAACTTCACTTGGCACCAGAAAGTAGAAAAAATGCCAAATCAAATAACTTAGGCATTAATTGTATTTTTATGTATATCTCTTGGTGAAAAGTTTTTAGCTTTTTCAAATAATGTAGTAATTGCTTGATTCATTTTGCGGAGTTTGTTTGTTACTGCAGGTATAAAATAATTTAAGTCACGTATTTCTAAAAAGGAAGTACTTATTGTATGCTTTTGTTAATAAAAATTATTCTATTTGTGTATGTGTGTCCTATTAAATCCTTTTTCTTTACACTAATATTCTGCTAAGGTAATTGAACAATTCAATTTATTTTTTATATAAATAAATATTTGATGAGGAATGTAAAATTTTTCAAAATTATTTAATTTAATTATTTAATTTAATTTATATATAAATATATATATATATATATATATATACATACATATATATATATATATATATATATATATATATATATATATATATATATATATATATATATATATATATATATATATATATATATATATATATATATATATATATATATATATATATATATATATATATATATATATATACCAACCATTTTTAATTTTATTTTTATTAAACTCTTATAATTTCCTACAAATTATAATACGATGAAAATAATTTTGAATTTAGTAGAAGAGCATTATTAAATATCACAGTTCAAAATAAAAGTGTGTTTTAAACAAAAAAAGAGTTAAATTAATATTGCGAAATTATTTAATTTTTCTTCAATATTTAAAAACCATCTTTTTTATAGAGTATCAACATTTCACACTGCGATTATTATATGCAACTGCTTACTTCTAAGACTTTACCAGCGACTGAATTTAATTTTCAATTTTTAAAGAATACCTCTTTTGAGTTCTATGCAACAAATTACATTTTCTATAATAAAATGATTCTGCATTTCTTTTTAACTGTTAAATCTGTTAAACTTCAACTTACTTTTTACTATTTTTGCAAAACTACTAGATTTTTTAAATCTTTAACTACTTTCTGAACAAATGAAATTCATTTCCTGAAATAATTTTTCTTGAATTTTATTTTCCTCCTTATTCAAAAATTTAAAAACTTTAAATTTATTTGAACTGTGATATATAATCGGCAATGTAGATGATACAAATCAGTAACTTTGACCTTCAACAGATATTTCTTTTATCTAAATATTGATACAGGAATAGTGACATTAAAAATGGAAAATTCTTTGAACCAATATTTTAAGCTGTAATGATACTCCATTATAAGGAACGATGTAAAGTTTTCATATTTCTCCAGAGAATGTCATACATGGTAAAGTAAGGAACAAAGTAAATTGAAAATCTTAGTGACTTTTAAACCAATAATCAAACAAATTAACTTTTTAAAAGCCAAAGAATGTGAGGTTAAAAACATTTTAACTCGATATGATGTCTACATTAAAATTTTACAAGTTAAAATTTTAAATCGAATTTTTAAACTAAACTAGGGGCCTACATAAACTTTAATTGAAAAAAAATGTGACATTAACTATGTTGTAATATTAATTTTAAAGGGATCTTAATTTTTAATAATAAATCTTATAGGTATACTAATCAAATTATTAATATTAATAAATTTTTATAGAGTGTAATACCTTCTTATTGATATTTAATATAATTCTCTTTCTCTCTCTCTCTCTTTCACGGGTTTTATATTGCGTTACCACAAATTTAATTTGTAAACGTAGACGTATACGAAATAAAAATCTAATGTTTTTATTCAAGAAAAAAGCGAATTAAAGGAAATAAATTTTGAAATTTAAAAACATAACATTAATAAATACCTTTCATTGAAGTACTTTAATTAAGTTTAATATAGCACAATAAAAATTATATTTTTGTGCTGCACTTTCCATTCCTTTATAAAAAAACATGTGATGTAACCAAAAACAACCTTTTCTTTAACCCAAGCTATTTCTGTGAAATTATTAAATGTATCTTCATTACTAAGAATGCATAAGCAGACATATAATCCTGGGTGCATTTATTAAATCTACCCCATAAAGAAAGAGGGAACGAAAAACATCTCTTGGAAATCTCACAGCATTCCAGGAGGAGAAAGAGAGCCACATTTTCGATTTTAACATTTATTTGCTGAGAATGTTTTGCAATTCATTTTTTTTTGGTTCATCCTGGGATTTTCTATGTGACATCATGAAGTTAGTGGGAGGTGAGAGATTTTATTTGGGTCTCATACCTATTACTCTTACAATAAAGGCTCGAAAAAAAAAAGCGAGAGAAAGCGTAAGCAAATACAAAGCAGGTTGTCAACGATTTATTATTACTAACTTTTATTTTTAGTGTTGAGGAGCTATTTCAAGTATTCCTTGTATTTTAAACCTCTCACATTTTGTGTTATCACTTCTGGACTTTATTATTTATTTCTTTGATTTCATTTTTTGTAGATATGCGTCGGTTATTTTATTTTATAGAACCTGGTATGTTCTCAGTAAATTTATGTTAAATTTAGTTTTTTAAGGGCTATAAATGAATATATTGAAAAAATAGTTTTTATATTCTTAAGTTTCCTTACAGTTTTATTTATGATATGTGTATGAAGTGATATCTTCAGATTTTTTATGAGGAATATATTAAACAAATAATTTTCATCTGCATTGGTAAAGGCTGTTCCCTTTTTCAAAAATGTAATATAACTTAAAACTTAATGTTCAAATTCATAAAATCCTAACATATTATTTTTTTATCAATATTATACATTCATCTTGTAGTTATAATCAGCAATTAATAAATGACTGTTTGTGTTTTGTAAATTCAGCTATTAATTTAAATTAATTTAAATGTTAGTAAGAGCCGACTTAAGATAGTAATTTTATGGTGCCTTCACTGTTTTGAAGCTGAAATTCACTATTACAAGGCTGCGTCTGATATCCTGACATCTATTTTGTAAGATCTTGTATGACAGTCTTGTATCTCGATTAAAAGGATTTATTTATTTATTTTCCTTTCAAAGAAGTATCTCTAACAATAAATGTAGGTTTTTGAATGTAACTTTCATTTTATATTTCAAGAAATATGTGCTAAATTGTAACTTTATTGATTAAAATTTTATTTTCTATGTAAAACTTTGATAAGAACAGTAAACAAAAATATTGTTCAGTAAACTAACCAATAGGAATACCACTATACAATAACAATAGAATGGAATGCATTACCACTCTCACTTGAATTAATTGAAATCATATTTTTTACTTGGATTTTTGATATAATTGCATAAACCACCATCTATAAGACTTGTAACTTGTTTTATAATTATTTGATGTCATTTTAATCATTATCACACTTTTAATCAAGAATAATATTCTATTCATTTTCATTCGAGCAACATTACTGTGAGAAACTGCAAATATGTGAGAAGAAATCAGTGTTTTCAATATAAAAAAACTATTTTTCATTGAGTAATAAATGAATTTTATTTTTAAAACCCCCCTGACTTTAATAACAACAAGATTATCGATTATCAATATTATTATATGTTCTCAGTTTATCTCAAACATAAATAGCCAATTTGATGTCGTGTGCACCTCTCACCACATAAATTCCATTAAATTGCTTGAGATTTCTTTAACAATGTCGGGGAGCTTTTGAAAGACTAGCAGCGTCAACAGAAGGTTTTGGATCGGCTTGATCTTAGGTGCTGACATAGCAGAAAACGTGCCTTATCTATTTGGCGGTAATGTAAGGAAAGACTACACACACTGCGTAAGTATTTTGCGAAAGCTTAAGAGGAAGAGGAACAATATCTTTGCCTTTTGTATTGATCTTTAAATAGGACTGCAAAGACTTTTAACTTAAGTTTTAATCTTTGTAATAATATTTTTCAAGGTTTAATTAAAACGTAAAGTTTTTGTAATTTTTATCATGTAAAAATTTGATTTTTTTGTCAAGTAGAACCTATTCATTTGTTGTATTCAAGAAGTTAAAAATTCTGTTAATATAAAGAGCTTACAAGAATATACTTTTCTTTAGAAATAAATTACTTTTTTTAATAATTTTTTACTTAAGTATTTAAATTTATTTGTTAAGCTATTTTGTTATATTAGAGAATATCAAAGTAAAAATTAATTAAGTTTTAAAACATTTTAGAAAATGTATATGGAATGGAATTTTGAAGAGACGAATTAATTGTCTTAATTTATGAGAAGACTTTCATCTGTAGATGTGTGTTAAATGAAATTTGTGAAAAAAAGAAATTGAACATGAGAAATTCTCAAGTTCTTTGAATAATATTATTAAGTATTTATAAAGCACATATTTTTGCTATAACAATAAAATTATCTAACATAATTTCAAAAAAATATAAAGCATTTAGTTACTTTAAGAATTTTTTAAGCTGTTTGTTTCTGTTTGCTATTTAATTTATAGTGATGCCTTATTAACATATAAACTTTTATCAATGGCTTTTAATAATATTCGCTTAAATGCTTTATAACGTAAATATATTGAAATACACTATCCATAATTTTAAAAGCAAAGTACTTCAAATGCAAAATGAGAAATTTAAAATGGAATTTTTATTCTTTTTTTATGTCACACTTACGTTTACTCTATTAATATATATTTGTCACTGACCATGTGCGAATAGTTTATGTTCTTTTTTATTTTTTGCACATTCACATTTTATTGTTTAAAGTCAATTTTGCGTGCTAAGTCATATTATTTTGAAATAACCTTTTTTCAATCAATATAATGCCTAAACTTTTATATTATTAAAGGAAATACATTTCCTAGACGATTAATGTAAAGAAAATGGTCTTTTTGCGTAATTCATCACACTCAAACCATCAACTGATGATCATTTGCTATCACATAAATACGTTTTCTTGATGGTTTTTGGAAGATAATTCTTTTAGTTTTGGTTTTTAGTGCCTAGTAAAAATTGCCGTATAAAACATAAAAATGTAAAATAATATACTAGTTACAGATGATATAAGTAATATCTTTCTTTGAATTATATCCAATTTTCTTAATGATATAGATTTTCAAAGTTTGCAGTTGTAAACGTCACACTTTACTTGTTTATTTTAATCAAATTAAATTTGCAAAATAATTATTTGAAATAAGTGATTTATTAATTAAAAACAGCAAATTATACTTTAAATAATTAACTTAGCAGAATCTTAGCCATTAAAAGATTTGAAGTTTTGATATTACATATTTTAGATATTACATATTTTTAAAGTATTATAGTTACAGGTGATATAAGTACAGATGATATAGACAATTTTTTTATCATAATTTGAAAGAAAGAAAAACAATTCCCTTAGGTTGGTTTCAATTATATTTTGTATATTCGTATAAAAAAAATTGTTTTCTCCTCAATCAATGTATGTTTTGAAATAATATGCATTATTTCAAAATTAATTTGCATAATTTTATATTAAACCAACAAAGAAAGAAAACTAATGTAACAAATGGAAAATTCTTTTATATTATTTAAATCTAGTACCACAATTTGATAGGTTTTTTTTAAATTTTGATCACGCATATTTTATAAATTATTTCTCAAGTAGGTTTAAAAGATATTTTGGTTACATATATATATATATATATATATATATATATATATATATATATATATATATATATATATATATATATATATATATATTTATATATATATATATATATATATATATATATATATATATATATATATATATATATATATATATATATATATGTTTATTTTTATCAAACTGTACTTTACCTAAATTTTTCTAGAACATTATCCAAAATGAAATATTTTACTTACTCTTTAATCTTAGGTTTTTGCTTAATTTTAATTTTTAATCGATCACACTTAGTAACATTCTGCTTAAAATAGTATAACCCAAAATACTTTAGCCTATTTTGTTGAATTAAATCCTTATAACTTAAGAACATTGGCTCTTTGTTGCTTTATTATCATTTCAGTACTGCATTACATAACTCGACCACATTAATTTTATATTTAAATTCCGTTATATATATATATATATATATATATATATATATATATATATATATATATATATATATATATATATATATATATATATATATTCAAACAATATTAAGTGCGTTCAAAGCAAATGCTATTATTTTCATATCTATATCTAGTTTAAAAAATATTATCAAATTTTTTCCATTATATAAGCGCATTCAATTGAATTATTGTGAAGGCAAAGTCATTTTCAATTTAATAAATTCTTCCTTTTATCAATTGTAGATATTCTATAAATATTTTCTTTTTATTATATACCTTACATAATAATTATAATTTGTTTTAATTTTGCTTTAACAATGTAAGCTTCAACAAAAGTTTGTTTTTAAAAAGGGATATTAAAAAAGACATAAGTTATTCATTTAAAATATGATTTTTTGTATAAAATGAGATTTTCAGTTTTCTTTAAACTAAAAATTAATATTTGAATCTAAGTTAAGAATAGTTATTTTCTATTTAAAATATTTTGCGGGAAATAAAAAAAAAGTGCTTGGTTATTTCAAGCACCTTTTAGAAATGTTAAGAAGCCATGAAAGAGATACGCTTCAGAAAAATATAAACTTTGAATATTTAACATTTTGTAAAAAAAAATGATAGTTTCTATGAAAAGTTTCTGGAAAATTCTATGTAAATCGGAAACTAGAGAAAATGCATTTTAATATGAAATAAATAGGAGAAAGTTGGCAGATCTTATACCATGGAAATTAAAACTTTTTTCATTAAATAAAAAAGGGTGTATCATTAAACTATCTAAGGCACGCTTTGTGAAAATCGTCACAGGCGAACCGATTTACCCTACACGTGTAAAAAAAAGAGCAGAGTATAAAAAATTAAAAAAATTCTTTGAAACCCCATTTTTACACAAAGGAAGCTACTAATGACTGTCTCGGAGGATAATACAAAAATAGAGTGTGCAGTAAAGTATAGATGAAACCTTTTTTCAAAAAAATCAAGAAAGTACCCTATTTTCAATTCCAAGCTTTTAAAAATATTTTTCGCATTTCGCTATCAAGTTCATCAGGACTAAAGCTAAATATATTTGAAGGAAAGATTTTAATTTCCTAAAAATTGTTGTTGAACAAAAGAGGAGAATTATATACATTGCGCCAAAAAATTATCCTATTTTGATTGTTGAAATGAGAGGAAAAAGTAAAAATATTGAGACTTAAAACTTTTAGTCTTTATGCAAATTTTTCTGAAAAGTTCCATGAAGTTTAGAAAATCGTTTTGTAATTTATTCCACTTTTTTTCGCTTATAGTGTTTGAATATTTAAAATTAACCTAGCTGTTATTTTCTAAATAATGTTCCATTTTATTTTTTAAAATTTGTGTGCTTAATAACTTCCATGCATACAAAAAGTTTTACTTTTTCTTCAATCAAATTAAGCTTCAATCTAAAACTTAAAATAGGAAATTTATTAATAGTAAGGAAAATTTTAATAAGACATTTTTGATTTTTAATATATTTTTAAATCTGAAAATTAATAATCACTGCATTTAAACGTTCAATTGAAGAACGGAAAACATTTTATCCGAAATTCACAGAAGGTACTTATTTGTAAGCATATACTGAAAATGTTTTTCTCTAAAAATTTCCTTTCCGTTAAGACTACTGAGATTTTTCTTTTCCTATAATTATCATTTCTTAAATAAAAACACAATTTAAAGTAATAAACATAAATGAAAAACATTTATTTGAAATTATATTTTTATTTAAAAAATGATGGAGCATTGCTGACAAAAATCTTTTACTGAAATAGCATATCATAAAAAAATATAAAGTGAACAGACATTTTTTTCAAAATACATGATGTATTCCAAAATATATCTTCTAAGAATTTCTTATATAAAAATAATTTTGTACTTTATCCCATGCCTTTCTATCAAAGCTACTTCTGTTAAAGATAAACAACGAAAATGAAAATTCATAAAAATGAGCAATAATTCCTAAAATACTCGAAGATAAACTTAAAAATATCCTCATTAAATATTAATAGCAAAATTTTTGATACTAAATATCAAAACATGAATTTGAAGGATGAAATAAATCATAATTTAGTGATTATTCGAAGAAACTACCTTTCTGCTTTTTTTTTGGATGAATCTTTCCCACTAAATAATGCTTTAACCAATAGACTAATAAATATACAACAAGAAATAAATTAAATGTTTCAAATACTTTTTTAAGTAAGAAAGAAAAGCTAGCTTTCAATGTCGAGGAATAAGAATAATTTAATTAGTTTCATGGGATATAAATGAATTTAAGCTATTGTTAATTTTGTAAATGAAAAGCCCTAAATGGATAATGTAACTAAACATGTATACATGAAAATATTTTTAAATATATGAATATAATACTACAGAAGCACATACTATAAAAGCGTTTAAACCTTCTACTTTGCTGCAAAAAGTATTTTAAAACGAATTTTTTTTTTGCTCTTATAGTTTATGAAAATGTACTAAACGCATCAACATTTTATGTAAATGGATGTACAAACAGACGTAGCACTTTTGATTAATATTTCGATCCACTATAATTTTTGTAAAAGAGCTCCTGCACATATATCTGCCAACAGAAATTTCATAATCTGTAAAATTTTACTTACCTGGGAAAAACTACACTTTTTCCCCTTAATTCATTATTTAGTTACTCAAAACTTGTTTTTCATAGCTTAGACATAAAAGAAAAAATAGCTTAACATTTTACAGTTAAAAAATATCACACGTATTCCTCTTGGAATTGCAATCCTTTTAAGCACACAATTCAGCTTACATTAGAAAATATTCGATCTAGGCCAATACTTCAACGACAAACTAGAGACAGAGCTATAATATCTCACCACACCCAGGTCCTTTTTACACCAAAGTTCCCTAAATGTCAACGAACTAAATAGAGCTGGTTTCCCACAGTTTTTTTTCTTGCATAGAAAAACGTGAAATTATTACTTTCCTTTCTCTTCCCTTTCGTTGCCCGCCACACCTAACTAATCAATCACTTTGAGAAATTGATTCATTCCATCACATTCTATCTAGTGAAAGTTACAACAATTTTATCTCAGCAATTAAGTCACTCACATTAGTCCGGCAGATTCCTACTTTTCATCCTGGAAAGAAAAACCAAAGGGCATATTAATCTATATTTTAGCAAGAATCTGCCTCCCAAAGAAATCATTTTCTTATCTTTGGATTCAAGAAAGCAATCAACAAAAATACTTTTTGTGACTATTACAGGACAATCTGCAACAGGTAATCAGTATGCTTTGCTGCACTCAATCTTATCAATTTAATGTTATTAACCAAATATATATTTCATCACTGAATAATTTTGAATGGCTTGATATCCATATCCAAGAATTTTCAACTAACTCAAATTCGTTTCCATGTTATTTGTATTAATTGTTTAATAGTAATGATGGTATTCTCAACCATTAGCAAAAAAGTATAGGAAATATTAGATGTAGATTTTTGAACTAATAAAAGCATTTTATTTCAAAGTTTAAGCAATTTATGTCAGTGGTCAATTTATTGAGTTAGTTAGAAAGGTAAAACTATATTTTCAAAGAAAAACTAAGTTTTATTTATAAAAAATTAAAGTTTTATTAATAAAAAATGAATTTAATTTTTAATAAAGATTTTAAAGCAAATTTCTCAATACTATTTTTAACAACTTTTAAAAAATGTCTCTTACGTTCATTTTCATCACATTTATCACAAAATGTAATTAATTTGTAGAATTATTTTAGGACTTTTTTAATACTTTTAAAGATTTTATTCATTTAATCAGAATTCAATACATTAAAAAGCAGTTATCTATAACGATAAAGTTTATTCTTATAAATCAGAAAGTAGGCTATTGACAGTAGTTAGATAACACTAAAAGCCTTTATTGTGGATTCTTTTAATTAATATTTTCAGTTAACATTTCGCACGTTTTAAAGCTTTTAATAATTTTTTAAATTTTTATTTTTTAACTATCAAATGATTTGAATTTCAATAATTCTATTTTTCATATTATAGCAATTTTCAATAACCAAAATTTTTCAAAGAATAAATGAGATTTAAAAATTGGTATATACCGTAGTAACTAAAAATTCGTAGTTAAATCAACTTTTTGAAATTCAAAGTAATTTTTAGGGAGCTAAATTATATTTACAATATCTAGACTAAAGAATATGAACAAAGATAGATTTAAGTATTTGATTAGTTTTAAATGAATGTTTCATCAATGGCTGAAAACATTTGAGTAGGTTTCAAACTGTTATCAATATTGTCTTAAGATTAAATAATAATTAAAGAAAATAAAGTTGATGGATAAAAACTTAAATTTTTGACATGGAAAGAAATAAAAGTTTTGAAATTATTGAAATCTGAAAATTCTAGTTGGAAAGTAACTGAATGGCTTGAATAGATTTTTATTTTTACATTTCTGCAACAATTTGCAGTTCAATATTAAGCAATATCTCATGCTTTTCAGGTATGAAAGATAAACTCAGAATTTGCATTGCAACATGAGTTGGGATTATTAACTGATACAGGTAATTATTTTTGTAACTAAAAGTGCGGCGCAGATATTCAATCAGTTGTAAGTAAAATTAGCTTAAAATCTGAAATAAAATAAAATTTATTGTCAAAATGATACTTCAGAGTCACTTGTGTCATATCTTTGAGGTACTTTACTATTAGAAAAGTAAGTAATTAAAAACTCTTTTGTGATAAAAGGGTGATAAAGAAATAAAATTCAACCTAAACATTCATTTCCGTAATGTTTCAATATAATTCCATACAAAAAGATACAGTCAATCGCAACAGAGTTTACTTAATTTATTGATTAAATAAGCTTGCATGTAATTACGAGCAAATATTGCCGAAATATTTACACAAATCTTTTTCTTTTCAGCTTTAATCATTCATATTAAACTTAGTCAATCAATATTTTTAGCATGGAGAACGTTGAATCCGAAGCTTATATATGCTTAAAATATAATTGCCTTAGATTAAGCCTACGCTGAAATTCCCGGGCAATTAAGCGATGCTGACTACAGGTAAAAATTCTCTTCCTTAAGGTCAGAAATTTTATTCAGAGGAAACCGATGTTGGTTGCTGATGATAGAATTGCGTGCAAAACCAAGAGACCTAAATTCACACATGTACTCCAGTCTCAAATCGATTCCCGCCATAGATAGAGAGCTAGGGGGAGGGTAGTAGAAAAGGAAAATTCCAGGGCTTCACTACTTTCTTTTGTGAAAAGAGTGCTGATGTAGCAAATTTTTTTCATTATTTGCAAATTATTCGTCCCGACTCGGTATGAGATTTTTGAGATTAATCAAAATTAAATTTTCTCTGGAGTTCAAGTTCCGAAATGATTTTATTCACCTTCTTCATGTTCGTTAAAGAAATTTTTATTAACTACATAGACTTTATTTCGATCGATTTCTTCCCGAAATTTTGTTTTTTTGTTTTTACCATTATTTTCGCTCCTCATCGAAAATGCAAAAAAGATTTTCGTTAAGAAAAATTGCCTAAGGTGCACTTTTCTTTTAATCCGTAGCAAATTTTAAGAATGTAATTTTCTCCACTGTAAATAAAAGTATTTAAATTTCATTAACTACTGATCGGGAAGAATTTCCTCTCACTTAAATCTAAAAGAATTTGAAAAGTGCGGAACAATTTGAAAATGAAACAAAAGATTTTTAAGGCAAATTTAATTCCAAAATAGTCTAATTTAAATGACTCTCTAGATTTGATTTAATTTGCATGACTTGATATTTCCGATCATATAACAAAATAACTCAATTTAAGATTTAAAAGAATTGGGATTCCTTACTGGATAAAAAAAGCGTAATTTGAATAAGAGAGGATGCCATGTGATATTTCATTACAAAAGATTTCTTTCATCCGATAATTATGTAGGAAGTGTCAATTATATTTTGTTCTTCGTATTATATTTTCAATCTTTTAAAATAGCAAGGCAAATTGATGCACACAATAAAAGATCTTATATTATTATAGTTCTTCTGACATTAAGTTTTCTGACTGAATAAAGATCTTAGCATGTTAATTACAATATGAGTTCGTGAAATATTTACGTAATAATTTCAATAATTGAATTTAAAGCAATTTTATTGCAAAGTATTTACTTTAAAATGTGATTCTTAGTATTTTGTTAATCTCTTTTATAATGTGTTTTAAAAAAAGAAGCTCTATTCATAACGTTTTTGATTAAATTTAAGATATAATTTTATCGTAAACTATTTATTTTAAGCTGTGATAATACCTTGTTAAATCTTTTATAATACATTTTTGAAGGAAATTTTTAAGTTTCATTCACAAATTTTTGAATTTTCTTTTACGTAAAAATACATTTTAAAATATTTTAATCGAAGTAAATAACGTGAACTGAAGGGAATAATATACTTATTTTCATTATTTTAGCATTAACAAAAATTACTTAAGGACTGTGAATTTTTAAATACGCAAATAACTTATCTGAAATTTTTTTTTTCTCAAAAAGACAAAATTCACATTGATAGAAAAATATGCTTTAACTATACCGCTTAGTTATTGAATTATGTTACTATAGTAACAAAGTATTATTGTTAACCCAGTGAGCCTTATAATTTGTCCAAATACTTGTTAGATTTATATAAATTTTATTAGCAGTACCCTAGAAACATAGAGAAGAAAATAGTATAAGCGCTTTGAACTTTAAGCAAATTTTTAGCATATCAAAATTAATGTTAATCTTTTTTAAATAAAAGATATAAGACTATTAAGTGAATAATATGCAAAAATATGCATAAAAGTATATTTTTCACCCTTCAAAAAGTACTTTATTGTAAAGTTTTATTCTTAATGGAAATTAACATATAAAATTCTAAGAGAACTTAATATAGCTTAGTGACGATAAATGTATCTTTCATTCCAATTTTCAATTATTTCTTTAAAGTATGGGAGATGAATTTCTTAAGGCAGAAGCATTTATGAAAAACAGTGAAACTAAGCTTAATTAAGGGTGACGTGGAAGGGAATAATTTTATTTCTTTCGAGATCCTTTCTCGAAGAAATAATACAATCGACCTCATTTTTTTCTTTCAGTTTCGCTTCCATATTCTAATTTAATCGAAAGTTGCCTTGACCAAATTTCCTCGAGAATGAGATCCTCATTTTCATCAACAATTTTTTGATGCGCCTCATTCTTTTATATCTAATGGGATTTGAATTGATTTTGGAGAGATTCCGTTATCTCTCTTTATTTTCGCATTTTTTACGTTTCTCTTTTGAAAGAGTTTGATATGAAAAGCTTTACTTTCATGCTGAAAAGCAAACAGTCTTAAATCAAAATAATTTCTATTATTGTGTTGGAAATATCTTGAAATATATTTTTATTAAAAGCTCATTTCAAATGAAATTTTAATTGTTGTTTTCTTTTGAAGAAATATCTACCAATTTAAAAATATTTATAAATGATAAACTAAAACACATTTATCTATCTCTATATCTATATCTATCTCTATATCTATATCTATCTATCTATCTATATATATATATATATATATATATATATATATATATATATATATATAATATATATATATATATATATATATATATATATATATATATATATATATATATATATATATATATATATATATATATATATATATATATATATATATATATATATAACTTGATGTAAAATATTAATTATCAATACTGTATTCTGAAACAAGATATCAAGATATTAAATCTTACTTTTTAAGCATATTTTTATTTGTAACTTATTTAAGTTTATCTTAATCATTTAATTTATAGATAATTTATATTATAGAGAGATAGAGATATAAATAAAATATCAATTTAATTTATAGACCATCAAGTTTTGTTGGGAGAATGATATCACTGAAAATAACAATATTTTAATTTTAGTTTAACCAAAAATCAAAACTTTTATTAATCCATAATCCTATTATATTTCTAAAACTAAACTGACAGCTGGAAAGAAGAATATTAGATACGTTTTAAAAAAAGTAAGTTAATAAAATTTAACTTTGTTACTCGGTGCAATGTTTGTGCGATCCCTTAAAGCTCCTGGTTAATAATATTTACCGACGTCGGAAGCACTTTCCTAACGTCATTCATCAAAACACATGAAATTACCATCCAAGACCTTATCAATGTCGTCGAACGTGACTAGTAATTAACCTGGTATCACATGGTAATAAATAGAATATGAGAAACAATCTTATAATTTTAAATAGTTAATATTTTCAATACGTCGTAAATAAGCAATGAAAAGATAATTACTTTGCTCTGATTAACAATATTTTTATGGTTTATTAAGTGAAGAGAAATATATTTTTTATTCTTATAATCTATGTTAAAATAGAAAATTTATTGAGTAACATGTTTCGTTTTATTTAAAAAAAATTTTTTTCTGAATGCTTTTTCAAATTTTAATGTATTTTGCAATATTTCCAAAAACCTTCATAAATATATATGCGATACAATATATTTGTCACTAGTGTTTAAGGTGGTGTAGTTTATAAAATAAATTTCTTAACTTTTATATTAAAAATAATATTTTACAGCTTTCAACTACTTTTAATACAAATACTTTGCATTTTTTTATTTTTTTCAGCTGATTATTTTGAATAATTATGTTATTTCGTAACTCTTTCTTCATAATATTAAGTATTTTGGACAAAATTTTAACGGAATTGATTAAAAAGACACGGGATGTCATAAAAATAAAATTTTTTTAAACATATTTACCGTAATGTATCAATAAAAATATAAACGTTACATATAAGATAAAATTACCTGAAACTTGCTTATTTAAATTTCAACATTTAATTTAATTATTACGAAACCGAGACATTTTTATACTTCGGATAAATTTTGATTATAAAAGAAAGAGAATTTTCTCCCGCTGTTTCTCTCACTTTTTTCCATTGAATAAAATAAATCCATTCCTAAACTCTGAACTAATAGCTAAGAAAGACTATTCTAAAATACTTATTTTATTTCTCAGCTGCTTAAGAAATGTTTGAAGTTTAGAAATACTGAAAAATAAAAAGACCAGCCGTCTATTTGAAAGAGCTCAGACTATATACAATCTTAGCTTTCTATAACAAGCTATCCGAGAAGTCTACCACCAACTTAAAAAAAAAAACTACGTGTTGAAAGACTTTCTCTAAGATCTTATTAGGGTCCTTTTATGTGGAATTTTAAGACTATAATTCTTTCAGATTTTCTTTTGGATCTGACCTTCTATCCTCACAAATGGGGAAAAAAGAGAATAAAAGCATTTGATATCTTTGCTCCATTTTCAAGACTTTCACAACATTTTTATGGAGCAGAATAGAATGAAAGTTTAGGTTCTCGTGAAGTGAAAGATGTTTAAACTCTTGAGGCGAAAATAGTGCCCTAAGTAATAGATTTGTATTACGAATTATTTTCAAATGGCTAAAAAATAAATAACAATGACTGTTCATATTTATATATGAACTTAAAATATACTTATGAATGTATATGCATATATATATGTATACAACTATTTAGATAAATTAATATTTAACCTCGATAATTAGAACATCTTCGTCTCGAATCATTCGATTTCTCGAAAAAAAGAGTTTTCTTCTCCATTATATTAACAATATTTTATTATCTTAATAGCTTGAAACTGTCTATATATTGAAGTTCTAAATAATATGGGATTTCTACTGACAAAGTATTATATTTAAGTCTTTTGCTTTTAAGAAATGAATTTCATAAACTTCTATCATTTTAAGTTGTTTTCAAATTAATATTATTATTCACTTTATTACTAAAGTTTGATTTAAGCTAATTTCTATCCTTTTATATAACAATCCTTTCCCAATTCATTGTAATTTACTTTGACGTAGAGGAAAACCCAACTGCATGAGGCTGCTGTAAGGCAATTGAACACTAAACTGTGCATATTATCTACCGGAGAACTAATTACTAGTGCTTCTTATTTAAATGTTAAAATGGAGAAAACCTTGAAAACTCTGTACCATTACCTTGATAGACGTTCATTCAAAACGTGGAAGTGCAATCCCATATCCTGGTGTCCAAAATCAGCTGATATCGAACCCAGGATCTTTCAATTACTATAATGCTGTCCTACCATAATGTTATGATGAGGTATTCAAAATTCGCTCCTACATTCTATCACTTTTTAGAATTTATATGTTTTCACATTGAACTGAAACAAAAATTGAAACATTTTTGCCTTTTTGAAAAAATTTTCATGAATGTAACCAATGAGCATTTAGATAGTTTATTAAATTATTCTGGAAATATACCCACAAATAAAATATATTATGGAGTTAATTGTGTTTACGAGAAGGATATATAATTTCTCTTTACACAAATGGAATGTTTTTGTTGTTTTACTAAAGTATACCAGTTGATTATTCAATAAAATACGTGTTGGAATAATCGATATACTTGATACTTCAAAACTGTAAATCTAGTATTTATGTTTATTAAATTCCAGTCATTGAATTTTGACATCTTAATTCTTTTATTGTGCTTTATTTTGTTAATTTTTCTTTTCAAAATAAATCACAATTATTTAATATTTATAAACAGTTATTTTTTCATTAAAATACAATTTTATATTTCGTTTTATGAACATAAGTTAAAATATATGAGCAGGAGAAACAAATTTATAACCCAAATTAAAATGAATAAACTCAATTTTTTTGTCAACTAGGGATTTAAATATATCATTCAAGATCAAAAGTTTATTACGCAAACAATAAAATATTTTATATCAAAATGTATCTGAATTTAAATTTATTTTATAATAAACTCAACATTCATTTTTACTATTCATTGTATTAAATACTTTTGTCACCCATTATCATACTATTTATTCAAAACCTATTTCGCAATTTAAGATAAAATCTTTAATTTTAGTAGCAAATTGGAGTGGGAAAATAACAAAACCATTTTATTTACAGTTGAATAAATACTTTTAATTGACGCATTATTTTCAGTTAAGTAAATATATTTACTTAATTTTATTTTTTTGTTTCATGTTATTCAAAGAAAATAAATATAATACACGCTAAAATTAAATTGAAAAATTAAACATCAATACATTTTAATAAAATGAGAAAGGTTATAGTTTAAAAATAATCCGATTCAATTTAATTTCGGTCGCTACTATACATGAATTTTATTTATTTTTACACAGCCACAAAATTCCAGGAAGGCAAAATGTGCTCTTAATTTATTAACATCAAAGGTTAAATCTTTTGAGTGACAGTTTCGTTTAAGGGTAAATTTAATAAAAGGTAATACATTCCTTTTCCAAAATTTATACGAAGAATTGGGAAGATTATTTTCTTAAAAGTCTCATGATGAGTCAATTCAATATTCGTTGATAAATAACTGAGTGAATATATTTCGCATTAATTACCTTTGGAAAAAATACAAGTTTAAGTAAAGTTATTACTTCCTTACTGATCTCCTAGATTCGTGTTTACTTTAAATGAATTTTTGTACTTTTTTATAAATTATTTTTTTTTTTACATGTATAACAGAAATAAAATTTACTTAATGTTGATAGCTATTCATAGTGTGCTATTGTTTGTGTTTTGTTTTAGGAATAAATAATATGTTAGTTCAATGACCATTGATTAATAATTGCATATCTTACATTTCATTAATTTTGCTTTAAGAAATTAAGGTTATATAAGCAAGAAATTGTATGACGAAATCTACTAATAATATTTGATCTATGCTCTGTTTTTATTCTATATGCAAAGTTAAATACCATTTAATATATGTACATGTTAAAACTGCCTTATTTATTTGTATAGAGTAATAAATGCTGAGAAACTTGAAATATAATATAATAAATGCAAAATATAATGTAATAAATATAATATAATAAATGCATTTTAATATGTTAATGTCTTTGTGGGAATTATCTTATTTTTAAAAAGGCTTTTCACAAGAGTGTTGAAATAACATATTAAATACTCTTAATGTCAGACTAATATATGTATCCAATTTTATATTGCTTTTAGTTATGAATTATGAGATATTTTGTTGAACTGTGTTTATTTAAAATTTTAAATGGCTATATATTAAAATCATCCTCTTATACCAATGCAACTGACTCCTTGTTGATTTTCCTTTAAAAATAAAATAAAGTGCTACCAAATAATCTAAGATTATCCAAGATTCTGGAAAATATCAATAACAGATCTTGGAAAAAATGAATAAAAGCATTTGTTCCTTGAATCGCTCCCCCATTTTCTAGCATTAGTGTTTGCCCACACTGTAACTATTTGACTAGTTTCGATCGCAATATCATATTGGAAAAAAGTACCTGACATTTCTTTTTATTAGCTATTCAGTTAGAAGGAAATATAAAGAGAGTAAATATTTATTGCAATTTTTAAAAAATCTCTATACTCAACTTGGATTTAGTATTGAATTCGGTAAGAAGAAATGCTTTACTTTCAAAGACATTTCATATTTTTTGTTGCTTTGGAAGCAAATATTATTTAATGGCAAATCTCACAATACATTTATAAGTTCTTACAAAACTGGATAGTTTTTAGAACATTTTATCTTTGCCTTAGGATTGTGTTAAAATATTTGTAAGCTATATGTGAAATTTATTAAAACATTTGTTACAAAAAATGATTTGAGTATATTATAATTTTTTTCATTCTATTAAATTACATTAGTAATATATTTAGAAAATCTTGTTAGTTTTTTACAGAATGTAATTTGAAAATCTTTGAAATTTTTTCATTTATTTAACTTTAATTTTAAACTAATTTTATAACTTTTTATTTTCTCTTGATTCATTTATTTTTATGAATTTTATTTTCAATCAGAAGATTGATAATTTTAATAAATAAATTAAAAGATTATGTTAAAATTATTTTCAAAATTGTTCCTAAAATTTAATTTGCAGTTTAAATAAATTTATATACATAACAAGATAAAATTTCGTTTTTAAAGTGAAAGTTTAATTCTTGTTATAAATATTTAAATTTTGAAAGAAAGAAAAGTAAAACTGATGGGCTAAAATTTTGAAAATAAATATATTTGTCTCACATAAATTATCTTTGTTTTAAGATAACATTTTCCTCGACAGACATTACCAAATATATTTCATTTACTGAAAATTTCCTTAAAATTATTTCACAGAAAAGTCTCTGTAATATATAAATAAGTCAGATATAAATAAGGACATCTTCCTATTATTTAAAAGAAAATACATTTCGCAGTTGTATTTTAAAAATCATTTATGGCTTGATTATTTTAATAATATACTTGCAGCCATATAAATGTTATAAGAGTATAAGAGGAAAAAGCAAAATGCATGCGTTAAGATATTATAAATATATATATATATATATGAAATTGGGAAGTTGAAGTTTACTAAACAAGAGTTAAATTCCAAATTAAATATATATCTTCTAATAAATGCCAATGGGTAAATTATTTCTTCTAAGCAATTTTTAAAGTATATTCTAAAAAGAAATAAGTTTAATATGAAATGCATTGCATTTCCTAGCTATTGAATTGAACATTCATAATTTAATTCAATTCGAAGTATTACGCTAAAAAAATCAATATTTTAGTGTAAAAGATAAAACCTTTTTAAAATGATATCGATGAATTTACCACTGTTTGTCGTTAAATTTTTTTATTTAATTATGAAGCAATTTCATTTTTATTTTTTCCCTTTATTTTAATTTATGACTTTAATTTCTATTTATAAGTTTAAATAGAGAAAAAACAAAGAGAATTAAATAATTAAGTGAGAATTAAAGTTAACTTCGATACTGGAGTGATCGAATGACTAAAAATATGTATTTGGAAATGAAATCAATTTCATTAAAAATGTGGATATTAATGGCTTTATTTTTATCATCGAATTTCTTTGTACACTAAATATTTGATATTAGTACTATTTTTTTTTTTTTGTATTTAGAGTTTTTATCTTAAATACATCACTCAAGAACTTTAATTCAAGTCGTTGTATAAACTTTATTATGGCAAGAATGAGTTATTTCTTTTTTTTTTAAATTCTATCCCTATAATGTACATGCAATCTAATCTATATAGTAATATTTTTTTAAAAAGGTATTTCCTAGATGGTAGTTTAATCTTCCATAGCAAATTATTTATTTAATTTCTTTGTATTTATAATATGATGCGTGTTATGTAATTGCAATATTTATACTTGATATATGTAAAATTACATTTAATAACACAACTCCTGAAATTTGTAAAATTACATTTAATAACAAAAATAATAAACGTATTCCCTTGTTGTGCATTTAGCGTAGTTTTGTACTTCAATCAAGTAAAAGACATTTAAAATGTATTGTGATAAACCGAATAGTAACTTTCGGCAGCAGACTAATATGAAAAGATTTGTTTCGCAATATGTTGTAATGTTCATTATGTATTAGCATTTATCTGCAAGAAAATGTAAATTAGGAAAGTCGTGGCATTTTTGATTGCAAATGTAGATATATATCTAGAGCTCATATTCCTTTTAAAATTTTATTAATACTTGTGGACATGAATAATTTTAAAAAATGATAATCTGTGTTATTTATTATTTTTTGTTTGTTTTCGTAAGCGCCGCTTATATGTTATTAATGTTTTTCTGTTATCACACATAATTATGGAGAGTAGTAGAGTTCATGTTTTATTTACTTAGTGTATTTTATTTATTTTAAATTTATTTTTAGTTTTGAAAAATTTACAGCTTAAAGTCGAATTTTAAAAAACCCAACTTACTAATGAATTTGCAAACAGCTTTTTAGTATCATTTTGAGAAATATTTTACGTAAAGCAATAACTAATTTTCTAATTTAGCGAAGTGTGCTATACGTGCTAAATATGTGTGAGATTTCTTCTGCAATAAAATTTTTTTCGTAGAAAATGATGTGATGTGGGAAAAAAATTTGCGACGTGTTATGCGTTTTTCTCATTAAAAATATCAATAAAGATATGCAAATTAAAATTTTCAGTTTAACTATGTCGCAACTTTTGTGATTCTCTATTGTATTTGTATCTTTCATTGGCTGAAAATTTTTATTCGATTTTGTAGAAAATAATTATAAAAAATTGACATAAAAACATTTTTCTAATATAATTTTGAATAAAAAAGGGGTATAATTTTTGACTTCAACTGCAAAGTAAAACTACCTACAACTAAGTGAAAGTTTAACTGCAAGTTAATGCAAAAAGCATTCTAGAATAGAAATACTTTCATGCATATAATTCTTGCATTAAAAAGACGCTCTAAAGGGATTCATCTACGAAGTGAAAAATAGGAAACTTACTTTTAAGACATCCATAAGTAATGTGAATACTATGCGACTAATTAGCACAGGGACTTAGAAACACGTGGTAACGTCCCATAAACTTTAAGTGTATGGCACAAGTAACTTGCATACAAACTAACTCAAAGTTTTGAGGGGAATACTTATGTTTGCCCTGAAAGGGAAAGATATGTATTGTGCTTGCATGTTATGCTGGTGTTGCAATGCGAGTGCAGTGGAGTTGCTTGCCGTTTAAAAGGCTGCATTTTTTATTGTCTCTTTTCTGGAGTAACGTAACTATTTATGTTGCTTCTTGCTAACCCATGGCTAATGGTTTCGTCGGGTCCCGATCGACACCACTGCGCCACGAAGACACCTTTCCAACACCCCTACTCACCGGATCCAAGTCGAAGGATCCCTAGAAGAGTCTAGGTAGAATCCGGCAGAGAACCCATCGACCCAGAGATCTCAACATAAAATCGAAGTAATCTCGCGTCCAGCTTGCTTTTTGAGAGGCGCCGGATAGTAGGGGGTAAAGGGGAAACAGTTGCGAAAATGGAAACGCAATTTTAAATGATGTCTATTCCTTCCTTTAAAAAAATATTAAAAAAAAATTAGACGAGTAAAATGGAAAAAAATCGCTGGCGAGTAGAGGAGAAGCGAGATGTAACTGTAAGCAGGATAAGAGATAAGCAACCAAATTCTTCTTCAGAAAAGGGAAGAATCAGCAAGGGGAAGGATTTTATTTATCCACTAAAAAATATTTATTTTCCTATGCTCTCCTTTCAAATTGAAATGATACTAATGGAAAAATGGGTGAAAATCTTCCTCTGCGTGGAACAATAGACATACGTAATATCTGTGGGGATCGCACCGAAAGAACCCTATCGCGAAAGCGGGTTAACATTGATTGCTGAGAAAGTAAGTATTGCTCGAATTCCGTCACGTGATGCTATCCCAGTCAATGTCAAACACGTACTAGTAGCTTATCTGTGCCGAATATTTTCCGACGCACTGTTATAGTTACAATGTTTAGTACGGGACATTTGATCAGAAACTCGAACTTCATTGTTCAGATTTTAAAGTTTTTCTTTGAAATTCATCACACAAATTATTTTCGTCTTTTTTCAGGGTTTTATTTATTTATTTATTTATTTTGATAAAAAAGAAGCAAATTTTGTAGTGTTTACTCCCTCAAATGCAAAATCTAGAAACAATGTTATCGTTGTTCTTTAAAACTTTTTTTTAAATCGCTGAATTGAAATTTTAAATTACATTCATGCAAAATTTCAAAAATGCTTCATTTTTTTTCCATTTTATAAATGGGTTGATTATTATTTTTTGCGAATGCTTTCAAATGTTTGCTTATGAATATTATTAAATTTGTTATCAGTAAAAATGCTTATAGGAATAAACATGCTATTGCGTAAATTTGTCATGCAATTTTTCAAGAAATCAAAAACTTCCCGAGTGAAATGTAGGCAAGAAACACATTAAATTACTTTTATATTAATGATAAAAAGATATTTACCCATTACTTAGAGAGAAATAACCTTAATAACCAAGCACTGCCATAAAAATTTTATGGTTAACATTTTTCCGAATTTATCATTTATTTCTTTTTCTTAATAAACACTTATTTTTAAAAAGTATTTATTGATAAATTAGATTACTAAAGCTAATTATAATTATGATAAATTGTCTTAGAATTATACTAGTTAACAGCAGTAAATAGCCAACAAAGTTTCACATAAATTATATTTTTATTCTAGTAAAAAAAGAGTTTCACTAGAGCAAAATATGAGAATACCAATGAACTTTAAAATGATCTATCAAGGTTATCGAAAAATCAAATATTATTCATTTCTTGTGATATATATGCTTTTATTTTAAACACTTTTCCTTTAAACTTTTAATAACAAGCTCTTAATACCAAGTACTCATTAATCAGAAAATTGAAGTTATTATAAAATTAATTTCAACATGCCTTGACTATATTTACTTTTCCAAAGAAATTCTCTTGATGATAGTAAGAAAAGAAATTCTGAAAACTCTTAAGCGCTAACTAATTTACCACAGAAATCCCAAACACAACAATTATTTTCTTTCAGTGCCCAGAATCGAACCTGGGACTTTTAACTTTGAAAATAATTTCTTATATAAAATTGAAGTGAAACGAAAATTAAAAAGGCATGCATTTTTATGCAATTAATGAATGCATCAGAATTTTTCTAAATAACTCTTCAGACTGGCAGGAAAGAAAACTCTAATTTTATAGGAATTCTCATCAATAAAACAAGAACACAAAAAATAATTTTAATTTGCTTTTTAATCAAAAAAAATCAAGCTAATTTAGAGACATAATGTTAAAATAAGATTCCCTTTATCTGCGGAAGTTAAGTGCCCATTTTAACAAATCTCAAGAATTACTCAATTTTCTCATGTCTCTTTTATAAGCATTCATCTTTATTTGATAAAATATTCCTGTTACATAATATGCAATTAAAATAAACATTTCCTTGAAATTTTCCCGTTTATATCATTTATTTACTTTAATAATGACATGTAAAATCAAATAAACAAAATAAAAAAACTATCACACATTGAATAGATTTTTTTGAATATAAAATACTAAATAAAATAAAGAATATAATAAGAAAATTACCATGTGCTCGTGTTTGATGACATAACAACTCTCAAGAAAAAATTTCTAAGCGTAAAATCTTTTGAAATTGGTGTTAAGTTTTCTATTCAAATGAATATTAATTTATCAGATTCGACAAAAAAAACTTCAAGGGGATGGTGAAAGCAATTTAACACTCCAATCCAAATTATAAAAGGAATTATATAATACAAAAAATTTCTATCAAGGGTAAATATTTTTAACCATTTAATCTTTGAAATACTGAATTTTAAAAGAAATATTTTCCAATTTAAAGAGACTTTGAAAAAAAATTTCACAAGTGTTTCATATTTTTTTAGGATTTTGCAATTATTCTGCGTTTTCTTTTTTCAAATTTCCTATTGAAATGTTAACGGAATATTTTTCTTAGAATGCAAATACAAAGCATTCAAAAGCCATTTGATATCAAACTGTGCGTTTTTCAAAGCTATAAATAAATAATTCATTACTATTAAAAATTTTTTTTGAAATCTTTCATAAGAGACAAAATGTACAAGTAAATATACATTTTGAAAACATTTTATAAAAGTTTTCAGTTTCCTTTAGAAAATTTGATAAATCATGACAATACTCTCTTATGTATTTTAAATAACTGAATTTAATTTGAAATATTTAAGAATAAATTCTATTTTTAAATAAATTTCGCTTTGAATGATTTTCCGTTTTGCTACAAAATATCAAATAAATATTTGGTTCAATAGTTTACTTTTTATGCATTTTACCTTTTTAATCTTTTGATGTAATTTTTTAATGTATTTGTATATTATATAATATTTTATATAAAATTACTTAAAGTTTTATTTGAGTGTTGTACATATATATAAATATGTTTTCATTTTTGTGTTATGTACACTTAATTAAATATAGATTTTAACATAATATAAATTTAAAATGAAGGAATTTCTTAATATTCACTTGTTTTCTAGTATAAACTTTATATCCGATATCAAAAATTTTTCATAAATGTTTTTTACAAATAATTCTAAATTTTCTTGGCATAATTATTTTCGTAAAAATTTATTTAATATTCAAAAGTATTTTATACATTAAAATTTTCATGCTAATTTAATTAAATTTGATTTTGTCTTCTATAAGTTTTATAAACAAATGTCTTATATACTTTAAAGTGAGTCTTTAATAAAATCAGTTTTCAGTTCATAATATGCAGATTTTGATTTTAAATATTTAAGATCATTACATGGTATTTAGAATGTGTAAATTTTTATAATTAATCAATCATAAATCATTGAAAAAATTATATAAATTAGCTATTATGATTTTTAAAATGTTAAACATGAAAATATTTTAAGAGCTACTTTTCCCTTTTTCAATTTTCCAGATATTTCTAATTATTGCGGAGTTCAGTAGTTCAAGGGTTTGATTCTTGATTTAGATGTACATGCTTTGCGGTGATTCGAAATTCACTTTCCTTTGTGACCCCCAATTGAATTTGCCTTCGTATGCGAAATATAATTATAAAGTAAACAACTAACTCCTTGTAATGATATACCCAATTTGCACTTATGTGAGCCATATTCGCTGCTTGAAATAAAAATAATTTTAAATATTCATTTATTTCAAATGAATTCAAATTTAATTATTTCATGCAAGCAATTGTTATAATTAAATATCATCAACTAATAATTATATTAATTTGCCTTAAAAACGTAATAGATTGTGATTTATATGCTATTTTAGGATTTTATGCAAAACGCTTAAATTCCTTTCGCTAGAAAGATGCCAATATATATATATATATATATATATATATATATATATATATATATATATATATATATATATATATATATATATATATATATATATATATATATATATATATATATATATGTGTGTGTGTATGTGTGTGTGTGTGTGTGTGTGTGTGTGTGCTTTTTATTTCTGTGTAACATATTTCTTTCTAATCCTTCCTAATTAAAAACTATTTATCTCAATTATATCTCTTAATTTCAAAATGTAAATCTCAAACTTCGTTAAATCTTTCAAATGATAGGATTACATTAAATGACCTTTCATTGTTGTATATAAATTATAATTTGATATATTTCACATTCAAAATTTTTCAATATTTTTTTTCAGCAAAAAATATCTTTTGGAGATCTTTAAAATGTTTACTGTATAAAGTTTTTACAAATTCCTTGTTTATTTTTAACCGACAGAAGAATTTAAAAAAAGGTCAACAAAGTTTCAATTATTTTGAAAGCCTTATTTATATATTTTCTTGCCTGTTGTTTCTGTTAGAAATATTCAAACGAATAAAATCTAATGTACATTCCTCTTGCTTGCATTTTGTAAGCATTGTATGTGATTAACAAACATTTGTATAAGATATTACTACTTTGATTTAATTAAAGATATTATTTTTCGATAAATTCAGTGATTTCAATATTAATCTATTATTTTATACAAGATGTTATTTTTTTGAGTATCTTAGTGATTTCATAACTAGAGCATAATTTACAACTTTATTGTTAATTTTGATTTATAACAGTTGTTATAATTCATGAATTTCTATGAATTATACATACTTATGCATTACATTCGATTAAAGTTTCGTTTAAGAATTGCTATAAGTCTTAGCTGTTATTTGCATTATTTAACTAAAATTTACACTTTAGACTATTATGTGCCATATAATTGTCTGATGTGCAAATTTAATAATATATAATATAAATTTATGTAGGAAATATAAATTGATTTATATGACAAATAAAACTCAATTTCTGATTTCAAAACATGTTCTTTTTAAATTATATTTCGAACTGTTTTTTTTTTAACTGTTTTCATTTATAAAGTTAAATATTTAAAAACTTGATGGCTTATATTGTAAATTTAGGGAATAACATTTTAATTAGTTTTCATCATTAATTTGATACTTATAAATTTAGACAAGTATATATCTTTGTAAAATTTACAAAACTGGAGTTTTCTAAAATAAATGTCTGTTCCATTTGCGTGAATTGCTTTCTATAATATCGGGAATTTTAAACTAAAATCTAACTGTGTGTTGTCACATAAGCATAATATGAACGGTTAGACGCAAACTAATGATTTTTAAAGTATGTAAATTATAATTTTTTACATTTGAAAACTCACATCATGCTATATAGTTAGAAAATATTAGGCAGTAATTAAATGCTTGAGTGAAATTAAATGCTTGAGTGAAAATTAGAAACCTAAGATGCCAATTAGGTTTCTAATTTGGTAAAGTAATGAAATCTATACAATGAATGTTTTCTCATTTCATATCTGAGAGCAATAAAATTTCTCTTTTTAATTCATACCGTATCATTTATTTTCTTGTGACTTCAAAATATTTTAATACCAGCAGAGATATTTTTATTATTTTTCCGTTTCTTCAAGCAAATATCTTTATTTTGTGAAATTTTTTGAAAGAATGCTTGTATCAAATAATGCACTCTTTAAGATTTTGTTTATAAATTCTTCAGAAAAAAAATTCTATTAAATTATTTCATATATGAAATATGCTATTATTTGTGTGGTATCTTCATCTTTAATACTAGTTTCTTTTTATAAAATATGTTTTGCACAAATTATTGAAGACTTCTTTCCTCATTTAGGTTAATTTTTGTCTTTGATGTTCTATTTTCTTTTATTTTTTAAATACTTGTTCTATACATAATATTTCTTTCATATATAACTTGCCTATTCAATATTTACCTTAAACTATGTTTCATCGAACAACTAATTTGCAAACTAATTAACTTTATCACAAATTTTAACCTCATTTAGAAGCGGGAAACAACTTTATCAGGCAAATTCAAAGTCCTTATATAATTTTCACAAATTGTTTTTAGTTACATTCATTTGTAATTATTTGTATTAAAGTTTAAAACCGATGACATTTTTAGCATGATACTAATCAAATATTATTTGTTGCTTGTGAGCTGAAAATACCAGCTCGAAATACTAGCAGGTTTATACTTGCATACAAGTAGAGTACACACCTGCTGAATCGAAATAAAACGCTTATGGGAATATCTTGTGTTAGTAGTACAATGAATCTCGGAGCAGAAGGTCTTCGGTTCGATCCCAATCACTGCTAAGCAACATAAAATAGATATTGCGCTTTTCGTTTGTACAAGTATGTCTATGTGAGCGTATATTTGTAAGTTTTAAATTTTTCTTGCAATACGAGTTATTGATACGATTCATTATCTATTAGAAGTCATTCCATAAAAAATATGCTTTAGATGCTAAAAAAGCTTTACAACACATGATTTATTTTGAGATTGTTAGTTAATAATTAAGATATTTACTTTGAGGTGTTAAATAAAACGTTGAAAAGAGCCTCGCAACTGTTCAACTCTTTGGTTATCTACTGAAGGGTGAAAAATATAATGTACAATAAAATGCTTAGAAGATTTTAAGCTGCTCCAGAGAAGACAGAAATTTATCTCAGCTGAATTTGAAAAATAGATTTATTTTCAAAGTATACATACCATGAAGAATTCTCCCGAAGAATAGACCAGAAAAATAATGGTTGAGTTTTTCGGTACATTACGTTTTCTACATACTTACCTTAATTAATAATTTAAATACATAAATAATAAACTAAAATTTCGAAATCAACAACTTTAAACTCTCATGGCAATAGTTTTTCTCCCTATTTTTAAACATCTGTATGCTTTCCAATTTCATTTCTGAACACTGCGAACTTAATGTTTGGTTTTACCGAACTCTGAATAGCTCAAAAGTTTAATCAGAGAATTGCGATCAATTGTTATATATCATGAGCGATTGATTAAAGTACTCTTAAGAATCATTAACACTTACAAAAACTTGATGAAATGAGTACAAAATCTTTACTCATTATTGTAATTAATTCATATTTCATATTGTTGCATATTATTTTATTTATTAATTTACATTTCTAACTACAAAACATAGTAAAATAAATTGAAAATGGCTCTAATCATAATCATACCAGTCGGATAAAGTTTAAACTAAATGATTGAAATTCGTGATTGTATAATAACTTTACTTTTTATATATTGGCGACAACTCCAAAAAAACTTTTTAATCAAATTAAAATAATAGTAATTCTGTTAACCAATTAGAATACTTTCAGCCTCAAATCCACTATTCTATATTTTCCCCAATTTTCCCCCTAGTTTACTGCAAAATAATTTTTTTTAATTCAATATAACTTTTTGAAACAAATTAATGAAATATTCTATGTTTTTTCTCTATTAAACTAATTTATATTAACCGTATTAATTTTTTTATATCTTTTATGATAACGTAAAATTAACTATTATCACAAAAATGGTTACATACTATATTTAAATATATATCAAAATGCACTCTGATACTTACCAGCTAAAGAGATTACACAAATGCTGAAAACCACAGCATTTAGGGAAGACAAAGTACGCCTCAGATCAGCACCTGAAAGAAACAGTTAAGACTCAACTTTATATCCTGCACAGAGATTTGCAATATTTTAAACATTAAAATTTTAAGCAACTCGATGAAGATATTTTAATGTTTTTGACAAATAACATTTTGCCACAAATTCTGAAATATTTTGCAGTGAAATAAGTTGGTTTTAACATTTCGTTTGTTAAAGCTATTTGGTTATTAAATTTTTCCAGTTACATTTGTAACCAGTTGACTAGCATTTATTTTCGTACGTATTATTAAAAATTTCCTTTGATTGTTTTTTTTTAAATCTCATCAACATTTCAATTCCATGTTGCACTTTTTTTTGAAATTTTATTAAAAAAACTTAAGAATTTATTTTTTTAATTTTAAGCTTTAATTAAGAAAAATTTTTCTAAATTTGTATTGAGAATAATGGTTTTAAGTTATCTTATTTATTAATATTTAAACTAATTAAATAAAAGCATGATAGTTAAGAGAAAATACAAAAATACATATTCGAATAAATTACAATTTTTTTTTTTTTTTTTTTAGTATTTTTGTGAAACTCTATTTTATTTACAGGCATTTATTTACATTTATAATATGAAAAATAAAACGATATTTAAAGATAAAAAACTGTTTATTATAAATAAAATAAAAATTTTAATGTAAACTTAGTTTGACTGCATCAGATTAAGCTTTAGAGCTGATAGGAAAAGATATCTAAACTTTCGATCCATTTATTTCAATATAATCAAACATAGAACTTTGCAGGACTCAGTTCCAACTAATCATTGATTTTACATCAATGATTAGTTGGAAATATAATATTCGCTTATTATATTTTCAATTTATTGAAAATATAATAAGCGAATATTAAAAAATACAATCAATTTTCCTAAAAGAATATTTATGAACCAAGTTTTAAATTTTCATATGCAACTTTAATAAAGGAAATTTCAATTAAATCATACAAACTCACTCTATTTTTGTAAATTTGGCTTTAAATTTTTTCATCAAACAAAATTGCAATCTATTTGCACAGGTCCAAGCAATATCAAGTTTCACTAGGTAATTAAGCAATTTATTGAAAATATAGGAGCAATCATGAATATTTTTAATTTATATATAAACATGAATTACTTAGTTTGATTTTGGATTTAAAAATAAGGAAAATAGACTCTTTTAAGTTATGTATATTGCATGAAATAAAATGAAATTTATTTACCCTTTTGTTTCACATTTTAATCCCTATACATATATTTCCTTTTGATAGTTCTTAAAAAGTGATTAAGTTCAATTTCTATTCTTAAAAAATGTCTCAGTTATATATTAAGCACCCAAATATTTCAATATCCAATATATTTGCTACCTTTTCTTAACGTAAATTGAATCTAAGATTTTATAACACGTTAACGATAAACGATATTCTGACAATATTATGCTTCAAATAAATATAACATAACTTAAACATATTAAATCTTATATAAAAGCATCTAATAAAGTATTATCAGTAATTTACATAATAATTTATTATCACTAAAATATTAGCAATATTGCTTAAACAATACGACAACTTTTAATCTTTAAGGGTCCACTCGGGATTAGCTATTAGAAATTTATACTAAGTTTAGACAATTACTAAATCAAGCAATTTACACCCATTATCATGTCAAAATTAATTTAATGACATGCTTCAGTTAGTGACACAAGCTTATTGACACTATAATAATAATAAAACGACTTTATGTACCTTTTAACATACTATTAACCCCATCTTCTAAATTCAGTTAAATATTATAAGCTGTCATGTAATTTATACGTATCACTTATATTTAGTAACATTTGCTTCTGCTAATTTGCTAAGTGTTTTCTATTAAATAAATTTTTGACAAATCAAGTTTGATTGGAATTTACTTTGGAGAAACTTTACTCACTTAAATCTTGATAAAAATATTAAAAAAACATTTTATTCTGTATCTTAAATAAATCGTGAATTATTGTTTTTATCAGTTTATAATTTACCATGCAATAGCCAATGATTCCTAATTTCCCTTTTACCAATCAAACCCAATATTTTCCATTGCTTTCTTGTTGCATCTGAATTAAAATAAAATGAATAGCAATTAAAGATAAATAAAATAAAAAAGGAGAGCAAGTTTTGGCAAACTTCCAAATGATACAGTGGGCCACAAAACTCTTCTTCTGCTTTCCCCTCAATGGACTTTTCTTTAAAAACAATATATTTTTTTCAAGGTCTACTGATGTCTGACCTACTTTATGAAAGAAGATATAATATTAAGACCTTTAAAACCAATAACAATTTTATTCTTACTGAACGTTCATACATCTGTAATATATAACTGCATTTATTATCATTTAAATTATCTAATATTTTAAATTTCCTACAAAATTAGTTTTTAAAATTTACTAATTTGTTTGGAAACAAAAAAGAGATAGAGATGTTAAAAGAGATAGGTAAAAACTTTTCGACCTTCCTTTAAGGATTTGCCTCCATAAACTGCGTTTATAGAGACAAATACATTCTGATAAAATATCTAATACTACCAATTTATTATTATGAATTATTGTATTTAAAACACATTACATATTAATTATTATAAAAAATGTATCCTTTCTTTTGTTGTTAAATTTTTACAAAACATTTAGTTTACCCCATAAGTACATTAATAAGACAAGTGTTTAGTTAACAAATGCTCATATCAAGCGTCATAAAAAAAGTAATGTGCTAATCAAAAGCATAAATATCATGATGAGAAAATATAATAAAAATTATGTTTAACTTCAGGAATAATTTATAGTGAAATCTGAACACATTTTTAAAAAATGTTCTGATATCTAAGTGCTAGGTTTAATTTCTATTTTTTCTGATTGAGTGGTTGTATTTGAAAATTAAGTTTGCTTAACATGTAAGTTTATTTGAACTTACATAATTATAATTGTTAATATAAAACATGTTTTCGCTCGTGAAATCATTTCCTTTTCTAAATAATCAAAGTTTTTTCTCTTGAACACTACTAAGGTGCAAGATACAGACGAAAAATGTTTTTAATTTTTAACAACTGCTACATTAAAAAAATCGATAAAGAATACAATATTTGAATAAAATAAGATGTTGTTTATATTATATTTGAATAAATTAAGATGTGTTCCATAAAAGCTAATCTCAGAAGCAAAAGACCTTATAAGGCAATTTGATGTCAAAAAAATGATGAAATAATAGAAAATCTCCATTAACACAAATAATCAATTACTTATAGAGAAGAAAGAGCTACACAAAGCGCGACAATTAATTTTCTTCTGAGAAATAAACTAACTTAATTTTCTAAGTATATTTTATTTCACACAGATGCTAAAGAAACTAATTTTTTGCATTTATTTCATGCTTTTTTATGTAAAATACTGAAAGGCTATGTAAAGCAAAATTCCTCTTCTCTTCCTTAATGATACAGTATAACATTCTTTTGAGATCATCTTTTTATTTCTCGTATATTTTATCTCCAGATAATTGGAGCGTTGGGTAATTACATAAGACTGTCTGGCACTTACTTCTACTTATGTTTCGTTACTTGGCACTACGTTTCTCTGCGGAGCAACAACTGTTATTTCTTTCAAGCCGAAAGCTTAGTGGTTTCGATTTCAATAAAACCAGCCGGTGTCTCGTTTGACTGCTTTCCGATGTGATTTATATCTTGGTTACCATTTATAGCCCATTATTTCTTCTCCGTCTTTTTCCAATCGTGATATTTTCAATTAAATAAATGCGACTGTGTCTATACCAGCGACCTGTTTCGAAACTATTTTGTTATTTGATGAAACTAGACACTATGGAAACGTTGCATCGCTCTAAGAGCTATATTTAGTAGAAATAAAGGATTTTTTGATGCATTTATTTCAAACCCAACCACTGCAGAAAATGTAATTTAAGTTATGACAGAATCTCAAAAATGAGTATAGCACGAAAAAATTTGAAAAAAAGATGGGTTTAATAATTTATTTTGAAAAGCTTATATACTTAAAAAACATACAAAATGTTTTTAAACAGAAATGTAAAGCTTCGGTTAACTTCATTTCTATATCATTTAAATATTCCTGACCAGCATCATGATTGGTTATTTAATTGATTGTTCTATATAATAAAATTTCAATTTCATTGATTATTATTTAAAATAAAAGAATATTACAAATTTAATAATTTTTTTTAACTTGATAATTTAGCAAAGCATAGTATTAAAGAAGAAAAAACTTGTGTGTTTTATCTTTATTCATGTGTACACATGCATAAATGTGTTGATGTATATGTATGGTTATTTAAGGAAGGAGGAAGGATTAATTAAATAAAATTATAGTTTATAATAAGTTATATATATTTATAATAAGTTAACAAAAATAAATATCATTTGATCTAAATGTATTTATAATTCATTTACAAGAGACTTAGAATGAATATGTGAAACATTTACTGCAAACAATTTTTGACAAGTATTAAGTAATTATTTTGCATAAAACGTTAAGTTCTAAAATTTGTTATATAGCGATCATATTTTCGCATTAGCCAATACGTATTATTGATAGTGGGTAATAGACGAACCTTATGTTTATTTCATTTAGATTTTTTGCTGGAATCTTCTATGGGGAACTTTATCTTCCTACTTTTATCTTCCATGAAGAATTGTCATAGATAGAACTCAATATCTATACGCTAAAACGGGAGAGAGCTCGAAAAATTCTCATTCATCTTAGTCGACAAAGGCACCTGCGTACTGCATTAAGTTACCATCCATCTCCATCTTTGCGGCAGCAAAATAATTCGATATTTTAATCACTTCAAAGGCTCATCTTCAGAACACACAACTGAATTTCAAATACTCTATACAATATATGAGATGTTTTTCAAAGAGCCCCCAAATTAATAGTTATTTTCTTTGAGAAAAATATTTCCTTTTTTATTGTCTTTTTTTCAAGAAGAAATCTGAAGCACATTCTCTCTCTGTGTATAAAATAAAAATAATATAAGTTATTTTAGTTTTATTTAGTGAAAATAATTGCAATACTTTTCGAAAAGAATATTTTCCACTATAAAAAAGTAAATTTATAGTTATGCATACTTTCTTTAACAAGCCAGTGGCCGAATGCTTAGTGCTATAGCTTTTGAATAAGCAACTCTTGGGTTCTTTACCCATCTTGGACATGAGTATTTTTAAAGGTTCAGATTCTCATTAATCTATCAGTGACCAATGAGCGACAACTTAGCAATAAATTTGAAAGCAAGACGGATTTTTCTAGGGAATTACGTTATGAATATTAATAATTATAAATCAGTCAAAATAAGTAATTTAATGTCAGTTTATTAAAAGTTGTAAGTTTTTCTTAACTAAGGTGAAAAATATTTGAATAATACTTTTATTCCTTTAATAAAATGATTTTGCTGAGAAAAATTCTATTATGAAAACAGATTTCAGTTATCCAAAAAGATAAATTCTTCACATTTTAAAAATGGGATAAAAAAGATAGCATATAAAATACAAAAAGTGTAATAAATGCCAAAAATTATTAATTTAAATGTATTATATCAGCTGATTTGAATGAAATTCTTGCGTCTTTTCCGCAAAATTAGTATTAATAACTGTTTTATGAGATAAATTATGAGAGATATAGTTCTCGCGCCTCTTTTTAATCTACAAATAGATTTTCTCAAAACCCTTTGTAGCTCGGACACACGTTTTGGATATATAATCATAATTTCTACATATTGCTTAATGTCATTACGAAAATAATTCATGTAGAAGTATGTTACCCAAACCTTTAAGCAGGATTACATACCATACCATTCTCTCTGTTAGCATAAATAATGATTGGAAAGGTTCACAAGGAACAATAAATTACATATACAGGTATAGGACAATTTTGATGATAAATTTTAAGTTAGTTAAAAGAAGATTTTAATAAATAGCTTATTCAAATTACCTAAATGGAAATAAAGTACCTAAGGCAAATAAAGGCTTAAAATAATCCTAATAACATTTTAAATACTCAAGATATAATCTAATTACTTCCCCCCACACACATACATTTTAATCCCATAAAAACTTTAATTAAATCTATAATAAAGTTAAGATAATTTCTGATCAAAGGATTTACCAGATAAACTGCTCCTCATAAAAAAAGCAATTCTACTTTCAATTTTGATTAATTGTAAATGTAATTAATTACAAGATTTCATTTCCAAATTTCAAATTGTTTTTTAAGCATTGTAATAATTTACTAAGTATCCTATCAATCACTGATTGTTTTCTTGTCAGCTAGTCTACATTAATAAAGCCCATTCTTTTTTCTAAAAAATGTATTTTTTTGTCGTCCAGTTAATTTTTTTTAAATTAAGTAGATCTAATCAGCCTGATGTTTTTAAGATATTTTAAATTCTTTTATTAAATTTATTTGATTTTGTGATAAAACTGACATAATAAGTTATACACTGATTTTTTGATGTATCTTTAAACATTACAAAGAATTTGCATTTGACAATAAAGTAGTTTTGTATTTCATTTTCATAATTCTACATTCTAATATATAGGAATATATTTTATTCCCAAACTTTATGCATGAGTTTACATTTAAAGTCTTATTTCTTGTATACATTTAAGCAATAATATTTTCATATATTACGTAGAATACATTCAAGGGGTGCATAGCTAAGATGTTTCGAAAAATAGTTCGAAAATTTCAAGTTGCTTTTAACTGCAATTCTTTATTTCTTACAACCATATTTCATAACATGCTCTAATCTAATATATATTATTTTGTTAGTTTCTTACGAAGTATTTATTTTCTTTTCGATCAGAAATTAGATAAAAGGTAAGAATAAGCTAGTGTTATTGCTATTTTTTTTCTTCTATATGATTCTTATGCAAAAAACTATTACCTTAAGATAAGAAATATAAAATGGTTAGGAAAAAATAAATATTAAAATTTTTCCTTTGATATTAAAAATGCTATCGTCAAAAAATTAATGATGTTCACACGTGACCATTACAACAAACATGAACCACAAATTAACATATATAGTATATGATTATTCTTTACCGTAATATGTTATTTAAAAAATGTACTTAAAAAAACAAAATAAATTAAATGGATAAGTGGGGAAGTTATTAAATATATTCTTAAGACATTAAAAATAATGTCATAAATGTCTATCCACTCTTGAAGAAATATATATATATATATATATATATATATATATATATATTCGATTTTTTTATCCTTCAGTGATGAGAGCTTATAAAAATTAAATTTACTAAAGCGCTTAATTTTACAGTCAACTTATAACAAAAGAATATCTTTGCTTTATTTACTATTCAATGCAAAATAAAAATCATCCTACTTAGCCTTAATTCTTTCAAAAGATTATCAGACTTTGAGAGCATTATCTAGAAATATATCATTGTTTGAAACTTATTTTAAATAACTGGGCAAACGACATTTTCCCCGAATAAATAATAGCTTTTAATCTGTAATTGTTTCATAAATTCATTTTATCGGATCTTTTAACATTTATTATTCTTTATTCTAAAAGGCATGTATTTAAAAATAAATATACTCTTATTGGAAAACAGTGATTCGCATGTAAGGATTTGACGGATTGAAAAAAAATTGCTATTCGCATAAACATTAAAATTATCTTAACGACTAAATTTGAAATATTCATGTGTGATAAAAGTTTATTATTCTTTTATTTCTAAGTAATGCTTTATTTTTTCAACTAATAATATTTCAAAGCAAGTATAATATAATGATGACAACGAATAATGTTTCATTAAATTTAATTCTCAAAATTATATAATTTTATTTTTTATGTTTTAAGTTTTAGTCGGTTGCATTGTCATAAATGTATTTTGAATGTAAGATTACTGTTATTAATTTTAGAATTGTTTTGAATTTGAAAAGAAATTCCTGAATTTAACTAAAAATATATTCTGATACTATTTTAGCAAATAAATTGATATAAATCTACAAAAGCTAATAAGAATAATTTTATTTGCATCTATAACTTTAATTTTCGGGTTAAAAATTTTGGATTTTTTTTTTCATTTTTTGAAAGATAAATATAAGATTTTTTACTATTAATTATTTTAATTTAAATTAAATAAATTAAAACCATAAATAGAGTATTTAAATAGTTTTGGTTTATAATAACTGGTGCTTATAAGAAAATGGAAATAAACTCTTGCTGATTTTTTTTTTAAAAGATAGCATAAAAACGCCTGTAGTATAGGAGATAATAATTAAAACAATATAAAAGCTTAAAATTGATTTAAGAAAATTCAACAACCTAAAATTCGATATAATCAAAATACATAAACCTTTAAATAAAGAATAAAAACATTTTCTCATCTGTTTCTTTTAAAATAATCACTATAGTTCCAATCCAACTTATTAGCCAAATGTTGAGGATGAGTGATATTGAGAATTATGAAGAAATCTCAAACCCCCCAAAAAGAAAAGGATTTAAATGAAAAAAGATTTATGTGAATAAAAAATTAAATAGAAGCATTTGCTATCAATAAAATGGATTACAATTTCAAAAAGATAGGCTATAAATTACCATCAAATGAAAAAGGTTGAAGATTAAAATATATTTATATAAGAGTTTTTCATCTATAAAATTTCATTAAAGTTTAAAATTCTTTATTCTAATGTAAATCATAAAGTAGAAAAGTTATGTATCGTATTTTATACATTTTAAAAAACTTTTTTTTTAAATTTTTTTCGATATATTTCTTTATATTTATAAGAACTGTTATATTCTAAATACGAAATTGTCAAATTGACGTATTTGCCTATTTATTTGATTCTGAAAAAGAAAGATAATCAGAAAAAACCCATAATAATTTTTAGGGTCTAATGTCCCTCCATCAGGGACATATGGTGGAAAGAGAAAGGTACCAGCTCTGTTATTGAACTCCTCAATCGACAGTAGTTTAAAATAATTATGTGCTATCCAGCGGCTTTGGTTAAGCATAAATAGAAAGTTGAAAACGTATGACAATAACCTAGTTAAGCTTAAATTATTTATATTTTTATTTTTTACATTTATAAAAATTCAGTGAAGCTGAAGCTCATTTTTTTAAATAGTGCTAACATTGATTATGATTTTGTTAAAGTATCTTTTTTCAAATAAAGTTATTATTGTGTGTTGTGAGTTACAATAGCATTTCAAATAAAATTCATTTTTTAAAGGAAGTAAGAAAACTTTTTCTCTATGCATCAAGGGGAAACCCTTTGAGTCGAACACATGTATTCTAATTATTTGATGTACTTTTTAAGAGTGTGAAACAAATAATTCTGAAAGAAATATAAAAACCTTGTTTGTTTTATTCACAAAGAAATTTTTAGTAGGTTGTAATAAAATAAAACTGTACTTCTGAAGATAAAATAAATTTTGATTTGCTATAATAAAAATCACTTAGAAATGTAACTAAGAGATTGAAAAATAGAGTTGAAAAAAAGCAGTAAAACTAAACTATAAATATAAAAAGTTGAGTAAAGATAAAGAGATGAAAAAAAGATATTTGCTTTGCCTCGGTCGATGAGCGTTTAATTATTAAAGTGGTGCTATTTATCATGCATCAAATTCGGGCGGAATGCCAATTTATCATTTATTAAATGCACATTATAAAAATTAATTACACAGCAAAAATACTTCACTATTGATAAGTGTTCCCAATTAAAATTTTTAAATAATCCTTAATTCTAACATCAACCAACATCAACTAAACATCGACCAATCAAATAAGAAAATTATCATAAACATCTCATTAAATTAAACTATCTTTAATTAGAGCTCCATTTATTAACGATGGTGTCCTTTTTCTTTTATGAAATAAATATCAATAATATAAATGAGGGTAAAAGGATAAACATTTAAAATAATAAATTTGAAATGATCTAATTCTTAATGCAAATGATTTTAGAACTGAAGTATTTACTGTGGCTTTAATAGCCGCAAACTCAGTAGAACACTTCACGTGAAATGATTCAGTGCCACCGAGATGCAAGGGATTCAAACACATTCCCGCTTTAAGATAAGAGCGGCATAAGCACCGAATCCTGCCACCCAACATCCGGAAAGCTATCCATCATCCGGCAACAATATTTCCAGCGGCTGCTGAATATTCCCTACGCCCGCCTGATATTGCCGCGTCCTATTTCACCCAGGTTTGCCGTTTTAAGATGAATACATTAGACTCTATTGCCGGATTTTTATTTCCCCTCAAACTACCGCAGTCAAATCAGCGGCTAGAGGGAAAGGGGAAATAAGCAACACCTAGCATTGGGTCACTTGTTCAATGGAATGTCAGCCATGACGATATTAAATGCAAATAAATATCTCCAGCAGGCTCTTCTTCCGTGAGAGCCTAATCATGTATTTCCACTCGAGCGAATGCAGAGAACTCCGTTTCATGCACTGCATTCATTAAATATACAGAGGCTGTCATTTTTCTTCCTCGCATACAAAGAGGGGTGAACTGAACCATACGGGAATTCTCTCAGCAGGTTATTCTGTTGTGTTTAATATTGATTCCATTTACGGCTCGGGGAGGCGTTCTGCAAAGTGGAGGCACACTTTGGAGAGATAAATTAATCCAGGCTCTGTAAAGTGTGAAATAAAATAAGAAAGAGACGTCATATGCAAGATTTCTTCCCATTTTCAGCCATTAATAATGCCGAATTAAAGACATGAAAGCAGGACAGCGAATAGTTGCTTCCTTGTCTTTTGTCAAGAAGCTAAAATTAAAACAGGGCATATAAAATGAAATAAGTTAAATGAATCGGCTTTATTAATTAACTGGCGTGAAATGAAGTGAGGTGCTTCACTTAGGTTTTTCAAACTATTTTTAAATCATCAAGAGATTTATTCACGTAAAATTAATTTCACATAAAAGATGGATTAAATTTCCAAGAGACAGTCTCATAAGAATTTAAAAGGAAGTTTTTCTAATTTTCTCTAATCACAATGTTACTGGAGCATGTTTGTTGTCTGACTGAAAGGCAATTCTTTTGAGGCGTACAAAATAATATGTATGTTGACTTTAAGACACAATGCATCAAAAATTTATCTCATACATCTTCAAAGTGAAAAGTAGTTAAATTATTATTGGATAATGCAGTCATCATTCTTATATGACACATAATTAGTTTGTATAACGTGGATAATAAGAAATTGTATGCTTTCGCATGCTGTGGATTAGTAATTTACCTAGTTTATTCAAAACAAATTGAATGTATGGAAAACATTTTGCATCAGAAATAGGAAAAGTTGATAAATAGGTAGACAAAAATAAGTTCAAAAGACAAATGTGACAAACTATGATAACTATTGTTTAAAGGGAAGTTTCAGTTTATTCTTTCAATTTCTCAAACATACCAATTTTGACAACACCTAGTAAAAGCCTGTTGGCTGAAGACTGTCGTAACATTTTTTTAATATTCACAACAGATAGTGGAAAGTATTCTCGTGGAGTATTGTGAGAACTCAAAACTTTCATGAGCATCCAACTAAACAGATGTGTACATGAAAAAAAAGCATAAACGCAACATTTATTTCCCGTTTTTTAAAAGTGAAACAATAAATATTTTCCCTTCTGATTACCACAGTCTTTATAATACAGACAGTGATAAAATGTGGATGTTTTATGGTTTTGAGATAAATATAAGAAATCTCTCTTTTTTCTGTTTTGCTTTTAAAAGTCAGAATTTTTTAATGAAATAAATGAGGTTACATATCATGCTAAAAAAACATAGCAAAATATTTAGTAATTTGTAAAAACAAGGACAGTTCCATTTCACTATGCAGTGGGTTGCAATCTCTTGTCTCAAATCTTGTATGATTTTCTTAGATTTTATGCGATTGAATTTAGACTTTGATCTCAATAATGTTTTAACGTCATTAGAATATTTTTGGAAAATGTGTTACAAATATGTTTTGATGAAAACAATTTTGCTTACAAAACGTGTTTATATTTATTCTATTATGAAATATTTTGTTCTGTTATCTCCTAAATAAATAGTGCTGTTATTACATGCATTTTTGAGATTACAATAAACTTTCTCGATAAGATCCATTTTTTTTCATCGAATTATAGTGCCTTTTAACTATTTTAAAAAAACGTATGAGTTAAGAGTTTTGAGAATCTTATGTGCATTGCAATTCCAAATTTAAATTCTTAAGTTCATATATGTGCAATCTATCTTCAATTATTGCTTTTGAATCAAAATGAAGATTGTTAAATTTAATAGTTTGCCATGAATATTAAAAATTTTTTTTCTTATTAAAAAGTATTTTAACATATAACAGTTGATTATATTGATTTAAATTTATCGATTATGAATAAAATTCTAAGATTCCTTTTTAATATTTAAATTCCATTAATGAAATGTTTAATCTAATATTAATTAAAAACACAACATACTTCTGCATTCTAACATTTGGTAGAATTTTTCATTTTTGTTAATTCTTTTTTCTCCTTTCACATATTTAACAAGATAGTTATGTACAAAAATAGAATGAACTTACATTATTGAATGTTTTAAGGTGTAACGTCTTTGTTGTAAAATAAGACTATTTTAATTTAATATGTAAATAAATTTTTAATCATGTTTTTTTCTATATTAATTAACATTTTTGTTTGTTCAAAAATTAAAGTTAGTTACCCATAATATAAGGAATTCAACTCCTTTTTTATCATCAATTTGTTATTTTATAACTTTGGTCGAGTTTTTAATTCACTTATATTACTGTTTATTTACTTTTTAGGAAGTAAGCACTTATCTATTTGTGCTATATAGTGTAAAATGAAACACATAAAATTTTATTCTCTTTTAAAATACATATTCTGTCACCTTAAAAATGGTAACATTAAAACTAGGATTGAATATATTCAAAATAATTCTAACAAGCATACTAAATGCTTCTCGCACACTCTTTAAATGATATTTATAAAAATATCAAAACAAAAAATATATTTTCAACAATAAATTGTAAAAAAATTTATTCAAGTATAATTCAAAATTTTCAGAAACTAAATATAAATCCTAAAAATCCATTTCTATATATAACAAACAAATGCAGACACAAACTCAAAACATTTTAAGGCATTAAGTAGAATAATTGTAGTAAAAAGTTTCTAAGGAATACTGCTTAAAAATTTTCTACTGCAATTATTAATATTTTATAATCTATATTATAAATATTAATAACTGTAGTAAACATAAGTGAAGTAATAATTTTAGTAAAAGTATTTAATTAAAAATGAAAATGTAATATCTTATATCTATGATGAATATTAGGAATTTTTGAAAAATTTTCATAACTCAATAAGTAAAAAAACATTAACTTCATTTAATTGAGATTTGATTAAATCTAAATGGTATTTAAACGTAGATTGTTTAAAAAAAACCATTATTAGATTTAAAATTTTAAATTACCATTAGAGAAATTTTGGATACAGCCTCCAAAAGCATTCCAGACTTAATCATTATTTAAAACAGGCAAAGATTTATAAATTCAAAAGTTTGCGTTAGTTGCTAATTGCCCCAAGCCAACTGTTTTCAATGAAGTAAAGAGATTTTCTTCTCAGTGGGCTCTCATCAATCGCTCAAGAACTAGCGAAAACCGAAACTATTCTTTGAGTTTGCTTTTAAGCCTGTAAAGAATCAATAAATCTCCAATAATGAGTGTTCGTCAGCTTAATCAAGAACTATTTACTTGTTATGCAATAACAACAGACTTTGAAATTGATTGAGCTTTTCTTGGAGGTCGGGATTTAAATTTATGAACTTCATTTAAGTTGTTAGATAGTAAGCAAGAATTTTGGAAGAATTATCGCTTGGAATGGAATTAATGACGATTCAAGAAGACCGATTTTGTCTTGATATTTAAAATAGGAGAATTTTCTTTAAAATGATCATGTAACAATAAATATGCATTGTTTACAGGAATGAATATTTTGGTTTTAATTAAATGGCACCGTTTGTGCTAAATATATTTCACCGTTACCATTCTCTTCTACTGTTTCCACGTGATATAATTTAAATTATTCTTTACTTTTATTCTTGTGAACGAAAAATATGTTCAGTGAAAGATTTAAAAAAGTTGTGATTTATTTTCATTTAATTGTAACAATTTAATTAATTTAAGGATTTTTTTTTTTATTGTAGCATCGTTTTTAATCAGCTAGTAAAGTTGCGATAGAATTTTTCTAGTTTCCATTATTTTAATGAATTTTCAAACAAGAATGTTTTCATTTTTATCGTAATGTGTGCTTATACAGACAATATTAATATACACACAGACAATACATTAAATTTTTATTTAAATTTAAAGAAGACCTGTTTCCTTACTGCAGCTAATCTCTATATTATTATTTTTCTTATTACTTTTTTTACATTATTTTACTAATTATTTGTGTTTATGAAACATATCAGTTGTACATAGAGGAAATGTTTTATAAACTAAAATATATATGATAATATGTACTATTAGCTGTTTGATCTTCTAATATTAAAATAATTCTCTATAGATATTGAGTTTCTTTTTCCAATATTCTAACATTTTAGATTAGGTATTTAGATTGTTTCTGCATTCATTTCAGTGCAATATATGTCTATGACCTACTTCATTATAGACAAGGCTCTCTTAAACTAATACATGTTACACATGTTCACAACAAACATAGTATATTGCATTGTAGTATAAGGCTGTAACCACTGTGTCTTAAGTCTTATGTAATGATTAATGTTGTCCAAAGCTTTTCAAGTGCAGTAAATAATCAAATAAAACTGGCTTATTTAGTATTATCTTCTACTTTGAAAAGGAGATAAATTTTGAATTTTATAAATCTCATCTTATTGAAGTTTCAGAAATGAAAGGAACGACAATTATAAAAGGTAGAGATTCAGAGAAGGATTTGAAATAAATTCTAAAACCCTTAAAAGAAATTGCCGCAGAATGGTAACTTTCAGTTAAAAAGCAATATTTCATTTTATTATAAACTTCAGCTGAGTACAATAATTATCATCTATTCTTAACAATTTAATATTTAAAAATTGTATCTATCTGCTTAAAATAGATTTTTATTTTTATTGATAAACTTATAATACTGCTGGCAACAAGATTCCTTTAATATTACATTTTTTCAGAAATTGATTTAGGAAATATATTGCATTAACTCAGTTTCAAATAGATTTATTCAATTAGTTTATATTTACGAATTATATGGTTCATTTCCAAAACTTTATTTATGTGGTTCATTTTGCACCTCTTCGAAAAAATACCGAGTTATTCAGAAGCTTGATAATTTTGTGTAAAACTTTTCTGAGCCTGTTTAATATTTTTATACATACGTTTAAATTAAAAATTTATATAGCTATAGCTGTAGCTCATAGCTAATACACTATGTTGTTAATTCACATCAACTGAATCATATCAGCCTCTACTCTCTAAATAGTAATAAATAAAATCAGTTTTATTTATTTTCTTTAATATTTAAAGTTCATACATGCAATTATATGTATATACATATCCATCCATCCATAAATATATATATATATATATATATATATATATATATATATATATATATATATATATATGTATATTTATGTATCTTAATTGGAAAATTTTTAAATGAAAAATAATATATTATATAAAACAGTTTTAATACATTTCTGTAAAATATGTGAAGAAAACTTTAATGTTTATATGGTCTCCAAGTCATGTAATTAATATTTATTGAGTTATTTTTTTCCTCAAAAAATCATGAAGTAAAAATCGAAATTTACGTTTGTCAGACAAAACTGATAAACTTTTAGTTAAAAAATTTTATTTTTTATAGAAGAGCATCATACTTAAAATAATTGAAATAGAGAATATTCTTGCAATAATTTCATGAACTGATGCTAAAATTTATAATTAATCGTAAAACATGATTAAAACTCAAATACTTATCTTATTCTTTAAATATATTTAAAAACAATAAAAATTAATGTGCATAATTTAATAATAAACTATTAAAATTAATTAATAAACTATGAAAATAAATATTTTAAATTTACTACAGCTCCTTAATACCTGACTTAATATGCTTCCAATAAGGAAAAATGCCTTAAGTAATGAAAGTCAATGTTTCATAATTTAACATTTCTTGTTATATAACAATGTAATATAGTTTCGTTCTGCATGAAAATTCTCAAAAAGTATAATCTATGATACTAGATATATCCTGAAAACAGTTGCATTTGTAATTTGTATTGGATAGTATTCAGTGACTTTAAAGGTGTTTGATTGTTTTATCATTATTTCAATTTAAAATATTTGACTAAAGGTTGAGTAAATATGAAGAAAATTAACTTATATATGTGTGTGAGTAGAAAATCAATTTCGGAATATTTTTCATGGAAAAATATTAGCTATATGCTCATTTATTTAATTTATTATGAATTTACGATAGAATGTTATAGTTATATAAGGAAGAGAATTATCCAAATTGTCTTAAAAATGCTCTATTTTCTTAATTTTTAACTAAGCTATTATATATATAATTAATTACATGTATTATTATTATTTGAAGCTGAAAAAGAATGATATATTATCATTTCACAAACACTAATTAATACAATAAACAATATATTTTTAACACAGATCAAATAAATAACTTTGACCAAAAAAAAATAAAGAATTAAACTGTTTAATAAAAATAAAATAGTTTATTTTCAAGTTTTTTGTGCACTAAATTTTTTATGCCTTGTACACTTAATGCTTTTAAGCAATACACTTCTGTTTTCTTTAAAACAGTTTATAGCTTTTAATGAACCTAATGAAGTCTAACCATTTCACATTTGAGGATAAATGTATAAAAACAATTCCATCAAAATAAGAACCCATTAGAGCACTCACACTTAATATGCTTTTAGAACTCTCATTGTAAGCTGTCACAAATAAAATTAGATTGGCAAATTAATTTTTTTGTTTCTTTTATTAAGAGAGAGAGAGAGAGACTGTGGTTCAGTTATTTTCTGTCATCCAATTTGAATTTAGAGTTCTAATCCAAGGAATAATATACATTGACTTATTTTACAACTAAAAATCAGAAAAAGTTAATTTTAATGTATTACACAAAAATATTCCTTATACATCAGTAGAAATCTTGAATTTACACATTTATCATATAAAAAAACTGTAAAATTTTGTTTAAGATAAAATCATTCTTATTTTATTGAAAGTATGATACGCAGTTATACATGATTACATATACATAACAGAAGCCAGCATTTCAATTGATTTTCTTAAAGTGTATTGTTATAGAAAATTTCAGGGGAAATAAATATAGAATCGTTCTTGAATCTATTTTTATAGACGTTTCATTGTATAACTAATCATGATAAAATCATATTTTCATAATTCAGAAGCAAAATTTAGTAAAATTATATCTAAGTTAAATAAAAAAATGGGAATAATTTTTAAAGGAATGAGTTTTATTGCATAATTAAATATGATTAAGGACTTGTTACATGCAATAAGCAAACACATTATATTTAGAGGGAAAATGCTCTTTTATTTGTAATCAAACAATTTTTAAACACTGAGATATGAAGTTATCACACTATATAAAAACTAATTAAATCATATGTGACGCTCAAACACAGAAGGCCGCTTACAGCTTTTGCATGCTCATTTTACAAACACACATGCGTGGGAAATTCATATACTATGATCTGACATCACAAATTCTTCACATTCCATTGTTTTACTCTTTTTTAATTATTAAAAAAATATTTATCTTTAAAAATGTAATATCTGAAATTTTTTTTATTAACTGAAAAAGAATATGAAAAAATAGGAATATATTTAAAATAAAAATGCATAAAAGGTAAATTGAGAAAGATATTATAATACTGTAATATTTTATTTATAATAAATATAATAAAAAATTTATTTACACATGTTTAAAAAATAAAATATTAATCAAAAACTCTCTTAAACATTATGCTTAAAATTAATAAAATTTATTTTGTCTTTATTATTAAATACAACAGTTCATATAGTTTATCACTAATGCAAACAGTGATATTTAAGATAAAATACATATGTGTTGTGTTTAAAAAGATTTAATGATCATTAAACATTATTTTTGTACATGTATATATGTGCATTTATATTCTTTATACTATTATTTTATCTAAACATTAAAAGGATCAAGATATTTCTTACACACGTAGCAAATTTTACAAAATCCTAAAATGCAGGAAAATTTACATTATATCTTTAAATTTCAGAAAAATATAATGAAAACAGCATTTATTTTTGTCATAATAGATTTTTAAAAACTGTTTTTTTTATTTTTCATATCATGCAATAACTCAGAGTGTTTACATTTCTTAAGACTTTCTTAAAAACTTCAAATTGCTTGTTTGTTTACATTTATTTTGGATAACGCAATTTATATTCAATTAAAAATATTTATTTAAGAATTAAATATTTCATTATCTCTAAGTAGTCAACGTAATTTTAAATATTATTCTTATAAAAGTTACTTTTATTTCAGTTGTTGCATGGAAAACTCCTATCTGCTTACATCGATAGAATATAATGCAAAAATTATTTTAAATATTTCAAGTTATATGTAGGGTATTGTTTGCATTTGATATAATAAAAAATGTGTATTATGTTTATAAACTATATCTACATTAACTTTCAATTCTGTGCTATACTCACGGAAGATCGCTCAAAAGCAAACGTCTTCTCCTACCCTTGCATGCTCTGAGTACTTCTGAGGATAAGAGTCAGAGGATGCAGCAGAGACGTCTGTACTCGATGACTGCCTCTTATCAGATGAGAGCAAAGTGTGAGATTTCTTTGCCAAGAATGTCAAACAAATCCACCTGGCCCAAGGTATATGCTACCAGAAACCAATAGAATTCAAGAAGTACTACGCATGTCCTCCGGATAACCAATAACGGACTGCCACGTTTCAGTCCTCGGAAAACTGCCCAGTGAGCAAAAAGGGTGCACAAAACTTTGAACTGCGCACTTTTCTAAGATGCAAGTTTTCGGCCGGGGGTTTCAAAGTGGGTTAAAATAAAATAAAGCTCAGCGTTCAGAGGAGCTTTTATTTTTATCTCAGAATCCTGCACAGGGGCTTCTGCAAGGTACTTTCAGGGCTTCCAACAAAGATATTTAAGAATGGAGCATAATGAATACAAATATTTCGAAACATTGCATTTCATATTTGCTTGCAACTGAAAACTGAACAAAAGAAAAATTTGAATGTTTTCATTCGGTAAACAGATGTCTAGCTTTATTATTTCACTTTTGATCTTCAGGAATTCTTATAAATTAAAAATGGGAGGATAACAGCTACAAATTTCTGGAAAGTATCTTTAAGATACATTTTATATTAGCTCCAGGAAATCCTATTTCAAAATATTCTATTTTTAGGAAAAACAAATTTCTTTCCCCTTTCTAGGGAAATGGAAGATCTCTGTGCCAAGAAAAAATGAAGTTTTTTGTATTGCTTCTAACAATGAATTGCGTTTTTAAATTTTTTTGTTTACAATTCATTCAAATATATATATATATATATATATATATATATATATATATATATATATATATATATATATATATATATATATATATATATATATATATATATATATATATATATATATATATATATATATATATATGTGTGTGTGTGTGTGTGTGTGCGTGCATGTAAATTTATTAACATAGCATAATAGCTATTGTAGAGTTTTCTTAATATTCATCTTGAATTTTCTTAAGAGAAGGTTTTTCAAAGACACTGAGCTGTGTTCATACATCAAAAGAGAGAAAACTGGGAATACTCAAACACATACGCTGATAAACACATAGTCTTCCGTCGTTCAACACAGTAAATCAAATCGAACTAAATATATTCTACTATAAAGAATTCAATCTTAAGTAAAAAATATATTTCATATCTCTCTCGCTCTAATAAATTTATTAATCAATAAAAATTTAAGTGATTAAAATGATACAACTTCTCTTTTTATAAATCTAAACATTATAAATGTTAATGCTTAGCAATAGTAAAAAAATATGAAATTTTTCGCTTTGTATTCGTGAATTTATATTGCACGAGAGCTTTAAAAATTCAACGAAATATATAATGGATAGAAAATGACACATAAGCTATTGTCAAGTGAAGTAGTGGACACTTAAAATAACATCCTCTTTTACAAACTTCATATCAATAGATGAATTTGTGCTCTATAAACTTATTATTTATTGGATTCATTATGAGTCGCTCTTTAATTGCACTTAGATAGAATTTGTTTCTAACTAATGAAAGCTATTTATTCATGAATAAGGCCAACTGGTCTTTATAAATACATAGCAATTTAAATTAAACTGATGGCATTCTGACGTTTATATCTCTGGCTCTAATCGACAAACTCAAATGAAACTTCAAGATTATGTCATGTATGTCATGCATCCGAGTTTTTCATTGAAGAAATATAGTTTGAAGTTTTAATAGACAATAATGTACTGCTTAAATGAGTGACTCATGTAATTTAAAAGCTATAAATTTGGTTCTAAGAAATCATTCCCTACAGTAAATATGCCATTGCACAAGAACAAACAAACAAACACACAAACGAGCAAAAGATACTTATGTGATCTCAAAATTCTTTTATCAGAATGAGAACGATACAAGCAGTATTCTTTGTTTACTAATGGATGAAAAATAAAAATTTAAGGAGAGATCCATATCCGTATTATGATGTTTAAATTTGAAGAATATGGTATTCTGTGCTACACAATGAAGAGGAGGACATTGAAGCTGCCAATTCTGGAAAAAATAACAATTCAACATCTGAAGAATTTTCAAAATTTTAAATGTTACATTAAGTATTTGCTCATTACTATTAGTCATAGTCACTTAGTAGGTAATTTCTTACATGATTTTACACAAAAGTACAAAGTTGTACACTTGCACGATGTATTTTGTTATTTAAACTCTGCAATTCTTTATTTTGTCTTGCGTTTACTGGTGAGACTCTAAGTGGATGAATATCAGCTGTTGTTTGTCTTATGGATAGACCAGGCTCATTTTTACTTTTGGTATTTAAATATACAGAACTGTTGCACATGGTATTTAATTATAAAGAACTGTTGCACATGGAAGTACTGTTAATCATCATGATGTCGAAAGACAGCCACTATATTCCCTATATGTTATGAAGGGGTGTGGATTCACTGCTAATTTTATCTCTGGTTCCTATTTCACCAATGAAGTCAATGTAAGATGGTTTATTAGATGGAAAGTCACCAGTATAGAAGGTATTACAGACAGTTGAAGGATAGCGTCGTACCAGCATTAAGAGAAAAAAGGGGGTTCGAGGACCATAATCAATTCAAGATGAAGCAGCTGCTCATCCTATAAGAAAGGTAATTTATGCTAGCTTTCCCGGTGAGCTTGTCACCTTGCATTTTTCCCACTTGCCTGGCCAGCAAGATTACCAGATCTAAAGTTTTATGACTTCCGGTTCTGGGATTTCTTTAAGGATCTCGTATATCAGTTAAGTGTTGCGATTGCAGACCCGAAAGCCAGAGAATCATTCGTCATATTTTTCTTAGCCCTACAAACAGGTATTTACAAAACATACAGGTATGTTTATTAATTCTGTTATTCAATTTGGAAATCAATCTATTTTTGTGTTCAACAGAAATCTTCAGTTAATAATGTACATAATATACATTTAAAATTTAATTCGGACCTGTTCATAGAATATATGATTTTTTAAAGTAAATGGTAATAAGAATATTTTACTTTTAAGACCTGATTCAAATTAAATTAGAAATGACGGAATTTTTTGCTTCGAAAATGTGATATTACAAAAGCATTTTTTAAAACATTTTAATAAAATTATCAAAACCAAGAAAATTATAAGACCTCGAAAATTGAAATTTGACTTTTAAATTGAAAATTGACATTATAAAATAGAAATTTTTTGCATTACGACACTTTTTTATGATATATATATATATATATATATATATATATATATATATATATATATATATATATATATATATATATATATATATATATATATATATATATATATATATATATATATATATATATATATATATATATATATATATATATATTTCATTTGAAATTGTATTACCTTCTTCTGCTTCTCTATTGGGAAAGAAGCTTATAAATCCTATAGTAGATTAATACTATAAAATTGTATGATAGATATTATTTGCAGAATCATTAATTAAAGAAAAGAGAAAGCAATTACATTCTAGGTAGAAAAAACTGCAATTTGTTTAATTTGTCCAGTCTTATATTAAATTGATTGGTTGAAAATGTTATCTGCCTTAATCGGTTGTTTATATTTTATTTCTGAATAAATGGGAATTTTCTTTAAAGGAATCTCACAAATATTTATAAGAAATATATACAAAAAATATAAATATACAATACATTTAATTTTTTAAAATCAAAGTTTCGTATTTCCCATTATAGGCTAACAATTTCGATTAATAATTACGTCCAATTTTTTCAAATTATATAACTAGGCTAAATTTTATTTTATATACACATATATATATATATATATATATATATATATATATATATATATATATATATATATATATATATATATATATATATATATATATATATATATCTTGAACTCATATTTATATATGTTACTGTATAATTATATTAAATACAAATATTTAATAATTTTGTTAAAAGTTGAACTGATAACAAATATGCAATTAAAATATGTGGATCATTTTTTATAGATTCATTGCTTATTCAAAATTTGTTTTACTTAAAGTTGTCATTTTTAATGCTGCAATAAAATTATAATACATTGTGAAGTGAATTAAAAAAAACACATTCTTAATTTTTCTAATGATGTTAAAAAAGCATGAAGAATTTAAAAAGTTTTAACAAGTGTTTCAAATTAACGATGATTACAAACAAACAGGGAGTGAATAAATTAATTTTCTAGCTTATGAATTACTTTTACTGTAAAATGAGGTTTTTAGAATCTCACTCCAATTTTTTTCTTAATTTAAGAATATTTATTCTCTCAACATGACACCTGTTCACTTAATCAGTTTCGAACAGTAATTTGAGAATTTTCTAGCTTTGTAAAGATTCAATGATCTTATTTCCTTCATAATATGAAATAGACGACAGGTTATAAAGAAACATTTGAGCATTAGCTGATCGCTGACTTTCCAGACGGACTTTTGATAGTTAGAGGTTCTTATTCGTATAATGCAAGGAAGAAAAAAGAAAAATTCCCAAGCACTCATGCCTAAAAATGTGCATTCAATAAGCAAAAATATAATACCATCTCCCGTTGCCTAACAGGTCTGGGGTTGAACTCGAGGCCTTCCCCACTCCAAATATCCCTATCATTCTGCCAAGCTCTGTTTTATGTATTCCTTTGCTTAGAAGATATCGTAATAGCACAGAGGGCTGTTAAAAACTTTTTTAATATTAATCACAAATTATTACTTTTTGAGAGAACTATTTCAAAGAAAGTGGTTAGTATTGACATGTTGCATGAGAGGAATAACGGAAAAGCCCCAAGCATCAAACCTAACAGATGCGCATGAAGAAAACAGAAATACAACAACAATTCTATCATCCTTCAACATATTTGGAATCGAACTTAGGATCATCTTTTCCAAAGCGAATGATCCCACCACAGAGAGCTTTATATATTTATCTGATTACTTAACGTACATCTAACAGTTAAAGGTAGTTATGAGCATCTTTTATATCCACTGCATTTACGTACCTTCCAAGAAGTCTTTTCATTGATATTAAGACACATTCAAAAGAAGAAAACCCGGAAAATTCCCAAGTTCTCACCCTGACAGATATAAACGCAGAAAGAATAAACTCAACACCCAGGTTTTGTAGTAGGGGATAGAGTCAGACGCTGGATATTCAAGTTAAAAGAACCCAATCCATCTATTTGGCCACAGTCAGTATTATGTATTTACATGAAACTTTTAGTGGACAACCTAATGAAAGAAAGATAAAAAAATTATTGTTTTGTCTTCAATATCCATCTCATACTCTTGCTAACTTTTTCAGAATTCAATTGTATTCTAAGGGTGAAATATTGGAAATCTCTCAAGCATCACCACTCCATCACCATTGTCTCATTGCCAACCACACCAGATGAGGGGTCTTTGTGACCTGGTGTATTGAGCGTAATTCGCGGGTTCGATACAAGTCACTGTTGAACAATTTGAGATGGATATATTGATTCTTCCTTCTGCTTGCACATCTTTCTCTAGGGATGCTTATAAGATTTCCTGGTTTCCTTTCTTGCAACACGTGAAAACGGCCTGTTATCCATGAAAAGTCCTCCCGGATAGCAATGATGAGGTGGAAGTTAAAATGTATTACAACAGATTTAGGTCGTTGGGTATTTCCCAAGCGGTGTTAAACCACCTGCATAATCCTGCAGGTGTGCATGCAGAAATTAAAAAACTTAATTTCCAACTCTAGCTGCTCAACAGTGACTTGTATTGAGCGTGAGACATTTCCCTCTATAAAGCACTATCAAGCTATAAATCCACGAAAAGTATTTTTTTGATTTGCATCTAACGGCCGAATACTGATTTTCATATTCAGCACATATTATTGCTTTCCTTTCATAAATATCCAACTTGTAGATATATTATTTCTGTGTTCTAAGGGAGAAGGCTTGAAAACTCTCATAAACGCATACTGACAGGTGTCGATGAGAAAAGTAGAAATCTAACACCCTAATCCCGTTTTTCAACATGACAGAAATCTAACTGGCGAAATTCCTCTGCAAAACATCTGACCTAACTATTATGCCACGGCCAGCTTTATATATTTCTTTGAAACCGCTTTGTGGACATCCTAACAGCTGAAGGATGTTAAAAAAAGTGTACTTATCACATATTTATTGTCTTCCGGAAGAACAATTTTTATTCAGAGTGGCCTTATTCACATATAGCAAGAGAAGAATCCCGGAAAACTCCTTATCATCCACCCCGACTGATGTATATACAAGAAGTAGCAATGCAACACAATTCTTCCATTATTCAACATATTATTGAACCCAGAACCTTCTTTTCTACTGCAAATTATCCACCTTTTACCCCCCAGTCAGTTTTATCAACTTACTTAACTGCTTAGTACAACTAAAAGCTGTTATTAAACTTTTTAATTCCTACCTAGTATTATTGCTTTCTGCGCGTATTTTTTCATAGACAGTTATCCGAACTCAATTGTGTCCTAAAATTGCAATACCGGAAAATTTTCAAGCACCTACCCAGATAGATGGGCAAGCAGAAAGTGAAAACATAACATTTTTCTGTCATTGTTAAGTAGGAACTAGTATTGGACCAGGGATATTCTTCTCAAAAAATAGCTATTCAACAGCTAGGCCATTCTGAGGCTTTTGTATTTCTTTGCATTGCGTAGATGACATCCTAATAGCAGCTGGGTATTTTTTAATGTCCACAGAATATTATTGCGTTCCCAGAACTTTTTATCGACAATAAATGGGGAATATTATTATCTAAAATTAAAAGACGTGAAAAAGTCCCATCCGAAAGATGTGTACGCATAAAGATAAAACGCAATACTTATCTCCTGCTTGAGAGTGATGAGGCCAAACACGGGATGCGTTCTCCCGTGCATCCAGCAAGCATAAACGTAGCACCCAACTCTTATTATTTATCAAGGAATTGGCGTATTCTATTCCAGGAGCTTCTACTCCAGAGAACGCGCTTCTAATACTAGACCTCATTGAAACCTTATATGTATTATTTTGTAGTTATGCTTAAGAAATTTTTAGTTTTCATTAAATGAATTGCCTTCTGGAAGGATAGTGAGTGAATCGTCCAAGATCCCAGAGATCCCATGATCCAAGAGAGAAAACACGCAAAACCCTCAAATATACAACAGGAAAGATATGCAACTCGAAATCAGAAACACACAACATTTATTTCCTATTGTTCAACTTGATGGGATCGAGTTCAGGACCTGTCATTCGGAAGAGAGCTATCTTATCAATAGTCCTTTATGAACGTGATTTATGTATTTCTAGACAACAGGTAGTGAACAGCTAAATCAGAGAAAACTTGTTAATATTCCCTACGTTAAATTGGTTTTGTTGATACCAGTGATTTGTATTGAACGGGTGACTTTCTACTTCAATGTTATTCTTTGTTACCACGTAGTGACCCAACTGATGGTATAAAACCGTAAGGCTGGCATTCAATAACTACTGCTTAAATAACTACTGCTTTCTGGGATAGTGATTTCATAGATAGTTGAATTATTCACTCATCGTAAAAAAGGAATACTGGAAAATCCCCAAGTACAAATGTGAAAACGCAACATATATCGAAAGTATTCAACAGCAAATGATTGTGGACCCTGGTCATTCCATTTCTCAGAGACTTTTGCTTCCACTGTGAGCTCTTTTTAATCATTTTTTGCATATAATTGTTTAACAGAGAAACATTTTGCAAATGGTAAATCGTATTCCCATTTTGCGAGAAGGAAACACGTAAAACTTCCAAGCGCTCACATCGAGGTAGAATGGTAGGATTCTGAAAAGTGGTATTTTACCATGGCTTAATGGTAGAATGCCACTTTTCAGAGTGGTGGACACAGGCTACGATCTGTTGAACAAGGGGAAATGGATGATGTTTTCTGCCTTCTGCGTACACATCTGATGGGATGGTTGCTGTAGATATTTCTAGGTTTCCTCCCTTGCGACACTTAAACATGGGTCACTATCTATGAAATGTCCCCCCGTAAGGCAGTTAGGGGAATTCGTTAAAGTGGCTAATAACAGATCTAGTCTGTTAGGCAGTTCACAACTTTGTGTTCAAAGCATCCACCTTGATATATGCACATGCAGAAAATATAAACGCAACTCCAAGTTCCCATCATTCAATCACATCAGGCTAGGGCCCACTGTGACCTAGAGGTAGAATTGTGCTCTATGGAGCGTAAGATCTCGGTTTTAGTTCCAGACACTGCTGAAAGCAACGGGAGAAGAATATTTTGCCTCTGCCTTCTGCGTGCACGTCTTTCGAGGTGAATTCGTGGGAAATTTCCGGATTTTCTCCCTTGCGACATGTGAATACGGTGCACTATCTACAAAATGTCCGCTCGGAAAGACATTTACACGGTGGCTGCTAAAATGTCTTACAACTTAGTTCTATCATTAAGCTGTCAATTACGTGATCTCAAAATAATAATTGAACCTGGGACACTCAACTATGCAAAGGGAGTTTTTACCACAAGGCAATCTTGAAGAACCATATTTATTTCTTTGATACCGAGTAATGCCCATTCATTTGGATGAAGGAGTGGTTTGTTGTTTTTAGACAGTACTCGGCAGATATTCAATATCTGCAACAGGATTAAACTATTACTCTGTCCACTACGAAGTGCCAATAGGTTTCCCATCGAAGTCATGCGAGGATTTGCCATAGTTCTAGTAATATGCTTCAGGTCTTTATACTTGGTCCTTGCTTTTGAGAACAGAAGATGTCATGTTCAATCGCAAACACTGTTCCAGTAATTATAAATAGCTTTGCTTCCTTTCTCCCTTCATGCATATATAATGGATTGAGTGCTTGGGGTTTTTCTGAGTACGTTAAGAATTGCTGCATTGATTCGGTACGTAAAGATCACATTTTCATCACTTGTACACGTCGTCATTTTAATTTTCTTAATATGAAGAGTATTAAAATAAAATTTAAACTATTTACCAATACGAAAGAAACACACAAACAATAACATGTTAGTAATATTTTTCAAACACTACTGATTTCTATTTCAACAATCAAATCTCTCGAACTTAGTTGTTATAATAATATTAAATTTTCATGAATAAAATCTTTTCAAGTTCTCTAAGCAAAGGAGAACATATGACGTGTTCACATTATTCTTCCATTTAATGTTTTGATACAAGTAACCGTTAACTCGAATGCAATTAAATTGAAATTCTAAATTTGCAGACAAAATTTTAATTACGTACAACAATTAAATACTTTTAGCACTAAATTTGTATATAATTAGTTAATTGGCATGTTTCCGAGTTAAACTCTCTCATGAAATATTGACATCATTAAAACTGTTAAAATATGGAATTTTCAATATTTCAGTGTAACGATCTGCATATTTTTAACAGCAAATTGAGGAAAAAGTATAAAGTGAAATATGTACTTGTAACATATAAGATCGCTTTAAAATAAATAATTAAATTAAAAACTTGGGATTATAATTTAAAACTCTTGTTTTACCTTTATTAAACCATTTTAATTCTCTCATAAGGATTAAATGATTATCCAAAACATTGGCCAAAAATTTTAATAGCATTTTGGATTGATAAATATAATTCCCTTGGTGAATTACATTTATCAATCCAAAGAGTGCATAATAACTCTCCACAAGAGAGTAAAATATGTAATGTTATCTTTCCCTCGCATACACTCACAATTAGAAAAAGACACATTTACAGATAAAATATAAAACATTCATATAAATCTTTATTGAGATAAAAGAACGTTGTATATATATATATATATATATATATATATATATATATATATATATATATATATATATATATATATAATGTATATATATATATATATATATATATATATATATATAAATGTATATATATATATATATATATATATATATATATATATATATATATATATATATATATATATATATATATATATATATATATATATACATATATATATATATATATATATATATATATATATATATATATATATATATATATATATATATATATATATATATATATATATATATATATATATAATTTTATTTTTCAATAAAGAAACAGAGAAACAGTAGACTTTTCTACTATTGTACATGCAATCTGCATTTTTATAACTGTTTTAAAACTTCCGCTAAACATTAATTATATGTTAATGATTTGCAAGTCATTAACCCATTTTTATATTGCTAATTTCACGAGAAAGAAGTCATAACATTATTTTTCGTTGTAATTGTGAAAAGTATAAAAAAATTATTTGCTTAAACTTATGAAGATTTTTTCTCATGGCCAGTTTTTCGAAACAATAGATGTATTCTGTTTTTATGACTGCTATAAAGCGGACGAGGTATTAATTAAATGCTGATGATTTTCTAGATGTTTGTTTCTTTGACTGTGAATTCAATATAACTGTGCACGCGAAATTGTAATTAATTGTTCTTATATTCTTATCTTGAAATAAAGATGCACGCACCTTGCGGTTTATTTGTGTCTAAAAATTAATATATCTCGTTTTATTGCAGTAGTGTTGAAGAAGCTTTCATACTTTTTTGTATCTATGTATAAATTCCAAATATTGAATAGAAGTTTGACTGATTTATAGGTGTTTTTTCTATTGAAATATATTTTATTCTCGAATATCATACACTCTTTATTTATATTTCAATACTAAAACTTTGCGAAATAAATTTAACGGCTATAAGACTAGAGAAATTTAGCTTTCATATCCAGTAAGACATTTCAGAATATGCTATAGAAATCTTAAATATTTTCTGCTCTTAAGAGATTTTTTGAACAAAAAAAAAATTATTCATTTAAAATTTAATTTTTAAGTTTTTTTTTTATTTAAATTCCGAATCATAACTGCATTAATTATCCTTTTAAATATTGAACAAATTGAAGGAAATTGTTTTAGTGGTATAATTGATTTGATTCACTTGCTGCTAAAGAGGAAACTTTAAAAACTTAACCCCACAGATGTAAATGGGGAAGAAGAAATGCAACAATAATTCTGATGGATCCAAGAACTTTTCACTTCGAGAGCGCTGCTCTTACCGCTATAGAAAGGCGGGAAGAAACAGAAATACTTAACGTGTGTTTTGAAACTATTATATTTAAAATAGTATGGATTTTATCACATTAAATTAATATCATTTATTGAATTTCTGTTCGCAAATGTATGACTTTCTATAAATAACCAATAGATGGCGCCTGGTGCTTTTTAAATATTGTATCTCAGGCTATTAAGTGAGCTAAAATTGAAATATAAATGCATTCGTGTTAGTAATATTTTTCAAAAGGGGAAAGTTTTAACTTAATAATTTAACCAATAAAGGGTAATTTTCATAAAAATTCGTTGTATTTTTGAAACAGTTGTGTATTTTAATGAAGATTCTAAAATTTAATTTCATTTATTTTTTTTGTTATAATTATTTTATATTTGAATTTTAAATAGACATTTATGAAAGAAAAGTAGTTGATATAAAAAGCTTTCTGTGCGTTTTTATGATATAAAATTGAAGATAACTTAAAATTGCTTATAATTTTTTTTCAATTACTTTTAAAATTTTTGAATTTTATATTGAAGTTGTTTTTATAAAGTAATTTTTTACAATTAACTCTTATTTAAAAATAAAAAGAAATTGTGATGGAAAATATTTTCTTAAATTAATATACAAGAGGACAGAATTCTAGAAAAATTAGGAAAGTTAAAAAATTTTGAAAACTGAGTCTTTCTATTTTCCCGTTTGAAAATTTTCCATAATGACCGAAAAATGTCATTTTGACATGTGAATTCATTTTTTTAAATAGCCATTTGACATTAAGCAGAATTACTGTTTATAAAAAAAATCAAATTTAATATAGATAACTTAAGTAACACTTATTCATTATTAAATAAATGTATGCTTCTTTTATAAAATGTCCCCATCTATAAATCTTTATTTCTAACCTATTTGTTATATAACTTATTATTTATCAAAATTTATATCTAGCCTATTTGTTTTTTCACTTGCTTTCTACCTTCAAGTGAACAATTAAATTTTTAAATTTCTATATAAGCTTAATTATCGTTTCTATTTGTTCTCAACTTTATTTTCTGGCATTTTTATATTGGTTTGTCTACTCTTCTTATAAAGGAATAGAGAAACTAGAATATTTAAAATACATAAAAATAAATATCAGTCGACAAAAAAAAATTTTCGTTTGGATCCAAACTGTTCGCAAATCTACTATGGAATACTAAAACAGGATTTCATGAGAATAGGGAGCGACAAAAATAGAAATTGGTTTCCTGAAAATGGAAACATTTGAAGCATATAAGATATGATATAATTCATGAAAGCAGAAAGCTTGAAATTTTTAAGAGAAGGTTACACATTAGATATACTAGTTTTTCATCGAAAATATTTCGTAAAATCAGAATTACATTAAAATTTGTGATTTGAAACCTATCCCATTTCTTACAGAAATGAAAATTTTCATTCTGAACAATGGATAAAAACTATTAAAAAAAATGCTATTATTAGAAAACGTAGATCTTGGAAAAAATGAAAAATAATTTAATATTGAATTATTAATTTAACTGATATTTTTTTTATCAACTTTTATTTCCTTCTTTTATTGAAACGTTTTTTTATCATTTTATTTTTAAGCAAAGCACTGTAACGCAAAAGGATTTGCTTTTAATATCACGATTCTTTCTTGAAATTATTGTGTGTGTTTCTGTGTAGTTTAAGGAAATAAAATAGAAGAATGTAGTTTTACTATGTGGGATTATTTTATTTTTAAAACTTACTGACAAAGTTTGTTTCAAAATTTAGAAAGTTCCCCAAAGTTTCAATATTATAATGTGATACAAATTTTTTAATTAACACTGCTATATTTATAAGATTAGTTCAACCATTGAAAAAATGTTTCTGACATTATAAAATTTATAAAATAAAACCGTTTTTATTTAAATTTGAGTTGATGAGTTCAATCAGTGTTAATTGTAAAAATATTTTTGTTTATTTTTATTCCTTTTTTTTAGATAAAGCCTTAAACTGTTAAAATATGTATAGTTATTTTACACTTAAATCACAGAGTATTTAAGGAATGTTCTAATACAGTTAAGAACCTTTTTGAAAAGAAAATGATAACTTTAGTTTCATTTATTTTATTAAACTTATATTTAAATACTTTTTTTATGATTGAATATTTTACAATTTTTGCATACATTCTTGGAATCAATTTTTTAATAATTTTTTTTTATTTTCATATAGTAATTTAGGCGAGTAAGAGTGAAAAATTTTTTGCACTATTTCTCTTTTAAAATCTTGTTTGATATTTAACTTTTTTATGATATTTAGCTTTGTGTTGTATTTTTAAATTTGAACTTAAAAATTCCACCTCTAATAAAATTTCCTTCTAAAAATTAAAATTGAAACATTTTTTTTATTTAAAGTCATTTTTATTTAAATATTTTTTAAGTTTTTAGAAAACTCGAGTGAGATCTGAAAGGATGGTGAGAAAACTCAATAAGGATTTTGGCTTGGACTTTTGGTAATAACGTAGCAAACAGCCAACAGCCGAAGGCCACTGTAAAACATTTTATTCCCCACGGTGTCAATTACGCCTAAGGACTTTTAATAGGTATTGGACCCTATTCGCGTGTTGCAATGAAGGAAAAACAGGAAACTCCTAAGCACACACCCCAACAGACCTCCATACTAAAAGTAAGAGTGCAACATCCATCTCCTTCTGTTCAGCTGTGTGTGAGATCGAGCCCGTAACTTTATGCTCTGAAGAGCCTTTCCTACTACTAAGCCACGGTGAGTTCCACTTGTTTGTTTATACTTAAAACATTTTAGGAATCTTGGTCCTTTTAAATATAAAAATATTAAATTTTTAATTCAAAACACATGCTAGATTCATCCTATTCTTTCCTCCTGATAATTTCAGTTCAAAACATCGTAAACTGCATAATAGGTATTTATAATTATAAACATGTTGTATCCATAGTGTTTTTTTTTTAATATCTGAGATCCTTGGTAGTATTTCCTTTCAAAAATTAAATTATGGTACTGTTCTTGTAATTCTTTCGTGAGATCTTTCGACGTCTGACATGAACATACTCTGTTTTTTAATTCAAGATAAAATGACAGGCAGAAAGGTCAAGTACATTTCGTTGTTCGTTCATTTGGAGTTGTCTTTCGAAGTAGTACGATTTCAATTTACTCAGTAAATTAATGCGAAGATGGAAGTACTTCTTTTTATAAATTGACTCTTACACGTCACGTCTTGTTTTCGTATCTCTTAAAACAAAAAATAATTTACCGAAAAAAAGAGAGTGTATTATAAATATCTAAATTTATTATACTCTAGGCAACTTTTTGTTCCAATTCAGAGAAAGTTTTCTCGTGTGATGGCAAAAATAAATTGCAGGTACACACGAGAAGATGACGACTGTATATATATTATAACACTTATTGTATAAAATATTCGTAGGAGTAAATAAAGTTATAAAAAACAGATTTAGGAAAAAAAAAAACTTTCAATCCGATCTAAATGATAAGATTTAAAATAATATGAAAATAAATACTAACCAAAATATAAAACCCTTTTAAGGAAATTTATAAGAACTCATTATAGGGATGTTATTTCTTTCTTCTATATTAATATTACTATTTGTTAAGTTTGAAAATATTTTTTGAGACCTTGAATGGAACTCGGTTAATGATACCCAATATTTTATGTATTTCTAGCATATATATGTAATTTAAATAAAACATCTAGATATACACGCGATATTTTCATGTTGATAATTTATAAATTATGATTGGTTTGACTGTCATTAAACGGTCACTTTTTGCAAATGAGATCTACGCTGGAATTTAAAATATAGAATGAATTCCAAACCACTAGTAATAACCACATTCGAGATAGGAATTTAACAAAACGAGTTGTTAAACTGAAAGTCAGATAGCGTATCATTTGGCTGACAACTTGGCTAAAACAACTATGCATAGTATATTCAATAAATCATAATACTATATATTTGAATATTCTATCACTTTAAAACAAACTTTTCGACTGATTTTATTATGCTGCAAAACTTTTTTTTTTGCAATTTTCAATTTTCATACAATTTTTGAATCTTTGATTCTAAAATTACATTATCTTATTTTTTGAGAGATTGAATTTTCTGAAACTGATAAGACATGAACCAGCTTCCTTCCATTCTTTTCCCTTTCATGGTGAGAAAGTTTGCAGAGTTAAGATACAAAAAGATATTGATTCTTTTGATCATGATTCCAAATTACGATGTGTTTTCATAAAAATATGAAGAATTGCATACACAATGAGCATTTTCCCTTTGTACGCACAGCGTGAATTCTCAAAACGTTAGTATAAAATATAAATAAATTTATAAGATAAGTTTGTAAATATATGTATGTAATAATTTCTAGACCAGTGAAATGAAAGTTAAGATTCAGATAATTTTACTGAGTCTTCGTCGAACAGAGACTTCTTTTTCTGGACCAATTATCAGACCTCAATTCTCTCTATATAAGAACAATATATTTTTCTACTTGACTACCATAGCCTCATATTTTTTGTTACTGATGCTAAGTGGTACAGCCACGTCCTTTAGAATGAGAAGTCTTAAGTTCAATCCTAGCCACTGTTGAACAACCTGAGATAGATATTTTTCACACCGCCTTATGGACCGCTTAACTGCTTAAGACTGTTGTAAGACATTTTAACATCCATCGCTTAATTGCTTTCCGGGAAAACTTTTTATAGATACTTTTCATTGATCGTGGTCTGCCAAGGAGGAAACCCTGAAAACTCTCAATCACCACCCCGACAGATATACATACATAAGGCAGAAATACAATATCTGTCTCTCAATATTCAACAGTAGCTGCGTTTGAACGCGAAGTCTTTCGCTATGAAGAGGGCTGTCTTTATATTCCGCCACTGCATTGCTGCTCTCTACTTGCACATGTAGCGGGGTGCTTGTTAGTCAATTTTCCTGGTTTCATACTTTGAAACACATTAATACAGCTCCCATTTTAAGAAAAGGTGAAGCACGTAGTGAATGTAGAAATACTTTCAGGTGGCTGTACTTTTTAGCCGTTCATTGCTCAATGCTAAATCATATTTAGTTTGCACTCCCTATGGTCTATTCACAGAACTCTGGAGTGGAAGATCCCAGACTCAATTCCGGGGAGTGTAGGAAACAGGATATGGGCAGGATGTCTCTGCAGCCTCAGTTATCGGGAAATAGATTGATTTATAATATACATGTAAGTTTATAATAATTTAAGCTAATAAGACTTTGAATTTTAGTATTTGATTTTTTTTGTATAAATCGAGGAATTTATTTGTCCTTTTATTTGACATTGCCCTTTTATTTGACATTGCATTGTAGTCTACCTAATGCTGTTGTAAGGCATTTTAATATTAGCCAGATAAGCTGCATGCGAGAGGACATTTTCACAGAGAGCGGGCCATATCCACGTGTCATAGGAGATCCACACTGGAAACACGCAAGCGCTCACCCCCACAGACGTGCATGCAGAAGGTCATCTCCCATATCATATCCTGGTCATCTTCAATAATTTAACTTCTATGAAGCCCAGGTCCTTCCACTTTTAAAAGCGCTTTCTCAGTAATTGGCCATGGCGAGCCTAGGTTCATATATTTAGTTGCATGTCAATAAGTGAAATTGGAATATGCTGATTCAAATGTCACCCACGTTAAGAACAGATTTCTTTTAGATAAACTAGTGATCAGAGACGTATATCCTCGTTCTGCTGAAGATGATCTTCTTTCATCAAGGAAAAAACAGCAAACCATCTATGATCTTATGGATAATTAATATCTAAATTTACTTTTGGTCTTTATCTACAACTTTAAAGTTAACATTTAAACTTATATTTTTAATACTATATCTCGATGTATTTTTTATTAACTGATTTACCAATGATTATTTGTTTAGCTCTACGTTAATGTAAATTCCCAAAAATATTTTAAATTTTAAATTTTTTTGTATTTAACTTAAACTGATATATAAGATAGAATTATATATTACTTTATTATTATAATATTATGTATATGTTATCAAGTAAGGAAGACGAATGTACATAAATAAGCTTTCTACTATTGCCTTTCTTCGAACTCGGAATAAATTCGAAAAAATATTTACACTGAAGTGACAAAAAGTAGAAGCTTGGGAAGTATCACAAAAAAATAAAAATATTGAGAGGGCAATTGATTTGGAATAAGTATCCCAAGGTCCTTTGATCTTGTTCAAATATACTGGGTCACATGTGTGTAAACACATCCTTAATTAAAATTTACTTTTCGTGTAAAAACATATTTTTATTAAGTTAGGTAAAATGAATTTACTTTCCCTGTCAAATAAATAGTGATTTGTTGAATATTTCCTTGATTACCATCACTTTCAAGTATTTTTTTTATTTTTATCAACTATTTTTAATGAAATTTTATAATAGGGATACAAAGAAAATGTATCAAAAAAGTAGTATCAAAACTTAAATATTAAAATTTGAATGTTATAAAAGTAATTAATTTAACACAATTCATGAGATTTTATTATCTATAGCAGCTCAGTTCTTTTTCCTGTTGATGCAGTATTTCATGTATCATTAAATACTATTTATAACTTGTTTTTATTGTAACTTTGGTCTTAATTCCTTTTTTGTTATGAACTTTAATATATGCACTGTCATAAATATCATATTTTTAAAAAATTAGTTTATGTAAAGACAATATGAATATTTAAATCGCTGAAATTTCAGGTAGATTTCAATGATATCTTTTCATAAAATCATTTGTTACTTAGAATCACTTTGACATTCTGTGCTTGTTCTGAGGCATTTTAAGTTTTATTTTCTTAGCCATACGAGTTATTATACAGCATTTTTATATGCATTATTTATTACTGTGCAAATTTATTACCAAGTTTTATAGCTATTTTCAAATCTATCATAACCGGTGACTTAGTGGCAGCGTTTCACGCTCCCATGACACAGGTCCGAGGTTCGATCCTCGGGCTGGGCAAGTTTGACTCAGCCTTTCCTCCTTTCAGTGGGTCGATTAACTGAGTACCAAGCATGCTTGGGAACTAAGCACTGGGGGTCTTATGTTAGGCTGACCACCTAACTGGGACATATGCTTCGCTCTCCAGGGCACTCGGTCATGAAAACAGTTATGGGCACTGTAGGCCTTGGCCCACATGGGCTGTCGTGCCATGGAGTTTAGCTTAGTTTCAAATCTATCAAATGTAAGTTATTGTTAGTATTTAGTATCTCTGTTCATTTATTAAATGTTAATTATATGCACAGTCTAAATATAACGTAATGAGAAACATCAGCTGCCATTTGTTACATTTTATGCATAAATAATAATATATAATAATTTCTGTATGAATAAATCACTGTTGTACTTTTAAATCATGTAAGAGCCCAAACATTTATAAAATAAATATTTAAAATTTAAATAAATATGTTTAGCATAAAATATACCTCTGCATACCAATACTTAATATTTTCATTTAAATTTTTAAATTATATCACTTTAAAAAGGCATATTCTGTAATAGTTTTAAAAATTAATTTATATTATTAAAAGTTTAGTTGTTAAATACACTCTCACACAATGAATTAAAACATTACATTTTTCAATTCAAATTGTTTAACAAGTACAGTAACCTCAATTTTCAACTACTATAAAAAATATAAACATAATATTTTCTTTAATTTTTTTTCGTATTCTTGGTTTTTACCAAACTAATCCCTTACTGTCAGAAATTACTTTCGAAGAAAACTTCCCATTAGCTCTTAAATTGCCTTACCTAAAGGTAAAAAAGTTACTTCTGAGTCTGTTTTTTAATCACTTTTTCTTTAAAACAACAACATTGGAAGACTAGGAAGATTTAAGACCATTTACGAAAACATTCAGGGCTCTCTCGACCACTGTTTGCACCTTTTACTAAGGTTTACCGCAAATACCTTCAGGATATTTCCGAATCCTCTTGTTAAACCTCATTATCAGATAACCTGAAATAGGGAGATGTATTGAGTGGATTATGCTCACAAAGCTCAAGAGTACTTAACACGCTTTAAAGTTCTGTGTTTTCCTTCAATAAATATGATATTGAAAGGATACGATTTATTATGGAATGATTTTTTTTTTTGTTCGTAAAAATGTCTTAAAATGTTATTTTAAAATAAAATAATTATATTTGACATTTTTGAATTCCCATTTTAACTTTTGACATTTATATCTTTTAAGGAACAATATTTTTTAATCAAAATACTTACAATTATTCCTATAGTAATAATGGAGGAAAAGGTGATTCTAAATAAAAATAATTTTACCAAATTTTATTTAATATTATGAAAAAATTTTCTATTTATACAGTAAAAATATTTATTACTTATATAATAACTAATTAAAATAAGTAAATAAATTTATTTACAACTATATAAAAGTAAACAGATACTTTTATTAGAATATAATCACATTTTTAATTTTAACAATTAATTTTTTATTACATAATTATTTTATAAAGTTTCAATATAATATATACACTACTGGCCATTAAAATTGCTATACCAAGAAAGAATGCAAATAACAGAACGATATTTATTTTACACATACATTATAGTGGAAAGAACAAGTGATTAGATTAACAGGAAATTAGGATGTATAGATCTTGAGAAATCAGTACCCAGAGCAGCCACCTCTTGCTGCAATAACAGCATTTATCCACCTAGGCATGGAGTCAAACAGAGATTGTATGGCATGTACGGGGATCTCAGTCCCTGCAGCTTCAACACTATGCCACAGTTCATCGACAGTAGTGGATGGTGAGTGATGGCGTGCCAATCGCTCGGCAACCATTGACCACACGTTCTCAATTGGTGACAGATCAGGAGAACGTGCTGGGCAGGGTAACAGTCGAACCTGTTCTGTATCAAGGAAGTTCAGAACAGTACGGGCAACATACGGTCGTGCATTATCCTGTTGAAACAAAGCATTAGGGAGGCCTCGAAGATAGGGCAGAGCCACGGGCCTTAACACATCAGAAATGTAACGGTTGCTGTTCAAAGAGCCGGTAATGCGAACAAGAGGTGATCGAGACTTGTATCCAATGACACCCCATACCATCACTCCAGCAGATGGGCCAGTATGGCGATGTCCAATGCAAGCTGTCAATGCGCGTTCTCCACGATGCCTCCAAACACGGATGCGGCCATCATGGTCCTGTATACAGAACCGAGATTCATCTGTAAAGATGACGTGATGCCATTCCCGCGTCCAGGTTCGTCGCTGATCACACCATTGAAGGCGCTCCTGTCTGTGACGCAGCGTCAATGGTAGCCGAAGCCTGGTCACCGTGCAGACAATCCATGCTGCTGCAAACGTCGTCGAACTGTTCGAGCAGAAACTTGTTGCCTTGCAAATGACTCCATTTCTTGACTCAGGGTTCGTGACGTGGCTGTACGATCCCTTGTGACCATGCGGATAAGATGTCTGTCTTCTCTGCTGTTAGTGATGGGGGGGTCGCTGAGATCCTGCATGACGTTCCGTATGATTGTTCTGAATTCATTGATTCCATATTCTGCTAACAGTCATGAGGTCTCGACCGATGTGAGCAGCAATATTGCGGTACGATAAACCGCAATCCCGGTAGGCTATAATCCTTCCTCGATCAAAGTCTGACACGTGTTGATAGGCATTTCTTCTTCTTACATGAAGCATTACAACAACTTTCTTTTCCGAAAACAACGTTGAAACGGAAATTGAGTATGAAAAACTGCTGTCAAATCTCTGGTTTTATACACATTGTAGATGTCGCTACTGTCGCCTGCTTTGTGTGAATGCGCTGAAAATCTAATCATTTGCATATCACAGCAAGTTCTACCTGTCATGCAAATTTCACGTGTTTGGTGTGCCGCTTTCCTTGTGTAGCAATTTTAATGGCCAGTAGTGTATATTTTTATGCAATAATATCTATTTATAATTCTTTCTGTTTAACAATACATATTTTGCGGAGAAAAAGTTTACTCATATAATCTATATATATGAGAACTTACTTTTATATTTACCACCTCGGTAAATTGTTTAGTTTATAATGAGAAATTTTATTTAAAGAATAAAATAAAAATTCAGCGGATTCTTTCTTTCTATCTCTCTCTCTTTGTTTGCCAAAAACTGCAGGATTTTTTTCGCCGTTGTGCCATGTATATAACCATTTGCACTATTTAATGTCTTTTTTGAAATTAGTTTTTTTTTTAATTTCTAAATTGTTATGCAATGTAAATCGAAATCTGCAAACATTGGAACTGTTTATTCATTTACCTTTTGTTTTTATAATTTAACAAAATAGATTAATATTTTGAAAATGAATTTTAAATCTACAGTATAAATTATTTGGAAGAAGTGAATCCATTGTTTAATATATTCCTTCTCAAATCGTATTAATGAATAAAAGAGGAAGATGACTGGGGGAATAAATCAGGATCAAAGGAGAATATCCCCTTAGATAGGAGTTCACCCCCAAGAGTCCAGATTTGTCACATAATATTGATTAACTTTAATTAGGTTCTATGTAATATGTATGGAAATATAGTTTTTAAACTATCACACATTAAATGAAAATAAATATGTTTTATTCTTTTATTCATACACATTTTAGTAAGAAATAAAAAAGATATTTATGTAAAGATGTTATAATACATTATTATTTTGTAGTAGACAATTATTTGGCAATATGTTTTATCGACAAAAAATGTAAATATCATTCTATTATTTGCTGTGTTTTTGATTATCTAATTTTTTTTATTAAACATTGATAAAATGTTGTTTCTTAACTCTAATTACTACACTATAGGAACTATAATAAAAGAAACAATTACACACATATAAATTATTATTATTTAAATTTTGCTTTTAAAACTGAATCATTTGATCAAATTGGAATAATCGATATTTTACACGCAACTAATATTATCTTTTGGTTATTTTGAAATGAAGACAGTCAGTGAGATATAAGCCATTTGTCACGTATTCAATAAGATTAAAATAGAGTGTGTGTGTTTGTGTGTGTGTGTGTGTTTGTGTGTGTGTGTGTGTGTGTGTGTGTGTGTGTGTGTGTGTGTGTGTGTGTGTGTGGTGTGTGTGTGTGTGTGTGTGTGTGTGTGTGTGTGTGTGTGTGTGTGTGTGTGTGTGTGTGTGTGTGTGTGTGTGTGTGTGTGTGTGTGTGTGTGTGTGTGTGTGTGTGATATCCATAAAAAATTATTAGCCATGAAAGATAAAGATATAATTCCAAATTTTGTGACTCTGATTGAAGCAAATATAAAAGTAGTGGTCAAACATCCTTTCAAATTACATTTTTTTCTACATTAGGGCTTATATTATTTGAACATACCTAGAGTGATTTCATATTGAAGTCTAAGGGACGATCAAATTACATATTTATACAGCAATCACAAGCGCAATTTTCGAGACAAATATTCCGGAATAGAAAGCTTTTATTTGAAAATTTTATCACTCTCTCTCTATTAATAGCTATCGTTTCTCTAATTCCATCCTAGATTTTGTATCGTTGTGGTCTAATTGGTAGGGATGTTTCCCTTATTTATAGATTGATTATTTTATCTTTGACCTAACCAAAGTTCAATGTACTCATCATTTATTTTATCACACTTACTGCTTACATATTGATTTAGAATATTAAAAAATGTAATAAACTTAAATAGTTTTGAATATCTCAAGGGAAAGTATGCATAAAATATTTTGAAATGTTATAAAGTTTTAGAAATAATTTTTTTTTTTTGATACTTTTTCATGTGAAAATTTTAAGTTAACTTCTTAGTTTTAACTTAAAATTTTGATTTAAATAATTCTTTTCAAATTACTTCGTATGATTTTGATAACGTAACTCAAGAAACTATTTGTCTCAGTTAAATTATTTTAATAAAATCAATATATGCATGAGTTGTGATATCAAAATTATCCAAAGTAATTTTTAAAAAATGGTTACATAGCTTGCGATGGGGTTAAAATATTGAAACATATTGAAATCACGGATTTTTTCAGTATACATTGTGCCTAGTGTTTCTTTAATTACATTTTATTTCTGATTTTATCATATAAAACTTAATAAAAATAATTTTTATTTTTATCTTTTCCCTAGTGAAGGGTAAAATATTTTACTAAATCCTTTGAAAAGATATTTAATTTAAGTTGCATTAATTAAACATTAAACTAATTGTAAAAAGTTCTATTTAGTTAAAAAGAAAAAGAAAGAAAGAAAGAAACATAAATAATTCATAAGGAAAAGAAAATGGATTTAGTGCGTGGATAAATTGAATAAAACGTAATTTTAGCTTTAAGAGTATTTTATGATTAAACGAGAAAAGACTTTCATTTACTATTGATTCTTGTAGTAGAGAAAGAGAAAGAGATGCGTATGAATAAAAGGAATCTATCTCGTATCAATTTAGGCCCGCTTCTGACGCGTGCACCGTTAATGCACAAAAAGCGTTCTTGTTTCCCAGGTCGACAAAAGGTAATGTAACCACGTCACGCATGTCAGTCTAAAAACATATTTATGGCAGACATAAGCCGAACATAATTAAAGAAAAATTGAAACAATCATGACACAAAAGCTCTACAGCAATTGATTATTGGTAAACGCTATTAAATTAATGGTCAAAAAACTTGTTTTTTATTTAAACTATTGAAAAATATGGCTTCTTTATAAAATATTGTTAGTGTATACTTAAATAATAATAAATGCTATTAGAAATTAAAATAAAAATATATTCTCAGTATGACCTAAAAATTCAAATATTTTCCTAAAATGTTATCCTAAACTTTTTAAGTACTATTAAAAATTTTTTTATTCAATATATATTTTCAATAAAAAAAAGAAATACATTTTGACGATAGCATTTATTTTAACTATATTGATAAAAGAACATGTCAAATAAAAAGGGATAACCTTCTTTACCTATAATGATTTGGGTAACTTTCACAACATGTTTATTTATTCAATGTGAGTATATATTTTTGAATTTATAAGATATTTATAAAAGTAAAAACCACGTTTCACTTTGAAAAATAAATCTTATGCTTAGTTCTGACTTCTTTTAAAATAGCTAGCATGAAAGTAATGTTTTATATTTCTAATCCACACATTTTGAGATAGGTGTTTTCAAGCTTTCCGGGTTCATTCTCTTGTGATACTCGATTTACAAGGTAATGAAACGTCCTATTGAAAGACAACTGACACTGTACACAGGAAGCATTTATAATGTGGTTTCCAGTTTTCAAAATATTAATTACGCAACTGCAAAATAAAACTGGGCAGTCAATTTCAAAAGTATTTGATAGTGGATTTGATATTGCTTTAAAATACGATGTGTAGCTTGTCTCAAATAATTTTATTCTAGTATTCGTTGCGTATTTTATTTTTTCTAAAGAAATATGCTTCGATTATGATGCTTTTAAGGGAATGGTTTTGACACTACATAATGGACATACACTACATAATACACTACATAATGGACATACACTACATAATGGACAGCCCTTTTAGCACCCGGCGTGTAAATATGGTCCCCAAGAAGTATTCTTCATAAACAATGGGCGATATTCATGTATCGCAAGGGAGAAAACCAGGAAAATTTAAAAGAACTCATTCTAACAGTCATACAATGGCAACATCTCTCCGTATACACTTCTCCACTTCCAATAGTGAAAAAATCCATATTCTACAGTGACTGAGATCAAATCCGAGACCTTTGCCTGGGAACAAATAAATCTTACTACTAGGCTGATTACCATTCATTTTTGCTTGGTACTAGGATGTAATGTGGTGCAACAATTCGTTAAGCAAGATTTTAAGATGCAAAAATAATAAAACAAAACGAATGCAGTATTATACTCAGAATTGGACATTACTTTCCTCATTATTGTTAAGCTACATGTAATAACGAAAACAAAAATAATATTTCTATATTAAGTAGAAAACTTAGCTTCGCTAATTGTTAATGATTTTTATTAAAATAAACTTGAAAGGAGATTAAGAAATAACTTCAATTTTTGATCACTAGTCAAGAAAGAATACTTTGAAGTAAACTTAATCATCTTGCAAAGTTTATTTGTGATAAGCAGAAAAAACATTGTTTTTTGTAATCAATTATTGATAAAACATTACTTGTGCAGAACGGTTGAAACTTACAAAACTAAATATGTTGTTTTTTTCAACTGGAAAAGAATTGCAAATTCTAATTTATTTATTCTAAAAATGTTCTAGATCATAAATCGTATTGGTATTTAGAATAAACTTTATTTTTGGTACAATCCAATATATATATATATATATATATATATATATATATATATATATATATATATATATATATATATATATATATATATATATATATATATATATATATATATATATATATATATATATATATATATATATATATATATATATATATATATATATATATATATATATATATATATATATATATATATATAATAGATGGATAGATAGGTAGACACATATATATGAGTGTGTGTCGGTGAATTTATTCATAAATATATTAGATTAGGTTGGTGATATAGTACTCACACGAAATGGATTCAAATACTCTTTTTTCTTTACACTGATGACACAAAAAAATTTCTGTCGTTACACTCGAGTATAGGAATTTGATACTGAATGAAATATGTATTAGAATAATCTGTATTTTGATACATATAAAAATTACAAAATTACTGATTTATATTTTATTCAGTTTCAATTACTTAATTATGATTTTTTATTTGAAATTTATGGTTTAACAAATTCCTTTTTCTTTTCAAAATATACCACTAGTATTAAATTATTTTGAATATTAAAAAAACTTTCAAAGGCCGCGCGCGCGCTCGAAAGCTTTTAAATATTCTTCATTTTTTAATTCCGAGTGTCATTTTCAAAGTGGCTCGTATTCATGTGTCGCAAGGGAAAAAACCCGGTAAAATCCAAGCGCATGCACCAACAGACATGTATGTAGAGGTCAGAAGAGCCCTACCCATCTCCTACTGCTTAATAATGGCTGGCTTTGAACCTGGGAAAGCAATCAAAATTAATTACAGTGACATAGATATCTCAAGTATACTCTCTTATTCAAAGGTATAGCGGATTTTTAAAAATTATTTGCTTTTCAGTAGAGTTTCATAGTTTAAACTCAAATTGTTATTATTGTATTTTAATAAATTTAGAAAAGAATGTATGTTGGTATAAAGGATGCATTCACAATCATTTACTTATTCATCTAACTTCCGGGTTCAGTCTTTAATATATTTTCTCATAACATTATTTCACTTTAAACCTAATAGTAAAGTCATAGTCTTCGAAACAAAAGATCATGTAGAATCATGTCACTATTACAAAATCGAAAATAAATGTTGTATGTATATTTTTGTGAAAATTGCGATGGACACTGAGATGACTTTCTATTTTTTTTCTATTGCTTCATTTAAATAATCTCACAATGATATAGAAGTTCTTAGAATTCTTTCTTTAATTTCTTAACTAAGAAAAGCATGTTAAAAGTCATATATGCTGATTTTTAGTCGACATTTAAGTACTCATCAAATAGTATTTGTAAAAATACTTCATGAATGTTTAAAAGTTGTTACTCACTAGAACATTCTTCATCGAAGATTGTTCGCATATGATTTAATGGGTAAGGGTTTTGAATCAGTGCCTTATTATACTGTTTGAATTATTTTGACTTTTTAAGTTATTTCATGAAGGATAAATTGTTTTTCTATTGATAAATAAATATTTCTACTTGATTTGAACACAAAATATTAAAATAGAGGGAAATGGTTTTCCAAATTTTAGATTCATTTCTTAAAATATATTGTAGTTATTAAGGTCATCATAGTTTCAAAGCTCACCAATTAATTCTACTAAACTTTTGCACTTACATAACATTTAATATTACACTTAACAGTAAAGTTGTAAAAAGGGTAGAACCTTTTCTTTTAAACTTATCTCTTTTACTCTGTCATTAAAATTTAAGGAAAACTTATATGTTAAATATGCTTTGTAATACATTTTTTTTATTACTAATATAGTTTAAAAGCTTAACACTAAGGTATCAAAAGCAGTAAATTTAAGAATATAATGTTCCTTAATAATAGTTTACAGCAGATATGTATCACTTAATCATAACCTAATAAATCAGTCATGTAAATTAATTACCTTGCTGATACATACATGTATAATTACTTTATAATTGTTTTTATAATAACAAATAATGAATTAATGCCTAAAGAGAGAGTATATTTTCTTCCTAAAACATACGCCAAAAATTTCCTTAAATATTAAACATGTTGTTATAATTTTATTTAACGAAAAGTTAATTTTTCAATGGCTCATAAAATTTACTTGTCTTATAAATCTTGTATTATTATTCTTGTGTTAGTAATTTTTATTTTTTATTTTTCCAAAGTATTTTTTTAAATTTTTGTATGTAAGCAATTTCTGTGCTCTTGTAAGCTATATTTGAGCTTTAAAGTGAAACTTAAATCCTAGTCAAGTCAACAATCGCGATTTGACACTGACATTTATTTTCGAATACAAATTTTACTATTTAATAGTACTGTCCTATTGCGTTGTCTAAAGTTTCACAATTGCTCTTATTTTACGTACAAGAATTTTCCTCCTGAATAGAAAATGTTTCTTTTCTTCCTTTTTCAGCTTGAATACATTACTGTTTCATTCTATTTAAGATACATTGTTACATTTTCTTCGAAAAAGTGGAATTTATTTCTTATGTAACATTCGGGTAATAAAATAAATCAAGGTTTGTCAATTCTTTTTATACAGAAATTTTATGCATCTATGTATCACATCCTCTAGATTGCACAAAAATTACATGTATCATATTTTGTAGATCTTAATGCATCGTATTACTGTGTATTTCCTTATATTTATTTCAATATTACATTGTCTTAAAATGCAAAAGTCAGTTTATTATTTACTTATGCAATTAAACAAATAAAACATCGTATATATATATATATATATATATATATATATATGTGTGTGTGTGTGTGTGTGTGCGTGTGTGTGTGTGTGTGTGTCTGTCTGTTTCTGTGTGTGCACATATAATTTGTTTTTATACCGTAACTAAATTATTATTTACTTAAATTTTTATTTTATTTTTAAATGAATTAAATTATGCGTTATACAGTGTTAAACTTTTGGAAATAAAATGATTAGAATCTTTCCTTAAAATCTTCCTCTTTTTACTTCACAAATTTTAAATAATTATGTCAATTGTTGCATCAAAAAATAATGTTAACAGTAATAATTGTGTATAAATTTAACTGCTAAATAACAGTTCTCATTTCACGATAAATACTATTTAAACATCTCTTGAAATACCTAATTTTCATGTATCTTTCAGGCATCATGCAAAAACTGGTGTAAAAAACATTAAATACTGATGTAAAGGAGTCTAGGATATTATAAATATTTCTCCATTAAAATATTCTGATAGATTAAAATATCATTCAAAGAGAAGCTCTTTTTTATCACACTAGCAACAGATAAAACAGCCTTAGACTTCAACAAGTTATGAATAAATTTTAAAGTTTCAAACAATTTTTTATCAAAACAATTCATATATTTCCAGAAAAATCTAGTTTTTTAGTATGAACTCTGATATTTTTTATTATGAAATAAATATAAATATGAAATCTAGTTTTAGAAAGGAAATCTAGTTGGGTCATTAAAAAGCCGTTGTTTCTTTTGGCGATTTGAAATCATTATAGAGCTTTCTTCAAATGAATTCAAAATAGGGATGAAATACAAAGCAAATTTGTCATAAGCTGAGTAAAATTTTGTGATTAATACTTATTGCTAATAGACTTTGGATTAATTTTTATTTTAAAATTCAAAACAAATTTTGTGATTAATAATTATTGCCAATGGATTTTAGATTAATTTTTATTTTAAAATTCAAAAATTTTAAAATAATTCACATTTTGCTTCTAGTCGCAAATTTCATCGATTTCAAAAAACATATTTGTGATTAATTAATCAAATATTTCAAGTCAATTGATCATATTTTTAAGTCATTAGAATTCTTCTCATAATCTGTTTTTCTTCATAAAAATATGATTAAATATTATAATCTGTAATATTTGCCTTTAATAATTTATATTTTGTTATATTATCTGAAAGGTTTGCACAAAAAATATAGAATTATGTATTATAGTTTAATATATAAACTAAGATTCACTTTGTGTTTCCCAGTTCTTAAGCGCAGTCTAATCAGGCATCCTGCAAAAATTAAAATGTGCAATATGTTATAATATGTCTTTAATTCTTTGTTGTTTTGTAATTGATATTTTTAGTATTCTGATTTTGAGTTGAGGAGAGTTTCAATCTGTATATATATAAAATTGAAAATTGTTTACTTCACATAAATTTAAATATTTTATTAATATGAATTAATTTCAATTTCTAAAATATAAATTAATTTTTGATAAGCCCAAAGAGTTACTTGCTTTGTGAATTCGCTATTAGTTATTTTATTTACATCAATTAATTAATTAATTTGGAAACTAAAAGTATGTATTGACTAACACTGAAATAATGCCTGTAATTTGAAGAAATTTCTTACAAAAACTTGGGAGTGTTAATTAAGGCACATTCTTAATCAATTTGTTTGAGAATGTGTTGATAGCATGTGCTTTAAAATTATATGAGAATTTTAATAATAACTTTAAAAAAAACTTTAATTTAGCATCTTGTGCATGATAATGACATTGAATCTCTTCCTCTAATGATACACCTAACCTAATCCTGGTGCTGTTATTATAAAAAAATGATATTATTAGACCGTTGAGACAGTTGAGATATTCTAAGTGACCCATTATTTTCAATCAATTATTACTAGTTTTAAAATATAAAAAACATTCAATAAAAATCATTTATTTTAAAATTATATATGTGTTTATAGCATGTGTTTTAAAATTATATGGGAATTTTAAATAACTTTAAAAAATAACTTATGCTTGTACACGATAGTATTATCTTGTGCACGATAATTCCATTGAATCTCTTCCTCTAATGTACACCTAATCTTATCTAGGTGCTGTTATTATCAAAGAAGATGCTATTATTAGACCATCGTTTAGATATTTTAAGAAACGCATTACTTTCAAGAAACTATTACTATAGTTTCAAAAATATAAAAAAAATCATTATACAGAAAAATTTAGTGTTTAATGCATAATATATTTTAAACTAGAAATGTTAAAATATGATTTGAATTGTGGTCCCAAATAAAATGTAATGTTACATGTTGTGAGGTACTTATTAATATATGTATAATTTAAATTTAAAATTCATGAATATTTTTTTTAAAAAATTCGTAAATATTAGTAGTTACTACTTTATCCATATTTCAAAGCCATTTTTAAGACCAATAAAATCATTGATGTAAGAAACTTTGTTGTAAGAAACATATTGTTGAAGTAATAAATTCATTTTATTTTATATTCAATATTTTTCTCCTGTAATGATCTATTTTTCTGCTTAAAAAATAGCATATGCTGTTGGAGTTAAATCAAATTTTAAATATTTAGTGTGTGCTACATGTATTTATATAGCCTTTTGTATCATTGCTTTAGTGTGCGTTGAAATATAAAACATAATATTCAAAATTGCATAGAAAGCATGCTGCAGTAGTTATAACTGAACAATAATTTTGATATAATAGTATATTATTATGGTTGTTATATTTATTTCGTTATATTGCTTATAATTTTATTTCAGTTTTGAAGAAATGATAAATTCTCTTCGTCTTTTTTTTTTTTTGACTCTTTAACATTTTTACAAAAATTCTAAGAGTTTCAAAATCTTTTAGAATTTAAAGTCATAGAGTATATTGCTAATTTTGAAATTTCATATCAGTTTTAAGAAATTAATATTATACAAATGACATGCCAAAACTCATTTTTATTCTAACTAGTCCTTTGTATTTAATATGAATATCAGTAGTAAATTACATATATCTCCATAATAAACATAGATCAGGATTTAACTCTTCTTATTTAATTAGCAAAATATCTTTAATGCGTATTTTTTTAAATATTTTTTTAACATCCTCTGTTTAAAATAGAAAAACTATTACCGGATTTAATAGAACTGTTCTATTCTTATCATCACAAGAAAAAATATAAACTATTTTTTCCTTTTTTATTGAATCATATAAAATAAACAACGAAAAGTTCAGCTCATAATCAATTCACCTGAAAAATATTAGAGATATTTTCTTACGTGGGAGTTTTAGAATGATGGCAATTTTTAATTAATTTATTTCATTTTTAAAACTGTTAATTTTTTCCTTAAAACTTCTCAAAATTTATCTAAAAAAGAAATGATTTTATAAAAAATATATATGAGTAAATCTATCTATTGCATCATAAAAAAAAACAATATTGTGCAATAAATGTGTATGAATTACCTAGATAAATGCTATTTCTAATTTAAGCTAATTGTGAACAAAGTGCAAAATACTATTGATGCATTCATGTATGAGCGGTGCAACCCCCATGCTTTTCCAAACTAAAAAATCTAAACCTAAAGAAATTATTTTTCTAAGGTAAGGAGTAGGAGGGGGAAATTTCTTGTTGGAAAACACCTTACCTGAGGCTACTACTTTTCGATGCGGATTTATGGGAAATGTTGCTCTGCATTCTACTTATTTACAGAGCATAGACGGTCCAAGTACTGTAAGTTGAAGCGCTAGTGACATTCAGATAATCGAAAGCGCCCTCAAAATTGATGCGCACCTATGCAGGACACGCACCTGTGCTGGTTTTAGTTCATGCGCGCTTACTCTTTGGTATCGTTCAATAAAAGTTAGAAAAAATGTGGGAAATTGATCTTTATGGAAATAGTATTTCAAATATACAGAAATTTGTGTTGAAAAAAAAAGGCTAACTTTTTTATTTATTTTATAATGGGTGTTTTGTGTTTGATGATTAAACTATTTTTATTGTTGACACATGTTTCAGAAGCTACTTATATTTTTTATAAAACTACACGAAACAACCACGTGTTTAATGTTTATTTTGCACGTATTGGAGCTCCGAATGAACTTGCTATTCTGCGTACGATAAAATCGATGATTAATCTGCCGAAAATTGTGCAATGACTACGGCATGAAAACCACGTTGGCAGTCGGTGAGAAAATTTTGTCAGTTAGTAAAAGAGAAGCGTAGTTACCCCGTCGAAGGTAAAACTCTGTCTGGGGCGTTCTAGGATGGGAATTTAAGTTCCCACCCCTAGTAATCAATGTAAGCCCGCCCTTGATCCCTAGCAACGCGCTTGCGCTCTTGCATTGTAAATGTCTCCAAGACCGACCCTGTGGAGTATGACAACTCCCTAGTAACCGAGATCGTGGATCTGCGGAGGAGGGCAGGGCTTAAAGTGCTCCAAAACAAGAGCAACAGACCCCCTCTGACTCCAGAAAAGTTTTCCTGCGCAGAGGTACGTCCCTCTACCAGGATCTTTGACCACTAGTGTACTTCGCGCCTTTTACTTTCCTGTACCAATCCATTTTTCAGAAAGTTCTATCTACTACTATTCAAAATCACAAGTGAATTTTTTATACCTTTTATCTAAATACTCATTGGTAAAAGTCATCAGTTTTGTACCCCTGAAAATCAGTTGATACAAAGACTACCAGCGGATGAATTCGAGGTTCAGAGAGAGCTGTTTACATCTGAAGCCACGTGCACCAAGTGCTCCGCAGCCAACTTCCTTCCCGAGATGCAATTCTACCTTCTTCTGCCCTAAAACAAACTTCTCTGCGCAACTTTCTGAGCATAATCTTGAGTAACCTTGAAATGCTCACACCTAGAAAGTAGGAGCGGCTCGACGACGAATCAGACCGCCACTTTCCCAGTTCCCCGGAATTAACTGTTGATTGACAAGATGGACTTCCTGGACCAATTATGTTTCAATTTAAATCAAAAGAAAATTTACCAACTGTTTTCGAAGAACAGGAAGCGGAACTCGTTGGTTGAAGAGAGAGTTTATATATTTGTGTGTGTGTGTGTGTGTAAAGAAAGTGAGAGAAAATAGTTTCACTTTCTGAAATATAGTCTCTTAAATTTAAAACTGTAACAAATATAATACATTACAATTTCTTAAAAGAATAAATAAGTATTTCAGATATATTACTTTGCAAATACATTAAAGAATAAATTTGTATATAAAAAATTTACAAAAAAGATGAAACTTCAATTATTAATTCCATAAATTACTTTATTTTAAAAATAAACTGCGGTCGGGTATTACCTTATATGAAATCTAATGTGATCATTTGAAGAAATAATTTATTTGAAAATAAAATAAAATACGAAATGCAAAAAAATATACTGGTTTTATAAAAAAAATCTAGTCTATAAATTTTTAAATTATGGTGCATAATTTAAAATATGTAATCAATGCTCAAAATATAATCTCCAAAATTTTTTAATATATTTCCTCAATTAGAAACTTTCATGAAATGAATTACATTTAAATAATATTGCTGAAAATTTTAAGATTCCAATGATAATTTATTTTAAAAATTACTGTTAAAATTACAAAAAAAGTGTAGTATTAAAATGCATTCATTGAAAATATTTTATCTCATATATTTTTCATCTACATGAAGAAACATAGCACTATACACAGATTCTCTTTTTACCTAGTCATTAAAACTACAAGCAGGCTGTATCAAAATCTCTTAACGAGAGAGAAACTATATCAGTAACAAAGTTTTCTCCACTATCTGTAAATAGGAACAAGTAGTTGAAAACAAAATTTTTACACATCGATCTTTAAAATAAATGACAATAAAATTATATAATAAAGTAATTGTCTTCTTTGCTAAAAATTTTCAAATATTTTTATAAAATTTTTCCATATTCATCCTGTTTAAGTTTATTGAAAGCTTAAGCACTTCTATAAATAAAATTGGTATGAACATTACACAGTCTCACTATGACCAAAAATACTCTTTATAGAAATCCATCAAACAATTTCTTGGGAAATAAAAAATAAATGTTCTCAATTTTATATTTTCTAACAATTTTATAACGATTAAGCACTTTTAAATACCAGAATAGGGAGACTTTCTAAGTTATTGTTGTATTACATCGTATAAGCCAATAACTTAATAGCACAAGGTTGCTGTGTGAATTTTACAAAACTACATTTAAATATTTAATCTTAAATCTTTTTTTTCCATTTTTTAAAGTATGTTTTTTACAAGCTCTGAATGCTATTGAAATAAATTACTTTTCATTATATTTCCTAATGCAAGTCATCTATGAAACAGCCGTTAATACTACAAATACATGTTAAATATACAAAAATAGGGTTACTATCATATACCGCCCATGTTGATAGCTTTAACATGTATGCAATTCTTCTGATCAAGCACTCTTCGTTAAATTCCTTAACAAGTGACAAATACTCATGAATGGTAAACACGTTTTTATGAATCATACATGCTTGTCTGTCTTTCTGAGTATACTACCTAACCCACGAGAATCACTGCAAGAAATTTTAATATCGACCACGTAAATTTCCCCTCGGAAGGACTTTTAAAAACATAAGGCCATATTCACTTGTTACAAGGGAGGAAACCCGTAAAACTTAGAAACACTCAATCTGACAGTCATGCACGCAAAAAGCAAGAAATTCATCAGTAGCTGTAATCGAACACTTGAACTTGTGTTCCGAACAATGCTGTTCTATTACTAGACAAAGGTGAACTCTTCACAGATCTATGAATATTTTATTTTATAATACAGGAAATAACTTTAATCTATACCATTTAAATTTGGCTTCGTAAAATAACAAAGAAAATGCCTCGCTTATTCTAAAATTTAACCTAACAGAATTTTTACATCAGCAAACAACCTAAATTAAACATGAAATTTATGAAAAAAAGTAGTGTAATAATTGTGTGAGCTAATAAAAATAATATATTATTACTATGAATTTTTAATTTGTATTTTGCATTTCCTTACAATAACAACTTTTTTAGAAATTTTATGTTTTCAGCTGGGAAATAATATTGTTGCTAAATTAAATTCAGTCGATATTTTTTATATCTCTCAGTGTGAAGATTTTAATAATTGTCTTATAAATTTATCTAATCTCTTTAACATTTTAACAACAGTTAAAATGTTCACTTATGCATAAATCTTAATATTATTCGGTATTAACATATCTGGAATCAATAGTTCAATCAAATTTGATTGTAAAACCAATAGAGTAAAATAAATTTGATTTTAGTGGGTAAAAAGGAGAATTATTTACTTTTTCTAGCTAATGTGTCAGTTTGTTTCCCAGTTTCTTCAAAACATAACGTTAAATTGTTTAATGCAGGACATAAATTTAAAATACAAGATGATATAACTATCCATTTCACAGATTAAATATTGCTGAATAACGAGAAAGATTTTTCTATTATACATGGTTGAAATATAACGAGATGGTTTCTAATTTTTGTATCATGCAAAAAAAAAGTAAATAAATAAATAAACAAATAAATAAGATCAAAGAAACTTCAATACATGGCGTTCAGAAAAGGCATAATTTCAAAGAGCTCTTTTCAAAAGTCATGGAGCATTCGCACTTATAACACATTATAATAAATAGAACACTCAGAAGTACTTTCTCTCTTCTGATGTATATACTTAACAGACTCCCCTAACTAAATAGATGCAATATTTTATTTTGCCCACTAAGAGATACAGGAAAAATTAATCTCCATTATAATTTGACTCAATAGATCAAAATATCAGTTTACTTTCAGTTAGTATTTTATTATATATTAAAATATCACTTAGTATTGTATTTTAAGATACAAAGTACATTACATTTTTATGCAAAGGTTTCCTCCGTTAGGCAACCGATGTCAAATTTTATAATGTATAGCTGTGCATATATATATTCTCTCTCTATCTGGCACGACCGCCCTTGTGGGTCACAAAGCCTACAGTGCCTATCTCTGTTTTCTTGACCGAGAGGCCCTGGAGTGCGAAGCACGTGTCCCGATTGGGTGGTCAGCCAAACGTGATAGTCCTAGTATTAAGTTCCAAAGCATACTTGGTACTCAGTTTATCGAACCACTGGATAGATTAAAGGCTGAGTCGACCTTGCCCAACCCAAGGATCGAAATTCGGACCTGTGCCTTGAGAGAGAGTGAAACGCTAACACTTAGCCACTGGGCTTCCCATATTTATACATATTTATATCTAACTATCTATCTATCTATCTATCTATCTATCTATCTATCTATATATATATATATATATATATATATATGTATGTGTGTGTGTGTGTATTACAGGCAAAGTATATGAAATGCCGACGTTTTATAAAATGCCTAAGCATTGTATATAATACCAGATGTTTTTAGGCAAGATATAAAATACGAGAAGTTTTACATACTTTATCTGGGCATTCTGTAAAAGGAAAATGCTGTTTAGGCAAAGTATAGAAAAGCGTTCTGAAGAATTTATTATGTAAATGATGTGCTTTACTGAAAAATACAAATGCTATTCTGAAATATATATATATATATATATATATATATATATATATATATATATATATATATATATATATATATATATATATATATATATATATATATATATATATATATATATATATATATATATATATATATATATATATATATATATATATATATATATATATATATATATATATATATATATATATATATATATATATATATATATATATATATATATATATATATATAATGAGAGTGAGATTAAAAAATATTATTTTAAATGCATAAAGAAAAGGAAAGTTGTACAAAACATAATTTATGCTTTTCTTATTAAAGAAAACAAAATTTTCATATAAAAATAAGAAATTATAACCTACTTATTGCAACATGGAAGGCTGGAAAGACATTTTGAATTACATTTAATTACATTTTTCACCCAAAAGAAAGATTCGTTTCATATTTTGGGACTTAGTTTTACACATACATTTGACGAGTCTTTGGAAGCTGCCAATTGAGTGAGCAATGGGAACTGACCGAAGAGGAATCTCGTGGACAGGAGTTTCCTCAATTCTAAGGAAGTTCTTAGGGCCTAAAGTGAATTGTGATCTCGCATATACATGTTTCAAAATTCCTACAAAAATTCCAAGTCAATAGAAACCATCCTTTGTCATTGATTACACTTGCCAATGTATTGCATGAATCACCTCGCTCCTAGTCAAAGTCAGGAATAAGAACGTGCACAGTAATTCAAAAAGAGGCAGTGGTAAACTGTTTTGCCGAATTCATTTTTATTATTTGTTGGGCTGTATTTTGAGATTGATTTTAAAGTTTGTTTTATTTTCGATAATATTTTCAGTTTTAAAACGAATGTTGCATAAAATATCCATTCCATCTCCTTTACTATCATGGCCACAGAAGGTATGAATTTTTTGACAACACATTTTGCATGCAAATGCATCACTCGTTTATTTTAAACACAACAAGTATCAGAAAAAAATATCTTCGGTAAGCATCATTCATCAAGTATGTTTATTCCATTATGAACTATAATCTTATACATGCTATTTGAAACAGGCTCTTATTCTTGCATAATCTGATTAGTTTCACGTTTTTCCATTGTTTCGACGCTTTCTATTATTTTTTCTAGTTGCTCCTTTTTATTTATGTCTTTTGAAACGGCTAATGGTAGAAAAGATGTTGTAAATCCTAATTTAGGTTTGCAATCAAAAAGAGCTTCGTATAGTGTTCTTTTGATACCAGAATGATAAGCTCTATTTTTCATTAATTTTACGAAACACAGTCAGTGGTCAAATTTAGTATCATGCATCCAAGTACAAAGCATACTTTCGATATCTTTATTAGCTCTTTCAACACTACTCTGGCTTCGTGAATGGTGAGTTTTCCCATGGATGATCTTCAATGTTAGCCAAAACTCCTTCAAGCTACTAACCTACTTATTGGCAAATTCCTAACCATTATCAGACTTTAATTTTGGTGACACTCACAGCACTAAGTTGTAGGCCCTTTCAGCTCTTTTTGACGTTAGGGATGTGAGAATCACAAATTTTTAAAGTTGATATGGTACACCATAATAAATTTGTATTCTCTATCTGGTTGAGACTGAAAATCAATAAATCTTCCCAACAATGGGAATTAAATTCAGAAAAAATCCTAAGTTTCCCATCAAGGCAGCTTTTTAATACATTTTTTGGCAAGTCTCACAAAGGTGGATGTACAGTTCATTATCATGACGTACAATGCTTTTGTATTTGGTTGGAAGCTCTTTCAATACTCCATCACGTCCTCTCTGTCTAGTGGACAAATGAGCTTCATGAAGAACGTGAAATAATTCAGAGTTCTTCACATATTGACATCTTCTTTAACAAGATAAATGAGCTTATTTTTGTGTTTTCCACAATCATCACATCGTAGTGATTCAGTAACCAATAGTACCTGGTTCCTTCTTAATTGTCATTTTGGCTTTTGGAACATCATTTATTATATAACTTCTAATAAGTAGTTTCAATTAAGAAATCATCATTTTTGTAGGTTTGAATCTAATTTTGTATAGTTCATCATCGAATCATTCTTTCATGTCTATAGACCATGACTTCTTCTTTAATACCACAGCTTGCTCCTCCATATTTATGTAACACAGTAAAACTAATTTTTGTTGAGCAAATTTCAATAAAACTGCGTATTTTAAGACTCACGTAAAAACCGTTAAGTCCAACTGGCAAATTCTGAGTGTGAGATGCACGTTTAAAATCACTTGCCTAGTCCCGCAATATTCGAAAAGAGTCAGAGATATATTTTATATTTTACCAGTTTATCATATTTGGCATTCTATAGAATACTGGATTTCAAACTTTGCCGGACAGGGACACACACACACACACACACACACACACACACACACACACATACACACACACATATATATATAATATATATATATATATATATTATGTGAAACTAATAACTTAGCTGATACTCTGTTTAAAATATCTACTCTTTATTTTCATGGACAATACTTCTTATGATATTAGAAATTATTTGTTATTGGGAATTAAGCATTATCAAAATTAATTCTAAATAACAAATAATGAAACTGCATCACATAGCTTTTAAAAGTCTTTAGTTGATTTGAATATAAGTTATTAGTAGAGACAAATTTATCAATAAGAGTTTGATTTTTATTATGAAAATAGTTTATGGTTTAGAAACAATATCTGAAATCTTACAGACGGTGCAAAAACTAACTATATTCCCTTGTGAAATAGAGCTACCTTAATCCCCTGTGCAGTATTGTTTAATTCTCTTTGAAAATGTTTTGTTTACAGAATTCACACTCTGTGGGAAAATAAAGATTCCCTTAATATCTTAATTTTGCTCTCAAAAAAGAGAAATAAGTAGGGTATGGCTTAAATCCATATGATTAAAAGAGTATTTGCAGGGTACATCAAATATTACATGAATGAAATTGCAAATAAGTTAATAAATTGCAGTAAGTTTACACACTAACTCAGCAGATTAAAAACTAATTGACTAAAATGAATTAACTGACTAAGTGTTACTTAAGTAATTATCTTAATTTTTAATTTATAATTTAAGAAATATCTTTGAATTCATTTGTTCAATTATAGTAATGCAGGTAGTAATTAGCTCCACAGCTGAAGTTCTTTTTAAGATATCTGAATGTTTTTGCAAGATTTTTCGCAGAGAGTAGCAATAAGTTGAAATATTCCAAAGAAGAAATCCATGAAACTCTCTGAAAAAAGAGAGCTTTCAATATCCAAACTCGAAAAAGGCAGAACAGAAGAGAAACATCCATTTGAGCTGGGGATTTTCCTCTCCTTAGACTTTGATTTACCACTGATCTATCCTAAGCTTTGGCTTACTTGTCCTCATAAGTATTATATACACATTAAGTTTCACTTCGTGTAGTTGATAATCAAAAATCAAATGCTTGAATGAAATTTTTACTCCTATCTGTTCTATATAGCCTTAAAACATTTATTGCCCTATATTAAATTTCAACTAAATATCATTGCCTTGTAAATTGCCTCCAATTAATAAGCTGCAATAAATTGAACATTTCAGCACCCATATATATATATATATATATATATATATATATATATATATATATATATATATATATATATATATATATATATATATATATATATATATATATATATATACTGCTGCGCATCCAGAAAACAGAATTACATCCTCCAATTCTAATTGCTTAATAGAGGCCGGGATCAAACTTTGAGAAGTGTTGCAATTAGTCATATTTGCTTGGAGCAAAGAAAAATCTGAGAATTAGCAGGCACCAATTTTAAAAGTGTTCTTGTAAAAGTGTTTTGTTGCATGCAATTTTTTGTGCTATAAGTATAAAACCATACATGCCAATGTTATTTCTTCTAGTAAATACACATGGAAAACTAATCCTCTCTCTAAATAAATTAAATTCAACCGAAATCCTATTTTGGTTAAACCAAAATGTAGAACAATTGGATTTGTTTTCAATTAAATTATTTAAAACAATATTTACGTGTTTTTATAAATTAATGCATTTTAGAAGCAGTTTTAATATCAAAAAATCCAATACGGATATATTTAAATCCTTCTTGTATTCGCAAAATTTAATTTCCATCACTATCTATTTAATTTTTATAAAAAAAACCTTATGTCTAAAATCTAACCCATTTTATAAATCAACTGCAATATATCTCTCTAACATATTAAATCGACGCACATTTTTGTATCATTTGTAAAACGAAATGCTCAAATTTTATATAAATAAATTACTTCTCAATATTTTTCCTAATAATTTCTTATAGTAAAAAGTTAAAGATCCTATTTATTATAGCATAGCAACAGATAAAACTGATGACTGAATTACTTTTCTGAAATAAATTTATTTGTAAAACAATTTTACAAGGGATTACCAAATAATACTTCAGTGAGATTTTCTATTATAAAATGTCATCAAAATATGTTTCCATACAAATGGTGTCACAGAAAATATTTAATCACTTGATCTAAAAATTATCTTTTGCATCTGAAATGAGAAATTCAGCTCTGTTGAATCCTATTAATCATAGCACTGTGTATGGGTAAAAATAAATAAATAAATAAATAAAAACAGAACTTAATTTCTACAGCCGAGAGAAAAATCAAACAATCCGGTAAAAGTATTACCTTACATGGCAAGTACCAGTGCAGTGAAGCTTATTTTTTACAGCAGAAACTCAACATTAGTTACGTAGAACTGAATTTCTCTCACAAAGCAAATTAAAATTCTATAAATTTCTTATTTTTGGAATTGAATTAAAAATAATTGGGTATTATCTGAAAATAAATGTTTTAAAAAATATTATTTACATTTATAAAAATAATCTATTCAATTTTACATGCACTTCGTATGAAAATAGTGATTTAGAAGTGGATTTAATTTTTTTATTGTTTTCGCGAATACATCTTTGTAAGAATTTATTGAAAAATTTATTTTCAGAAATATATATTAAGTTGAAATTTTACATTTGTGCTTAAAAAAACTGAATTTTTTTCCGATGTGCACGCGAATACGAATACATTTTTAACTTTAATATCGAAATATGATTGTAATGAGTTTTTTTTCTTAATTGTATATTTGATATTAATGAAAACAGTGTTGTGCTAAACTTGATTTTATGTCAATTTATAAAATTAAGATTTGTTTCTTAAACTAAATAATTAAGTTTTCAAAACAATATTTTTAAAAGGAAATGTCTACTGTCTATGAGAAGTAGAAAATGGGATGAATTTGAATTTCACTGGAATTTTTTAAATAAGCCTATCATTTATGAAAAAATATTAATCTCACAAAGCAATTGTATATCATTATTTTACAATGCATGTCAGCACTAAAATAGAACTCTATAGCATTATTAATCTACAGGTGGTTGTAAGACAACTTTTAAGCATTTATTTCCTAATGACATACAAGAAGAGTTTCCGTAGAAAGTCGACTATGTCCATGTACCACAAGAGGAAGTTAAAGAAACTTCCAAACACCCACTCCACTACAAAAGATATGTATGCAGAAAGAAGCGCAACATCCATTTCTAGTTGCTCAACAATGGTTGGAATCAAACCTGGAACATTTCGTCGAAGAACAACTTGACATTGCCACTTGAGCATAAGGGGTATTATGAACTAGTGATAAAACAAAATTTGTGAACATTATATGCTTACTAATTAAACAAATTTTTTATTGTAAGTTTATAATGTAAATAGGCGATACTGATATTGATATTAAGGTGATATTGATGCAGGAAAGATAAGTAGACCATGCTCACATCTTCATTGTGTTAGTATTGCAAAAGTTAAAGGGTAATTAAAGTTCATTTGAGCAAACAGCAACTGGCACTTTCAGTTAAAATGTAGTAATCGACACAGTCAGTGGTGTATCAATCAAATTTGCCCCTTAAATGATTTCAATTATATTGTGAGGTATAAGGATTCGAGAATATATTACAAGTGTAAAACTTTTCTGTAGAAATGTCCTTTTTAGCTTTATACAAGATAAATATCTGGTATAACGGCTGGAAAGCTATTGCGTCTCATAAGTAATCCAGCTGATCTTAAAGTGCCTGGGCACTTAATAATATATGCTCTGTAAAACCAGGACGCAATTTGTTCCGCTTGTAAATTCCCGAAAATATTCTTCAGGAAATGTCTGTGTGCATATCACAAGTATTTCACTGTTTTCCAAAATATTTTCTGGGTTTCGTAACACTTCTTCTATGGGATGTTTTGCATTGCTTACTTCTGAAATGACATAATAACCATTCAAAAAATTTGAGTTTCAGTTGTTAAGTGAAAAGTTCATTTAAGAGAAAAAAATTTCATATTAATTTTTAAATCAAAAATAAATCCCCTTTTTAATTCCTTTTTCTGATTTAAAACTAAAATGATTCTATTCTTTAACATGTATAAATATCATGTGTACAAAAATAATAATGTAATCTTAGAAATTGAATTGTTTTAATTTATATTAATGTTGCATAAAAATTAATTATATTTTTATTTATCTTACACATTATTATTTTACATATTTATTTTGTTATATTACATTAATTTTACCACACATTTTAAAATTTATAAACAATTTATTTTAAAATGGAACAATATATTTCTCCCTGTTGAACAAAACATACTCTTAAACGCATCTTAATATTTTGTAATTTCTTGTGTGTGTGTTGCTTTTCAAATAGAACCTATCACCAAGCGAAATACGAAAATATTTCATTCAAATTACACTTTTAATTCCGTTTTTCTTTTAAGCGTCAAAGTTTTCTCTGTTTAAATGTAACTTTCGAAAGTAATTACACGTTAAAAGAATGTTTAGTAATTTATTTTATTTTTATCTTTCTTGGCAAGGGAATTAGTTCATCATTCAGCAAATCATTTATAGCTTACACACTGTCAAGAATGTAAATGAATACAATGAAGACTTAATTTAAACTTGACAAGTTAAACTAAATAAAATTAAATGTGGTCTTGAAAATTAAGCGTAAATCTCCGTCAAATGAAATTTAAAATGACAGTTGACAGTTTTAAGCGGAGAATTGCCTGAATTATAAATTCCCTCAACACACACTCTTTCCTGTTAATTTACACAATTTCATAAATTCTCTCTTAATAAAATGTATTTCTTTTCACAAAAATAAAAATTATTTTTCTGTTCTTCTGTGGAAGAAGAAACATAATGGAAAGTATGCATCGAAAATGAGATTCGAGTAAAAGGAAAATGAATCAAAACTGTTGGGTGTCATACACAAACAAGACCTAGTTTAGTCCCATGAAAAATACGCTTAAATGCAAATCACTCAAACGTTTACTTTTCGTGAAGCGGCGAGAGTTTAATTGAATGTATTTGATATGGAACTAATCAGTGCTATTTGTTACTCGTTCCCAGTGTTACGGGAATGCAGTTACAGTGAACAGAAATGTCGTGTTCCTAGCTGTAAATGAGTAGCTACGCCGGTACAGATTAATTAAGGTTGATGCTTTCAGATCGAGACGCTTAAATGCTGTCAACTAGACAGGTTTCGGGGAACAGATATTTCATCTCAATTTAAAAAGATAAAAGGCTACATAAAATAGTATTAAGTTTAATTTTAAAATAATTAAGCAATATATAATGTCATACCTTTCTGGATCTAATTCATTTTAATTATCTAAATATTGATATTTAAAAAAATCAACTAAAGCTTGCTTATGGGAGTACGGTTTATCTTTATAGAAAAGGAGACATATTTATCGTTTTATAATTAAATCCTAAAATGAAAAAAAGAAAAAGCTTATGCATTGTGACTTTGTAATTTTATTATTATTCTCAATGTGGTAAATATTTTTATTTCAAGGAACTCCTTATTGCTTTGATTTCAACTTTTTGAGATCCTATAAAACTAATTATTTTATTAAATTTATTGCACGGAAAAAAATTTCACTTGAAAAAACAGTTACTAAATTCTGAAAGAAATTAAATTGTCTTGAATTTAAGTGAGTTTTATTACCAAAAATCAGAACATGTAATTAAGTTAAATTTCATATATATCTATCTCAGTAATATCAATACAAGTGATTAAATTTTCATATTAAAAGAATAATTTAGTAACTAAAAAGTAAATGAATAAGAAAATAGTTTCCAGTACGTTGCCTCTGATTCAAATACAGGATATTCACAATAATGGTGATTTATATTACCTAGTGAAGTCTTCCATAACTTCTGACCACAAGTTATGGAAATGAGCCCTTATATCAGCCAAACACACTCGTAGAATGTCCAATTTAGTCTCTTAGATAGTCCCTTAAATGCTCGAACAGAGATAAATCTGAGGGAAGAGTCAACCGTGAAAGGATTTCCACTTGTCGTTAGGAATCCTGTGACATCTTTACTGAGGATCGTGGAGCATTGCTTTGTTGGAAAATGGCTCTTAAGAGTTAGGTCATAAGAGGCGATGCATGCGGTGACAGAATGTTCAAGTCGTTTCCCTATTAGTTTCAAGTGAATCATTGCAATGGGTGATCGAGAATCAAGAGAAATGACGGTCCAATTCATTACTGAAGTAGATGAGACAGTGCATCAGCTCACATAAAAGGGAGGGATGACAGAGTTTCTAAACTCTAATAGAACCATTGTTAGTGCCTCAGGGCTTCAACATACTCTATACATTATTAGCATAGAACATATTGCATTATTCATTTGTGTTAGTGGTGTCACAATCAAGTTTTAATGCCTTTTTTTTGCCTCTAATTACTCTTATGAGTAATTTTAAAGTCAATACTCTTATGGGTATTGATTTGAAATTGTGATCACATTTGTTCCTAAAATGTACAAGTTTTCATTCCATTTCAATAATTGCTTCTAGAGGAGAAAATCTTTATCAAAGAGTTTATAATAAAAATGAATATTTATAAATTTATTATGTTTTTTATGATTCCATATTTTATATGATCCACAAACTTTGCAAATAATTTAACTAATACGTTTTTATCACACTTTTCAAGAAGTAATATTTCCCTGATTAATATGATTCATAAATAAACAAAGCCAATTCAGCAGATAAAAGCCCTGCTATACATGTGTGTTTCATTATCTTAAAAGTGAATCAAATAAAGAACAAATATCACTTTATCTATCTATATATAGTTAAATCTTATTTTAAGCATTACCCAAGAAACGCTTATATATTATCGCTGTTTTGGAAACCTTATCTAGTAAATTCGACTTCCTCACTAATTGATATCAAAATTAAAGTTTTCTATAATGTATTGCAATATTTACAGCTATAATGCGAAGACTTACCAAATTAGAGTTCTATTTTTTAATGTATCTTTGATGAAAATGAAGAAAAATGTTTGTTGTCAACACTCTAACTAAGGAATATTTTAATATTTAATGCATTTTTATCAGCGAACAAATTCAAACACAAAATAAAATTTCGCTATTGTAGTTAAATATCAAAGAAGTATGATTTTAAGTACGAGAATATATTCTAAAATTAAGTGGATTCAAACAACCACAATAAGTGACGGAAAAAATGGTTTGTGAACATCAACAGTAAGATGAAATTGTTACTCTCAAATGAACTCAGACGGGCATGAAATTAAATTTTTTGATGAAGCTAGTAGAATACTCACAAACCAGTTGAATTAAAAAGGCTTTTCAATTGTAAGCTAAGCTTTTTATTGCCCAAAGTCCTTTTATTGTCCTTGTATGTATTGCCCAAAGTATTTGCAATAGGTGAAAAAATTTTCATATTGGTAAGCAGATATCTGAAAAAAAATTGGGAGAAAAGGGAATTTTATTGGATTCAGTGTATGCATAGGTAGAGGTGACAGTGTTACAGTATGAAAATATTCAGAATTGTTTTATGGGAATTCATAGTAGATATTTTTCACACATATTTGAAAATAGCAATATCATCTTGTTGAAGAATTTTCCAAATAGATTGTCTTTTTTATGTCTATTTCAAAATAAGTACTTTACTTCACTATTTGTTCTATATTTTTCCAAAAATTCGAAAAATTGTGCTTTAGATGGAAGTATAAGTGTGTAAGACTTTTATTGACAGGAATATATGACATTTTTTGATATATAGTACATCATAGGCTATATATACATATACTAAATCAACTGAAATTCAAAAATCATACCAAATTACAAGATTAACTATAATTTCAATGAAGTAGTAAATTTTTTATCGGCAAAAATTAGATCGTTTATATAAGGAAAAATTAACTAGTTTAATACAATTTCATAAATTTTATAAGTGTTAGTTAGGTTTGTGACTGTTTAAGATTTTTTTTAAAATTAAATAAAGAAAATTCTTTCAAAAGCCTAAATTTTTTGAGCAAATAATTATCATAAAATATTAATATAAATGTAAAATTCGACAGTTTGTTGCATTTATGTGCATATATAAGGAAAGAAGCAGCGTTCTATAGCAATCGTTGATGTAATAAAAGAAAAAAGGAAAGCTAACAATCGAATAATAAACCCTATTATATGGCATTTGGGAGAAGCATTCTGTTTTAGAGAAGCACTCTCCTAAATTTCTTCTGTAGAAAAAGGAATATGGGTACTTAAGAATCCCCTAGGGAGATCAAATCACGTGTTATTTCTCCCGCCAACATTGTTTCACAGAGTACAAATATCCATATTTGGATTGCGTGACTTGGCTAGATACACCGCTCTTAAATATTCATCACCTCAATAATAAATTAGACCCAGAAAACTTCCCTTTTTCTTTTCTCCTGATTTACTTGTATTTAGTGAAAGGTAGAGTTATATATTGTCAGTTTCATACCGGAACTTTTAGGGCTGGGTTTTATGAGAATGTATACTGACCATACTTAGGATTTTGATTGCTAGCGCTGATTTCGCATTATGGGAGCTTTTTGACTCTTATATTAATAATGTGGTATTTCTTGTTAAAATGTTTTTAACAGTGATATTTCTTACAATTAAATATTTCAAAATTAATCCTGAAAATACATAATAGCAAATTACAAAATAAAAATTAATAGAGAATGCAAAGATAATCTTTTTATTGACATGATAAAACTTTTAGTATTAATAAACTAAAAATACCATTTTCACTATTACAATTTAAATTTTATCTGATAAACTTTAAAAATAATTTCATCAATTAAAGAATTTAAAATTTTAAAACAATGCACATATTTTTATGGATTTATATTTTAAATGTAATCTAGTATCCTCATATAAAAGAGTATCTTTAACAATTATCATAAAACAACACCATATGATATATAACTGATGTTTTCCCACAAAAATCATTGTTCCAATTACATTCATTTAAAATTTCCATTTATTTCATTTATGTTTATTAGAAAGGATTAACTTAAAATAAAGCTATATAAAATGCTATCAGCAGTTGAAAAAGAGAAATATATATAGAGATATATATATATATATATATATATATATATATATATATATATATATATATATATATATATATATATATATATATATATATATATATATATATATATATATATATATATATATATATATATATATATATATATATATATATATATATATATATATATATATATATATATATATATATATATATATATATATATATATATATATATATATATATATATATATATGTATACATATATATATATATATAACACTATTTTTATATATTTATTTACACACTCATAGGTATATACTTGTATATATGTACATAAATACATTTCAGAAAAGTGTTATATAAAGTTATTGATAATGAATATAGAATTAAAATAACTGATATTTTGATAATATAAAAAGCCTTGACAAAACGTTTTAATTAAATTCATAAATATGTCTAACAATGAGTTGAAAATCTTACAAAAGTTTCAAATATGACTAATACCACAATAAAAAAAAGGATAATAACACACTCATACAACCGCAAAAGCACATAAACTGGCAATTTTTCTTTTTTATGTCAATATTTATTGGCTTCTGCGTTTTGCATTATGAGGGAGATATTTTTCACTTATTGTCGAAAATGATTACGATTTTGCCCATAAATTTAATTGCTTATCTTTTAGCGGCAGTTTCCTAATAACCGTTATGTTTTTACGGTGCGTCAGAATTAATTTCTAGCAGAAGGAATTATTTTGTTTTCCAAATTTTTCGTGAATAAAAATGATATTTATACTTTTTACCATAATTTTTTTAAAGTAATAAAGCGCAGATGGAAACTTCCTTTCAAACTATTTTGCTATGCAGGCTGTGGGTTTATTTCTAATTACCGAATTTTGTTTTTCCGTTTATATGCTAATTTTAAATAGTATGAATTTATGAAATAAGTAGTAGATTTTCTACAAAAATATAGTCTAATTTTTTTTTTCTTTTATCATTAATACACAAATAACTTTACATGAGTATTTATCAGAAAATAAATATCAGAATTACTTCGTTTTAATTGTGTATATATATTGCCATTAAAAGTAAAAATATTAATCGTTTATTGATGTCTGTTTTTTTATTTTTACTTATGAAAGAAATAAATGTTAAGATTCACTAACAAGACAAATTTGCTTTTACATTCATTTGTAATGCGGGCTTTTTTACTATAATATCATACTTATGTAAAATTGAAAGTATATGTTCATGTTATTTTGAAAAGAATATAACTATTTGAGATCATGATTACATGACTGATATTTTATCCAAATTGTTTTTAGTGCATCAATAATTAACAAATATAATTTTTGAAATGTTATCCCAGTCTTATCTTTGTGACTACTTATAGCTTTGTTTTTTCTTTTAAAACTAAATTTTATACAAGAAGCCTTTATTAAAATTTATACCTACACAACTGATAGTAATCATGCTTATGCGCGAATAGAAATATAATTTCCGTAGAATGTGTTGAAATCTTGCATATTTTAAAAGTACTGAATTTTTTAGAGCTATTCTTCTGGAGATAAATTTATTGAAAAAATGTTTTACAAAAACCTTTTACAGAGATAAATCAGTGTTTTGATTTTAAGATTGTTTTACAATTATTGCAATATAAATATGCTTATGTATGTACATTATTAAACCATAGTTGTTGTTGTCTTGTGCCAGCCAGACTGGCATTAAAAGTGCGCTGCTCCACTTTTCCAACTGAGACGTAACTTGGTGTGGAGTCCAATTTCTTCAGTACAGACATGCCATAGGTATCCGTTTATAGGGTAAGCAACCATTCACGACCCATGAATACTAGAAAAAGACAAAGACAGGAGAGAGAGAAAGTACATACATGCCCGAAATGGGATTCGAACCCAGGACCTTCCTATCTTCAGTCAGGAACGCTGATCACCAGACAGGGTGGGTGGCTAAGCCATAGTTAATATAAATTTTGATAGAAAATAAATGAAAGGAATTCTGAATCAGTTCCAGTCTTTCTACAATCTAAAAAGTTAAACGGCCATGGTCGCCGGATTGGTTAGAGCGATCGCTCTCATTATCGGAAGGCAGTGAGCTCGAATTCTTACCCCATCGAAGATTTTTCGAGTTCACTGAAGTCAGCTGGAGCATGTAAAATATGCTGTCGTTGTAACGTCGTCCAAGTGAAAGGCTACCTTTGGGAGTTGTTGACCAAGTCTGGGGGTTTTCTATTTGATCCCGGCTTCTAAACTACTAAGACCCACCCACTTTTTCAGCTAAAAACTTTGTAGGCTCGAAGCAAAAAGTCCGACTTCAACCATTGGTGCCTCTAGGTCTTGATCCCCCTGAAAATGTATATCACAGCCTTTATCATGACCTGATGTGGTTCATGGACTAGATCCAGGCTTCGGTCGGCCAAGCGGGATAAGACAACAAGAGAAAGGTTGAAAGATGGAACTCCATTTCAAACGTCAGCTTTAAATGTTGAACATTATAAAGACTTTCTGTTAGCTGTAACCAAGGCAGTTTCAACAGAGACCAATATGCCACTTAAATAAATTAAGGTTTGGTTTGGTTTGTTTGACGCTCAACGGTCACTTTTTGCAAACGAGGGCTAATTAGACAAGGACCTGTGGTTTAAAGTGGATTATGAACCACTACAAACATCCATGTCCAAGGTGGGATTCGAACCCGCGAACTGTTGAATCGAAGGCAAGAGCGCTAACCATTCTGCTGCCAGCGTGGCTAAATAAATTAAGGAAATTAATATAGAGTTTTTGCTATGTAAAGTTATTATTTTAATTCAAGTTATTACTATTTATGCATAAAAATTAAACATATATATATATATATATATATATATATATATATATATATATATATATATATATATATATATATATATATATGTTAAAACTCCCTATAGATTGAAACGAAAATTATTTATTAATTCTGCTTGTTACTTTTTGAACAGTTGTTGCACAAAAAAACTTCTGCGATGAAAATTTATAAGTTAAATTTGTTTTCCAACTGCCACAAACGTCCATTTCAAGGCTCGGAATCGAATCCGTGAACCATAAGGGAGAGTGATAATCATTAAGCTACTATCTTGGCAAATTATCTATCAAAATAGAGGTGTAGATGAATTTAAATGAATATGGAAGATACACAAACTTTCTGCTCTTATTAAATTTTTCCCTTAAAATTTCCTTTTATACAAGCATTTTTGTTAATATTCGTAAAATAAATATCAATATATCATCGAAATGTAATAAAACTTCATATTCATTGTATGTATTGAAATTTTATACGATGATTCATAAATACTATTTTTAATTAATCTTTTGAAATTCTTTCAAAATATTAAAATGTATTAGACAGGATTGTAGACACTTATTTACATTATAATTTTATGTAAAATCTATTAATAGATTAAAATTAAACTGTTATAAGAATTAAAGAAATGCTTTCTACACAGACCATAGAGGCATAGTATCTATGGTAGAGCAAAACAGTAAATATTTTCTTACATGAATCAGGTAGGTTCAATTCTAACTTTATTAAACTCTAGGTATCTGAAGTAGAACACATATGTCAGAGCATTTTGAAGGATTTAATGTTCTAAAAAAGTGATGTAAAATTTAAAGATTGGAGTGACAGCTCGGGAGTAGACCTCATCCCTCGAGCGCGACTCGAAACTATGAAGCCATCATGAGCTGCATATAAATAATAAGTTATATATCAAATCATCATCGTTGCATATCGAATAATATTAATATTCTACGTAAACACACAAATTCAAATTTCACAATGTGATTTATATTTAAATACTTGTCATAGGTAAATTTGGACGGAAATAAGATTTTGATTATAAAAAAAAGGAGTAACATCTCAAGAACTGATTGCGCATAAATTTTTTATCCCAAAATAAATAATTTTTAAGAAGGTTTTATAATTATTTATCAGGTTTTACGATTGTTTATTAACATACAGTTAATTTATAAGAAAATTTTCTTTTCAGAAATGATTAATCATGCTATTATTTACTCAGTTTTTTTCTGAAGTCGAAGCAAACCATTTTTTTTTACTTGACTTAATTCTTTTTCTTTTACCATCAAAATTTTAAAATAATATTGTTAGAGGATGTTTATTATTAATTATATATATATATATATATATATATATATACCTGAAGGGAAAGTAGAATTTAACTCTATTTTTCATATAACTTGCAACATGATCTAAGTGGTAAACTATATTCTGCTGTTTTTCAGATTTCCCGTTTTCTTGTTTATTCAGTCCATGACCTACTTTTTTGAAGATTGAAACAAATATTTGAAAGTTTTAACCGTAAACTTTTGAGAAACAACTGATATTCCCAAACTTTTCAGGTAAAATAGTTATAAATTGATTCATTGAAGATAACAAACCAAGTGTCCACTCGTTTAATGAAGCCAGATACAAAGTGTGGTTTCCTATTGACGTTATTATAAAAAGAGGACAACCTGTTTACTAAGTCAACTTACATCATAAATAAGAAATATTTTTCCTTAAATTGACTTGTTTTTCTGTATAAAATTTGTTGTCTTCTGCGATTCTAAGGCATTATTTACGCTGTATTAAGTGTAAATTATTTTTATAATACAGAATTGTTAAAAAATACCATTTAATTCATAATATGAAATAATTGTATTTGAATTTTATTTCTAGCAAAATAATATTAAAAGTATAATCGCATTAGTTAATGTAATTAAGAAAAAATGAGAAAATTTGTAGAGATTTCATTTTTGAATTGCATTGTGTGTAACTAAAAAGGAAAAGCACACCACAATTGTTATTAAATTTTTTATGATATCGCCGGAGAAAAAATTCTGAAGAACAGTATTCCAAAACAATATCTAGAATAACGTCCTTCAAAAATATTTCATGCATACAATTTAACAGAGGGTTCTGCATTAACTGTAAAACTTAAACCACCATTTGTCTTCATTTATTTGCAACTGTATAGAGCCTGTATCATTTCGTTTCAAGCAAAGCGTTTTTGCTCCTCAATTACGATTAATTTATCATTTATGATTCTAAGTAGACTGTTAATTTTAATCTATTGTAACTATCATTAACCTTGAAATGGCATTCATCTAATTAATTTTTGGCATGAATGTTACTTCAGTACGTTTTGAATTCAGGAATGAGAGGTACAACTATATTTTAGCTACCTTAAACGTACAAAAAAGTTTGATACTTCCTACACATGTCTTTTACCATATGGGTCTTTAAATGCACAGTCAGTCCTTAAAATTTGCACACCAAGAAGCTATACACCTGATATTTACACGACAACAATTAACAATGATATGTTCTGAATTGCGAATGATTTACTATTCAGAATTCATTAGAAACAGAAGACGATAGTGACAATTAATGTGCTTAAATAAATAAGTTTCACAACTGGTTTCTCATATTTAAATTACATTTGAAAGTTATTGCCACGGGAAAAACTGTTGAAACTCAACGTGTAAGAAAAAGAAATTCTTACCAGCACGTTTCTGAATTTGATGAAACTCTAACTGTAGCTTACCGGAATTTAGGTTGATAGTATAACCTTATATATAATACCCGCGCAACACCTGTATGAATCATACATTAACGCCACAAGTCTTGGGTCAAGAAATGTAGTTTTTCATAAAACAACAAATATCTGTATGGGTAGTTTAATGATTTCACAGCAGCTTAAACCGTCCTCTCGACTAGCATGTCTTCAATTATCCTTGACACTATATCACAGATAAGAGCGCTTTCTATGGCATGATTAACTATGAACAAGGAATGACGAGACATCACGTTTTCAGCTGAATTCCGGTTCTTTGAACAATACACTGTCCATGTTTGGTTGTATCATGGTGAGCGCACATTGCAGTGTACATTCGGTATCATCATACTGGCCCATTAGTTGAAACGATGGTATAGAGCAACTGAATGCACGTGTTAATAACTCATTCACGTTGATGGTAGCCATTTGAACTATGGTCGTTAGATTTCTATTGAGTTAAATCCTGGGGCAGTAACCTTTATTTAAGCCATGGTTGTTATTTATTGTCTACGTTTCAGAAAATAATGCACTAACGCATGCTACCAGGCTACTGTAGTGTAGCATGATGAATAATTAAAAAAGCAATATTCATACCTTTTATCGCGTCATCTGTCCTCAACGTTTGAGAAAATGTAATGAGATTTTAATGGTTCAGTTTTGAGCTTGCACAATCTTTTGTGCTGTTTAAAATTCTCAGTATTTCCTTATACTTGCTTCAAATTTCATGAAGTTCTATTTTAGCTAAAACGTCAGCATAATGCTGTTAGTTAAGGCAATAAAAAAAACTACCTAAATGTTTACTTTTTTGGTTTTGATAATCGCCTTTGGAGTGGAAGTTTGAAGTGATTTGGAATCTACTTTATAAATTGCTAGTATCTGTCAAAATCAAGCACATGTAAAAAAATAATTCTATAATAAAATATTAACCTAGTTAAAATCACTCGCATTGTCAATTTTAAATTAACTGAATAAGAACATGTCTTCAAAATACATTTTTTATAAATAAAAATGCACAATTTGTAAAAATCATTGCCTAAAATTTTAAACTGTTATGGCAACCACAAAATTCTTATAACAGAAACAATTAAATAGGATCATTACAAAAATGAAATATTATTACACATTTAGCTTATTGATTTCTTTAAAAAGAATTCATCTGTGTGCTAAGAATATTTTTCATTTTAATAAAGCTTAAATTAAGACTAAGTATATGTTATTATTTAAATTAAGACTAAGTATTTTTCATTAAAAAATTTAACTTTTCAATATATTTCTGGCATGCTATAATATTTGTAATACAAGTATTAATTAATTAAAAAAACATCTTAATTTTTATGCCTGAATATTGAATTGCATTAAAATTATGAAGTTGCAATAAGAAATCATACTTTTTTAATTTAATTTCAAATATCTTTATTATTTTTAATGATACTTTTAATATATTAGTTTTAATTAATTTATTTTTTTAATTTATTAATTTTTTACATTGCTTTGTAACAGTTTTTAAACATTAAAAAATTAAATAAATAAATATTTTTTTTAAGAAATACAAGTTTTATCTATTTTAAATTAAATTTTTAATTCATAAATTAAGTTAATAATTTAATTAATAAGTATCTTTTTTAGTTTTATAAATTATTTTTAAATTCACTGCTGTTGACAAATTACGCAATTTGACTTACGAATATATGGACACTGAAAACAATTTTGCTTAGGAAGAAAAGTTGAAGATAAATTATCAAGCAAATCTATTGCCTTTTTTTGTTTAGAATTTTATTAAAAAAAAGTTTTGTACTTTGTAATTTTTTAATGAAATAAGTTCTTTAGTTTTTATAAACACATTCTTTATTTTTGTAAAATACGAATGATTACGTGAGTATCAATGCGTGTTGCATACATTATGAACGCTAATGTTTATAAATATACTATCAAGAAACAAAATATTTCGATTATTATATGTACATGAATAAAATTTTCATTTAAAGATATACTTTTTCAAATATAAATTTTAATACTTAAGAGTTGAGGTATTTTGAGTCTATAATAAAATATAGCTAATTAATATTAATCATCCGTTAGTATTTCTTAAATTTGCAGCCAAATTTATTTTCCTGTTTAGAGCTTATTTCTAAGAATATATGCATTTAAATTATATAGACACCACACATAAACTCATTTTATTTCCTTTATATGATTTTTGCAAACTAATAAAAAATTTAGCTTATGTTATACGAAATACTGATGTAGATGAATTAAGGATATTTCTATATATTCCTATTTTCCGTTGCTTTTATACGAAATCAGTGCTTTTCCTTCCACGTTATTCTTCCCATTTTTTCAACCCCATGAATCATTGTCAATCACTTGGAAGGAAACAAAATGCACCCTTCACATTCTATGAAGTATCTATTAACCTAATAATCTCACCAGGTTGACCTTACTGACATTGATGAATCTTCTTCGGGTCAATTCAAGTCCCCAACCCTCTTTTCCAGCAACAATAAACATATCTACAATGATTTACGGTAATAGCTTGTCCTGTAGAGGGACGAATCTGTCCCATAAAAGTTATTTTTAACCTTAATTAAAAATTCCTTTCAAACAATAACACATTACTTATTACAATAGAAATTACCTCGTATCGTACAGAAATTCCCCGATAAATATGTTTTTCTCCCCGATATTGAGAATTTCTTTCCCTATAGAAGGGAAAATATATGATTTAAGTAACCCTGTGACATATATCACTTTACTTATCCCTTTCTGTGTCTCGTTCTTTGCTGTTTTTATCGATTAGGTAACTATTTGGAGTATGGGGATTACTCCAGGGCATTCATCCGACTTATAAAGCTATTTCTTAGTAGAGGGCTTTTGTGCTTTCATTATTTTTATAGATATTTTTATTATTTCTTTGTTAGCTTTACTTGGAACGACACTAAATCCGACATGTGAAGAAAAACGTGCATATCCCTCACCCCTATTTCCATCATATATTTTCGGCAAGCTCCTAGTGTGAAGGAATGCGGCTGGAGAAAGCACTGACGAAGAGAAGGATGCATTTCTTATGTGCATGTCAGTAACGTGTAATGAGAATTCCTCTGCTATTTGTACTGTAGAGATCCCTCCTACACGAAGTTTAGGAAGATCAATCTTGTAATAAAATATGCGGAGGGCCTACATTTCCCCATAAAGGGAAATCTGCTTTCAATATGACGGCAATGAAAATGAAATGTTTTCCACGTGTCTTTAATACTTAGATAATAATAGGACGGCAGCACAGTTTTCATTAATAATTTTAACTGTTTTGCTATGACTAAAATATTGATGCTTAGTTTCTAATTATTTTTATTTGTAATATACTTCTGCATTAAATATTAGTACTCATAATATCCTCTAATTATCACATTTAAGCTCATAAGTTTATTTTTTATATTGATTTAATTCTACTTTGCATTTGAGTTTAAAAATCTTGGGAATCTTATTTCCTTATTTTTTTCCTGAAGGTAATATCACATTGGATAAATGAGAGATTTTAACGCTTTTTAAAACTATTGGGGAATACATTTATAGATTTTATTTATTAATTTAAAATTCAATGTTCATATTTGTATTTATATCACATTAGAATTGCTTTACATGTAGAATACATTACAATGTTGCAGTTGCTATCTTTTAAACATTACACTTCAATACCCTATAATATCTTTCATTTATCATTTCTATCCCTTCCATTTATCGCTCTGTATGTCCGCAGTCATGACTTTAGATACCATTCGTCTAGTAGTAACTTCTAAAAGCTGAGATATTTCAATCACAATTAATTCCAATTGGTAGCACTTTTGCAGTTAGTACTGTTTGAATGTTAATCATTGATATTCTAAGCTTTTAACAAAAATGACTGATATTTTAAGCTTTTTACAAAACTTTATGGTAAAACTTTACTAAAACAAACTCCATGATGTTACAAACATATACTTTTCATATTAAAAAACTGGTACTAGGATTGTGTTATCTTATAAATACACTAGCTTCCAAAATGTATGTAAGAACCAGTTTCTTGTGCCTTATTTGAAAATGAATGAATGTAGAAACACCAAATTTGGATGGCATGGGAACAAATCAGCAACATTTATTGATTTTAACATAGATTAACGCATAAATGATTTAAAACAAAAAAGAAAGAAGGAAAGAAAGATATCTCGCTAGAAAAGTTCATTCTCTGAAGAAGAAGAATCACAGCTTTAAGACGTAAAATGTCATAAAAACATAACAAAAAGGAGTTTTAATTAGAAATATGCTCACCCAAAATTTGAATGCATTGGCGGCATTGCTATCCATACTGTCAATTAAGTTGTCAGTTACCGAAACGGGACGCGAAGATCAGACACAAAATAAGCTGTTTTCAAACTTTCCTACAGACATTTTATGAGGAAATAAAGCAACAGCTTCTCTATCAAGATAATCCCACAGATACTCCATGGAATTCAGGTCTGAGGATCCAGCTGATTAGTAATCGCTTTAAACCCAAATCCTTAAGAATTCCTTAACAGCTATAATTCGATTAGGTCATGCGATATTATCCATCAGAATGAAATCATTGCCAAATGCACATATGCGTGGACATATGGATCAAGGATCTCTTCCTGATATCTTACAACAGTTACAGTTACTCCCTGGAACGCATACAGGTCAGTATGACAACCGAGAAAAGATCCCTGAGCAAATCTTCAGGCCTCTTTCACACTAGACAACTTTTATTGTACGATAAAAAGTCGTCTGATATTTTATCGTGAGAAGTTATTAAAAACCACACAATAGACTGCTCTCTTTCAAACTGAACGGGAAACAATATTTTATCGTACCATCGCGTTAAAGCTGTCGTTCAAATCACTGAAAAGCAACGATATCGTGTCGTTTGCACTTTGCAGTGATGCACGTGTACTAATGAACGTCTTCACACGAAATGATATTTAGTCGTCTGTCGTGTCTCAGACTGTTAAATAGTTTTATGTATGTTTTTTCTATTTTTTAGTAAATAGGTGAATCTGAATATTTTAAAAGAAAAACAATCAACATGGACATGTTAATTTCTCTTGCAGAAGTGAAATCTGTCTAATGGGACAAATCTATAGAAATTTATTAAGACAGGAATGCTACAAAAATGCGTGGGAGGAAGTATTTTTTGAATCGAAAGAAGATTTTAGTGGATTAGATGATAAATAAAAGAAAATATTTGATAAGTTTTTCTCATATTTTCTTGTTTATTTATATTTTAATATAAAATTAGAATTTGTAGATTTGAAATTTAATTTATTGCGTATATATATATATATATATATATTTATATATATATATATATATATATATATATATATATATATATATATATATATATATATATATATATATATATATATATATATATATATATATATATATATATATATATATATATATATATATATATATATATATATATATATATATATATATATATATATATATATATATATATATATATATATATTGTTTTTCAAACGAAAAAAAAGCTGAAGTTGTCCAGGCTTTTAAAAGGTGTTACCCAGGGGTAGACATTTCTTTGTGTAAACTTGGTGTTTACGCTAGAAATTTCTATTAGGTGTGATTAGAATTTTTAACATTTTCGCTAACATTATTCATGAACTAAAATTGAAAAATAAATCAGCAGATTTTTTGCAGCATAAGATATTTATTATAAAAATTATACATTCATGATTACTATACATAATATTTATAAAAGAAAAAGCAATAATAAAGTACCAATAATGTGGAAATGGACAATATTATGATGTAAAATATTATTTAATAATTTATTCTAGTTATTATGTGTTACTTTTATTCTGTTCGAGATTTATTCTGATGGCATATACTGATTTAAAATGGATAGTACCTATTTTATAATTAATAAAATATGATATAGATAATATTTCATTACAGATATAAGACATAATAGTATAGGCTATAACAGGTTGTAATGAATTCCCCGTTTGTAACCCTTCTTCTTGGCTAAAGAAAGATTCAAGTTAAAAATGTAAAATACTAAGCATAAAAAATATTTTACATTATAAATATTATTAAGCTCCTAAAGAAGATTCATATCACCTATCAAAAGATTGAACCAAATGTTAAAAATATTTTTTTTTCATTAACGATGAGCTTTATTGGCTGTAATACTACTATAAAATTCATAATCAAAATTAAAAGTTTACTATGCACATTTAAAGCAGAAATATAGGAATTTACATTTTTGATAATTTATTTTCGTGAGCTCGCAAATCTCCGAAAAGACATGAAATAAACCCCGAATTCATCTCTTTTTTGGTTTATTGGATGTACCCAATAAATCCTAATCGATTTTTTCGGATTTCGTAACCGACGGTACAATAACCACAGAGCAATGATGCGTCTACGATCCATGATGCAACTGAAGTGTCCGAAGAATAGTTCAGTGAGAATATAATGAAATATCTCACGATTTTTTATCGTCCACGATAAAAGTCGTTCAGTGTGAAATATTATTGTCCCGATAAAATATCGAACGACCTTTTATCGTATGATAAAAGTCGTCTAGTGTGAAAGAGGCCTTATTCCACCAATGAAGTAACTGTATCTTTCCACAGTGTTGGGTATATGGAATCTGTTCCTTTGTTCCTTCCAGATCAGCATATGTCCTGAATCGCTCTTCTTTGTGAATCTGGACTTGTCAGTAAAAAGGGTAGAAGCCCATCGCTGTCTGATCGACTAAACTTATTCCCTTACCCATACCAGCCCTTCTCTGTCGTCAGCTTATGAGAGCATACAACTGTGTTTGAGGAGAGGATTTTTAATGAATATAACATTATTTGTAGTTTACATCAATGTGGCTATTTACCCAATGTAGCAAAATTTCATAAGAAAATACAATTTACCACACTATATAAATAGCTTTTGAACTTGTATTATTTTATATTGATAATGAACTTTTGGCATGCATAAAATTTAAACATGGTTGTATGTTAGATCTTTTAATTTACTTAAGAGAACGTTTAACATTCTTCTGAGATAATTGTCTAATGTTAATTGAAATTTTCATCCTAAAGTGAGCTATTTAAAATCAATAGTTTTCTTTTTATGTGAAAGTACGAACAATATTTTTCGAAAAATAAATTACTCCAAGAAAATGCTGAAATTATTTAAAGCAATATTTTATGCTAAAAAGTAATTCAGAAAATCAAATTTAAAGTAATGTTAAAAGAGATTACAAGAATTATCTTCTTATCGTTTTCAAAAAAATTACTGTAAAAGCATTAATTTATCATTCTCAACTATTCATATGCAACATACAAATTGTCTTTCACGTAGAACTAAAGCATTTCTGACAGTTAGAAATAGTTATGTTATTAAAGTAATACAATTAAAACATAGAAGTTTAAAATGAATTGTTTTTTATTTAAATTGTTTATATTTTCAAGAGACATTTTAATTATTTTATGAATTTGGCGATATAATAATTTTGGTACTATTGATAATTCATTAGAAATTTTTTGCTATATTCAATGTAGTGAATTGAATGCCCCCCTTTTAGCAAAACATAAAGTTTTATAATATATGATAATGCTTAAATTTTCTACTACTTTCGGATATTTAAATATCTCCCTTTATGTCATAAAATTTTACAAAGAATCCCTTGTTTTATTTTCAGAGAAAATATTCAATTTGGTTTCCTTTCCTTGTTAGCATTTTCCTTAATATCTGAGAAACCTTTTAAGATATATCAATAGATAACAAAATTCTCATTTAATAAGTAATTATCTGCATTCCGTTTTTTCATCCTACTTGAAAAAAATCATAGGTAACTTTACCTTAGTTAAAAATACATTTTTACCATTTTTTTCTTATTTTGCTGTCCCAGGGAAATTACCTATGCACTACATTAAACTATTCATTTTTTAATGTTTATTTATTATTTTTTACGTTTCTTAATTCTTATTTTTGGCTGCTGTTTACAAATAAAACAAAAATAGCTTAAAGTATGTCTAATGTTACATGAGCAGTTGAGGCTTTTAGAATGTTACTACAAAATGTGACAATTCAGTTTGATTTACTTGGAATAAGTGATTGGCGTCTTTTATTAACATAATATATTTTAATCTAAATGAAGTATGTTCCTTTTAAAGCATACAAAAGAAATATTTCCCCAAAGTATTTCATATTAAAAGTACAATGTAGAAAACTAATAAGAAATTAAATTCCGATCATTTTGTGTTAATTAATAGGTATATCTATATGATTATTTAAAAATTCAGTTTAGTTAAATATCAAGCCTTGTATTTCTCGATATAACAAGACATCTATTTCAAAGATGTATGCGATTTATGGCATTTTATCGGTAAGTTAATTTTCTAATAGAGCGTCTTATATGTTTGAGCTTATTTTAAAATATTCTAATTATTTTCAAAGTATAATAAGGGATTATTTTTTAAATACTCACCTCATACTTTAAATGTTTAAAATGATTACTTTAAAAAAGTTAAATTATTAGAAATTAAATAAAAATAAATGCATCATGGTCTCTAGATGCATTTTATCAAGAATCACAATGTATTTTCGATATTATTGTGAGTTTTCGCTTTTATTGTGAATTTTTATAGTTTTCTTTGTATTAATTTTATCTTGACAAAGTTTAAAACTAGCATTTCAATAAATTTAGTATTTTTAAGAATTTGTAAATTTTTTCTCTTCTTTGTGATTTACCTAAATTACTTTATATTGCAACTTAGAATTCAATATTTTGTATAATTTATTTGTAAATACAATTCGTCTATACTGTGCTGCTTGTGAAATAGGTCGTGTTTTGACTCTTATTTCGCGAATTTTATTTCTACCTTGAATGAGGGTGTGCTTATAGTGGTTAATAATTCTCTGTTGAATAAGCCTTCTTAAGCAGAAAGTGACCACAGCATGACAAGTTAATCTCCATAAAATCTCTCGCTTAATGTACTATTTTTTTCTCAGTTACGTGTAAAGGAATATCTCGATTTTGCCCCAAAAAAAAAAACGATTTCCTGATTTAAATTAAAATTTTTCTGAAGACAGTCCTCTTAATTTTTTCATTTTTCTAACTACTAAAAAATAGATGTTAAGAAAATATAGTGGGAAAAAATGTATAGCATTCTTCATAATTACAGTGCTGAAAGAAGAATCTTTTCTGTGGAACTTTTTTTTTAATTTGTTGTTATCAGGGAATAATTACTCTATATTAGACATAAATGTATAACTTATACGGTGTGAAGAAATCATAAATTTTAATTATTTTTTCTATAAAATTATTTTGGCAGTAATCCATATTGCGTTGAAGAACTAATTTAAGAGGATTATAAAACTAATTATTTCCCACTATTGACATCAAATCTAGAAGTGAAGGAAAAACAATTTTTGGCAGACGCGTCCAATTTCTCTTATTTTCTTTATATTCTATGGGCCGTAAGGAATGAGGTGTTTTTCTACTTCTTCCCGACTCTATTTTGCTGCGCTGACAGTCCCTTGTCACCTTCATCTTTGAAATTAAATAGCTTGGCCCCAAAAATCCAAAGTTGTCCCAAGAACGATAAACTTGATCGCCTCCCCCTCGAGGCCATATAACTTCAACAACTAATTACGGAATTTCGAAAATATTGATTCCGATGTTTAAGGATTATGACCTTTCTTTACCTATATTCTATATTAGAAATTAAAAATATTTCTTAAATCATGTAAGAAAAATAATGGTAAATAGAAAATATGAGAAGAGTTAAATTATTTGGTATTTGTTGTGAAATATGAATTTGTTTTGTTATTTATTCCAACTTAATGAAAGTGGTAATTCTATTAAGATAATTCCAAAACAATATTATTCCATTTTGGATTGTATTTTAGTTCTGTAAATTCATTGGTGTTGAATTTGTGTTTGTGATGATGAGACTATTTGATTAATTAGAGAATTCTAGAAAATTCGAATAGTTTGCGAGAAAATGTGTTTTGTTAGAAAGGAATTTTTCAAAGAATAATACAAAGCTTGAAATATTTGTGAATACTTTCATTTTAAACTATATTTGAAATATTCATTCTTAAAGCTTTATTCCAAATACGTTCTAAAAAAATTAACTATTGCGTGTAAATGCTGCATAAAAATTATATAATAACAGTGACTTAAAAGATAACTCAGTGCATTTAATTTAATGAATAAAGGTTTTATTTTAGAAACTAATTATGTTCTCAATATTAATCATATTTTCTCAGACTTTCTTATTAATTTAAAATAGTGCTTAATTATCAAGCAATAACCTACCTTTACACTAATGTCTTAGTTAATTTTAACTGGTTACTTTTTATAGTCTGAAATTACATCATAATAAAATTAATGTCACTTCATTAAATTAATGTTATTCTGTAAAATTAGATTTCAATACTAATATACATATATATTTAAAAGTAAAGTTGTGATGTATTAGCTGAGAAATAATCCTTCTTAGATTATTTTAATTTATTCATATGCGAAGAAAAGAATTCCAAGGAAAAAGAATTAAGTAAATTTTATAATAAAATAGAATCAAATGTAAAAAATAATAATTAAAACGTTATTGAATTAGAAACAAATTCTATTGTTTCGCACTATATAACATTTCAAGATCCATTTCTTTCGAATTGTTTAGCATATTTGTAAGATCAGCTAATTTTTTATCCCATTTTTAGATAGCATGCGTCGGATACTTCTCGTTAAATGTTGTTCACTGCATTGAATTAATTGACTCAAGAATTCGAGGTTATTTTGTTATCTAGCATTGTGTTTTGTTTCATTAATAAAAGCGAGAGAAATTCCTCAAATAATGATCCGTGATTAGAAAAGGAATTTATTTTATTTCGCATTTAGTTTTATTCTTTCAGTTTCGGACTTCAATTTTATTTTACTCTAAGTAGCATGTGCAATTATTTTGACAAATACTTTATAAAAAGGCATAGCATTTTCTTAATTAAACGCGCACACATGTAGACATTATAATTATATATTCCTATATATAATACATTCCTATACATAAATACATTTCCTATACTTACATTTTGCAAGAGAGTTAGTCCCGTAAAATAATAAACAGCCACTTCAACAGACATATATGTAAAAGTGTATTCTGTATCTCCCGTTGTTTAAGAGTAGATAGGTTTGAACCTGGCACCTACCCCTCCGATGTGCTGATCCTACTGTGATAAGCCAGGAAGGGCCCCATAGATGGTTAGTTTGACGTTCTCCTGCAACTTTTGCACACAGTTGTTAATTTGATTGGAAACTATTTATATATTCCTACAAATCAGAAAATTCTTTAGTTAGAAAAAATAAGTTACTATATTTAAAATAGCCATTTGTTAATTTATTTTCCCCTAAAACTGCGGTTAAATGTTTCATTATTCAAATTTGGAGTATTTTAAATGTGTTTTTTTTTTCGTTTAAATGTAATGTAAATGCAAACTATATAAATTAAAAGATAGTAATTCTTTTAAAACGTTTGCTTTTTTCTGAAACCAAAAAAAACACTTTCATAAGAATATTATAATGTAGCTCAATTGAAATTAAGTTAATTAATTAATAATTATTTAAAGTTAGGAATAAGTAAAGAGTATGCATTTTTATTAATAAGCACTTAAACTTTAATTTAAGAGAAATGATGTTTCTTCACCATTAAAATCTGGTTAAGATAATCGTTCATATAAGGCTTTAAAATAAAATTAATTATTGGTGATAAATTGGTTGGTTGTAAGAATCTCATTTTTTTAATGAACAGTATTTATAGCTATCACTAACTGTATCTGATGCAGTCACTTACCAAAGTATATTATTGGCTACGGCATTATATGATTGAATCTAAACACAATTCGGAAGCATTCTTCAATTTTTAATTTCATCTTCCAAAATATTGTTTTGTTCCTTATCTGAAGGAGAATAAATGGTTAAATATACGTGATTTAGATTAAGTATCCACAAGACATCGCATTTATTTACTTAAAAAATAATTTAATGAATTAATAGTGATGATCTCTGACATATTTTAAAAGTGAATTCAGAGGCAATATTCCATACTTTTGAGTTTTTAGAGTAAAGAAGTAAGTACTTGAGTTAGCTTTTCCTGTCCCATTTGCATCATACTAAAGAATGGGTATTAAATACACACAAAGAGTTTAATAAATATTCAACCTCGAGGCAGTTTCAGTTAGAATCGAACTCTTTTCCTTCATGAGTTCTATGTTTTTACCATCCATGGATTTTCAAAGACATTAGAAATGGTCATTGAATCCTTAAATAAGGATGAAAACGCCATTTCATTGTTGATTATCTGGAATAAATTAATCTCTACGATATAATGATTGCGTTCGAAACTTTCTTACAAATCCATAAAATAAAATATTTTACATACAATTCATTGAAAAAAATTTTAGCCTATTTTTTTCAATACGTCAATTTATTACTTTCGGATTAGCTATAGTTAATTATTTTTTAGCAATAAAAAGAGGATGATTTTTACGATTTGTGCTGAAATTTATTTATTTTAACTGTTTTAATAGACACCCAAATGTAGCTTTTATTTAATTATTAGATTTATATGTATCAGAAAAGCTTAAAATTAAAATTCAGAACAAACCTTAAATGGTGCAATCTAATTTAAAACTCTCGTAAATTTTTCATATTACAGTTAATAAAGGAAAACATTAAATACAATACGGATACAATTATATTAAAATAAACTAATTTGATTAAATATAGTTACTTTAAGAAAATTCTAGATTGAAATTGTAAATTTTGAGTGAAAGAAAGAAATTTCCAATACTTATTATTCCCAATACTTAACTGTGGATACATGTCAGTTGTAACAAGCGTTTCTGAGATCTAACTCCTATTTGTTATGACAATGCATGGCATTGATATTTCTAGTATAATGCCACAAAGATGCGTTGCTGTGGAGTAACTAGGGTAAAGTTTAACGAACCTATTGAGAAATCCTCGTTATTCAGAGCGTTAGAAGGCCATTAGATGGCGTGGTGCTCATCTAGATGGTTCATCTGGGAGTTGTTCCATTGCGTATTAATTACGTGGAATTTGACTGGATTTAATTTGAGACCCTAAGGTGATTTATAGCGTTAAGTGTGTATACATTTATATGTCACTCATAATCCATTAGCATAGCAAAACTTACTTTAAACTTCTGAAATATGTTGCATGTTATCCTACTTAATATGATACGTAGAATTGATAATCCTCTAATAAAGAAATAAGTAAATGCTCCAATTTACATTTTATTCTACAATTTTATATTGTGTAAAATGTTTATAATTATTGACCAAATAATATAGTATTTTACACTTTAAATAGTATATATCAATGGAGCTATATAAATGGAACACTCTAAAAAAAACCAATAAATTCAACTACATTTCAAATATACAATGGAATAAGATAGTATTTAGTTAAAAATTAATAGAAAATAATGATGAAGTTTTGATATGAATCAAAATAATTGTAAAATTTAATACTAATGAAAATTTGGTAGAAATGATTCTGTCAAATAAATTGTAAAAAAAAATAAAATGCCTAAAGAACATTCATTAATTATAAATTAATTTCTCTAAATACTTACTTTTAAACATTTTAAACAATCTATTAATTTTAAATGTAATTTGCATTTTTATAAGGAAAAAATTATACTTTTGTCACAAAAAATAGTAATTTCAATATTATTAAAAACCTTTTTGTGGTTTTCTTATATGAATTAGGAAGATAAAAGAATTTATTTTCATGTGTAATAGATTTTGTATCTTCTAAAAACATCTAAGAAATTATTTTTTCTCTATATTAAAACATCAAAGGACAAAGTCATTGAGAATTCAATAACTCATCTAATTTATAAAAAGCATCTTATTAGTTGAATGCATTTGTGTGTGAAATTTATCAATTTTCATCCCCTTTATAAAATATAAGCAAAAAAATATTTTTACCTCTTTCTAGCATTAAAAATTATCTTTATATTATAACTTATTTGTCTTTCTAAAAAGTAATCAATGACTGTTCACAACAAAAAATATGTAGTATGACAAATTTAAAAGCTCATTTTCTTAAGCTGCATTTTAACCTATTAAATGTAAATGACTTTCTCCGCTTCAGATATTAGGAGGAAATAATATTTTCTGTCAAATTATCGCGGAAGGTTATCTATATAATAACTTAGTAATTAATTGATATAATTAGAATATCCCAATTAAGCTATCTTAGACTTCTAAAGCAATTTTTTAGATGCAATTAAAACAAATTACGCGAACCAGTCTTTTTTTTTTAACTAGACTTGTCGTAGAAGTGTTTACTTAAAAAAACAGAAAGCCATCATAAATATTTTCCCGGATGAAAAGTGAAGAACGCCAAGATTAACCATAACTTTTTCCTCATTATTGCCTATGCGATTAAAGATTTCTAACTCCAAAAAATTTCTTTACAGAAAATAAACGCCAAAAAAGAAATGAATTTGGGGAAAGTTATTTTTTTATTCTTTGTTTATAGTTCTTGAGCTATTTTTAGTTGTTTTATTTAAAAGAAATTGATTTTTTTTTCTTCTTTCTTTATGCCTTATCTTTATTTTATATGAAGTGGCTTGTTGTATTGATTTCCGTTCTCTTTATCATCTCCGATGCAGAAAATTATTTTCTTTTTGATTGGGAAAGACAGTTAAAGCTTCAGGAGTATTGACTCTAAAGGAAACATTAAGTTGAATTCTGATGGGAAAATAAACACATTTCAAATAAATTTGAGTTCATTTAGCCAGATGAATAATTTATATTTAATTTAATGTATAGATTCCAAATAAGACATGAAAGAAGTCATTAATTCCTGCAATGCTATGTTAAACACACGCACATTCCATATAAATTAATCCGATTATTCTGAAATTAATCTGATTGTAATGAAACGAATGAATATCAAGGCTGGAGGAAGGAATTTTGTGAGTGGCTCATTATTAGAACTAATTACATTAAATTAATCATCTAAAACTTTGCTGCCACTTCTTAGAATAATAAACACATTTTTTGCATAATAATATGTATTTTTATTTATTATTTAATAATATAATATAATATATATATATATATATATATATATATATATATATATATATATATATATATATATATATATATATATATATATATATATATATATATATATATATATATATATATATATATATATATATAAATGCCGACCAATGGCTGAGTGGTTAGCGCTCCTGACTCCTGAGCTGTGGGTCCTGGGTTCGAATCCCGGTTCGGGTATGGATGTTACATGCTTCCTCTGTTCTCTGTGCGTTTCTCTATCCTTTCTTCCGTGATGATGTATGAATGTGGCTCACCATATAAACGGGTTTGTGGTGGTATGACGCGGGTATCGCTACTCGCCTCCGTGACTTGGTTCACAGGTGCCCACTGGGTAACGACAAATGAGTAGCAGTTACTGGCCTTGTTGTGGCATAGGGTTCAACCCTCACGTGCCCGCCATTGGAAAAAATATATATATATATATATATATATATAATAAAATCAAGACTTGTTAGTTAATCAGGATACATAATTAAACTTTTAGAAATGTACGAAAAATAAAATTGCAGTTATTTTCAAATATGTTGGAAATTATTAATAGATACAAAATATATAGAAAATAATAAAAATAAATATTGAATTAATTCATGTTTGCCTTTTAGTATTATAATATTGTCAGTTTATAATATTGTCTACTACTATAATATTGTCAGTTTTTATAATTGAAACGTTCTTGGATGGATTGAGTCAAATATATATTTATAAAAACATATATTTGCAATTCAAAATATTCCAATAATAATAATAAGACGAAGGATTTATAAGCTTCTGCATAACGGTTTAATAATCTCTTATTTTTTTATACAAGCGATTAAATCATTGTATCTTCGGTTAAACATAACGCGTGTCATCTTATTTAACCAATCAATATCAATACTCATTTAGTCACAACTAAATTGATATACATATGGACGATTTAAATTAAACAGAATAAAAATAGAAAGCATATTACTTTTAAGTATTATATTTTAATTAAATAAAGCAAATCTAATTCAAGGAATACATTAAATTATTCCTTAAAGCTATGAATTTTTTATCCATAAAAAGGGGAATTTTATTTTCAAGTATAAACACATTCAAAATTTTTATGTAGAGATTAATATTAAACTGACATTTACAGATAAATTTCATATCAAAAGTACTTAAGTAAAAGTGGACGTTTAAATAGCTTTATTAATATAGTTGAGATCAAAGATAAATCATTTTTAAAACAAAATTTAATACTAAGGAAATTAAGTACTTAAAACTTGAAACTTTTCTTTAGTTATGAAATTATTGAATATAAGAATCACAAGATTATTTTCATCCTCATTCTAAATCATTTCTTATTGATGGCGTATTGGGAAAAGCGTAAACCCGTCCGCTGTTATACATGAAAATATTAATTTTCCAAAATTAAAAATGACAGAATACATTAATCATGGTAGTTTGTTTTATCATAACAATTCTGCGATTAGAAGATACCAGACTAATCTGCATTCCATTCTTTGCTTATTTTAAAATTAAGGGTAAATTAAGCAGGTTGGGATAATTTTTTCTTCTAGTATCGCGGGGATACTAAAAAAATACGCTAATATTTATCGAAATATTATCAATTGAAAATAATTCAAATTCCCAATTTAATAAGGGTCGAGCTTAAAGACTTTAAATTAAGTAAAGGAACTAAAAGAAAAACTCCAAAAAATTAATTCTGTTTTTCTTATTTAATTGTAAAACATTTTATTCTCTTGATAAATTTTCACTTACATACAAAGAAAACTTATTCCGTTATAAAATTTTAATTAGGTCAAGCTAATGTTTTCTTATTCAAGGCAAAAATAAATCCAGCTTTGATGCACTTTTTAAGTTAAGCAAGATCCAATTTATTGAAAAATTTAATTCTTAGTACTTTAAACAACTTTATTATTTTTGGTGAATTTTTATATTCACTTTGTTAAACATACATTTCACGATTCAAAAACATCATTAATCTTCCCTAATTTACATTTCATATTTTAAAAATTTTTTTAATGTCAAAGCAAATATAAGGAGAATATTCTTTTCAAATCTGCAGGGTATTATACATCAATTTTTACAAAACAAAAGCTCTTCAAAACAATTCAATAAAAAAAGAATTAAAAAATTTCCTTCTTAATTCCTTTTAATATATTTAAGAAACCTCTATAGAGAAGTTTACATTCTCTTCCGTTTGACAAAATCCTTAACTGCCCCTTCAAAAAAAAAAAAAAAAAAACTAACAGATTAAAAAAAAACCTTCAAACAAAAGGTTGAATTAGAATTAACGAATATTTTTCATTTTTCTCGCTCTCTAATTCGCCAGAGATTAAATTGAAAAGTTTGACACTAATTCATATCATCTTTACTATTGCGCTAATATATCCCTTTTTTCAGTAAAGAAACAAACACAAAAAAAATCGTCTTACCCATGGGACTACAGTTTAGAAACTATGAGGATAAAAAGCCTGTTTACAAGAATATGTCACAATTAGAGATTAATAAGGCTTTTATATAAAGCAAAAAAAAGCTTTTTTCCCATCTTAGCATTTATCTTTTATTAATTCAACACTTTTTCCTCCTGTTTTCCATTTCTGAATAATATTTTACTCAAAGAATTGACAGAAATGATTAGCAGTAATAAACAACAGCATAATCAACTGTTTATAATAAACTAATCCCAAAATATTGAGCAAAAATAAAAAAATTTATTTTTGTTTGAAATTTGAAACATTCATATTTTTACATTTGAATTGTAAGTATGTGATGAGGATTAGTTCTTATTAAAATCTGAAGTTAAAAGGTAAAGCAAAGCTACTTCTCTCTCAAAAATGAATTTGAGTAATATGAATTTGAAATCAAAAATAAAAATAACAGAAGAAAACTTATCTAAATTTGAAAAATAAGTCAATGAGTAATATTCATTAGTTAATTTCAAATCGTATACATTTTGAAGAATTAAATTTAATTGAATAAGTTTCAAACATCAAAATTTTTCTTTTAATTTGTTTCTTTAAAAAAACTACCATTTTTCAGACATAGTGTTCCAAAAATAAATGATTCCTATGTTCATTTCAAACATAAAATCAGATGAGTTTCTTATATATCTATACATTAATTCTGGTTCTATATCTTTATCTGGAACATTGTCTTTGAAACGATGATTTACAATACAGTTACATAAATAAGCAATGTTACCATGGATGTAATGATCTGGAGAATATTTCATCCACTTCCAGATCAATTTTAAAATTGAGGGAGTGGATCCTCTATTTTGACATTGATCTGGTGGTGCCATCTATCGGAGGAGTTTAGAGCAAAATCATACATTCACATTTGTGGTGCTCTGGTTAAACGAAATACGTACTTCACTGATTTAAATTCATATAGCCTACAGCATAGAAAGCTTGGCTTGTCCAAGTGTCATAAGTAGCAACAACAGCAACAAATAAGCAATAGTAAGGTAAAACTTTCGCTATAAGTACATATTCTTCATGCTCACGATGCAACAAGCTGGTCCGAAATCTGAAAAGTTAGCATTCTAGACTTCAGTTCAACCGCTCATGGATTTGACTCACATTTTGGATGTAGATGGGATTCAGAATCTATTTTAAATTGTAGGTACCTATTGAATTAACTGTCGTGCTCAGAAAGTAACTATTATTTTACAAATATAACTTAAATACATAGCAATCAATTCATAATGTGTATAGGTGCTTCTATGATCTAGATTTAAGTGTGCAACATATACGAATTTTCACTATAGGCATTACCAACAATTGTACATTACTCGTTAAATAATTCAAGTAAGTGCATCAGCCATAATTTTATTTGTATTTTTATTGCTTTTTTGAATATAATTTAAATGAATTTTTCTTCTTATTTCAAAATAAAACTAGTTTCAGATTTGAAACAGAAAAGGGTTAATTTGATGAATAAATACATCTATTTATTCATCAAATGACCACCAATTTGATGAGTGAAAAACGGTTAATTTTTCCATGCCTTACTTAATCATACTGAATTCATTCTTTTTTAAAAAATTTATTACTTAACTTTATAATTTGGGTAGCTTGCTAAGTTCTTCCCTTACAAATTAAAATCTCTGATAATAGATATTTCAAGGTCAATTATCTCTTTCTCTCTTTTTTCTATGGCATTAAAAGTCGAAGCTAAACCTTTATTACATATTGTTCTATTTTTTATTTATTTTTTAAAATAATGATCATTTAAAGTTATTTTCTAAATAAGAAGACAGCTTTTCTACATCCGTAACTTAAATTTTAAGCAAATGTAACGTAGCCATCGCATGAGACCCTACCGCTCAATGACATCAATATGGGCATTTAAACGAATTATGTTAAGTTAACACACACATAATTATATGACATTAAAATTGTATATTTTATAGGCCTCTTCAGTTTTGATTTATTAACATAAAGGGAGTTTTTAATTTATGTGGGATTTACAACAATTTAAGTTGTTTAATTAATTTCACACATTAATACGATGAAATTTGTAACTTGAAAAATTTAGAAAGTGAAAGCTTCCGAAATATTGATTCGTTTACAATCCAATTTTCCTAAATTTAACTCTACTCTCATTGATTATGAATGAACTTATATATACATCATGGAAACTATTCAGATCAGATGTTTAAAAAAACAGTCAGAAAATTTACAATGATAATCAATAGACCTCACATTAGAATTTAGTCTTGATTGTTGAGGCTAGCTAAAAGTTAATTTAGGTTTGTATATTTAGTCCGAAAATAAGACTCACGCATCACCACAATACTTTCAACATTTTTTTAGTTAATGATTTTTTAAATTTTTCGTATGCAAATATTTTAAAATTAAAATTTTTCAATTTCAGTTTTATATTGTACAGCATTAGGACATATATAATATTGTGTAATATATATACTGCACACACACATCCATCTCCATTCAAAAAAAGCACTGAAAAAATAACTTATTTTTATCCTAACATGTGTTCAAGTTATTGTTAACATTATTGGCTTACTTAAAACAAAAATTAAACATAACTTCAAAAAATGTTATATGAAAGCTTTAATAGAATAGGCAAAATATATTGGAAAACGCAGTATCAACATTGTATTAGAGTTACCTAACAGAAAATGAACTCCTGCATATTACCAAACGCACCTTGACTGCCTATGAATCTTGTGGTTTTTTTAAGAAAACACAGTGAAACAATTTTGATGGGAAGTAGTGGAATACCGATTAGTTAGCACACTGGTCTGAGACTCAACAGTATGTGGGTTCGATCCAACCAAGGTCTTGGATGTTTACAGTGGTTCAGAATATTATTTAAACTATAGGTGGTCTTCTAATTAGCCACCGTGTGCAAAAATGATCGCGTTGAGAGATAAACAAACCAATATATTCCCTACGTGATGTTAAATATAAATTATTTTTGCTTATCAATGATCTCTTTTGATTTAAAAGAAAACTCAAAAGCACTCATGGCATTCGAAACTAGATTCATCTGATGGAAAAGGAAAGTAGTAAAAAAGAAAGAATATTATTTGCATTAAGACTTCGATTTTATTCCAACTCAAATAAATAGGATACAGAATAAATTTTTTATACATTTCCTGAACTATTTTTATCCATAATTGCATATACTAATTTTATCCATAAAATAATTACTATGTATATAATTTTAAGAACTTAAGCACTTTATATAAAATACTTAATTTAAAAATTATTTTTATAAAAATATATATTAAACATAGGTATCACGTTTTCGTCAGGAGGGAGATGGTCAGCTATGCAAATTAAACACATGAATTTCTGACCATCTCCCTGCCAACGAAGACGTGGTCCCTTATGATCTCCTCCTATTCTTTATATTGTATAGTTTTATTTTACTCTTGTCAACGATTTTCTAAATTTTATCTTACTTATTTTATTGTTCTCCATGTTGTATCTAATTTTATTGATACTGGCATATCTCTCATTAGCTGTTTTCACGCTGGTTAAATATCTAATAGTATATATTATTTGGTATTGCATGTTTTTGATTTCAAGTGCTGCTTTTTATTTTTCATGTCATGCAATATTTATTGATTTAAATTGTACTTACTGCTTTATATATATATGTATATACATATAGATATATATATACATATATATATAAAGATATTATATTAAGCCAAAAAATTATCTAAGTTCTGTTCAGCAATTCCCTATATTTAATGTAATTCAATTGAGACCCATTCATCTCTAAATTAACATTTAACCTACATAATCATTAAATTAGAATGAAGATTTTAAATTAAATAAATATCAATTAATAACAGTTTAAAATTTAATAAAGAATTTGTTAATTATATTACTATGAGAAATAGCAAAACTAAATAATTTTGTTATGTACTCAAAGTTTTCAATTATATATAGCAAATACTCCAAAATTTGTTTAGATAAATTTCCAGCTATTTATATCTTTCTATTTTCATTGTTTATCAATGGTATTTCAACACACAAATCATGCAGAACTCTTCCACTTAATTAAACCAGAAATTAACTGATTTTAAATTTATTATAATTCTTAAATAATTTTAAATAATTCAATATTTCAACAACGAAATATTTCTTATATTTTTATTCCTGGATTTACCGTTTATGAGTGGAATTTTGATTTTTATATTTTATTAGAAATTTAATTTTTAGACATTGGTTTATACATTAACTTATATACAGATGCCATGAAATTTTATCAACTATTTCCATTTTGTGGTGCTCATTTGTACTACCTAATTTCAAAACTTTTTTTTTAATTGGGAAATCGATAAATGCAAGTATTTTACCAGAAAATGAAAAACACACGTAAATTTCACGTTCTTATGTGAATGCATATGTAATGTATAAGTCAAAATAATTCAATTCTCATTTTATTTCTGATCTATATGTGTAATTCATGAGAATTTATTTTAATAAATATTTACTAGATAGTTTAAGCATTTGCAAAGATGCATTATATTACAGGAGCTTTAAAATTTTTGAAAAATTTTGAGAATTATAAATATATTTGAAAGAAAATATTCAAAGTATGTTTAAAAGAATTATAATCATTCAAAACATATTCAGAAAATGTCCGAAAGGAATTCAGAAAATGTTTCAGAAATTTTGTAGCTTTACAAATTTACATGAAGAAGAAACTAGATATAAATATTGTTTTTAATGAAATTATTCTTGCAATTAAAGGGAATATAAGGCTGTACATTAAAAGTTCCTTTTCAGCCATTATGTAACAGTAATTCATTATGAAGCACTTAGATCTTGTGGGTGAAACTGTTCTACTTTTCCTACTTTCAAAATTCATTGTTTTAGAACTAAGAATAAATTTTTATGGATAAATCCAAGTGATTACAAACTTTTTGAGTTTTAAGACAATTTTATAATGCAAGATTCCATTGCAGCACATGTTATCTATTTTCGCATACCACATATGAGACACCGAGATGGCACTGGTTATCGTTCTAACCTTTGCTTCAACAGTTCTTGGATTCGATTCCGGAGTAGGGCATCTGTGTTTGCTGTGATTCAGAATCCCCTTTAAGCTGTAGGTTCCTGGTATAATTTCCCCTCATATTTAATAAACGACCGTTGAGGGACAAACAAAATCACTTATAAAATAAATTATGTTTATACATTTTGTATTATTCCTATCTGGATATACATTGATTACATTTATTGCTGAATGTACTATACAGGAATTTGCATAGTATGTTATCAAAAAAATGTAATTTATTTAATTAATTAATAACTAAATAAATATTAGGCATTTTACTAATCAAAAAATTTTTAATTCTACTGTATGTGAAAGAATACTTTTTTATATTTCTTGACATATGTTATGAAAGAATATTTTTTTATAAAATTTATTCCTATTTTAAGAATTTTCGACAGTGATTTATTTGATTTGAAGCACTTACCCGTTTCGGATTACAATCGTGATTAAAACTAAAATAAATCACAAAACGTCTTATTGTCTAATATTGAAACAGAGTTCAGAAAATCCTGTGAATATATAAATGAGAAATTTATTTGAAAATTAAAATCACAAAGAAAATTTTATTTCAAGAAATGCAGAAAGTAAAAGAAATTCCTCTTCAAAGTTCTCCTGCAAAATTCGCTTGAGAATTTAAGCACACAAACATAAGCAATAATCTCTAATGCTTTTCAAATATCTAAGCATTCAGTGATCAAATAATTTCAGGATTGGTGATAAACGTTGTCAGAAATACTTGATGAAAAACATAGTTGATGATGTAAATATGTATTACCTCCTTTTTTTGTAAACTGCATATATATATTACAAATATATTTTTACCAAGCAATCATCACAGATTTTAGACTTTAATACTTTATGACTTAATTTTTGATGATTCAGTTCAAAATTTAAAATAAATTTTTCTTACGTGTAAATATCTAACATTTTATTTGTAATTAAATTTGGTAGCCACATAAATTTCTTATCGACTTATTTTTGGATGTAAATTTATATAATTATAATAATTCATAAGTGATATAAATTTAAGCTTTGAAAAATTATTAAGAAAAAAACACTTTTTAACAGAAAATTTTGGAGTATGGAAATATTTGAAAATCTGGTAAAATAATGTAAGGCTATTAAGAAAAGTATTTTACAAAAACTAAAAATTTTATGATAGTACAACTCTTTAATTTCAAACAAATTAATATTTTCATTAAATTAGCTATCTGACACTTTAAAATATCATATTTTTATTAATTTATGAAGGAAAATACCTAGAAATATAAGGAAAATACTAGAAATATAAGGAATCATTATAAGGAAAATACCTAGAAATATATAAATAATATTTCTAGGTATTTTCCAAAACAAACCTATGTTGTTTCGCTTGGTATATATGCTTATACATCACTTACCATTATAGATTTAGCTAAATTGACAAATATTTTATTCAAACTTTTCACATAAAAAGTAATGACCACAGTGTGAAAAATCAAATACCTATGAGATTTTTGACGATAGGTGTTAAAAATAACACAAGAAAACATTTGATGAGTTCCTTGAAAAATTTTTATGAACTCGTTTGTGATGTTTATAAAAACTAAAAAATATTAAAAAGATATTAAAAGCATTCATAAATTTAAATTATAAAATGCTATTTTTTAAGTCTTATTTATAAAAAAAAACTTTTAAAAACTTAAAGAATAAACATTCTTGGTTTAATTTTTACGATATATTTATAGTCTTCACGAAAATTATAAAAGCACATAATCATTACAAAAATACCATATTTATAATAAAAAAATTTGTTTATTTTTTCCAAATATCTTATATTAAAAAGTACACGGGCATACTCTCTCACTTGCTTTTTATCTAAGCAGAAATAATTTCAGAGTTATTCGAGCTGTGTGAAACTTGTTTGATGAAATAATTAAAAATGTATTGCAACGAAGAAAAACCAATTTCGAAAGAGATAACTATAAATAGCCGAATCTCAAAAACACATATACAAACGTAAAAAAAAATTTTCTCTTTATGAGAGTTTTCCATTTGATGGAATTTGCAAGCCAACTTATTAGGTTGATAACTAATTAAAAATAAATAAATAAATAAGGAATAAAATGAAATAAATGTAAAAAGAGGAGACTATATTAATTCTTGAAAGTAAATTAGTTTGTGTTTAGTATTTTAATCTTATGAAATAAATTTAAAATAATTCATCATAATATGTCTGTAAAAAGTTATCTAAATTAATTATGACCAAAGATAATCCATGAATTATTTATGCAATTATGACATTTGAAAAATTAATAGTATTATCATTCTTTCCCTTTCCTCAAAAAACTGTATTAAACCTTTCTAAATGTCCATAAAACAAACTTTGTGAAACTCATATTTTTAATTAAAAATAAGCAAAAATTAAAAGAAAAGATATAAGGATTCAAATAATTTTAATATGAATTTGACGATTTTAGTCTTTAATGTTTAACCTATCTGCATATTAAATAGGTCAAATAAGACAAATTTGTCATATTTCAGTACTTTATCCTTAAGAAATTATTCAAATTAATTAACCAGTTTTTAATTAAATTGTCTTGTTATAGTTAATGTTAATACAAAAATAAATGAAGTTGGTTCAAAATGAAAACCATATATTATTATTTGAAATTTAGATAAATATTTTTGGTATCAGTAGAAAGCATTTAATTCCTGTGTTTTGATTAAATTTTTATAATAATAAAACATAAATCATTTTCATTTTTTATTTCAAGCATATTTTCAGCAAAAGTTAAATCTGTAGGTTTGATTTTTTTTCAAAAAAAGCCATGGTAGTGAAATATTTTCTAAGTAATTTTTTTTTATTTTTGTACCATTCATTCGTATTTTACTTTGATTTAAAATATTATCTTGAATTTACTTCCTTTTTTAATCTGTTGTATTCTCAAACATATTTTATCTAGAAATAAGATTCCTTTCACAGAAGTAGGAAACTATACAAAAATTTGAAAAGATATATATGTTCCTAAAGACTGGCCTAAATTCTGCTAAAAACCTAGAAAGGAAGCTTCATTCCTTCATAATGAAAACAGGACACGAATGGCTACCAGAACAATTACAAAGACTAGGTTTCCTTAACTCTAAAGTCTGTCATATTTGTGGTGAAGGCACTCTGAATTCTGCACATCTTATTTCTTGTAAAGGAATAAAAACAACAATGCCCAGTCGAGGGGCGACCTGTGTCACCTTTACTGGAAAGCCAGGACCCATCTCTTAGTACTCCAGCATAATGTCCCTGCTTGAAACTTTGTTTATTTTTTCTCTTGTATTCCTTTATATGTTAACCCAGACTCTTTTCTGTACTGTGTTGCCATTTTCAATGGATAAATTTTTTTCCAATAAAGCCATATTAAAAATATATATGTTTCTTTATGCATTTTATTTCTTTCAATACAGTGATGTTTCTATTTTTAATTAGTTTTTCTATTTTTTATCATTAAGGTATTAATTGTTTAACTTTCCATCTCACTAAAGATTAACTAATCGAATATTGAGTACTTCTTTCAATCGTCATTTTTATACATTTATTATTATTTTTTTAATTTTAAGCACTACAAAATTGGAAATAATTTTTCATGGTGGAAGGCATAAAACTTAATGCATTTTCATTATATGCAAAATTCATTAGTGTTTTATCTCCTGTTTTTTTTCTTCCACTTATATATAATAATGACTTTCCCTGAATATATATATATAAAAAATGAATGTTTAATTTAGTTCATGATTTATTTAGTTCCATATGTTTGAGAATCGTTCTTGAGGCCGCATTAGCCTGGTTGATTAGGGCGTCGTTCTCACTGTCTGAAGGTAGTAAACTCGAATCCAGTCCTAGCCAAACATCCGTTCATGTGAAATGTTAAGAAAAGTGCTTTATTCTTGACTTCTGTAACTAAATTATGAAGACCCATCAACTTTCGGGTCACGATAATAACCCACTGGGTCCCCCGCTATATAAAGTGCCAACACTTGTACTACTAGAAGAAAATTCTAGTAATCAGGCATTGAAAAACCATTTGGCATATTTTGAGATGAATTGTTAACAAATCAAACCTTACCCTTCCGACTTGAAAATTCAAATTACAACAAAAATATAGCTTAAAGAATATTTTGGTTTTTGCCCTTCCATTCCTCTAAATTAATAACGTAAATCATACGAGAATTTCAAATGCGGTATTTTCTACTTTCATTTTACAGATTTAAATGTGCTAAGAATTAATTCTGACAGAGAAATGTGCATTAAATTTTAATATTATGCAAAATTTAATTATTTGAAAATTACGCTATGAGAGTGTTCAACATTAATAACGTACATGTGAACATTTAGAAATTTCTTATGCATTACTCTAATTAAAAACTTTTTATAATTTAAATATATTGACTGTTATATTTCTAACTAAAATTCAAGTGACGGAATACATCAAGTTCAAGTATATTTAGTATGATTTACATATACTACAGTAATTTTAATATTACCCTTTTCATATTGCTATCTGCAGTTTTAATTGAAATTTGAAAATTTAGAACATAATGCTTTATATAGATAATATTTAACTTCCATATGTTTGGGAAAATATAGTTTTCTCATATCCCTTCTTAATTAATATTAAAATGCAAAATAAATAATTTCGCATAACAATCTTAAGCCTGTTTTAAGATGAAATTCTAAAAAAATAAGCATATGAATTTATTCGTGTGACATGTTAGAATCACTTTAAGAAATATTGAGCCAATATTTGAGGTAAAAATTTACCAGTCGAACAATTCTTTCTAATTTTAAATAAGAGTGTATAATGATGTTGGTAATTGAGCTAGGGAACACATCAGAAAATTAACATAAACCACGTAGCAAGATGACTTACAATCTGAAGTACTACTTTCTAATTATTAAACAACTATATTTCACACACACACACATTTACTGATACTGGCCAAAATGAAGCTATTGAGAAATTTAATCATATTGATTCTTAGGGATACAAATATCTGATTACAAAAAAAACTTTTTAATAAAAAATGGTTTCATAATATCAAAAAAAATTTCTGATTTCTTTCAAACATTTACAAAAGCTTCGTTTTATTCCTGTATAGTAGAGAAAAAATTATAGTTGGGGAATTATAAAATAATTTCGCAATAGATTCTGAGTAGCACATTAAATATAATTGTAGTAAAAACGCTTCAATGTTCAATAATTTAAGCTTAAATGTTTAATCAATCGCTTAAACGCTTAAATGTTTGTTATTTGGGTTCACCATAATCTGGTGATAGGACAGAGCTCTTCAAAACGTAAGTTCTGGATTAGATCCCAGTCATTGTTGAATAACGAGTGATTAACTGTGCGCTTTTGCTGTATGTTCATCGGAATGCTTGAGAGTTTTCCAGGTTTCCACCCTTGTGATACGTGAATACGACCCACGATGTATGAAAAACCCACCCGGCTTGCAAATACGCAGAGAACAATAAAATGCTTTACAACAGCCTTTGTCCATTTAGTTGTTCATTACGCATTGTCAAAATCACTTAATATCTTAAGGTAAATGTAAAACTTTTAAAAATTAAATATCATCAGAAACTGATAGAATGTTAATCACAAGTAACTATAGCTTAGTTTCTTTTTTAATAGTATAAAAAATAAATATTCTAAATTAAAATTAATATATTTATCTTCGTTTGTCCTTCCAAATAGAAGAACTTAGAATATGAATACAACTCTTATTCTGGGAATTCTTTTGAATCTTGCTTCATTAGATTTTTAGGTCTATTCGATGAAAAATTAGGTTCTATTAGGCAACGATTTTGTCACCCATTGTTTGGGTCATCAACGATAAAGAGAGTCTCACCTTCCGTTTAAAAAAAATTCCTGACCTGAATTCTGAGGATGTGGTAGAATAAATCTTTTCCTACTTTTAGAACTTTATTTTTTCCCTGAGATAACTCCACTTATTTACACGTTTTGAATGATGCTTCTTAAATTCTAGTTAGTTTTGCTTCCAAGAATTTTCTCCCCTCATCAGTCTTTGAAGCTCTATTTCATTTGAGGATCAACTTAGATAAAATTCTTGTTATGAATAGCCGTGCTTTTGTTATGAAATCTCTTCTCCGTTATTCGCTTTTATTGATTAAATATGATGAATGACTTCTAGTTGCCATGACAAAACCTGTTCCTCTTTTCAATAAACGTAGAAGAGATAAGAGCAATTTCACTATAACACATATTTTTTATATAAAATTGTAAGATATTTTAGGATACATATTGAACCACACAATTACCTATCACCATATCGTAAGTTTACTTTTTATATTTTTTGTTGAAAATTTGTCCCTTTCTTTGATTAACAGCAGTCATTAATCGAAATACGTTTTTAATAATTAATTGAAAATAATATATGAATTAAAATTAATTTTGAATTAATGTATTTTCTACTTTTGCTTTCATAACGCTTTTAAATATCTTCATTAGCATAGTTAATTAAGTTAGATTTAAAAGTCAAAAGATGTATTTAGTTGCCTTTTTTCGTTGGCAATAAATTAAAATATGTAAAATTTTATTGAAGACCAGAAATAATGATTTTTTATTAAAAATGTTAACTTAAGCTAGAAATAATGGAATTTTGCAGTACACAAATTATAGCAATAAAAATACAAACGTGCCGAATATAAACTGTCTTCGCGTTCTTTTGAGCTCACGATAGAAAATAGTCAAAAAAATAGTTCCAGAAATGATTCTAACCACTGTTGAAAAATGGTAGGTGAACGTTTTAGTTTAGTTTAAAATTTTAGAAAATTATAAAGTTATTTTTTATTTTTACGGGTACTTAAGTGTCAGTTGGTGGTTATGAATCATCTTTGTTTAATTTGAGTTTTATAAAGCGATTACGTTTTGGAAACGACAATACTTTGACATCAATCATATGCACTACTAAAGTATCCACCATAGTTGTCAAAAGAGATGTTCTCGAACTTTTGTGATTGACTGATCCAAGCACATAAATATGAAACTTGAGATTTGAGGCTCTATCCTGCCAATGATAAATATAATGGAAGAGGAATTTTATATTTACATTTTAATATTTATCAGAGTAATCACATAAAATTTTGATCGTATAAAACTATCATATGTTTTTTTTTCTTTGTGACACATAATCTATGATTATCTATCAAAAGTATTTTCTAAAAGGTAATTCTAACTATATTTTATTTTTATATGCTTGTCATATTACAGGAAAAGGTGTAAATAAAATGTAACTAAATACTGAGAGACTTGATAGTGATAGGGGATTTATATGTTTAATAAAAATTTATTTTCTGATTTTATATTAATTTTTTCAATAAAACCTATAAGATTTTTACGTATATTTTTTTTAAAAATATCAATTTAAAATCTGACACTTGTAAAAAGTGCATAGTTTACGATTCTTTTTAAAATACCCTGCATTGTATATACTTTGCCGAATACTTAAATTGCAGCAAATAGGACAATATTTTTATATATTTGTGAATATCTTATCAAGTAAACAGTGTGACATCTCTTCTGAAACATATATCTTCACAACATTATTCAAAGAGAAAGGCAATAATGCATTTTTCACAAATATTGTGAAGTTTTTTGGATAGGAAGTCTCCACACCAATCTCAAACCCTCATAACAACCAAATAAAAAGACCTGACGCTTCATTGCAGATGAGTTTTCTAGTTCGCTTATACTTGGTTGCGCACTCTAAAATATTATTCCAGTGTGAGAGTTTAGAATTATTAGGAAATGTGTTATTAGAGATATCTCGTTTATAGCTTAATACAATGCAAACTATTTTTTGTGCTTTCTGCGGACAATGTGGAAAACAATATTTTTATGGCTTAAATTTTGATCGTAGCACATGACAGTTGTTCTTCTGGTCACTTCTTGCTTTTCTGCAAATTTGATGCTTTTCTCACATTTTGATACGCAACGTTGAACGTTGCTAGCCCCTCGACCTGATTACGTAATGATATGTGACGCAGTAGTAAATTAACGCCGCTTCCATCAAAACTTATCTCTTTCCATTTCAAGCTGATGATGACAGCTGACTTATTATCAAACATGAGGCATTCCACAGTCAAACTGATAAATTTAACATAATTTATGTTCGTAGTTTTTATTCATACATCAAAGTAATGAAATAGAATTTTGATTGTAAACTTATTCCTCAAGACTACAACACTATTGATGCAAATTCTACATATTCATCAATATTCTTATTTGAGACTACTATTCTCATAAATCTTTTACTGATGAGATCATTTGCAAAGATACCTGATGTCAGTTGTGAAATCTGTTTAACCAACTCAAAATGAAATGAGATACAAAAAAATATATCTAAACACCTACATCTGTTATTGAAACATAATTAATAGAGATTTCTGAAGATTAGATATTCTTTTCTAACCCTTTTCATACTATAGAAATGTTGAAAAAAGTAAAACAAACTACTGAGGGCAATATTGCTTCTATTTTTAGTGCTTGTGAATTTTCTTGGTTTATAATGTCAAAGCAGTTAGAAAACATCCCAAAAATACTATTTTTCGAATCTGCTACTGTTAATAAGAAAAATTTTTTAACATTAGCTTATCACTAATTGACCCTGTATAATCAAGTCATGTATGCAACCATACGTATCCTCAGTTTGAATTTTAAATATGTATGTGCGTGAGGTGTGTATATGAGGGTCACCTTATTCCTTCAAACACTTATGATATTTATAAGCTCATTGTTCCATTTTCCTAATATCATTAATACATAATTTGCCTTATTTCAACTTTGTCAGATTACGTACTTATAAATTATATTCCTTCCATTTTTCAATTTTTTAATACAAATTTTATACTTACAAATGATACATTTACTTTTTTACACAAATGTGTAATAAAGTAGTGAAGAAATATATAATTATTGAATGATCTTGAATTATACTCATTGACCGTAAATGTTTCAAGTAAAAAGTAATAAGTGTATAGAAATTAAGACTTTATTTTGTGTCTGTGTTTAGATGCCTTACGACGGTGGGCTTACTTGGCCAGAATATTCAGTGTTCGGGAAAGATTAGGCGTCCGAAATTTTAAACGTGAGCCTAGCAACGGTAGCTTGAGAAACACTGTGTCGCCTGCTCAGCCATCCGTCCAATGCGGAAGGAAATCCTGCTAATCCTACTTAATGCACTCTGAGTTTGTGTAGGATAAGAATACAGATTTGAACCAGTATTTCCGGGCTCCATTTTGTACTAGGAAGTGTTTTTCTAAATCCCCCATCTTAGTGTTCTTCAGTTTTCGAAGTGTCCTTAAACTCTTAACATATTTCCCTTTTCCCGATGAGCTAATACTTTTAGTTTTCAGGATGATTCTACACAAAGAAGTATAAATCTGCATGTATACAGGCAAGTCATGTTTGTTCAGGCGTGGATTTCGCTTTTCCCATCAATTGAACAATTGAAGCAACTTTATTGACTTTATAAGGGAAATCGTGGTTTATTCGAAGAACTTGAAGATCTGCATTTGTTACATGTTCATGATTATATAAATGTTTCATCCAATGAAGTTTAATCTCTTTTATCACATATATTAGATACGTAAGGGAATACTTTTGTAATTCAGAACACTCCAGCCATTTTTACTGAAATAAAATTAATTAAAATTAAATTAAGATCTCTTATATGTGCTAAGCAATTTTCATGTTTTTATAAGACACATCACACGTTTATTCTTATCCTAAGTTACATCAAATATTAAGGCCTTACATTTTATTTCAAAGAAATCAGAGTTATTTGCAAATCATTTCCAATGTATACAGTAGATAATTAGAACGAATAATATCCTTGAATTATAACATATTAATATTAAACAAGTTTTGTCTCACAAGCGGAAGGTACTATGTTCTAAACCGACCCAGCCGGAGATCCATCCGGTTCACTATTGTCGGTGGGGACACGTAAAATATGTTGTAGTCACAGTGTCCTTCAAGTAAAATATTGCCTCTGAGACTGGGCAAGCAAAGTTTGGGTGCCTTCAGATTGGTTCCTACTTCTAAATTATAGAGCCCATCCTATTCTTGAGATTACGATGGCACCCACCCCCTCGATGCCCTTAATAGCATCATAGCGAACTGTCAGTGCATTTGAGAAATATATAAATAAATAAATATTAAACAATTTAAAATGTTCTTAATATTCCTAAAGAATTATTGAATAGAACTTTATAAGGTTACCCCGAATAGTTTTGGTAAGATATATTTATAAAATGTATTTTTTCAGATACGGGTATCTTCATATTAACCATGAACTGGATTTTCCGAAAGGAGTTTAAACTCAGCATTTAGGCAAATGAAATGTGGTTTTATACGAGAAATTATTATAATAAAGATACATACACAAACTATAAAAACTGTCAATTAACTTCTATTGTCATGTTTAAAATAGAAGCGCAAAGAATGTGAAAATTAGTCATACATACATTTTTGTTTTCTCTTAATACGTTAATTATAAAGTTTAATTCATTTATTTAGACCATGAAACTCTAAATTTTAAAATTTGTTATAGTTATTTTTAAATTTAAAATTCAAAGTGTCCAAATTAAAGAAACGTTTATATATTCTAAAAATTCTAAATCTTGTTGTAGATAAAGATTCGTTGATTTAATTGTATCCTGTTTTATTTTCATATCAGTATAGGGATTTGTTTGGCTTGTGCCCTTTTGACACATGAAAGTCAATTCATCTACAACTTACTCTATGCAGAAGATTTTGAACTCTACGAATTTTCGATTGAAGGAAAAAATGGTAGTTATAAAATGTTTAATCAGACTGTATATATATATATATATATATATATATATATATATATATATATATATATATATATATATATACCACTAAAGGCGATTAAATTTATAGCCCCAGAGTAAAGAGATTAGTACTCAAAATAGATTAATGGTAAAAGAAAAATAAGTAAAAATACATATACTTATGTATATTGAAATCATATAAAAAAAAACTTCATGAAAGTTCATATTTAATTTTATATATATTATATATATATATATATATATATATATATATATATATATATATATATATATATATATATATATATATATATATATATATATATATATATATATATATATATATATATATATATATATATATATATATATATATATATATATATATATATATATATATATATATATATATATATATATATATATATATATATATATATTAGGTAACGAAGTGCTTTTGAGATCCCTAAAGTAATCTCCCAATCATTTTTAAGATTTAAATTATCTAATAACATTTAATATTTTGAAAAATTTCCATTGACTTATTTATTTACAGTGAAATGAACTCTGTCAAGGTATCTTCTGGGTAATCATATTTGATTCAAAATGCAGTCTTAAGTGATTAGGGTACAGATTATTTGTACGGCACTTTTAGAAATTTTTAAAATTCATTTGACTTAAAAATATATTGCTTTTGTACAGCAGGGTTCACTCTAACAAAGTTGCAAATTAAGAAATCCAAACAAACAATTTAAACACTAAAATCCAATTTAAACACATCCAATTTAAACACTAAAATTGGATCTAACATAATGTGTTATCAAACATGCATCGCTTGATAAACTTGTTTAACGTACGCAATTTTGTAAAAATATTGTCATGATATATCATGACAATATGAAACTACCATTCGTTGAGTAATACTTACTCATAAAAATTTGATTGCTATTCAAGATTCTAAACCCCCATATAAAAGTAGAATATTTTATAAACTTTGCAAAAAATGTTAGATATTTTTTTATTTCAAACTAAAAACTCTATCCACATAAGAGTGGAGATAAATATTTTGTCCTATTAAAAGTAACGTGAAAATTCTACATATGTGTATTTGGTATTCTAAGCAGCTTTTGATAGTTTTATAAATTTTACTTAAAGGATTATAAGTTAATATAACTTATAAAGTCGATTTAATTTGAATATTTTAGATAATTTTACATTTAGTGATAACATTTTTCTATGTAATTCATAACTTTTTGGATTGTTTATTTCTATTTATTAAATTCAAACCACATCAACTGTGTTTTTGAACCTTAGTAAAGTCATGAGTATAACGGACCGAAACTCTCCTTTTTAACTTTCAGCACAAGGATTATTATACCCAATGAAGTACATTAAGGTGCATGGGCTCTCTCAATATGACGGACTTATACTCGGGTATCGATCCCATTACCTTTCGGAATTCAAAAGAAACAGCTTTCTTTACCAGAAAAATTTAAAATAAGATAGTAAAATCATTTCTAATAATGTGATTATAATTATCGGGCTATATATGCCAGAAAAATTCTATAATTCAGAGTGAAGGTTTTGTAACAGTGAAAAACAATAGCTGTTTCAAATGAGAAAAATAAGCTACTTTCCTTCTATAAAAATAAATAAAATAATTAATTAATAAAAAAATCTTCTTTATAGATATCACATGGAAGTTGTATGCAGCAATAAGTATGATCTAATGAAATTAAAAATCTACCTGTAAAATATAATATATCTGGCATCAACTTAAATTTCATGCCAATTACTTTCGAGAAATTTTTGCAGCATTAATATTACCTGGTAGCAATATGGAAGCGACATTTTTAATTAGTGTCATTGCTGTATTATACAACGATTAAATTACATAAAATAATATACAAAATCTTCTTCAATCAATAAGATAACAAAAGTTGTTCTTGGTGTGAAAAGCATCATATGCATCATATTTGTTCTAAAATACTTATGTATAGTTCTTTGTGAACAAGTATATTTTAATGAATATCTAATTAAGATTTTTTTTCTATGCCTAATTGAAGCGATAACTAATGATTAAAAATGATACATACTTCAAAAAATGTTCATCGTTTAAAATTAAGTTCATATATTCATTGATTAAAGTGTCGACACATTCAAATTTTTACACAATAAATTTATCCATTCAGTATTGTCTCAAGACAAAATACACATTCGACGGAATGGTTGATGTAATTCATAATAAATAAAAATAATTCCATAATGGAATATATTTGTTCAAATTTTTATTCAAAATTAGCATAAAGAGTTTACTTTTAGCAAAAAATATCAGTTTATTTTCCTTTATAAAATGTTAACAGAAGTCTTAGATGCTGTAATTCATCGTTATGATTGCAAATAAAGTTATAAATATGCATATTTTTATGAATTCAATTCAATTTATGAAATTTTCCACGTTTTTAATTTTATTATCTCAAAGTCGAACATTTTCTTCTTTGCAAATTTTATAAAATTCATTTAAACGTAATAATCTTAAAATAAATTTCGTTATTTGGATCTTTTTTTGGAAAAAAAACTACTCTCAAATATTTCCCTCATCAAGCAATTTACAAAACGAATATATATTTTGCCTCATATATTCATTGCTATATATTTAATAACTTCCCTGAAATAATGTTGATTTTTATTATATTAAAATTTTAAAAATAAAATGCAATAATATTCAATATATTTTTACAATAATAAGTATAAAAGCAATTAAAGAATGTTATTTATAATTAGATTTTATAATTTGTATTTAATACAATATTTTGATTCAATTAAGCTAAATTGGAAACCTAAGCCAGTATTACATGTTTAAAGATACATTTAAAAAAACAAACACAAACTTAAACATTATATTGAAGTTTAATCAAAAGTAAAATATAAGATTAAATAAACTTTTATCTTTCCTCATCTTCTTTTAACAAATAATACCTTCCTGAATTATAATTTTATAAGCAAAAAAAGCCAAAAGGCAAATTATGTCTTAAATTTTGTGTTTGAAAACCATATAAAAACGAACAAAACTGAAAAAACAACTTTTAAAGCACCGCACTAAATAGGGCTTTCTTAACTATTCCTTTCGTTCACATTTTACAGTCAATATATTTAAAACGTGAAATGAAAAAAAGCCAAATTATTATACAAAAAATTTACCGTTGAGTTCATTCATAAATAAATAAAGTGCTTATAAGTTTTCTCTTAAATGAATGGAAACGTACCTCGGGTTATACGACAGCACTTGAGAAATGGAATCGATCATCATTTCCCTTAGAATAAAAGCTACGATGTATTCGCTTTCATTTTATGCCAACAAACAAGCTTCAGTATGCTTCCAAAATGGCTTTCGTTTCATCCTACATGATTGGACACATCATTTCCTACCCTACCTTCATCTGTGGGGAGAGGGGAGTGTATGAGGGGAGTTTCCTCTTTTCCGGGGAGAGATAATGGCAAATCCCTCTAGGTCCCCCAACGGATAAAGTGGGAAAATCACCAGCCCTTGGCTCAAGTATCTTTCCCTCCTGTTACACATATATATGCTTATGCAGTTATATGAGTACATACATATATAGAGAATATATATATATATGCCTACATAACATACATAGAGAATGTAGCATATATCTGTAAAAAATTTCGCACATGACAAACATTAAACTGTTTATTCTAAATATTTTTCTATACATCATAACAAAAACATGCAGTACAAAATCTGAGAGAAAGAAAAAATACATCGTTAGAGAGGTTCTGGATATCTGCAATTTTAGGATTGTCGGATCATCAAGAAATATGTGTTACTCATGGTAATTATTAAACAGAACAAAATTGTTAGTTTTTAATTTAAAAACTCATAAAGAAAATTGCTACAACAGCATTAGTAAAACAAATTATAAAAAATGCAAGTTTAAATTAGGAAATGGTGTAATAACTTATATTTTTGTTATAGAATAAAAAATAGACAACTTTATACAAAACTTAGTTAAATAACGTTTGTACTTTTCTTATAAGGAAGGAAACAATATTTTGTACTCAGAGAGTATGAGAATATTTTTGCGTATAGCTCAATAAATGAAATGAAATTAAATAAAGGAAAAAATCAAGTACGACAGGTAATCAGTGAGTTAGATAGGACGAATATCCGTTATGTATTAGAGATGATTATATATGAGTAGACTATTGTAATGAAAATTATTCCTTTGAAAGATACGAAATCTGTGAAATTTAAATTCCCAGATGTACTGTCTACTAAAGATAAAAATAAAAATAAGACTTTAAATAATATTTACCTAAGTTTAAATGTTTATTAAGTAATCAAATTCATTTATAAACTGAAATGTTTATTTATGTTCATAAATGGATTCAGTTTTTTCTTTTTTCTAATTAAAGGATAAAAATAAATTTTAATGATACGATTTGTACTTTTTATAGAAACATTAATACTATTTTGGATTCTTCAAAAAATAGTTTTGATTTAATTTTGAAGTCTATAATTTTGCTATAGTGAGTTTCTAGTAGTTATTTTTTGACAGGTGTATAGTGCTAAATACTGTTAAGGAATTTCAATAGTTAACGAACAACTTCTTAAAATTCTTTTTTAAATAAATTTTTACAATAATCTGATAAAATCAGTTAAGTTATAATCTTTAACTTCTTGTAATGAATCTGATCTTTTTAAAATGAATTTACTGATTTCAATGGATTAACAATAGAATTTTTTTAAGCGAAATTGCTCAAAAGTGGCAAAGTTTGTTATTTTCAGCCTCATTATGAATAGTTAATATAAATCCTAATTATGATTCTCTTGATTTATGTCATTCACTGTAATATTTAGGATATTTGGTAAAATTGGCAAGGATAATCATTTTTTAACCTTTACTTTTTCTTAAAGATATATTTTAAATCAAAAAATTGCATAAAAAATTTTAATTTTTTTCAAAATTATAAATTTATTTGAGTCACTTTTGACGTAAAAGAACATAGAACCAATATTATGCAAATGAAATTCTTATATAATATTCAATAACGGTAACTCGTGATTTATCCTGAATATTAAAAATTTCTTGAATATTATTTATTACATTATCATCTTAATAACAGCTCTTTATTTTACTTAAAATATATTTAAAATTGTTTGCATTTCAGCTAAACTTCTCTTACGACAATTAATTTAACCTGATCCTAAAGAAATTATACATTAAATAGATTATTATATTAAACGATCTATGAGATAAAAATTGCACTGAAAAATTATCGAAACATTTTCCCAACTTATAAATTTCTGAATTAATTTTTCGTAGACACTGGAAATGCTTACAAAATTGCCTTCACACAACAAAGTTAAATGTGTATATTTAATGCCTGATAAATTAGAAGAATTATTTAATTAAATTTATTTCCCTAATCAAAGTCTATTCAAACCTAATAAGCAAACTGACTCTTTTATTAATAAAATAGATTATAAAAATTAATTACACGTGCAAAATTGTTTTTAAATTAAATACTAATTTTTAAAAATTGTCAAAGCAATTGTATTTTTAGATTTTATTACATAACCAGGTAATATATGTATAAATTTGCAACTAAAGAAGAATATCAAAAAATTTGATTGAAAAGGGATTAAAATCATCCCTTAAGTGCACAACTCCGATGTATTTTGTGCAGAAAGCTGTACTTCAAATGAAGTGAGTCTTTTTAAGTAATACAAAGAACGATTACTACACTACCAAGCTCTTCACAATAACCGAAATGTCCAAATATAAACTATTATTTCTAATTCGCTCTAACAAAATCTAATCGAAGTTTTAGGGGTTTTCTTTTAGATGGAAGTAAGAAAGCTCAAGATAAGAATAAAATTGCATCTAACCACAATTGTGCAAAATAAATGGATTGCTCTTTCAACAAATATTTTCCATAGATTATCTCAAAGGCATGATAGTTATTGCAAAAATATCTGCAGAAGAGACTCAGTCAAAATAATGATTCAATTACGCATCCCGCTCAATAAATAACAAATTCATGAAAATTAAGTTACAAGAAGTAATACACGATTTTTGTGCATAAAAGTATAACTTTATATCAATTTGTTATAATTCTAATGTCAAAATGTAAGTAACATACTATATTATAATGATGAATTGATATTTTTTAAAGCACATATCTTTTTATACCTAATACATATTGTATTTCATACATATTCATGTTAATTGAGAATAGAAGAATCACCTTTTTATAAACTAATTCTGAAAAATAGTGGAAAAATCACTTATTAACTCGGCACTAATTTGAAGTTTGTTTCAGTGGACGCACATTTTTAAAGCAACAATTTCGTATATAAATTTTGTCTTTCTTATAATTACTATGTGATTTGTATGTTATTTTTAAAAAAGTTTTTTCACTCTATGGACCAATGCAATTGTTAAAATAGTACGTTGCACACAATACAATTTATTTCCAATGTATAGATATACACTCATAATAACGTATATATATATATATATATATATATATATATATATATATATATATATATACATACATATACATATACATATATATATATATATATATATATATATATATATATATATATATATATATATATATATATATATATATATATATATATATATATATATATATATATATATATATATATATGCATTATTATATGTGTGTGTATCTATACATAAACCACTATATATGTATATATATATATATATATACTGAGAAATATAATTTACTTTTTCATATTTATCATATTTAAGTACAAATATTATTTTTAGCCAGTGAAATACCTGAAAATATAGAAAGCATTGATAAAATATTAATATCTCCTAACTCTGTAGAGGTAAGTTATTCAGAGTCTTCTCTTTGATGATCAAACTAAAGTAGGGTGCTTAAAAAAAAGCTTTCAGAAGTAGACTAGGAAAATTTTTTAATAAAAAGTTTTCTCAGTTTTTTTGAAAATAGGGAAAAGAACTGACAACCCTAATTTGTTAAGGAAAATGCGAGCTGTCTGCCCCGATTTCTTAACTTTCTTTTAACTATCTCTTCATTTTATAAGCATGTGTGAATGCGAGAGCGTATTCTTTTCCTGAGCCAATTAATTTACTATTTTTCCCGCTTTCCCATATTTCTGTCGAACCTCATAAAAATTTATAATAACGTATTTTTAGCTTATCCTATCGAAAGACTTTTGACTTTTTCTCTTTCACCGAAACTTAAGATAAGTATTATTCTGTGTCTTTTTTTTTATCTATGTTCAGTAAAATATGAGACTGAGGGAAAAAAGTGAAAAGAAAATAAATTAATTGCTTCACACTCCATCACTAGCAGTTTTCTTTTCTTTAAAAAAGTAAATAAATAAACTTGGTTGGATTGTGATTATAAGTGGTGGGTGAAAGCATCGTTTAATTGATATTAATGATAAAAAAAGAACGTGCTTGTTATGCATGGCTTGGAATTTCTGCTTACTTTATTTTGTCTCCATAAAAGTATTCATTTTCTATTTTTCACATAATTAATTTGCTTTGAGATCATAACTACTTATTTTATTCCTGAAAGTTTTAATTATAGTTGAAATTAAAAGTGATTATTTTTAGGTTTGTTTTTTTACATCAAATAAATAACAAAACTTTAACTGAAAAAAATTTAATAGTATTTGTTTTAAAAATGCCTTTAGAAAAAGGGTGTACATAAAAGAAATATTTTTATTGCAACTGTCAATTAAGTGAGTTTTCTTATTTACATTTGCGCATTGATTGCTTTTCAAATATTTTCCTTCTGGGTGTTGTTTTCTTTCCTTAATTAATACAGCTGAAAATATTGATCATTCAACCGAAATAAAACTTGATTATTTCAATCCATGTGCTAAACTACAATTAAAAATGTTATATTCAGACAAGTTTTAATAGGTTCTCAGGTTCAATCTCAACCACTGTTGAGCAACGGTTGTGTTTCTGCCCTCTGCATGTATGTCTATGGGGTTGAGTGCCAGGGATTTTTTCGTGTTTCCTCCCTTGCAACACGTGAATTATGGTCCACACAGATGAAATTTCTCTCTTTGATGTTTCACCATTGTTAAATTGAATTTTAAAAGCATTTCAGTCCAATAACCGCATAATTATGGAACAAAGGAAGCATTTGGATGATGTTTTACGTGGTAGAATTATCGGCCGTCTAGAATATGGACGTACCCAGCTGGAAGTATCCAAGAAACTTGGATTCACCCAGAATATCATCTAAAGGTTTTGGCAACGGTTCCAATATGATGGTAATGTGAGTAGGCGTTACAGCACAGGTCGCCCCCGAGTTACAACGCCGAATGAGGACTGGTTTTTGGCAGTTACTGCCAAACGAAACAGACAGAACACAGCATCAGACCTGTCTTGTCAATTTTCTTCAGCTACCGGTACGACAGTTTCAAGGCAGACCGTGTACATTGATCTTAAAGCACATTGGTCTATATGCTCGTAGGCTTGTCAGATGTGTTCCACTTACCGCAACTCCCTGTCGCCTGCGTCTAGCCTGTAGTAGAGAGCATGCATTGTGTACACCGCAACAGTAGTCTTGTGTGATGTTTTCCGACGACTCCTGGTTTAGCTTACAATCTGATTCTCGCCGGACTTTCATATGGAGAGGGCTAGGTACACGTTACCAGGAAGAGAACACCATTGAACGACACCGTTACGGTGGTGCAAGATTGCTCGCTTGCGGAAAAATTATTCTGGGTTCAGAACTAACCAGCATGTTCAGAATGTAACCATGACAGGCCACATCTATCGGGATGCCCTTCTAGAACAACATGTACGTTTGTTTCAGAGCGCCATGGGTGCAGAATTTCTGTTTATGGATTACAAAGCCCATCCTCACCATGCAAACATTGTAAACGAATGCCTTCAATCAAAGGATATCACCGGTATAAACTGGCCAGCATGCTCACCGGACTTGAATCCAATAGAGCATGTGTGGGACATGCTTGGCCGATGAATTGCAGCCCATCAAGCCCCTCCCACATGGCTACCGGAACCTCGGAGAACATTGCTGGATGTGAGTGCTGTAATATTCCCCAAGATCAGATCAATAATTTGATACTCAGCATGCCTAGGCATTGTACGACTGTATTGCATCGTTTGAGGGCATACTCTTTGTATTAACCATCATACTAACCGTGTTTTATTAGTTTTTGTAAATTGGTTCTTTTTTGAAATTTATTTCAGGGAGTAAAAATTGCAATTTTTATTAAAAAAATGATGTCAAACATATAGCATCTTTTTTTCTCCTAATCTTTTGTTTAATAAATAGACTTTACAAATAAGTCACATTTGTTGTTCTTCTGTCTCTTTCTTTACCTGAACTTGTATTATCCTTAATTTTTGGACACGGGTGTTATTTAAGTTAAAAATATGTATATACTTATATAATACATCCAATTCCAATCACAAACATAATTTCTCTGCTTTCAAAATTTATCTCCATCACTATATTTTAATTTTTTGTTAAAAGTTTTGAGAAATAAAATTGATTAAGTAACTTATATATACAATTCCTTAGAATCGAAATATTTATTACGTTTTCTTAGAAATATCTTATTGTCCAGAAGCAAAGTACAATTGATATAAAAATGTGACTTCAATAATATTTAATGGTAGATGGTTGTGAAATTCCCTTAAAGTTATTGAAGATTAAAAATATTGATGATTAAAAAAAAGGTGAAAAAATTCCCTCGATAATATTGAAGATTACATCAAAGATATTTAATGTTCCTACAACTTTCAAATTTAATAACATGACAAACTTTTGAATTGATCATGTCTAACAAGCAGAATCTCGATACTGAAAGCATATATATCATGTAAAATATTATCAGATAATTCGGAGAAAAGATAATTTAGGAGTAAATCTAACATGTGAAAGTAAGTAGCTACACATGCAATCTCAAATTATAAAACTGGACTTACTGGATTAGAAGTAATAGGTCTAAGCGCTCATTAGTACGTTGCGATTACCAGTTGCGAAATAACAAAATATATCCTTCCCATCAGAGTTTATAAGGATTAATATAATATTTTGGCATAGTTATATACGAATTAATACTCATAATCCATCAGCTATATTTCTATAATGAGCTCCATGTCAAACAAACAGTACTTTTGATTATTAAACAAAACTGTTACGGTGAAAATTTGTTAATATCTTTTAATAATTGGCGACAAAATTTTACTAATTTGTTAGGAATGTTTGTTGAAGAGTATTCTTTTGCCGAACGTTAACATTATTCCTAATATGATAATTCTCAGAATGTGACTCAAATACTGAATAAGTTATATATAAATCTAAAAACAATTTTACTATTTTAAATTATCTTTTAAATTTAGAGCTATTCATCTGAAGATTTTATTAAAAAAACGTCGGGTAAAGTTGCTTGATCAACAGAAGATCTGAAATATTTATGTGATTGAATGAAAAGCAATGATATGAAATTGTAAAATATTAATGTAAAAAAGTGATGTTGTGGAAACATTTGTCAAACAATCGAGTCCAACATTTTAGAAATACTTTATACCCAGACATTTTAAATGATTTTAATTATACATTTCTCTACGTATTTGAAATAGAATATTAGCAAATAGTATTCTCGCTGTTTTTGTATTTAATAGAAACATACCTTTATTTCATTTCAAGTGAAATGTTCTTGAAAATAAAGATCATAAGGTTTTACAAGATTCACCATTTTTTTTCATTATCTAATAAAATGGTTTTCACTTATAATGCTATTGACTATATGAAGGATACTTTTTGACAAAAAAGTATCTATTTATGGATCAGTTGAACAGGATGTATTTAAGATTATGTGATGTCTTTATGAATAATATGACACAGAAGTAAATGGTAACTGAAAACAGGCTTCTATTTTTCTTCTGTTTTCTTTTGTTACACACTTTCATATTATTTAATATTTAATCTGACGCCTTCAATTTAATTTTCTTGTATTGATATTTCTCTATTTTCATTGAATAATTGACGCTATGCTGTAGTTTTTGTTAATAATTTTAATTTATCCCAATTTTGAGCATGCAATGTATCCTTGATGTTAATCTTAATTCTATATATATATATATATATATATATATATATATATATATATATATATATATATGTATATATATATATATAATATATATATATATATATATATATATATATATATATATATATATATATATATATATATATATATATATATATATATATATATATATATATATATATATATATATATATATATATATATATATATATATATATATAGAAAGAACTATTTCTTCTAATAAAGGACTCAGAACTAAACATCCTCCAAGTCGTTTATAAGTAAACTAAAATGTAAGCATTTACTTTTTCTCATAGCTCCAAAACAGTTTTGCGGTACCTCTGCTTAGATAAAAAAAAAATGTTTACTTCCGGAAAAAGAAATATTTCCAGTTATCGGGACTAAAGGATTTATTGATTTTCAAATGTTCCATCTGAACGAATTTCGAGAAATGTATTTACTGTTAAAGCATCCAGAATCCAAAGCCTATTTGCAATAAACTAAGGCTTTCCACATTTCGCTGAAACAGGAAATGACAAAAATAATCAAATCTTTCTTTTTCAGGAACAAAAGAAATATATATATATGAAACACACAAAATTTTCTTTTATATATATTGTATATATGCTTTATTATATTTTGCTCAAGACAAAAGAGAAAATCATTCACTATCAAAGAATAAAGCAGAAAGTAACTCAGAAGTTATTTTTTTATTTCGACACATTAAGCTCTTTCTGTATCACAGTATCAGTTACCTTTTAGTGCCTTGGTTTTGTCTCCAATTCTTTTGCTTGCTGCAGGTGCAAAGATAAATTTTTGATTAATAATTTATGCCGTTTTTACCTTTTTTGTCATTTTTTCCTATGAAAGCAGATACTTATTTATCAGAGCTTTTCATCAATTTTTTGAAGAGCACATTTACTATACTTTTATGTTAATATTTTCAAAACATTTTCAGTTGATATTTAAAGAAAATCAGCAAAAGTTTATAAAACTTCTTGTAAATTTATTCACAATGGACATCACTTTACCAGTCTTCAAAATAATTAAACATATTAAATTTTTTTCAGCGTAAAAATGCCAAAATTAATTTTCAATGTAAGAGAGAGAGAGTGAGAAAATAAAAAGTTAGTTTTTTAATATCAAATGTTCTAGGAAGTGATCCTCCTCTTCGATTAATTATACTACTTTTAAGAATTTCCAATTATCTGAGTACATGCATCCCTATAATCATGTTTATCAAAACATATTTTGTGATATTCTAAGCAAATGTGTACTAGAGAAAACAGGTGTATAATTATATAGCAGAATTCACATAAAACAGTATGTAATATGAAAAATTTTTATAGCGTTTCTTTTTATTGATTCAAAAACTCATTTTGATTGAATAGGAATGTTTCGATGCAATATAAAATTTTTATATTTTTGAGATCTTATAAAATGGGATTACTGTTTACATAAATAAATAAAGTGCGTTTTTCTTAAAATATTTCTCAGGATCATTATATAATTAATTTTCTTATTTTAAAAAGTGTTAAATGATTCACGCATTTAAAATATTTTTTCAAATTTTTGACGTCTTAGAATTTAAGTAAGTTTTCAACACACATATTTACAATCGGCTTTATGCCTAAAGGATTGAATTCCAGGTTTCAGATCAATATCTCAGGAATTCGACTCCCACCTAAGGTTTAGATGCATGTTGTTGTTGCACCAGCATCCTTCCCATTACCTAGCCCTGAATTGAGATCCACAAGTTAAATAAAAGCAGCCGGCTTGAAGTGGAGACAAAGCAGAAAACTCCCAATACTTGGCCTGCATACCTCAGAAGTTTTTCCCTTGGAAGACATTGCAACCAAAACCAGTTTTAACGTTCGTTGTGGTACAGAATCCACCTAAAATCGAAGTTCTTGGTTGAGTTAATACTTGTGAGTCAGAAAATGTGACGTTAAAATGATAAATTACAGGAACATTTTTTAGTTTCCTTAAACCGTGTACGAAATATAACGATAAAACCTAGTTCGCACCGCACTTTGTAAAGCAATATAAAGTTAACCCTCATTTAACTTTAACACTACGCTGAAAACAGTGTTTGCACTAACTCACACTTGAAATTGATTTAAAAAATATTGGTTTTACTCAAAACTTTATTTATTGATATTATAAATTCTATGATTTTTTTTAATATTTGATCACGTTTTTTAAACGTTTAAGGAACAAAATAATATTAACTAAGCGTATGTTATTTCAAATGATGAATGCGAAACCTAAGAATGTCCTTGACAAATCTATTTCTTCTCAAACCTAACACAATTTTCTGATGCTAGGTGGATACATTTATAAATTATTCTGTTTCAGCCTTTTTAAAATATTGCCTTTCTTATATTTACATTGATCGGCTTCTGATATTTCAACAAACACTAACAACAATATAGCACAGAAAAAGAGGACGCTAAATTAATTGAAACGCATTTCAGTCAGTTCCAACTACTTAAATCACCATTCTCAACCGCGAAAAAAATATTAGGGGCTTAAACGCGTTTAAAAGTGCATTGCGAACGAGGTACAACATACTTTAAAAAATTAATAACTTATGTAACAGGATTTGAGTACGCTCCAAAAATAGCGCCGCAATGTTTAGCTTTTCACGATTCATAATTAGATAATTTAAAAAGCTAGTTTAAAATCGGCATGAAGAGTTTTCTACTTTTGCCCTTTTTTGGTAGCTTTGAGCACATAGAGTGCCAATCCTACAATCCAAGTGAATCTCTAATCACTACCAATATTGTTTCTCAATTTAAGAAATTCTCAGAATGCTATAATGGTACTCAAATCTCCTATTGTTCTAAGGTGGAGGAAGCTCGAAATGTCTTAAATACAGTTCACGTTTTCAAGCACCAGATACTATTACAGAACACACATTAATATAATGAATGCTACTTTGCCGTCATGCAACGGATTATCTCAAGATTTTTAAGTTAGTTCTTTAAAATCTACCTTCTGAAAAAGACTAACATGTTTGAATAGTTTTAACTCAGAAAACTTACGACAACTTACCTAATAGTTGTTCCGAAAGAACGCAGAAATATCACATGTATTTCCAATGAATCAACAATATAAAGATTTCATCTATTTTTACTATATTTCGGCTCAAACCTTCAAATTCGCTTCGAAGAAATTAAACTTAGCTACTGAGCCATGGTAATTCTATTTAATTCTTTTTGTTTCCTGATTTTAAATATATGATTAATTCATACATAATAATTAATATTAATCAACTTTCATTTTTGTACATGGATTAATAGTAAATATAAAAAATAAGAATAAATAACTAAGCACATGTAATTCCTGTTATTTGTTCATTAAAATAATAACATAAAAGAAAAAAATAAGTAAAAGCCCTCTATGCAATTACCTTATTAATTAAAATAGTTTATTTAATAATAAAATTGTTTTAATAATAAAAATTATTAAAACAATTTTATAATTTAAATAAACATAATCTGCTTATTACGTCTAAATAAACTAAAACAATAAATGAAAATCGTATTAATATAGTTACTTTATTTCAATATTACTAACAACCTAGTAAAACACATACCTCCACTATTTTATAAAATCTTTGAAAAGATCAAGTCTAAATATTAAAATTGAATATCAAAATACACGAATAAATAAACATACTTTATTCTACATATAATTATCGTTCCAAAGTCCTATATCCTTATGTCTGTAAAAGACAACAAAAAAGTAGTTTCTCAAAATATAATTTTCTATAACACATATAATCCTTTTCAACACTTAATAATTTGCACCAGACAGGAAATTATCATTCCTTATTTACGAAACCCTTCAACTTGCTACCTTCCCAAAAATCAAATGCTTGTGAACTAGTAAAGGCATGTATAAATTACGTACTGTTCAATATACGTCGAATCTATTTTATAATTTAATAACCAAGAATTCCCAAAATTAAATTCCACAGTTAGAGAAGTGAAATAACTTACAAAAAATATTTCCTTGTAATTATTTGCAAAGTAATTAAAGCGAGATTCATATTGCGTATTACAAAGATTAAGTGCTATTAGAATAAGTTGTATAAATTAACATTCTCATGTTGCGTATTAATAAAGTTTTTGAATTTAAATTACTTATATAATTAATTCCTATTTATTAAACTTCTAGGTGTCAACCTTTGTACTTATATCTATTTTGCTTATCAACAGCACTCTCAATTTAATTCACTTTAGATGGTTTCCTTTATATTTGAATTTATTTATCATGTACTAATGATTATTTCCCATCAAAAACTATATCGATAAACTTTTCAAATTATTTGATTAGACAAGATATATTTTAAGCTGTTGTGAAATCAAAAAAAAAACGGATTTTAATATTTCTACAAAAATACAGTAAAATTCGACATCACAACTGAGTTATTCGCCTAAAGAACATGGGTTTTTATTAAAATAATTGAATAATATTGAAAAATAATCATTATTTTGAATTATTATTAGAAGCAACAAAGAAATAATATTGTTTTTAAATAATAAATGTTAAATAAAACACAAAATAAAATTTTTTAGATCACCAAAGTGTCATGTTTTTTTCCTATCCGAATTCTACATCCATAGGCTTGCTTTAATAGTCATACAATTTTATAAAATTTTTTGTCTGCAATGTTCAACTAACGTAATTTTATAAATGTTAAAATAAATTAGATGTAAGTGATAAGAAATTAGAGTGGCTATATTTCCAAACTGGGCATAATACAGGGTGATAAGAAATCTATGTTGAAGTATATAGCCTAGCCACCGATCATCCCCCCAATAACTTCAGATATCACTTTTGAAAGAATCTACTCACACATACATAACTTGTCACGCCTGAGTGATAAAACCAATAAGCTTCTGTGAGAAAAGTCTGGTCATGTCTATTTCCGAACCTATCCATGTGTAAGCATGCTTATTTATTTAATATAATTGTCATCTAAAAGAACATTTTTAATAAAAGCTCTTTATATGAAATTTTTGAGAATAAATGTTGGATATACTATTCAATTTTCAATCAAATTAATTTCAGCATTTTAAACGAATTAAAACTATCAGGAATGTTTATGTAAGGGATTATAATAGGAAATATGAAAAGTTGTTCTTCGAATTTATTTAAAGAATAAAATTCCTTTCCATTTTAGTAAGTAGAATTTTTTTTTTACAAAATTCATAATACCAAACAAGTGTTTAACTGTCAAAATGTAGTAAAGCTTATAACTCTGAGATCACATATTTATTGAAAATGTCATTTTAGCAATTAGAAGGATGTGGCACTTGATATTAGCAATTATATAGAAAAACCATAATATTGATAAGTTTTTACCTGTTAAATAATGATCTAACTATTATGACCTAAGATTACATTGAAGATGATAATAAACATACTTCATTAACTGGGATATTCGCCTAATATATGTCCCATGTAGAATGAAGAAAATTTCTTCTTCGAATTCATTATTTAAATTAATTGTAAAATTCTAACCATTGTTACTATATCATTCTTAACCCTTTCGTTATTTTTCTTTTGAATTCCTCAAATTTTTTTTTATGTTTTACTAACAATTAAGCAATAGCATTTAAGGAAACGCATTTTATTTTTACATTTAAATTTCAGGGGTGGGAAGTATCCTTCCCAAGGAACCATTTTCATTCACAAACGCACGTATAAAAGTAGTTCGTAGATCATTGATTGAAATATGGTGTAAGTTCTTCTGATATTCTTCAATCCTATCCACAGTTAGTTTAAATAAGTGTGTGAGCACAAATGAATTTAATTTTATGGTACTCTGATATTTTTATAATTTTGGATAAGGAATATACTTTTGAGAGACAGAAAATTCTGTGAGAAAAAAATAACTCACTATAATTTTTTCTCAGGGGTAAAAGTGTAGTTTAAAATAAAATATTTAAAATAGTTAAAAGTCAAAGAACGCTTTAGTAAAGAAATTTTTTTTTAAATAATTTATGAAATTTATAATAAATATGTCTTAAAAATATTAACGTTTGTAAAGTTTTTGAAGGCGACAAGAAGATATTCTAAGTTTTTGATAAAAATTACAATAATAATTTTGAATATTTTATTCTTCTGAATTATAAAAAATATCAGAAATGATCTTAATTTTTAGTTCAAACTTTCTTAAACAACTTTAATTTTTATAATACTTTGAATAGTAAATTGTGTAAAAACAATGATGGTATGTGAAGCAATTTATTAAAGTAAATGCTTTCCCACAAATTCTGTATTCTTGTTGCATTTGCTTTTAGTCTCGTTTCCCCCCCCCATCTGCTGAAATCGATTAGTTTTGATATCAAGTCTTTCATCAAGTGAACAATAGGCGATCTTTTTCGCAAAGTGCGTGTTGAAAAATAACTAAAGATAGCTTCTGCGATTCATTAAAAATGTCATAAAAAATAGTCGATAGTGAGAAAATTGGTTTTTTGTATATTTTCAAAATTAAAGAAGTTAATAAATATTTCTCAAATATAAACTTCTGATGTTTGAGAAATAGTTGTTTAATGTGTTGCTCCCCCCCCATCACTCTAACACATAACATTATACTTCTTTGTAGATGAACAAAGGATAGATTTTGTAAAGTTTCATCAAAACTTGTTCGAAAAATTAATCAACTGATAACATAAATCAGTTTTCCTCTTTACATTTACGAAAGTCTTACTAATAAACGGTATTTTTGAAATTTTAATAAAAATATTGGTACTTGTGTGTATTTTTATTGGGGTATTAAATAAGCAACAGAGAATCATTCATAAAATAATAAATTTCATCTGTTATGTTACTTAAAAATAAATGTAGCTGGTATTACCGAAATATCAAACCCCCATTGATAACATGCTCATTTAATATTCGTGTGGAACAGATTGTGGATTGCGTGGAAGAGACAGTATGATAATACTTAACAATAAATAAATAGATCACTTTAGTAGGATAATATCTATATAAATGCTTTAAATGCTTAAATCAGAATTTTATAATTATATATAACTTTTCAGCTTACCAAGGAGTAGGGATCATGCATCAAGCATAGCTCACATCGTAAAAACGTTTAATGACAGCGTATAGTAATTTTTAACTAATTTAAATGACGAGAAAAACATTTGGACTGGTACCTTTATTTATAATCTATATTTTTATATGAACAGTATAAGTATAGTTAATATATGTGTGTATGAATTTATACAAATTCATTATATATTAATTTTAATACCTAAATGTGTCGTTTAAAATTAAATATGACTGATTCAATAATCATCCAGCTTATACCATACATTTTTAAAGGATTCTTTCACATGTTGGGGTTGAGGAGAATCGAAAAGCCGACTCTTTGGCCACATCCGCTGCTGTGGAGAATGTCAGTCCTTGTGGGAAGCTCACCTTCTGTGAGATTTATTCCCTGGCTAAAACAAAATTCAATAAGCTTTCGAAAATCCCTCCCAACCACTCTTGGTATTTTGCAAAATATCCGGGGGTATCTTTATAACTTAGATCGAAATCCCACCGAACTGGGATCTTTTTCTCGCTTCTTGAGTGACTACTTAAGAGCCCTCATTTTTAAGCAGGATGAAAAAATATATACCCGAAGTACCATTGCTAAACAGTTGACAGGGATTGCCATGCTCATGTTTTAGTGCGTCTAAATTATAGCAAGGAAGAAGCTCTGAGAGAACCAAGTCTTTTTTTTAAGACCTTCAGGATATTTTCGGATTCATGGGGATTGTTCAACTCTGCTATTAGGTTGTTCGGAAAGTTATTTCGTTTTTTATAAAAATGAAAAACGTATAGCGAATGAAAATTCAATTGAATTATATATCGTCAATTCTCTAATGCAATAACTGTTGCCCTCTTTTTGGTAGTACCATGAATCCACATTCTCAAAATGGTTGGTTTTTACAAGCAAAAAAACTGATCCAGGTGCGAAAAACGAAATTACTTTCCGAACAACCCAATAGATAGTCCCGAAATTAGCAACAACAGTTAAATATCAATATATTTGTGCTATAACTACATAAATGCAATTGATGAATATATATGCATAAAATCCAAAAATTAAAGTAATAAAAATTATTCTTAACGGTATAATTTGAGAGGAAATTAGAATTATATTAAGAAATGCAAGACATCAGAGGGTAACTTCAAAGAGAAATTTAACTGAATTTAAATCTGACAGTCAAAACATATTATTAATTTTAACCAACACCGTTCAATTCATTAATTTTCTCAATTCAGTTAAGGTCAAAAATAAATTACAAAGGAAAACGCTAAGATATAGTAGCAGCTGCAAATATAGTTTACATGTTGATATTATGAGTTATTAATAAAAAAGAAGATACAAAATTAGGCAAAATAAAGACTTTTAAAGTCTGTAACTTCAAGGTACTCTAAACATGTTAAAATTTCCTAGGCAAAAATTATTTTTGAGCTGTAAAATAGATTACTTCAGCTGGATAAAGATTATATGAATAATTTGGATTCCTAAATCACAATTTTATAATTATTATATGTAATATTATATAGGATATATATATATTAGCGAAACATGATTAATTAAATTTGATTTTTCGAATGCCTTTCCAGTAGAATTCAAATTTTAATTCATTAGTAATAACCAGTATTTTACTTTAAAGTAGAGCCTTTACGTGTCTATGAAATTCGATGTGTTTTTCATTTATTTAATTATTACACAATGATAAATTGAAGAACTAATGTCATTAAAGATATACAACAAATTTGTGTGGCCTATTAAAGATATGTTGTTGTTGCTTATCCTCCTTGGCTTAGATAAACTAAACCAAGTTCAAGAGACCATGTCACACAATTAGATAAAAAATATTTACGGTATACATGATTTATATATTATTATTGAAAAGTTTAAGAAAATTAACTATTCTTGGAATTATTCAAAAAACAAATAATATATTTTTTCTTTGGGAATTCATAAATGTAAACTTGATATCGTAGATTTTTTGCAAAAGTAAGTTCTTTTATCAGACTGGATTGAATTCTACAAATAATGTAACTATTTCTTGTTATGTTAAAATAACTTTTAATTATTCAAGAATTCATTTTGATCATTATTGAATGACGATTTTATCATTTTATAAAACATTCTTCTTTTAAAGAGTTTTAGTTCGCTATTTTTTGCTAACCAAGTACCACATATTGTCAACAATATTAATAGAACATCAAATTTCTATAAAAATTTTATTTTTAATTGCAACTTTAATTCTACTCAAATTTTTGGTTTACGCTTGAGTGATTTTTCTTGAATATTGTTTCAACAACAAAGTTAAATTTACGTAGTTTTTATAAAACTTTTTCCGTTTCTATTAAATTTTTAGTTTGTGAAAGAATTTGCTTTTAATCACATGCGTTTTTAACGATCTTATAAATTCTTTAATCCAGGTGTAAATGAGTAAAACAATATAAGTGTGATAACAATCCAGAAAATATTACTTAAGAACTTCCCCTGACATAGTTTTTACAATTGTTTAAACTGAATTAAAATTTCGGAAAGAATGAGTCACTCAATCCTCTCCACCCAAATAGGGATATTTTGATGGTTCATAAACAAAAATGAATATGTACAGCACGAATTAATAAGCGGGCTCCCCACTTTTAATCCGATTCCCGAGACATAATCCCCCACATGTCAGATTGCAATCACCCTCTCTGCTAGGTATTTTCCCACAATCCTTAAAAATAAATCTAGTTATTATACCGTCTCCCTCTCTTGACTTTCTCTCTCTTAATCATTCTGATAAGTTGTTGATTTTTGTGAAGGCTTCATTTGTCAAAGTTGATCTCCACGCAGCTTAATTTTATCACTCCATACAATTATAAGTAATTTTGATGAGAGCGTTGCTGGTTTGTTTGCAGACGCACATAATAAATGCAGGGGGCGCATTGAGGTTGAGTGTTTCGTTGCTGTTTATAAGCTTCAAGTTTTAGAAGCACAATGAGTGCAGGAATTTTTCTAAATGCTAAGAGTTCAACAAACTAAATTAATTTCTTAATTAATTCATGAATAGAAATCACAATTAAACAATTAAGAATTCAATTTATTAACTTAAATTTTGCTTCTTCTACTGTTTTAGGTTACCAACCCACTGATAATATTTGAGATGATTGTTACAAAATTTCGTTCTATAATCCCAAAACTACTTTGATATTATTATTTTGTACAAGTTATCAACAATGTGAAGTATGGAATATATTACACTTTGCGTTTTAAGATAATTTTAATGTTATTTCAAATATTGTTAAATTGAATAATTTGATCAAATAATATCTATCATCTGCATTTACATGAAATTTAAATGATGACTATGAAATAAACATTATTCTTGAAACTAGAATTACACTCAGATGATTTTCATTGGCCAAGTTTTGAAAATTTTAAAAATCCTAAGCAATCAAAGCTTAAAATTATAGGCAATTAAAAATTAATGAATAATCCATAATGATACGTAGCCACAAATTATATCACCATTATGAACTACACATATCAAGTACAAGATCGAATACAAGGACTCCAAAATAATAAATATTGTTTGAAAGAACAAAAGTTAAAAAATATATTAAAAAGATTTTATGACATTTTAAAAATGTTATGATTTTAATTTTTTACTAATTTATTGTACTAATTTTTATTTATATACTAATTTTTTGTAAATAAGAAAAAAATTAATAAAAAAAATTGTTTATTCTTATTTGGGGTATTATTTGCACCAGTTGGCTCTATATGCTATCGAAAATGATTTCATAAGACATTTGGGCGAAAATCTGAAATAAATTAGAATATTTCTTATTCCCGTTAAAGAATTTGTTTAATCTCTGTTGCAATGACCCTGATATAATACATGCTGATTTCCAGAATCCTTATTTGTTTTCCTTCAATAGAATAAAATATACTGGCTATAAAATCGGCAATTTTCATTGCATTATTGTCTAAAATCTGCTCATTTTTTTCTTTACCTTAACTGTAATTTTCTTTGTATCACTTCTGGCAAAACGAACTGACATTAACTAAATTTCGGTGAAAATTGAATTCCGTATTTTTTAAAATAATTCGAAGATTTTTTGATGATTTTTTATATTGATTTAATAAACTGATTGTAAAATACTATAACTTAAGATTTCAAGACAAGATTTTAATAATTTATTTAAGAAATATTCCGAATTCCAATCATATACTTAAGAATTTATGTAATCTAAATATAATAACAGACAATTTATTTATTTATTTTATTACATTACATATATTCAGACTTGTATGCTTGATTCTTGAGATCCGCTTGTAAGTCTTCGTCGATAATAGGACAAATAGCACAATGATAGATGTACAACCACAGAAGAATAACGAAGAAAACACCCAGGGCCATGGTGGGAATCGAACCCACACTCCTACGCTCTCAAGCGATTAGCGGTGATGCTTTAGAATACTCAGCCACGGAGCGCCCTAACAGACAACTAAAGATCATTGATAAATATACAAATCTGATATAAGTGCTGTTGCCATCTAAAAAAACAAAATTAAAATAATATTTTATTCAAATACTTATTCAATAGTCTTATAACTGATGAAATCTCAGTATTATAAAACAAAATGTAAATTCATTCAGAAAGGGAATGAAAAAAAAATGTTTTTAATACAAAAAAATGAAAAGTGAAGTGAAAGAAATGTTTCTTTAATAATTTATTTTTCAAAAATATTACGGTGATAAACAAAGATCTATAGAAATCTGTAATTAGAAGTTCTACAACAAGATAATGTATATGAAATTAGATTCACTTTATTTTTAAAAAAGTTTCATCCAACTATTACTCTAAGCATAGCTCGAATATTTGTTATTAAAACACGTTACCAAAAATATTCATTATTATCAATAGTTTATTATAACACTTTATTTAAATTAAAACTATAAAGTCAGTAAGTGAGAATTTACAAACATGTGAAAATGAATGGAGTTACGACAGTCCATATTGAACTAATTTTACTGATACAGAGAATTTGTGATTGTGAATCACAAAATTAATTTATTTTACCTAAAAATATTTAGTTCCTATTAATTCTATGCTGTTTTTGTCAACATGATGTATGCAACATCTAGATCAAATGTAACAAATTCTGAATAAAACATGTTTGAATTAATCAAAATTCAAAATAAAACAATGTCAAGTATTATAGAAAATAATTTTTAGTAGTTAGTTCAAGTCTCTGAAATGTAGAAAGATTTATTTCATACCTTTATTCCTAAGCTCTAAATATAAAATGCAATCATTATTGCTGCATATTTTTTAAATTTCCAAAACTGTTAACATATGATAATGGTAATAATTATCTCATTTTATGCGGAATGCATTTAGATATCTGCTATGAACGCATTTCCAGCATTTGCTTCAACAGAAAAGACCATCTTTACACGATAAAAGTAAATTCACATGTTTATTTATGGTAAAGAAGTATTAAATATAAAAAATAAAGTTCTTAATTGTTTTTATCCTAAGTTACGAAAATTAAATAAACAATCACTACTTTTATATTTTCTCATATAATTTATTAGTGTTTTATTTGAATGCGAAAAAAGAAAATGAAAAAATAAGTGAATTTGAAGTTCCTTCTTGCAGAATGTAGTACAGTGTTTTATATAAGCATGAAAAAAATATTCACTTCATTATGAAAGCTGTTCTGTTCTATTTTAATGCTTTTTTAATACATATTTCAACACTTAAAATACCTTTCTGAATGCTATTATCATTTTTTAATCAAACCAAAATAACTACGCCCTGTTTATTTCTATTGAAACTTTAATTAAAATATTTAACTGCTGTTACATTATTTTAGAAGGATCTTTTGAAAAAACACAAAGAAAGTGAAACTTGTCCAATTTAATTAGTAAAGAGAACACATTTTTCTATTCTACATTTTTTTTTCATTTTTTATCTTAGAATTTACTTAATTACACACACTCTGTTCCTTCTTCTGCAAAAAATTTTTTTCATTTTTGTAAAAAGAAAAGGCCTCCCTTAATAAAAAGATAGCAGTGCTACTAATATTAAACTCTTGATGGTCGAGAGATGCAATAAGTATCTGATAAAATAATGAGTTTAACAACGCATATATGTAAGTAAAATTGTATAAAAAGTATTAACATACTTTAAAACGGAATACAGAAAATAAACTCATGAAACATTGTTAAAAGAATATTCACATTTTTCCTTAAAACAGGAACGCAGAAAAAAATATTATCAGGCAAACCGTAGGAAGAACTATTAAAAATGTTGATGGTCGTCACTCAAGGAACTCAACTGCAGTGGACGACCGGTATATCTTTCGGTAGATGAAAAGAGCACGTAATCAGACAGTAAGCATCATTGCTCAGCAATTGTGTACAGTAACAAGGCAACAAGTTTACTGTGTGCTGACACCTTCACTAAGATGGCCTACTCACCTGCCTTTTGTGAATGACGCATCCCTTTGAAAGTTAGCTGTCTTTCAAAGTATGCAACATTCAGAATCCTTTAGAGTGATACAAAGAACACAAATCTGGTTATTTCATCCATGGAGTCGTGTCCTCTTTACGCATTAGAGTTGTTTTAGTTTCACTAGTGATTCTCAATTCCATTTGATTAGAGAGAGGTTAGGACTTGATTACCTCACTGTAACAAGGCAGATGGAAATCTTAATAGTAGTCCTCGAGTTGTTGTCTGGAGAGGCATTAAGCTGAACAGATGGACTATGCTTTTCGTTTTCGACAGAAATTTTGTAACTGTAGACTGCTATTGTAAGGAGGTAATCCTTCTTCATGTACGTCTGTTCCAATGTGCCATTGGTGCAGATTTCATTTTTATGATAGCAATGCACTGTCACACCAGACTCCTGTTGTTCAGCAGCTACTGGAAAGGAAAAATATCATATGAATGATTAGGCAAATGTACATAGCTGACTTAAATCCCATAGAACATGTATGGGTGCTTTATCGAGACAACTTGAGACATGATCTTTCAAGAAACATTCAACAATCAAACAGATGCTAATTGAAGAAGGAAACTCTCATTTCAAAAATTGTTGGACAATCTAGTGTTGATTATGAAGAGGCTATGTGAAGCAATGTTGCAGTAAGAGGAGGGCAAATCCCATACTAAGGAGAATCTGCTTGTTTTTCTTCCTCTTGGACAGATAATTATGTTTATTGAAATTATGAGTTCGTTAAAGAATTTTTGTTTGATCCCCACATTGCTTGCGTTGCATTCATTTTTACGTAGCTATATTTTCGTCATCGGTTAAGTAGAAAATGTTGTCTCACATTTCTGAATTTCATTTCTCTCAGCTTATTTCTTGTGGAGTTATGACACAAAACATTAGTTTCTTAAGTTTTTTGCTCACCAATGTAGATATATTCTTTAATAAATAAAATTATCTTTTAAAAATAGAAAGTGTTAAAAAGCATCTTGCGAAAAATAACACAATCTATACTATAATGCAGAATTAATTTATTTGGAAACAATATAATGGAAAAAGCAGTTGTGAATTATTTTTGTTGGTTGAAACATTTGAAACATTAAAATATTGTATAAATAAGTAAAAAATGTACCTAACGAAGAAGAAAACTGGTATCAATTTATTCAAAGATTACTTATAAAACTCCTATACCTAGTAATGTAAGACATAAATTTCTTAAAAAGTTTAACGAGTGTCACCCATAATACAATAAAACCAATATAGAAAATATTTTCCAGCGCTTACTTTCTATGTACCTTATTTATTATTGGTTCTTTCATCTAAAAAACTGTCTTGTGTGGCAGCATAACTGTAATTTTAATCGTGAAATGCAAAATATTTTAGAGATTACAGCGAATGACAGAGACATCGCCAAACTTGGTTAGTCTTAAGAGATTAGAAACCTTATCTATTGTGCAACAAAAATAATTTTCTACTGAACTTTCAAAACTTTGCTTTTTAAATTGAATTAGATTTTCTATCATCAAAAATATCATATAAAGCAATGTTTCTTTCTCAAAATGTATGCCAAAACCACAACAACTTTCAAACGGAAACGGAATTTGAATTCTATTGATAATACCTTTATAAAACAGTTTTTAAAAATGTTATAGCTTAGGCCATTGGAAGTTTAAGTAAATACACTTTTGCACAAAATAAGCGGAACACACTGGAGAATAGCAATTGTAATACAAAAAAATAAATATGAAGTTTCAGAATATTTTAGTTTTTACAAATTATTTCCTTTATATCTGAAAAATTATGTTTTGCATGGTATCAGATAAAATTAACATTACAATTGAATTTATGGAAGAGAAAAAGTATTGGTAAAACAATTTTTTAATTTTTTGGAAACTATTTTAAAGAAATGGAAAAGTGATATTTCTCTAAATTATACATATTAGCATTTTCTTTTACAATTTAATTAGAATCACAACTATTATACCTCAAAATAATAGCTTAAAAAATATTATGCATATGTAAAATATTTTAAAACATTTATAAAAACTAATTTTTTTAACATATTTATTTATTTAGGATTAAAATAGCTTGTTCTAATTATAAAGTTGGAACTTAAATACACAAAATTTTTTAATTATTTTTGTTAAAAGTTTGGTTATTTAAAACAAATATTTTTATCAATTTATCTTTAATTTACTACTTTATCCTTTTTAATTTTACTCACAAAGTAATTATTTCTACATTTTTAATTTGCATTTTTTGTATATATGACTAAGCAACAGCTGTTTTCTCTATGTTCATATTTTTCTTAAAATATGCATTGCTCTTAATAAAACAGTTTTCCTTTGATCAGAGATCTTTATAAAATATAAAGAGAATAAAATAATGTTAAATCATTATTTTATTCTCTTGAATTAAAATTTTTAAGAGATTAAAATTCAATATAATAATTCTGAAATTTTTAATATCGCCCAGTTTCTGAATTCTGTAATACAAAAAATTATATATTTAGCTAGGAAATTATTACGATTTCATTTCTTCCTTGAATTTTGATAACTTAAGCAGTTTAATTTATTTCAGCATTTGGAATACCTTAAAAAAATTGTATTCTTAATATAAATGTCGCTTTTTAATAATTAGGCTTTAATAAATTTTTAAATTCTTTTATTTTATCAAAGTTTAAAAAATTACATAGTTAATTTATATCATATTTTTATAATATATTTACATATTTTTTTTATTTGCAGTGGCTATGTTTACAAAGACCACTGCGCCTCAAATACAGAAAGAATAAGTAGACAAGTGAACACAGAAAAGTCTATAAAGCGCTGAGGATGCCTCGATCACGCCAGTAGTGATCGCACAAGGAAGGTTCGGATAGTGCTGGACAGCGACACAGAGAGATAGTGTACTTCCATATCCTCCCGAAGATAGCAAAGCTTGCAGAAAAGTTCTTGGGCTATGCCAGTTCTACATAGGTGTTTAAGAAGGCAGTCATGCCCGGTGGCCAAACGAAACTCGGCAACAGCCCTGCGTCTAGGCCATTTAAGGATAAACTGAAGATTATTTCACCAGGTCTTGTTAGAGTGCCTCTCTGGGAATTGATTTAAGGCAATGTTCTTTATCTTTTTCTTAATGAGAAGCTAGGTGTTATTGAGGGGAATTTACTTTCTTGATGTTTGTTAGATAGAAGTACCCTGCTTATCAAGGTAGTCGGCTAACTTATTACCAGCAACACCGCAGTGTCCTGGAATCCACTGTAACATAACTTTTTCCGAAAAGTTATACAACTATATCAGTAGATGTTTGCACTCGAAGATGTCAGAAGAGGCAGGGATTGTACGTATTAGAGTTCATATAATATCTTTACATATTAATAATGGGAAAAATTGATTTACAATAAATTAGAGCTACTTAATTACAATCAAAAATATTATGATTCCTTTATACAAAAAAATAATTTAATTTTAATGCTAAATATGTATGATAACTCAAACGTTCTGATAGTAATTGTAGTTAAAAACTAAAACATTCAAAAATAATAATTTGGCTATTTTACGATATTAAGTAATTTGTTGGTGAAATGATAGTCAGTAAATAATCATGGAAAAAGAATATAGTATTTTTATCTATAAATTTACACTCATTAAAAGGCTTGATAACACAATTTCGAAAAACAAATACTTACAAATACAAACAAATACTTTAATCTTCAAAAAAATTTAAATATTTGTGAACTGTTATGGATCATAATATCTCATAGTGTCAGCCAGATTATAAGAAAAGAGAATTAATTTAAAATAGCGTTTTTAATGATGGTGTAATTTAAACACACATAAATTGTGTTACACCACCAAAATTAATTATCAATAAAGATTACTGTATTTGAGCCACCCAACTTGTCTTGTGGTCAGCGTGACTGACTGCGGATAAGGAGGTCCTGGGTTCGAATCCCGGTTCGGGCATGGATGTACTTTCTCTCTCTATCTATCCTATCTTTGTCCTTTCCGTGTATGAATGAGGTGTGAATGGTTGCCTACCCTATAAACGGGTACCTATGGCATGCGTGCAGAGCAAAGTCGTACTTTCACCTTCATGGTTCTCTGATTAAAACGAAAGACGCTCCCAATTGACTTAAATTAGCATAGCCAAGACAAAGCGAGCTTGCCTTGTCCAAGTGTCATTAGTAACAACAACAACTGTATTTGAATTGTGCTATTGGAGGAAAATGTATTCGTATTAATTAATATTAATTATAAACGATAAAATAATATAACTGTATTGTTAAAAGCTTTATATCATGCAAATCATTCAAGATTTTCTGTCTCATTCCTATAGTGTTAATACTGTTTTAATAAAATAAGTAAGAAACATAAAATTTCTCACTAAGTATACCATTTGATATTTATTCACTAAAAAGGAATTTATTTAAAATTCAATGAATTCATTAATATCACTGAAAATGAATGTTCTAAGATATATAATTATAATAACTTTTTTATAATGTACTCTGCAAATACTTAAACATGTATTAAATTTGTTTACATAAAAAAACGAATATAAAGAATTTATATGTATCGTATAGACTTGATAAATTGAATATTTTCAAGTACCTTGTAACCATAATTTTAAAGTAAAACTCAAGAAAAAAGTGAGCTCATTTTAGATACTTAGATGCACACAATGTACCCTAAGTAAATTTATTTTTGAGCATATATAATACTTTGATTATGTTACATCTTTCTTCCACCTTAAAGAACCCAATTTATGCCACATTCATATATATTTGTAATGCTCTGTTTAAAGTTATTAAAGAATTTATAACTTATTATATTATTTTTAAATTTAATAATAATTAAATTTAATAATTAATTTTAAAATTAAATTTAATAATAAATTAACATATAATATTTTTTTAATTAGTTTTTTTTTTTTTTTTCCTTTTTGCTAGATGAAATTTTTTGGCATAAAAGCATATTTTCTGATTTTTATGTTATTCTGTAACAGGATTTTTGATACATTCTTCCCGTGAATTTCTTATTTAATTTCAGGTACTCTACGTTGACAGTTTTATTGCTGAAAATAATATACAGGTTAATTCCAAAAATGATTTTTATTATTTATTTTGACTGGTTAAAAATTTGTAAAAGTTTACGGAAATATTATCCCACAGAATTTATTCCAATGTGTCACTGAATTTTGTGATGAATTGGACCTTTACAAAAATAATTTAATTGTTTCAAACTTGTAATATATCATTTTGAATGTCCATAGCATAATCTTTTTCAAAGATTGCGTGTACTAATCAAAAGGGTGGATACTCTGAAAATATCTACAGTAGGAAGTTGTACATGCAGAATACAGAAGCAGAATAACCATCTCCCGTTGTTTAATAATCATTTGTATCAAATAGAAACTTTTTTCTTTTAAGACATCTAACTGTCTTTCTAAAATGGATTGTTTTAGTGATAATCTGACCTCATACAGCATATAGATGTAGACAAGGCTGTTTTACTGCATTTTTTTAATATCCACAATATATTACCTTCTGTTATGAACTCATAGAACACTTAATCAATTGTCGAAAAGAAAAATTCATCAGTATACTCCATGATAAAAGATAACCAAATATCAGAATAGAATAGTAAGACTTTTTTAAGCATAAACTGCATACTTTTTCCTGTAGAAGGATTTTGATAGATAATAGGTTGTATTATACTTATGCAACATAAGAGAGAAGAAGCCCAGAAAAATCTTAAGCACACCCACCTGAGAAATATAAAAAAAGAAATCATTAACACAACAGGTTATTCAAAAACAGTTGGGATCGAAGCAAAGAGCTTACACTCCAAATAATTGATCTTTCCACTAAGAACATGTAATATATCCATGTAACATACTGGAAAGTGAGCTAGCGTATCTCTCTGATTTACGCGTCCATGATACAGTCACATAAGTTATTTTGTGTGGCTGAGTAGAAATTTTTAATTTTTTTACTAAATTGTAAAGTAAGTATTCACATTAATTATATTAAAAATAAAAAATCAGTTAAAAATAAAAAGTAGAAAATATAATGGAAGACACAGGAAATTATTAAATAAAGCGCATAAAAGATATAAATTGTATCAAGATTTCTTCATTTATATATAATTTATTTTTAACAAAATTTTATATCATACATTAATTTTTTAATCTTATACACAATGAAAACTTTTCTCCGTACGGCAAGGAAACCTTTGGATACCTGAAAGAGCTTTTTGAAATTTTTCATAAGAAAACAATTAGCAAACTCTTTTCCTCAGTCCTTAAGTTTATTTTAAGTTGATCTGCACATTTTAAGAAGGACGTTGGTCAGGGTTTTCTTATGTTGCTAAAAAATCTGTCAATTTTTTCCCATGATGTTTCCTCATTTGTCGCATTAATCAAATAATGGCAATTTATTAATTCAAACACATGTAGCCCCATCTATTGATCTTTTTTGCGAATTATTATTTTACCCTGAAATGACATTCTAAATGTTTTACAAGATTTCTTGTGAAATTCAAAAGTGCTTTTTCTGAAAGGAAAAATAATTAATGTTTTTTACTATAGATATTCTTTTTTAAACTTTTACATGACAAAGATATATTTAAAATCCCTAGTCCGTGATACATATATGTTGTGTTATACATATTCCCCTAAATATCTATATAGTTATAAATATTTTATTTGCTTATATTTTATATAAATAAATCCTTCGCCGAAGCTTATATAATGAAATTCAAAAACTTTAGAGATCGTAAGAGAGAAGATAAGAACACTGTATACATATAAATATTTTAAATGTATATATTGCACTTATTTCCTTTTATAATTGATCCAATTTATAGCTTTTTAAACTCATATTAAATAAAAATATAAAACATTCAAACTTATTTATGAGAAGAATACATTTTATAACGGTCTTAAAATTTAAATACTGCTCTATTGATTTTAAAATGAAAGGACATTATTTTTATTCGGTGCTTGAAATCAAGTTATTGCAGCAGTTTTCGATTACTTTAGTGGTATGATCATGTAACAGTATTACTTTAGCAGTGTTAGCAGTGTAAAACAGTTTTGTGTCCATAATTCTTAATTTTTTCTTTAGATTATTAGTAAGAAAGATTTGTCTAATAATCACTTATCTTATTGAAAAAACTTTTCATTTTTTTCTAACGAGGTAACTTACAACAAATCTTTTTAAATATAACTTTATGCATGATATCCTATTATTTTAAACATGTAACATATTTTAAACAAACAATCAATTTATATACAACAAATCACTTATATTACTTAACACTATAGTTAGACGAAAAATTACAAACGAAACACAAATTTCTTCCCTTTTCATAAAAAATAGCATCTAATTGCGGATATGGGCAATATTTTCAGACTGTAGCTCCATAAATCACATGTAAAAGTACACATATGAGTACACTAATATAACAAAAACACGTGTCATTCTAAATACTCAAAGAATCGTCTGAAAATCAGCCAGATTTTATCAAGTTCAAGAGAACTCATAATGAAACTTGTCGCTTATACCAGTTTTTCACTTTTCTGCTCATTAACTTTTCGATGGTGACCAACAATCCGTAGAAAGAAAGGCATCATCTTGTCAAAACTCTTTCTGCAGTTATAAAGAGAAAACTGGTCCCAGCTTACCTTTCTAAACGAGCTGTGTCAGATTTCTAAGCACCCTCCTTATTTGTTCAATTTATAAAGCCTTAACAATTTCCAAGCATTTCCAGGAATATCTTCAATTTATTCCTTTTCTGAGGAAGTGTCTCTACTCTGAGGAAATGGAAGCATTGGAGAACGAAAAGAAAATTCCTGGTTCTGTTCCGGAGTATCTCCGACTCCTTTCCCAAATTCGTCGATTAAGGAGGCGTATAAATTCCAGCCCAATAATTTTCCACGCTTCTAAAGTGATTTGAACTTTTCAGAACATTAATGACTCCTTTTATAATGATGAAAGAATGAATCTTCTTCGAAAGGAGTGTTTTCTCCGAAACGGATCCTGGACAGCTGTCTTGATAGTGTCAAGAGGTAATCACCAGGAAAAGTATTTTCATCCTCGCAATCGGTTCCTCTTTCTTCCAAATTCATCTCTTTCAAATCCGATTCATTTGTAGTTAAAATATGTCTTTCTCGAAATCGGTAGGTTTATTTTAAGAAGACAGATTTTCCAATAATTCTAACTTTTTGTTGCTCAATTTGAACCACGATTCAACAAAAAATTCTTGTTTTTATTTTCCTTATAAAATGAAAAAATCGAAAGTTAATGTGTATAATCTGTTTTAGCATACATAATTTATGCATCCCATGCATGCAGCCATAAAAAGAGCTTAAACAAAATTCTCCATCATTTTTACATTCAAGTAATTTAAAAATATCTATTATATGATAATTGCATGAAAATTGTCAAATAACAGATTAAAATTTCGTTGCATTAAAACAGATCCAATCCTTATAAAAGCATATTTAATTAATATATAATTACGATTTAAGTTTTTATCATTGTATTTTCAAATTGTAGTGAAATACAACTTGAAACACAAATGCCGCCCAACTTGTCTTGTGGTCAGCATGTCTGACTGCGGATAAGGAGGTCCTGGGTTCGAATCCCGGTTCGGACATGGATGTACTTTCTCCCTATATCTATCCTGTCTTTGTCCTTTCCTTGTATGAATGAGGTGTGAATGGTTGCCTACCCTATAAACGGGTACCTATGGCATGTGTGCACTGAGGAAGTCGGACTTCACACCTAAATATGGTTCAGTTGGAAAAGTGGAACAGCGCACCCTATATTGCCAGCACACGATAACAACAACAGTGAAACACATTCCTTGGTACTTGTTCGATTCAAAAAGTACTGTTTTTTGAAAATAGCTCGTGTTGCTTTAAACTTTGTTTTTTCTACGATAATGTTTTGACAAAAGCTTGCGTACTTCTTTTAAAATTCGCAGCTGGTATAACATGACAAGCATTATACAGTGTGTGCAAAACTAAAGGAACAATCTAAATTTTAAGTAGATAACTATAAAATTGGGGAGAAGAGGTTGTTACAATCTGTACCGTGAATACGCGATTCAATAGGAAGGTTATGCGTATGCAAATGTCAGGAACAAAATGTCGCTGTTGAAGTGAGAGTGCGTAAAATGCTTGAGGTGAAGCACCCAGCTCAAGACTGCAAAAAGAAAAGAGCGAGGGCGATGCAACTAAAGACAATCGCAGCAAATTCAAGTGGATTCTTTCATGAAATATGACTAAAAATTATCAGGATGACTTGACATGTAGAAGAAGAACCAGAAAGCTGAAAGAGAGGCGTAGAGTGACCAGTGTAGCTGAAGATTTTTGAATCATCAATAGTACCATTTGGCACGCTTGGATAGCCTTTCAAATTATAGATAGAGCTATAAGAAATCTTGGTAGTGGCCATCCAAAACACACAACGGCAAATCATGACCGTAATATTGTCCTACAGACAAAAAGAGCCCAAAACAAAGCAGCAAGCGACATTGCACATCAGCTACAAATAGCAACAGGGCTATAAACATCATGAATTGTTGCATACAAATATCTTCACAAAGATGAATTATTCGCCAACCGTCCTGAATTTTAAATTTTTTTGAAATTTGGCCATCGGTACCACTATTTAAAGTGGGACGATGAGCCAAAAACTACATATCTCATCAGTAGAGTCTTTTTTTTTACGGATGACAGCCGTTTCAGTGCCACAAGCAATTCTCAGTGATAATTGATTAAAAGAGGGGACACGGTTTTATCCCAGTAACATGGTGGAAAGAGATTATAACAGTGGTTCTGTAAATTTCGAGGACATATCCCATACTGAGGAACATATGCTTGTTGTTCTTTCTCTTGGACTGACAATCATATTCAATGATACTATAAGTTCAATAAAGCTTCTTTTGTTTTATTTCATACTATATGCATTTTATTCATTTTTTCACAACCATGCTTTCACCATTGTTTAAGTACAAAATGGTGTCTCTCAATTCTGAATTTTATGTCTCTCAGATGATTTATCCTGAAGTTATAGAAAAAAACTTATGTTTCCAAAGTTCGGCCTGCCAGAGTATTTAACAGCGTGAACTTCAACCATGTAACTCGCTGATTAAGGAATCTATTGATTCTTTTATTTAATTTATTATTTTTAACTGAACATTTTACATGCAACAATCAAAAGGTTGAATTATTTATCAATGATCCGGAAACATTTAATAAACTATCGCTACTAGGTTAGAAAAGATTTTTAATACAAAAATATCCTTCTTCTGGGAATATAAGCTAAAAATGCTTTTGTTCATTATTCCAGTTTAATCATTTTCTTTCTCAAGAAAATATCCAGAAATTTTGATAGCATATTTGCATTCCTCAAGAAAATTTGGAAAGATTTTGGAAAAATGGAGAATTACTTATTTCTCTAAAATAGCAAGGTGTGAAGTATCTAATCCTTACCAAATCACATTGAATATAATTTAAAATTTATTTTATTCATTTATATTTAAAATTCATAAATCTAACAAGATTCAAACCAATCCTTTCTTATTTGTGCCTATTTTACCATCTTTATTGTTGAGACACAATATTGATTTCTTTATAAATGCTCTCTTTCTACAAAAGTACAGTCCAAAAGCATAGGATTTAATTAAATAATGAGATGGAACCCCCCCCCCAAAAAAAATTCACAAGTAGCAAATATATCCTCCAAACGAGCGTTATATTAAACCAGATTTGTATTCCTATCGTTCAAGAAAAGAGTAATATTATATATTGTTAAGCTTTTTGTCACACAAAAATGAAAAATCAATTCAGATAACAAATGTTCCGTCTCGGAATATTAACTAACACGCCACTGGCTTGGTGTGGCTAGAATATATAAATATACAGTCCACTAACAAAGCAAGAAAATTTACGTTCGTGAAAGAACATTTGGTCATACTCGACCCGGAGTTCTAGCGATGCGATATGGATAAAACCAGAAAAATCGAAACCAGAAAAAATGAACACTTCAAGCTTAATAGAAAAGTTAAATCGCGATGCAAAAGTACTGCTACAGAAAATACAATAATTGAGAACTTTGTGGCTGAAAAAAAGGAAACAAATACTACCAACACTACAAGACCTGAAGTGAACTAAAGAGAATAGAGCAATACCAAAGACGACTCGAGGAATTAAGAGAACAATATTATGAAATTCCTGATTTTGATAGGATTCCAGAAGTGGAAGTAGATATCGATGCTTCAGTTGATCACCTCGAGAAATTAGAGGTAAGCTTACGAATCTTGCTTGATTCATTCAAAAATACTATAAATTTTGTAAATAATTCTAATGAAGCTGAAGGTACTATTTGTATTAAAAAACGCTTACCTGAAATACCGTTTCCAGTTTTCTCTGGAGCATATACTCAGTGGGCAAGTTTTAAAACTCAGTTCTCTAATTTAATAATCAAGAATACTCAGTTAAATGATTTTCAACGATTATATTATTTAAGAGCATCTTTGAAATCGGAAGCAAAATTATTAGAATCGTCTGATGACAGTTTTGAACCCTTATTTAAAGCTCTTGAACGTTTTGAAAATCAAAGAGTGATTGTTGATTTTCATATTTTAATTCTATTAAATTATGATAAGATTCATCATGAATCTGCAAAGGAACAACGTTCTTTTGTAGACTGCATCAAGAAAAATGTAAGAGTATTAAAGGTTTTAAATTATGAACAAAAAACATTATCGGATATTTTATTGGTAAACATTATCCTTCAAAAACTAGATAGAAAAACCAGGAAACAATTCGAATTATCCTTAAAAACACCTGAAGTACCTCAATTTGATTCATTGATAACATTTATAGAAAAGCGTAGTGCAATGCTAGAAAGCATTAGCCGTACTCCAACCTATAATAAAGTTATTAATAAAGCTAATACTAATAATGTCAAACCAAAATCTTTTATAGCGCATACAAAGTTTTCATTCAAAACCATGTGTCTTATGTAAGAATTTACATCCCCTATTTAAATGCATTATGTTTCAAAATACAAGTGATAATGATTGAGAGGATTTTATTAAACGTAATAATTTATGTAAAAACTGCCTTCATTCTCATTCCGATAAATGTAGATCAAAATTTAACTGCCAAGCAAATAGAACTAAATTAAGTGGCTGCAATAAAGCTCACAGTTCACTTCTGCATCAGTTACAAAACGAAACAAAAAAAATTAGGATTCTTCGAAGGTCACACATGTTCAGTGTGAGGGAGACCTCAGAGTAAGTCAAAAGTGGCGAAGATAATCTTAACGCGCGCTTACAATAAATCTGTTTTGCTAAACACCGCTTACATCTATATAAAAATAAAAAAGAAGGAAAAATGAAAATGAAGTGTCTTTTAGTTCTATTTGCTTACTTTCAGAAAGCGTGACAAGCAAATAGGGAATAAAATTAAAGGCAAGCAAAATAAGTATTTCCGGAATATATGGCGTATCGGTAATGGGAAAATATACAGTAAATGCTGAAGTTTCAAATACTGCTAAAACATTTTATGTTGGTAGTGGTACTATACTACTACCGCGGATTACGGATTTAATTTCTACTACTAAATTGGATATTTCATATATAAGAATTCCGAGTTCTATTGAATTGACAGATCCAGAATTTTACATTCCAAAAGAAATCAACGCGTTGATTGGTAGTGTGAATTATTTTCTTCAGGAAGATTTCCATACAGAGTTACCAACTGATTTACCTATCTTGATGGACAATGATTATGAAAGGGAATTGAAAGAACTTGTGAACTTTAAACTTCAAACTTTAACAAATGACCTAATGGATTTCATTATAAATCGTTCTAATAACTTTCTTAAACTAATTAGAATTCGTAGTTATATTTTCAAGTTTATAAATAAGCTGCGACGAAAGGATGTTAGCGGCCCACATCTAACTAGTAAGGAAATCGAGGAGAGTACAAAATTTATGGTAAGAAATATTCAGCCTTGTGAGTTTTCTTCAGAAATTGCTGCGTTAAAAGAGGGTCATAATGCATCTCCATCAAGCAAGGTAAGATCACTTGGTCCTTTCGTAGATGATGAATTGATTTTGAGAGTTGGTGGCAGACTTAAAAATTCGGTTTTAACCTTTGAATCTAATCACCAAATAATTTTGCCAAGTAGACATAAATTAACAAAATTAATATTTGAATACATATTTGAAAAATTTGCATATTGGTGCACAGGGTTTGTTGCATCAAAGCCTATTAAAATATTGGACCATTAATGGAAAGGGGATTCCTCGTAAGATAATCCATGATTTTTTAATATGTTTTAAAAGCATACTTAAAGTATTAGATCAGCTGATGGGCAATCTTCCATCCGAACGCGTAACTCCAAATCCCCCATTTCTAAGTTCGGGAGTTGATTGTTGTGGACCTTTTCTAATAAAATTTCTCAACAAATGAAATAGCATTTTTCATAAGATATATGTAGCGATTTTTATTTGTTTAGCAACGAAGGCAATTCACATGGAAACAGTAAGTGATATTACTTCAGAGGCCTTCATTGCAGCTCTGAAGGGGTTTTGTTTCCGCAAAGGTAAGGTGGCTGCAGTTATGTCTGACTACACTACAAAATTTAGTAAGTGTACCCATTCATAATTAAAGTGCTTACAAAATTTAGTTCAGAACCCAGATTCAAATTTAGCAAACTTTTATTCGTCAGAATCAATCAATTGGAAATTTATTCCTCCCCATTCTCCAAATTTTGGTGGTTTATGGGAGGCAGGTGTTAAATCCTTTAAACACCACCTACAAAGAACTCTAGGTAACAATAAACTAACATTGGAACAATTCGGAACAATAATCATTCAGGTACAAGGTATTTTAAACTCATGACCTTTAGTACCATTGTCGTTGGACATAAATGAGTTTGAATTACTGACACCAGAACATTTTTTAAATGGGAGTCCAATTAAGATTATACCGGAACCCCAGATTAATATATATATATAATTTGTGGCAACGCTGGAAACTGATAAAGAACTATGTTCAAATAATTTGGCAGCGCTGGCAGTGTGACTATCTGAACCATTTGCAACATAGACATACATGACAGATTAATAAAAACAATATTAAAATCGGAACTTTAGTTCTATAAAAGGAAGATGGGTTATCTCCCTGTAAATGGGCTCTTGCCAGAGTGTTAGCGGTAGTTCTAGGTTCTGATTAGATTCGTGTAGTAAAATTGAAAACTGCAACAGGTGTTTTCCCACGAGCTATCTGAAAATTTTGTATACTACCTTCTAAGGACAATTTGTAAAGAAAATTTGATAAAATATATATAGTGTAATATATTCAATATTCTTGTTTAATTGTAAATATTTTGTAATTTAGTTGTAAATATATGTGTAATTTGCTTATGTAAACTTTGTATTAGTATGTTATTTGTAACCAAGTCTTTTTAAATTTTTGAAAATTTCAATGCCGGGTGGGATGTTCCGTCTCGGAATAATTAACTACAGCGCCACTGGCTTAGTGTGGCGAAAATATTTAAACACACATTCGACTAACAAAGCAAGGAAATTTACTTTCGTGAAAGAACAACAAATACCACTAAAAAACAAAAATGTTGTATCCATTCAATGTTGTTAAGAAGGAATGTGTGTGAGATTTAAGACATCGTGAACACAAGATTTTAAGCACTAGATCAAACTGAGGACAAGCTAAAGAGTTTTACACAGACAAAGCAGCTTAAGCTTTCAAAAGTATCTTAAAATATACCTCATGAAAAAGCATTTGCTTCTTTCGTAGCATATTTAACAATCCTCCAGCAACACCACAGATTAATTTATATAAAATCATAATGGATGATAACTTTAAGCCTAACTGTCAGGTGAATCACTTGATTGCTTACGGGATTTAGTATTTTATGATATGTACCCGTAAGCAATCAAAATGTAAGTTATATTTTCATTGTCATACAACTTGAATGCTTGAGGTCACATTGTTGTAAAGTAATTCTTACATATAATTCAATAATAAAACATATACCAACTCATTTTTCTCTTCTAGTGCATAAACTTTGTAAGAAAATTGATTTTTTTAAGCAAAACTTTCCCAATTTGTAATATTTAATATAGAGAAATTATTTATATAGAGAAATCTGGTGCTCTATCATGATTTTTTTTCTTTTTTTATAAACATAAGTAGTAGACTCTATTATTGCTTCTTACAACCTGAAGCAAGAGCATTAATTTTTTTCTTTTAAATAGTTTGTTTACAAGTGTTATTTTCAGTTCATTTTTATTAAGTTTACATTAAATTGAATTTACAAAAAAGGAAAATTTGAATTGTACACAAAATGGAAACTAGTAAAAAATTCTGGATTTTTCAAGAAAAATTAGTGAAAAGCACTTTTCATTCATTAATTTTTAGTAAAGTGATCGAAATTATCTGTCTCTTTTATGTTGTTGACTCTATAATTCCAATTCAACTTTTTTCTATTTCTCTGTGTTTTATACATTTTTTTTGAAAAAAGAGACAATTGATGACTTAAGGACGTATATAAGAAAGCAAGATTCATTATTAAAAACTTATTCCAAATATTCAAAGCTAATTTTTATAAATACTGCTTTATAACAAATTAAAAGAATATAAATATGATTAATTTAAAGAACAAGCACTTCGATAAATTTTCTTCGGTATTTTTGTTAAAACTTACCATTCAAGGAATGTCAAAAACTCCTATTCATTAAAATCATCGCATTTTAAAATACAAAATTTTTAAAAATTAAACTCAGAAGTAATATTATTTAAAAACATTAAATTATCATTTGAATTAATAAAAATACTTGGGATTTTGAAAAAAATATTTCAAATCTAAGTTAATGATTAAAAAAGAAATTTTCGAAGCGAAAGATTAAAGAATCAATTCCGTCAATGTTAAATAATATAACTCAATGTGGAAGGTTTGGGAATTTTCCTTTCTTTCACCCCTCACGACCAGCAAATCAGGCTCTTTCTATGGAAAGCTATTGGAGAATCCAGTATTATGTAAATGCTCAAAAGGCTTCAAAAAGTAGACTTGAATTATCAGATCATCTACTTGACACAATCGAGAGAATTTACTCTACTACAGACGGCAGAGAGGAATTTTTCAAATCATTGCTGTGACTAATAATTTGTATTTTTCATTACAGAATAAAAGCAAGGTATTATATTCTGAAGAGTATATATACATATATATATACATATATATACATATATATATATATATACATATATATATACATATATATATATATATATATATACATATATATATACATATATATACATATATATATATATATATACATATATATATACATATATATATATATATATATATATATATATATATATATATATATATATATATATATATATATATATATATATATATATATATATATATATTCCACCCATAAAATCATTTCTTACAATGGGCAACAATTATTTTACCATCAAAGATAAATATATTTCTTAAAAGTCCATACATTTATTTCTAAATTGTCGTAATCCAAAATATCTCGTTTAACAGTATTTCAATTATAAGTATATTAGTTTTAGAACTTTTTAAATAATTGATTAAAAAAAATTCTTATTCGCAGTCTTTTTCAAAAGTAAGTAATCTGATCACAATGAATGACCAAATAAGTTATTTTTACATGTCACTTCCCATTAAAATACTGATTGTAAAAACTAGAACATTTTATAAAAGTATGGTTTCACATTTAGAATTTTTATTTGCGAGTTTATAATTATTTGCCTTTTTCGTCAACGATACATTAGAGATATTCACTGCACCAATCTTTTTAAAATAGTGCAGATGCAGTAACTCAAGTTCTGCTTGCCATACTTTTTGTCACAGAAAAAATTTTGCTCTCATTTTTTTTTAAATTCTGTGATCTGTTTCCTTAGGTCACGCAATTGCTGTTCGTGTACTGGTTTGCATGCATTTCTCGCTTCACATTTATCATATTCTAGAAGGTGGCCACTTATTTTAAAATACAGAAAAGATCGCAAATAATCCTCAGATTTTGCATGAACTAGAATGATTTACAATATATTCTTTTAGGTTGTCTCCTCTTTTTGTGAAAGATATACTGAAATACTTTTATTATGAAATGCTTTTAGGATAAAGAACTGTCAATTCATAAATAAAAGCAACGTTTTCAAGCAGTTGCAAAATCGATAAAAGATGGATCAGAACAAAAGAATTCATTTTTTTAAAAAATATGAATTGAATCAAAACAAAAAGTTGCGTGTAGATAAAACTGAAACATATGCAATATATTGCAGTTGTGTGTCCAGCTGAGCCTTTGCTTCGATCTGTTATAAAACAAGATAAATGTCATAACGGTTGTAAAACTATAAATTACTTCTCATTTTCAGGAAATAGATTCATTTGAAAAGCATGACAGAAATTCATTTCACAAAGGAAATTATATATTTTAATATTCCTTAACTTTTTTTCAAAATTATAATAAGGAATTTTCATATAATTTAACATTTAATAATAGTTGAGGCTAAGGGAGTACATTTTAACAGGAATGATTTATTTCGTATAAGGTGAACGCTCTAAGCTAAATTTTCCCAAAATGAATACGAAGCATTTTTAGTGAATTTTATTTATTGTATAATATTCTTAAAAGCAATATTCTGTATAATATTCGTTAAATATTGTATATGAAAACATACATTATGTCTATATCCGATTTTATAGAAATTTTATTGGTAAGCAGATTACAAAAATGCTACATACTGTACGGGGACAATATAATTCTTAAACATTTATTAGAATCCATGAGCGTAAGAGCTCTATTATTTATAAAACTTTTATTATATTAGATATATCATAGTATTTATACTCTTATCTACAATATATTAGTTTATAAACACAACTACTGAGCATCATTCTACTTATGTAAAAATTACAATGTATAGGATTAAAATTTCTATTATTAATTATAATTATTAAAGATTATTATTGAGTTTTTAACTACTAAAATTTCTATTATATTACATACATTATATTAGTTTATAGTTCCTGAGCTTCAGCATATTTAAGTAAGAGCTATGATGTATCGGATTAATATATGAGTGAAAGAACAATTTTTAAATGCTTCTTTTTTTTACTTAAACATACTTTTATAAAATCTGTTACGGGGAATATTATTACTTGCTCACAAAATTACTAATATTTCATCATTTGAGTAATGAAAATTTTCTAACCGACATTCCAAAAAGTAAGAAAGAAGTCACATCTTAACTTCAGATATACGAATATAAAAAGTCTTATTCATAAACTCTCCTTAAAATTACTTATAAATTTCCCTTTTCATATGAATAATTTTGCTTTCAATCATATAAAAATTATTTAGATTTTTTTTTAATATCTGTATGACATAATTTTTGCAAACAGAAAGTTGGATGATTTTTAACCTAACTAAAGACTGACGGCTTGGAGGAACGAGCTTTAATTACGTAATAGCACGTTTCTAAACTAATTCGTTGGTTTATATTAAATCTTCAATTATATAATATCAAGAATTTTAATTCAGATATCAAAATGTTCATTTTTGAATTTACTTCAAAATTAGGGACAGCAGAAAATATTCACGAACCTTGAATCAATATAACAAGTAACTATGAAAACATGGCAATACAAATGTCTATTTTTCAGCATTTAAACTCAATTTTTCTCCATTTACATTTGTAGTTTTCTATTTTCAATGCTCTAAAGTTACACAGATGGAAGTTTTGCATCTTAAATGCATCCAGAAACAGAACATGGCAATGTTAAAATATGATTCCAAGTCAGTCCCATAATAGAAGTCCTCCTTCCTTAATAGTTTTCAGACAATGTAAAGTGACCGAGGTGGTTCAACCAATTAGTAAAATAAATGTGCCCTTTAGTTATGACAGCTTTTGCTTGGATTAGAATCAAACATGTTTACTTTCGGTCACGAGATCGAAGCACATTTGTCAGCCGAATGCCAACGATTTCTCCTCAAAACTGAAATTCTTTTCTGACTTAACCATGCAATATCAAACTAAAGAAAATTAAGATTCTAACCACGACCAAACTAAATTAAAATCAAGCATCCCATATCCAAAAAAGCCGTAGCTTAAATCTATTTACCCAGGCAGAAGCCGAAATATCATTTACAATGATGGGAGAATCATTTTTAAACTATACTTTAAAAATAAAAGATATGTACAAATGAAAATATTATTACAATATTAATTTGCAGTAATATTTTTATTTACTTTATATTCAAAAATTCCATGTGTATGAGTTGGCTTTCTATTATTTTTTAAAAACGAAATAACTTACAGAAACAACGAAACAACCCACTATTATACTTTAGTATTATACTTTTATTTTGGCATTAGTATGGATATTACTGGATTAATGCAATTTTACATTCTCATTGTTACATTGATACAATAATTACAACTAATATAAAATAACAAATACTGTAAGTAATTTAATTTAAGTAATTATTTTTTTAAATAAATAAAGTTACAAATTTTCTAGTATTTTTATTAAAATAATGAAAAAAATGAATAAAGCTGTTATTTTAAGCAGAAATTTCAGAGGGATTTATATTTATTGCAGTGATATAATTTCAACCCTAATTAAAATGGAGAGCAACGTTCAAAACCAGTCACACTATATATTTATATGCTCAAAAAATTCTTGCTTCCATGTTAAATGAATAAAACATCTATTATATCAATAATTTCTGACCTCTCACTTTTACCATTGTCTCTCGTATTGTGTTCTGTTTATCTCACAAAGTAGCTCAAATTTATCAAATAAAAAAAATGCAGAAAAATATTTTACAACTTAGTTTTCCTCAGTTCTTTCAATTAGTAAGACGATATAATCCTGTTGGTAAAGATATTATTGATCTGTGGTGGGGTCGTTAATTAAATTGTGCTGAAATCTGCCTTAAGAGGGACGTGCTATTGGGAGGGGGTGTACTCTTTCTCTGAAAGTGTCGTTCTCGGAATGTGTTTACCCTTTGGGTACTTATTGAAATACTGTTCATGTTTTTCAGAAGAATAAGAGAAGCTTTTCTTGTCTAAATGAACTGTTCCGAAATAATGATATCAAATTTTTATAAAAATTGCAACTTGTACATTACTTTAAAACTGATTTGTATAAAAATTTTGTTGAAGGAAATGATTGGGAAATTATAAGAAAGCTCTCGAAAATAATTTTAGACATGATTAAAAAAAGTGCGAAATTGATCAATGTACTTCTTTTTTGTTCATATTTTGTTATTTTTTTTAATTTGTTGATATTTTTTATATTTTAATAATACAATATTTTATTTTTAGACATTAATCTGAAAATTCTTAAACTTAATTAAAATCACAGCAAAATGGGTGATTCGAAACAACAATACCAATGACGCTTACAACATAGAAGTGTATGGATGATGTTGTTGTCTTATGCGAGCTAGGTTGTCATTATAGGGTGCTCTGCTCCACTTTTCCAATTGGACCATATTTTGATGTGGAGTCCGACTTCCTCAGTACATACATGCCATAGGTACCCGTTTATAAGGTAGGCAACCATTCATACAAAAAAATGGCAAAGACAGGATAGATAGAGAAAGTAAATCCATGCCCGAACTGGGATTCGAACCCAGGACCTCCTTATCCACAGTCAGGCACTCTGACCACTAAACAGTGTGGGTGGAAAGTGTACGGCTAATCTATGAAAAGAAACTTTTTATTCTGTCTCTCCACCAAATTTTTTTCGAGATTAAAGGGGGAACAGTTGCTCAGAATGGAATGGAACTTCTATCAAAATGTCGATCTCTGACTAATTTTCCTTAAGAAATTTTTATTACATCATTTATAACTAATTTAAAGTACAATTAACGCTAATTTAAACTCCATATAAAGTTCCTTATTCCACAAAATAACTAATTTAAGTGATGTTATATTCTTATCCGATGTTATATTCTTATCCTGAACTCTTCGCGCTTCAAAAAAAGAAGCATACATTTTTTTCCACTTTTTAAACTTGCCATCCATGCGTTTTCCCTATGAGTAGAGAAAAAGTATTTACGGCAACAAAAATGCCCCCTTCTTTCTTTATTCCCATATAATCTACTTAAGAAAATAATGATGTTTGCCATTTTTTTCGATTTTTATAAAAACATTGTTTTTGCACTATTCAATGACTGCGTTTTCACCTTTCCCCGCAAAGGTATGCTAGAAAATATATTGGAATAAGGATGAAAAGAATCTCTTCAACATCTAATAATTTCGCATCTACTGACAGTTTTCAAACGTTGTATCTCCTTCTATTTGTTTTTATCGAATGTATACGTGGAACATCATTTCGCGATGAAAAATTTGTTTTGAGAAGTTATTAATTAAATATTATTTGCTCCGTTTACACTTTTTTAAAGCTTTGGAACTTCATGTCATAACAATTAAAACTTCAGTCAGAAATGTGATATTTCTTACTCTTTTTTATTTATTTATTTATACTATAATCCAAAAAATATCTAAAGTTTTGATTCTGTTTTCGCTACATTAATGTTGTTCCTTTTAATCGATAAGTAGATTAGAATCTATTATATACATATATATATATATATATATATATATATATATATATATATATATATATATATATATATATATATATATATATATATATAGTTTAAGTTCTAATCTACTTATCATATATATGTGTGCGCAATTTTCTGTATTAAACTGTAAAATTTCAAGTTTTCAAGCTTCAATCGTAATACATTTTTTTGTATTCTTTATGTGTTTGTGTTTATTTCGGTATGCTGTATATTACGAAAAATATCCATTGTGTATTCTACTTCTATTTTCTCTGCAATATAATATTTGTCTTTTCAGTTCATAACAATAGATCGGAATCTCTGAAATCTAGATACGACGTTTCCTTTTGCTAAAACCAAAATTAAGCCAATGTGTAGTAAATCGGGTGTAAGCTATAAATTTATTGAACCAGGTGTAAGATGACTTAAACGGAATGATACGAAGCGGATGCATTCATTTAGACTACATAAATCATATCCTTCAACGTTAAAATCAATGCATAAAATAGTTTGTCAAAAGCTAATAACAGGGCAATTAATTTTATATAGAAATAAGTTGTAAAAGTTTATAATCACACACACACAAATTCATAGTATGTTCATTATGTCTGAGTGTAATGAATGTGACTGCTTCTCAATAGCACTTATCAAGCAGGAACCGAAGACGGATGCCCTCAAGGATATTACCTCACATGCTTCATTCCAGTCAGATAACAAGGATGACACAAATGACTCTTCATTTATAACTAAATCTATTTAGCAATGAAACATTAAGGAGCAAGTTAAAATGCATAATTTCTATCAACGTGATAATCATAACTGGATTAGAAGCACAAAAATGTCCTTCCCAACCATCAATCTATTGTTTCTTCTGTTCACTTGACCGGGTTGATGATCAATGTTATGATCTTTTGTTCACAAACCAAGCTTTACCAATCAAGTTATTTGTCCTTGTATAATTTCAGGAGAGTTAAAAATCATATGTGAATTACCTCAATTTCGATGTTCGTTAATACTACATAAATCGTTGCCGATTATGCAAAGCACAGATTCACTTCCCCATCCGATTAGTCTGGACTCGACTACCAAAAGCTGAATTAGTTCCTATCCTGTAAAAAATTGTCTCCTGGTGTTTCCTTCTCTTAGTCTTTCCTCTTAATCCGTCGATCATAGAATTATAAAAATCCAGAACTATATAAGCTAGCTTTCAGATTATAAATTCTTAATAAAGATCTGCTGTTTGAGCGTAAGTGATACTCGTTAATTTAAATTATTTCTTAGAAATAAATTAAAATATACAAATCATGTTATTGAGAAATTGGCATACTATGATAGTTTCTTAAATTTATTATAACCTTTTCGCGGAGAAGTATTTCAACACATTTTCTAACTTTTACAGACTCATTTCAAAAAAAAAAAAAAAAGAACAATTGGAATACAGTGTACACTCTGTATCATCTATAGTTCATATTTCTTGATAATCACCTTTCACCTTCACGTGAATGGAATTAATAATATTTTTTCTTATTTTCATCACGTATAGAGCCAAACTTATCTTCGAGAAATTAGGAAAGTTTGAAAAACCGTTTGTTCTTCATTTTTAATTTTAGATGGTATGACAGCAAGAAAAACATTAAAAAAAACTATAAAAAAATTTATTGATGAATATATTTACTTATTTTTAAAATTCTTGCCTGTATTTTTACGTTACATTTTGCAGCCATATATTTTTACAGGAATTTTTTTTAATAAAACCATTGTTAAAATTTATATTGTTTGCTCGTGTAATCTTATTGTATTATATATCGAATTAATTATATAACTCTAATATTTTAAAAGAAAATTGAGCGATTTCATCACTTTATTTTAATAGCTACACAAATACAGGATAAACTCTAATTAACTTAATTAAAATTTTTAATTAATATTTTTTTATATCATACAAAACCTAAATCAACTGCAACGCCTATATTTAAAGCCCAAAAACTATAGTAGTGTATTGGAACGAAGCCAGGTCCCGGCTTCAACCTACTATATATTTCAGTTACCTCAGCTAGAAGCATAAGTAATGAAATGTTGTATTAAAAGATTATAATGCCAAAGAGTATGCTCTGAACATAATAAATTGGGTTTTTTATACAAAAGCAAGGTCCCATATTGCGTATTTTATATATAAAATTAAATACTTTAATATTTAATATCAAGCTGACAGCTAAATAATCGGTGCTCTGGAATTCGATTCAATTGCTTAGGAATTTGATTTCCACCTTGCAATTGTTCTAATCCACTTTTAAGACATCTGGTCGATCAGTCACAAATCTGATCTGCGAAGAGATATTGTAGAATGGTAAAATAATAATTGTCTACGAGATGAAAATAATTGTGGACAATAATTAAAAAACATACTTACAGAGAAAATTTTTAAAAATATATGATCTAATCAATTAATTTCTGGTGTGTAAATTAATTTTAGTGAGGAAAAACATTAAAAATTTAGATTACTGAAATTGTAAAAAGTATCATCTCGAAGTATAAAGTAATAAAGAACAAGTTTTAAGGGCCAGTTTTACAATCATTTGATCTTTATGTTTTGTAATTAGTTTTATGAGGTTAGAAAGAGAGAGAATGAGAGAGAATATACGATTTATCTCTACTTATAAATCTGCTTAAAATCACCTTTTTTTAGAATTCTCAAATCTAAATTATATTTGATGAATGAATGAATGGCCATGAAATTTAGGCAAAGCTTAAGATATCGTAAAATTTGTGCAAAGTTGGAATACCCCATCTGTTTTGCTATGGAATATAATTATATTTTGTTGTCGCGCTGCAGGAATGTTTTATACTTACGAAAGATAATATTTTACCTGAACTAATGACTTAACGTGAGTTCTGAATCTTCCACTCTTATGATAGGACTCAAATCCATGTAATATTCATTGAAAAAATGACTTAAAAAGTTAAAAATTATAAAGAAAATGCCCCACAAGTTCAATTGGGAGGGATATATCCCTGAACATCATTGTCAAAAAATTTTAAGTAGTATTTTTTGCATGTAGTATACTACATGCAAAAAAAGTCATTCAATTTATTTAGGAATATGTAGTAGTAAATCTAATGTTGCTTCTAAAATAAAAAAAGTTTTGCCTAAGTTATTATGATTACGTAAGTGTTTTAGTGTAGGCCATAAATCCATGTGAATGTCGTGAGCTTTCTGCATTCAAAAAATGGTGACAGTTAACAGTTGTTTAATAAAAGTTGTCAAACAACAGTTTTTAGTGTAAAAACATTGCCAAGATAATTTTAGATAGTCCCTTTTTGAAAAGGAAATTAAATATTTATATTTATATAATATTCTAAAACATGAACTAACCCATGTTTTATCATTATTGATACCATATAATAGAAGGTCGACCAGAACTCTTAGTTTTAGAGCTTAACCTTCCAGAAAACTTTTTTTTCATAGGTTGTACTGTAAACCCGGAATGATTAACTCTCTTATTGAAAAGATGACCTTTGAGAGACAAACAATCCAAGCCACCATAGATGTCCTTAGACCATATTCTCAAGTAACAATGAAATAAATCTGGTACAGTAGCATCTACCTCCATTGTTCAACAGCGACAAAAATGTATCCTGGGATCTTGCACTTCAGATAACACTTTTATACTAAAGAACGAATAATAGTAATTCCAGGTCTATAGTTTAAAATTTACCTTGAAAATTGAAAGCTACTATAAAGTTTTACCAGCGACAAAGACATTTTTCAAGGGAATTTTCACCTTAGATGAGGCTATATTAACGTGTCATCAGGAAAAAATCCGGATAACTCCTAAGTATTCGCCCCAACAATGTTTATTCAGAAAACAGAAAGGTAAAATTCATTTCCATTGTTTAACAGTGACTGAAATTAAAACCAGGACTTTCTAATAGACCACGATGAGATCAAGAACAGAATTCTTGAGCTCATCAAAATTTTTTCGTGGATAATTTACCGTATGGATAATTTAACAAAAGATAAAATACAATAAGTAATAAAACGCAAACCAAACAGTAAGCAGAAGCGCAATATCCCTCTCTTTTGTTCAAAAATGGTTATGAATGCATCTGAGACCTTCTGATATTTCAAGAAGTAAGGTTAAACCACAAGACCGAGATGACTCCTAGACCATAAAATTTAATACAATGCTGTGGGTAGACAAAAAGTTTACATTTTTTAGACATTAGTGCATTCACTTTAAACTGTATTCTTGATTATCTTTTTATAGATTGTGGGGGTTTTCATGCATCGTAAGGGGGAAAGCATAAAAAAATCCGGAGGACATGCAGAAGTATAAGAGCGTAAAAGACAATGTAGCACTTTTCTCCCATTATTTAACAATAGTGGGAACCAAAACTTTAAAAAAACGGTCCCTACTATACGCCACAGTGAGCCCGAGGAGTAAAGTCCAAGGTAATATCGTAGAAGTATAGAATAAACCTCCTGTCCTGATTGTAAAGATTTAAACTACATCATAGAAGTTTGTGACATAGTGTCTCAGACTGCTTGATTAAGGAAAGTCATTATAAAGTATTTGTAAATTTGCCACATCTTGTCTTCAGGAAGAGTTTTCATTCAGAGTGAGCTTGTCATAAGCAAAAACATCTGGAAAACTCCAAAGCCTCCACCACGAAAGATATGCATGCAGAAACCAAAAAGATAATGTTCATCAAAGCTGTTCTAAAACGACAGTGATATTCATAAGTCATTGTTGTTATTAATAATTCAATAAAATGTGGTATTACTCAATTCCGAAGGACGCTGTACTAGCACTAATCTGTGGTGTCATTCCGTAATAAACAGCCTAATTGCCAAAGGCAGATGTAAGACATTTTGATCAACCTCTGATATAGACTTCTGGGAGGGCTTTTCCTAGATAATCAACCGAATCTCAATAGAAAAAATCCAGAAAACTCAAAGGCTCTTACATAGATTGGTGTCCATACTGATAGTAAAGGCGCGTCATCCATCTACCATTGTTAAATAGTAGATAGGATTACAGCATGACAGTATGATGCTACTCTAATACATTTTAATCTCCTTCCGGGAGGATTTTTATACAGTGAACCGTATTCTCCTGATGCAAGGTAGGAAACCTGGAAAACTCCCAAGCACCCACCTTGACCGACATGTATGCAGATGACAAAAGTGAAATATCCTTATTCCATTATTCAAAATGAGGTTGGTATTGAAACTTGATCCTTTTGTTTTGAAAAGCACTCTCTTACCAATGGGCCTGTGATTCACCCAATATCGAAATTTCTCACATCATGCCCTTGAGAATCAATATGTGGACCCATCCATCTTTTGGAATGTGCACTATAATCAAATTATTACTGAAAATTGACATTTTATACCCAAATAATAGTTTTCACAGATGAAATTATGTAAATAGTATCAGGTAATACAAGAGAAGAAATGAAAAGAAACTGTAGAAAATATCTATTTCAATTTGCCGCTATTTGCAAAAAACTGAAATTAGAAATCTCCACAAAGAAATCAAATGCAATGATTATGAGAAAGGCAAAAAAAAAAATCTTTCAAATTTAATCCCAAGCTTTCTCTTACTGGCATTAGTTTAAAACATGTTAAAGCACTAACTATTTGGGAATAACTATTGACCACAACATGTCGATTTTACTTCTTATTATAAACCAAAAAATTAAAACAATGTAAATAGTCCAAAGGCTACGTTCAATGATCGGGCATAAATGATATTTAAAAAGCAAAATCACCAAAATAATTTACAAAACCACAGTGAAAACAATTGTCAGGTATGGTTGTTCAGCTTGGTATTATCCCCCTACAGCTCGAAAAATGAAACACTTGGAGAGTCTACAAAGGTAATTTCATTTACTAATCCCTAGATGCTTTAAGGCTACATCACCATCAGCTCTTCAAGTTCTTATTGGTGCACTACCATTGCTTAGAATGGCAGAAGCACTTTATCTTAAGACTAGCATTCACCAACTTCATATAGACAAGATAACAGACAGTGATGTAACTAGACAAGAACAATACGGAACTCCATTTCATATAAAGATGCTACCAATATTTCAACTTGGAGTATAAATTTAAAAGTTTATAATATATTCCACATTCTAATATATTATTCTATTTTCCATAAAAAAACAAGTGTCTAAAGACGTTAATATTTACACAGATGCATCCAAACTTGATCAAGGAACTCCTTTAGAGTGTTTGAAAGAGAAGTGGAAACTCATGCAAACAAATTCAGATTATCTTAATACCATACTGTTTATCAGGTAGAAAAGTTGATAATCCAACAAGTTGTAATCTATGCAAATAACTGTAAATTTACTGACGTTACAATTGGACTGACAGCACTTCGGTATTACTTTCATTGCTTAATCCACAGCATACATCTCCAATTATGCATATAATCCAAAATTTGACACATATATAAAAAATGTCCTGCTTACTTGGGCCAGATCCATGGAGGAACAATCGGAAATGAACTTGATGATTACAAGTCTATAGAGTTTGCATGAGTAACATGCCTATCACGGCAGTTGTAAAAGATTTGTGCATCTTTGTCATGGAGGAGTTAGTTATTGCTGTTCGTCAATCTACATCCACTGCACATTATTGCTGCCAGAGAGGACTTTTCATAGATATTTTTAAGAAATCTTCTCGGAAAACAGATTAATAATTTTCATAAGCTGTGTGTTTAAACGTTTCACAAAAAAGGAGACACAGAACACTCTCCTGTACCTATCGCGGTACATATGTGCAACAGGCATCTATCTTTGTTTAACAGCTATTTGGATCAAACCCGGGAAATTCTACTTCAAAAAACATAGTATTACAGCTAGACTATGGTTATCCCAAAGGTCACGGATGTTTTGAAAACACTTAGCGGCACCCGAACGTTAAGCAGTAGCCTAACGTTCGGGTGCGGCTGTATAGCTTTTTAATATGCACTGGATATTATTGCCTTGACTTTTCCATAAATACAGTACCGCATTTACTTGTCGCAAGAAAAGAGAAATTCGGAAAACTCTTAAGACCCACTCTTACAAATGTGGGTGGAACCCGGAACTTTCCACTCCAAAGAGCGCAGTCCTACCTTCAGGCCATGGTGACCCCTAAAACCACAAAATTTCCGTAGGTAATTAGTCCATCGCTATATTTGTAAAAAATTTGTTCATCTTTGCCTAGCTGTACGAGTGTAACAGCCATAGTGGTGGAAATCTATTTTTAACTAAATTTTCTTTAAAAAAAATTGTAAATTTAATTTTGAATTGGTTTTCTACTCTTTAGTAACTTTTTAATTCAAAGTTACATTCAAAAGTAACTTTTTCAGAACTACTTTAATCAACCGTTCTTACTTGATTGCGATTGATACTTCGAAATGTTGCGTTTTAAATTTCAAGCACAATTCGAAGTTTTCCGGGTATAAAACTTTCAACTATGAATTCAGCGTTGTGAGCAACAGAATAATGATGGAGTATTGTGAAATAATGTATAGTATTATTAGAATAAGGAGGGGATGATATTTTTATAACGTAATGCAATTTATCTCTGTTTATTTCTCATTGGTTTGTTCTAGTTATTTTTCTGATCTATTTGAATTTTCCGTGAAAAACATTTTTTCACCCTTTACACAGATTTAACATTTTCCTTATAGCATGCATCTGTAAAGTAAGTTTTTAATTTATAAATAATACCTGTTTTAATACCAGATATTTCTCAGTTTTAAATTGTGTTAACATCTTTACTTCTGTGAACTGAAATTTTTCTTGTTTTGAATTTTATTTTTAAAGTTATGGTATTCATCATGGAGGATATATATTTAATCCAAAATATAATTTCCGGTATTTTCCTTTACGTAAACCTTGAATGTAATTAGTTTTTCTTTTGCTGTATTCATTCAAAATTGATTCCATGCTGTTTTTTAGTTTAAATTAATGTCCCATAATGATTTTAGGAAATACATATGAAGGGAAAGGTGTATTATTATATAAGCTGCTTTGAGAATGGCGGAATCTTCTGCAGTAATGACTTCATCAATATCCTCCTGGCTCACCATTTCCTTTTCTGAGCATGAATTGGTTTGTAAGAGAGTCTCAACCAGCTGCTTTTATTCTCAAGCGGGGAGAATGTGAAGATGATGATAAGTCCCCTATATGATAAAGGAAAGGGGGGAGTGATCACTGTTCTAAAGAATAAAATGAAAAAAAAATAGACAGGAAAAACATATTGCGCGATTTATTGTACGTTATTTGTATGATGAATGAAAATAAGTGTTTTCATCCGGACTTATATATATATATATATATATATATATATATATAAGGCGTAAGATATTTAGTAGACTTTCTATTCGTTTCTCTAATTGTTATGTTATCACGTGGATATAAATAAATATTGCCTTTTAAGATTTTTTTACTTTTTTTTTATGTCGTTTTAAATGACTTTCGCTTTTAAAAGTATAAGTTACTTTTAGTGTAAACAATTTACTTTTTTAATGAAGGAATATCGTGAGAAAGAGATTATTTTCACAGGTTCAGTTTTTTATTTATATATTCCTATGAATAATGTGTCCTTTTATTTTATACAATAATTAAATTTTAAGATTGTTTACAGTTTAAGAACGATGAGTTTTAGGACCTTTCAATCAATGAACTATTTCATATTTGATATGTTTTAACGAATGCTAAGATGATTGCAAGCTGTAGCTTATTTTTACATATCTTTAGTTTTTTTTCTAATAGCAACTTTTTATTCTCTTCAATATATATCACAGTTTCTCTACATATTTATGAAGAATTTTGTCTTCTACTTCATTTAATATTATTTAAATTGATGCTTTGAGACAACTCGAGTTTTAAAGGCAACACAACTTTGATTAAAATTAAATAATCTTGATTTTAGTCTTCTTCAAGAGCGTTTTTTTATATCAGAAATTTAAATTTTTCAAAAAAAAAATATAATGATAAGTAAAACTAAATTAATTTATGTTAAGATCAATTGCTCTGGCAAATTATTTACGTCTTGTTGGTTGCTCATTCTTATTATTGTTGAAATTTCTTTGAAATGTATAAATTCCAATCCACATTTTATTCTGAGTATCATACTGAAGATTGTATGCAAACCTTTCCCCCAAACAGTTGATAACGAAAATAATTAAAATTAAAACCTATTGTTGAGAATTACTAACAAAAAGAAATTTTATTCACCAGCTATTTAAGATTTCTATATACCAGGAGAAAAAAATGTCCATCACTTCTGACGCATTAACAAAAAGAAGAGCATATATTAGATATTATTTGGGGCTTACCCTCAATTTTTGGATTATTATGCTGAATTAAATACATGAACTGAAATGTTATACAGATCTCGTAGCTACAATAGCTTAATATAGAAAAATTGCTTTTCGATCACTAGTCCCCAGCAAAAATACTCCAAACAATATTTTATATTCAGCATGAACAACTTACTTGTATTATCTGCATTACCTTGTAATATTCTCTTGAGTTATTCTTGATAGATTTTTATTGAAAATAAAACAAAATTTGAATGAAAGATCTTAATATTTAGTAAAACTTTTATTGGCTAGTGCTCTTATTATTTTTTATACCCATTGACTACGAAAATATGTTGTTATTAACATACAAAAGTTTATTTTTGCTTCTTATAACTTGTACTCCAGAGCATTTAAAAAACAATTTTAAAATGCTTAAAATTGAATGACGTTATAATCTTTCAATTTAAATGCTATATCCAACTTTATCGATTTTTTCTCTCTTGTAAAAATTTTAATCTTAAAAAATAATGAAAAGGTATGTCTTATAAGTAACGAAACCAAGCACTAATATTTCTCATAATTTGTTCTCGTCATAATCGAAGGAATTTGTATTCGATTTACACGGACTTTGATTGCTTTATTTTTCAAAAATAAACTTTGGCGGTAGATCAGGAGATGTGCAGCAGCATTTTTGCTGGCATATTTGGTTTCTTACCTAAAAAGTGTAGCAATTTAATAAAAAAATGCTGAAAGAGTTATGCGCTCATATAAAAATATATTATTTTTCATACTCAAACTATAAAGTGTTCACATTTTTCTAATCCTTATTAATGAATACTATAAAAGCGAAAAAATTCAAATAAAGCCAACAAAACTTTTTTTGCATTTCAATTTTATCACATGAAAATTTTAACCAACAAAAGAAAACAAACCACATTGACTTTTTACGTAGTACAAAAATTTGAGTCACCTAGAAAAAAATTACATTTTTCTTTCAAAAAACTATTGTAATTATGTGCTTTTACGAAAAATCATAAATGAAATTTTTGTGAAATTACTGTATGAAATTATGTGCATTCAGTTCAATGGTTAAGTATTTAATTTCGTCATTTTCTCGCGAAATTCATGTCTGAAAAAAACGCCTGATTTTATTCACACATGGTACAGAACAGCCCTCAATTTGATATCCATATCAATTATCAAGTTGAATACCATTAAAATTCACAAAAATATGTTTAAAATATTTTTATCATAATTATATCGTCTTTTTTACATCCATACCTATAAAAAGAAAGTTACTACCGTCTAGTAATTTAGTTACATCATGTGTCAACAGATGGCAGCTGCATCAACTTCACAAAATTTACGGACTTCGCTCAAACAATATGACCATCTTAAGCCACACAGAAATAAATGGTAGTCACAGAATAATGAAAAAAATAAAAATGCATGAATATAAAACAAAATTTGAACGGTAAAAAAGGAAATTTTATGTAGGAAGAAAATACATAACTAGTTATTATAAAAACAAATTACAAAATAAAATCAAAGATATTCATTATACATTCATTAATATATGATAACTACGTAATAATATTTAGGCATTGACAATTAAGTAGTTACTAAATCTTAAACCACAGAATATACGATAAAATTTAAGATTTGCCTTTTCTTGTAAAGTTATAAATTAAATAAATCACAATTTCTAAATCCCATTGAATCTAGAAACTCTCCTTTTGACCTCACAAAATTGCATTCAGAAAAATTTTTTTAAAGTGTTATTAAGCTAGAACCAAAAGAAACATTATTAATAATTTTCTTTTTCACATATTGATGGATGAATGTAAGTTTAATTTGCTTTCTTTTAAATATGATTTTCAATATTTTTAAATAGAAATAAATATAAAATGAGCAAAATTAGAGCTAGCTTTTGTGAAATTAGTCTTTTATAATTTATGAAGAATTTAAAACTTCAATTTTTACTTCAGTTATGAAAAAATAGAAACCAAATATATATAAATATTATCATTTTGTTAATAAAACAAATGAGTGTCCATTATTATGAAAAATATTATATTTTCTTAACAATTATGTTTTTATGAAAGTTATAACTTTAAGTGCAATGAATTGTTTAAAAGTAAAATTACCACGCAAAATAAATTTTAGCAGCTTTGATGTCTTACAGGACAAGTTATTAAAAATTATTGACGTAAACTTAAATCTTTATTTCTCACTAAGAGATGTCGCCACCATAAACAAATATATTTCCTAAAGAAAAATTTATGTATGTTAAGGTTTTTTTAAGCATTTTTCATACATGTTAAAATATATCATTTTGATAACTTCCGGTTTTATTTAATATGAAAATATTTGTTAGTTTAACCAATCTGAAATTTTTTTAATAGTTTAAATTGTTGAGATAAATTTTGAAAAATCTATTTTATTTATATACTTCTTGATTAAATATGAAATTAGGATGCTTTGCTAAAACTGAAAATGTATATTCTTTTATACTTAGTTTGTATGTAAGCTTATGAGTAGGATAAAAAATCAAAATGAAAAATTAATTAATTATTAAAAATTCAGTTTTAAACACGTGAAATGTAATATCATACAAATTAGTATTTATTGAATGCGCGCGCGCGAATTAATAAAAAAGTACTTTACTTAAGTTTTACCATAATTAATTTAGTCTTTTAGTGATGAAAATTACATGAACTCGGTAAATTTTCTATTATCATATGCTTCATGGTCTCCACGGATTTCAAGACATCCCAAATAGAAATTAAGATCCCAATTATTTAATTAGTAATTTCAAGTAAAAAAAAATTTTGTGTGATTAAAGTAATTTATTTTTGAGTCTGCTTTTGGAAAGCATTATAAATAAGATTCAGAGACAAAATTCCTTATCGATTGCAGAAATTTAACTTTTATTTAGTTATCAGTAGTGAAATAAGTATATACACAATGTTTCATTTTATAAAATTCTAGAATAAATTAAATTTACGCAGTTTATTTAGTTTAAAATAAAATTTAAAAATTCTGTAAAGTAATTTTAAAATGTTGTTTCATAGGGTTAATTTAAGATATTAGATTATGTGTTTTAGTTCTATGAGAAAGAGATAGTCTTCTAAAACACATAGAATTTTATATTTGAATAATATATAATGGATAAGGAAATAATAATACAACTTTCTTCTTAAGGATATATCAAAAAATTATAAAATACTCTAGAACATTTAAGAAAAGTAAATTTCTCTATTATTTTTGCATACTCTTTCTTGTTATTGCTTAACAACTTTCTCAAAAAAAAATTATTTATATTTACTTCTTTTCCCACACATTAATCTTTTAAATGCAGTTAATATGCTAATATTTTAAATTCAGATGTCAATTAAGTTAACTCTATTATTGAATCTTATAACATGAAAAATGCTTACATATTATTCTAGTGTTGGTCAGTGAAAAATTCTGTAAGTATCGTGATTATTATTACGAAGTTTGATTTATTACTAATCTGAAGATAGGATCCAATTTTATTTATAGTAAATGTTCCCATGAATAAAGGACTTCTTTTGGCCTAGTTATTGGACAGCCCTTTTCAGAGCGAAAGGTTCTACCTTCTATGCAGTCAATGTTGAACAACAAAAGAGGGATGTTGCATTGTATTTGTGTACATCTGTCGAGATGGGATTTCGAGAATTTTTCAGGTTTTATCCCTTGTAATACTTGAATGCAGTTCACTATCAATGAAAAGACATTCCGGAAGACAATTAATGAGGTGGATATTAAGAAACTGCTATTAAAAGAACTTTACCATAGCCTAGGCCGTTTGGTAGATCCCTACACGGTATCAAACTCTACCATTTCTATGATGATAATCACCATTTCTTACGGTTTCGATGGGCAGCATATACCTGTGTGTGTTTTTAATTAATAAAACCTTATTATTGTTACTATAATGCGTAACAGAATTTTAAACGTTTTTTTTTTATTTTAGACAAACAATATATTCAATAAAAGTTGAAGAAATTCATTCGAAATTCTTACGAAAACTTGAATTCTTGGTTATATTTTTTAAAAATTAAGCACCCAATTAACTCTAATTCTGATATTCTTAACATGCACAAGTATTCGTTGATTCTGGGATAACAAAAGGAATATGCACAAAAGAAAATCAAAATTTTTTTGTGTATATTCCAAATTATCAAACCAAGTTGAATATTTCCATCCGCTTTTATTCTCCCTCCTTGCTTCTTATAATTTTACTTCAAGGAATCTCATGTAAGAATAATTTTTTTGATCGTAGTTCAATTGAGATTAATCAAGTAAACTAGAATGTTGATATATAAGCAGCATTCTGACAGACAGTTCTAACTGTTGATTCGTATTAAAACACTCTAACATATTAATATAATAGTACTTAAGTTTTATCATTTTTCTTCTTCTTCTTCTTCTTAAGGTTGGGTTTGTATGTCATTGGCACCTCTGCTTTAATCAGCATTTTGTACCATTAATAAGTTTTATCATAGTTAATTTAGTCTTTCAGTGATGAAAATTACATGGACTCAGAAAACTTTCTATCATCACATACTTCATGGTCACCACGGATTTCAAGACATCCCAAATAGAAATTAAGATCCCAATTATTTAATTAGTAATTTCAAGTAAAAAAATTTCTGTATGATTATTTTATCAAACTTCCTTTAAGTTCCTAAAGTAAGCTATTTTTGAGTCTGCTTTTGGATAGCATTATAAATAAGATTCAGAAACAAAATTTCTTATCGATTGCAGAAATTTTACTATTAAAAAAACTTTTATTTGTAATTATTCAGCAGTGAAATAAGTATATACACAATGTTTCACTTTATAAAGTTCTAGAATAAATTAAATTTATTCTGTTTATATATTTAGTTTAAAATAAATTTTAAAAATTCTCTAAAGTAATTTTCATCAAACTATTCTAAAGTTCTTCAGAACGTGTTAATTTCTTTATTTAAATAATTTTTATGGATACTTTTTTTCAGTTCATTTATCTTTGCTCAATTGTATAGTTCCTTCGCTTTGTTACTTTTTCAATTCTATTTCACTTTCACAACAACTTAGTAGGCTTAAAAACACCATATTGTCACCATAAACACACTTTATAAAATAACCACATGCAACAAACAATAAGTCTAGATTCTCGTCGTTTTCACATACTTTGAGGCAACTCATCACGAATTTTACGATGTGGTGAAAAGTGAAAAAACATGTTCAGACGAAGATATATGTATTATCTCTTAGAGAAGAGAAAATTTAAGTCAAGAAGTAGAATTTATTTTTGATTTCATCTGTATAACCTTAAAATGTTTCACTGAAAATAAATATTCTTTTTTCGATAATTTTTATCTTGAATAATATGTAATGTTATAATTGAACTATATAAAATATCAATAGCTCAAATACGAGCAAAATATTTCTTTATAAGACACAATACTTACATTAAGAAATCACTTAACTAAGAATAGGTCAAGTACTGCTCTGATTGTATTAAAAAAATTTCATTTTTCTATAAATATTTATATAAGTACAAAGTTTTATTTTTGAGTGCGCTATTGCTTTTATATATATTTAGTAAATACTATATTTTGAGTAATTAGTTAGATTTTGTAATTCCAAAATATGATCTTAATAGTTTATTAATAGAAAAATTTTACTTTTGAAATAAAAAAAATTGCAGAAGTTTTTCTCAGATGAAATAAATTATTACGATCACATTTTGGGGTAACAAATCTCTGGCTACTTAATAAAAAATATTAATAAATGAACACTTAAAAGATAAAAAGAAGATTCAATGATATCTCTAATGGTAGTATTTGTAGCAAAATTATAACGTGTTATCTCACAATTATCTAACAAATATGAATATTGAATCTTGAAACCAGAGCCTTTTAATTACGCGTATGCAGAGGATGTCTGACGCATGAAGAACAGCCTGACGCATGAAGAACATGTCTGACGCAGCAACGACATCACGGTTGAATTTTATAAATATTTTCTATTAAAGGTTGAACTCCAATTATCCGATTTCCATCTATCCGAATAACTTTCTGAAAAATAAATTATACTGAAGAAGAGAAGGAAAATGAGAAAAGGAAAGGTAAGAGAAGGAGAAAATAAGAAAGACGTGTCACTTGAGGAATTCAAAAATATTCTTTTGAAAATTGCTGAATATTCAGAAGATACTGCTGAAGATATAGTAGAATGAATTATGAATCAAGCTCTAGATTTTTCAAATTGCAAATGTTGATAAATTTGTTGAAAATGTCGAGGAAGAAGACGACCTTAATGTCCAAGTTGAAACAGATTCGGGACCATCAGATAGAGAAGCATAAGCCACCTTTGAAATTGCTTTGAAGTGGACAACGGCAGCCTGAGTGTGACCATATGCAACTTCGCACTGTCAAGCGGATGAGTGACTGGTCTGCCAGAAAATGTATGAAGGCAGTGAAACAGCTTTCTCTGACCGAGATGTTCAGCAAGCAACATGACTTTAATTTACAGCACTGTGCATACATACTGTATGAATGTACAGCACTTGTGAATACTTTAAAAGTGTTGTCTTTATTTTAATTGATTAAAAGTTCTTTTTCTTTAAAAATAAGTAATTTTTCTCCCATTTTTTAATACACAATAATTAATTAAAATCGACCCTTTTTTCGAAAAATCCAATTAACCGAATTCATGATTATCCAAATGGGTTTCCATCCCAACCGATTCAGATAATTGGGGTTTTATTGTACCTAATTCACATATTGCTAAAAAAACATACGTTCTTTCTCTCATTATATTCTTCTTCCGGTCTCTTTTTCCGAATTGTTTACATTTATTAAATCATAAATTCCGAAGTTAAAAAACGTTGAAATGGAATATAAATTTATAGCAAATGGATTAAGTGTATTTTCTATGAGAAAACTTTTTTTTAAAAAAACAATAGTATTTGTCTGAATTTTTAATTATTTTTAAAGTTATAAAAATATTTGATTCATAATAATCTTATTTTAAATATTCTTAGAGTAATATGTTTTGCATTTGATTTCTTTATCTCCAAAAAACACAATTATTAATTCTAAATTTCAACAATTACTTCAAAATCAATCCATAAACTTTAATATCAAAAATTTTCCCAGGTCTCAAAGTTGGTACGAATAGTCATAACAAATATCTGTGAGTCTTATGTGAAATATTCTATCTGTGTTCTTCAACTGATAAAATTTCGCACTAATCTTCCAATACATGTATTTCAAATAAAAAAGTGCAAATATTACTTATGTTTTGAAATTAGAAATTCGATGTTTGAATGGAAGAAAATGTTTTATTTTTTTAAATATGAGTTGTTTATCTTTAAGTAAATTTTAAAGCTTATTATTTAAGCCGACCGATGGCAGAGTGGTTTGCGTTCCTGACTCCTGAGCTGTGGGTCTCGGATTCAAATCCCGGTTCGGGCATGAATGTTTCTTTCCTTCTCTGTTCTCTCTGTGTTTCTCTGTCCTTTCTTCTGTGATGTGGTATGAATGTGGCCCACCCTATAAACGGGTTTGTGGTGGTATGGCGCGGGTAACGATACTCGCCTCTGTGACTTGGTTCACAGGTGCCCTCTGGATAACGATAAATGAGGAGCAGTTTCTGGCCTTGTTGTGGCATAGGGTTATTCACCCAAGTGTGCCCGCCATTGGAAAAAAAAGCTTATTATTTAAGATTCACTTATATTAATGCATAATATTTTGCAGAATTTTCTTAAATTTAACTTTGGTGAAAGTCGATCGACGGTGGAGTGCTTAGCGTTCTTAACTTCAAAACGGTAGGTCCCGAGTTCGAATCCAGGTTTAGGCATGGATATTCCTTTCTCTCTCTGGGTGTGTTTCGGTATTTTTTCGAGGCGAAGATGGCACACTCTCTGAGTGCCCCACTGTATAAAATGCCATCATCTTCACCCCTTGCAGCGCTGAATGAATAAATCATAAGATCAGAGCATTGGAAAAATAATTATACGATAAAATGACTATGTAAATATTCTATGCATATTCTATGCAATTAAATTTTTGCATATTGTGTAGTTGTTATTCAATCCAAATTTTTTAAAGTCACCAGTATAGAAGTTTAATATACTCGTATATGCATACACAGAAGCAGAGATTATCAGGGAAAAGTTTTATTCTGAATAATTGATTATTTACCGAAAAAATCTTTTTACTGATTGTTTCTTTAAAAGTCAGAACAAAAATGCAATCATGTGTATATTCTAATGTGAGATCACTAGAGCAAATGTAATTGTGGTATTTGTAAAAAAATTAAATTAGATATAAAAACAAGTAAATTTTTAAAAACTTTCAAATTTAAAAAAAAGAAGAATATTCGACATGAGTATGAAATGAGTAATCTTCTTGAAAATCACTTAAGCACTCACAATACAGAATAGGGGTAGAACATATTTATATTTGCATCTCTCTCTATTACAGCTATATAACTCTTAACTGTATAAATGCGAAAAACATTCAATATGCAGCTCATTCAGACTTAACAGTTATAAAAAAATTACATGTAAGTTCCGCTTTTTCATTACTTAGAATTTAATTATTCATTGTTAAAATTTCTTAAACTCCGATTTTTTTCTTCTACTTTTTTAAATCTAATATTCCGAGCAATGCTAATATTAGTGACTTTTCTTGTTGCCATATTGGAGAATATAATTCATATCCATTTGCACAAAATCGTAATAAGTGACCGTTAGATTTAAATGAATGAAAATTCTATCAATATTTTTGGCAGTTAAAACATTACGTTATTAATCGCATTCTATATTTCAGAATATTTGACTTAACTTGTAAATGCTGGACAAATTGAAGATAACATATTTCTCTTTCTTAAACATATTTATATATACCTTTTATTATGGAGATGTATATATAAATTAAAGATTTCTCTGCATTAAATAATCTTCATTGAGTAATGTAAAAAACAAAAAATTAATTTTCCTACGATAAATCTCTAAAAATTTACTATGATTATAAAGCCATTAAGTATAATTTGAAAGAGAATGTGTTTGTGATGGAACCAATTACATCATAATTAATCACAGAGAGTTTAATAGTTATCTCTTATCAAAAATGTTTTAAATGATTCTGATTATATGAATAAAATATTTCTTTGGAAAATAAGCAATAAATTACAAACAAACATTTTCTAAGCAAAATTTATCACCTATAGAGCTATACTTTGTTTATTTGATATGCAAATAGAATAATATGCAAATGTGCTTGACTTTAAGGAATATCGAAAATAAACCCATGATTATACAACCAAGCTAAAGATCACATTTATGTAAGGTGCCTTCGATTACCATAGAAATCATACGTAAAAATGAATAAACAAGATTGCTCTAAAGAAAGGCAAAATCACTAAGTATGGGGATATTCAAATGATAACGAAACTACACATACATATTAGTGAAGTAAATAAATCAATAAAAAACAGTTAATCGCGCGCGATTTGATAATTGAAAAATGGTCCAATAGTTTAAAGCAAATATTTTCGTGTGAAAAAGGTACTACACATTTAAAGGGAAAAAAGCAAATTCAATTGACTCTCTTCATAACTGACCACAGTTTGTATTCAGATATGTGATAATTTGTTTTAACTTTTCGAGTCTAAAATGATTATTTGTACATTAAAAACGCATTAGGTTTGAAAATATGGTGAATCAAAAGATAATTTTTAGACACAGTTGAAAGAAAGATATTACCTTAACCTCTTATGGGTAACAATAAAAATTTAAATAAGTTGTTTGAAGATTTGTTAAAGAATTCCATTAAAGTTTTTCAATTTTTTTTATTTTTTTTTTATTTCCAGGTGGTATCGATCTCAATCCTAAAGTTTCTTCCACCGAATTCACATGATAAATTTCCATCCCTTCCTCGAAGGTATAAATTGAGTCCTTCAGGATATACACAAACATTCTTTGGGCACTATTTTCATGAACCATCGTATTTCTTGAAGTTAGACAACATTTTTAATTCTTTTATGTGTTATAAGTTAAAATTTATAATAAAAATAAATTATTGAAAATGAAATATTTCTTTCCAGAATTAACTTTTTATCATAAAAGCATATGTTTAAAATAATAATATAAATACAGTCGAAGATGGTTATAACAACCCCACGTTGTTAAAACCTTTTCATTGTCACGACCAGTCATAAAATCTCCAACTCTTCCTATGGTCTCAACATTATTTACTATCAACATAACAATCGTCCAGTATCATCTAATACCAATACAACGTCAATATTCGGCAAATACGCTTTCTGCTATTTTTCTGAAAAGTATTTGTTTTGAAATGCGTAATTGAAAAAATAAATTTTATTTTTGTATAGCCAAAATTAATCGTAGAATCTTCAGTGTTTCAGTTCAAGTTTGACGGATTGGGTTGGGGTTGGAATTACCTAGACAACAATACCATTCCATCAATAAAAGGAGTCTTAATGCCCCTTCAAATGCCAGCTCCATAATTCTACTTCCTATGATGGAAAAATTGGTAGAAACGTCTCTACTTGAAAAAAAGTTAAAAGTTTATAATCATAAACTTATGATTGATTATTGTCGCACAAGTCGATATTTCAGCTTGATGAAGGGTGGGCCTGTCTGGCTTCTATTGAAAGAAGGGGAGAAGTGAACACTCCGATTTGTTTTTTCCCCATGCAAATCAAACTTGGAAACAAGTATTAAAATTTAGCATTGAACACGATGGCAGTTTCAAGCAAACGAAATGCGATATCACAAGAAATCAAAATAAAAATCTTAAAATAAGTAGATAAAAAAGTGATAGAAAAGGTCAGATTGCAAGGTTGGCCTAACTAACTGAAGGGATTTTATTCCGAAAAAATAATTGGCTGTTAATCTAGAAATCGATCTCATGATGGAAAATTTCAGAAGCTTGAAGGAGGACTATACGAAAGGATAAAAATATGTGGTTAACAGATATATTTTAAACTAAACTAAACTCCATGGCACAACAGCCCATGTGGGCCAAGGCCTACAGTGCCCATAACTGTTTTCATGATCGAGGGCTCTGGGGTACTAAGCTTATGTCCCAGTTAGGTGGTCAAACTAACGTAAGGCCCCCAGTGTTTAGTTCCCAAGCCTGCTTGGTACTCAGTTAATCGACCCACTGAAGGGATGAAAGGCTGAGTCAAACTTGCCCAGCCCGAGGATCGAACCTCAGACCTGTGTCATGGGAGCGTGAAACGCTACCACTAAGCCAAAATATATTTTAATAGATAAATACTTATAAAAGTCCAAAATACAAAGTTTTGTTCAACAAATGGATGCTGACAAAATTTCATTCAAAACTGTCTTTCCGGATGATTTATGGGGAAAGTGGTGCTGTCAACAAAGAAACAGTCGAGAAATGAAAAGAAGAAAAATTAAAATATAGTATGGAAAACTAAATACCAGAAAGTATTTTTAATTCAGGTGAAACTGGACTTTTTTATAGGAAGAAAATCGACAGATATTTTGCTTTTAACTACGGAACTGCAAGTGGAGGGACAATAGCTAAACAAAGACTTATGGTTCTTCTGTGTGCAAATATATCTGTCACCGAAAACTTTCACACTCTTAGAATTTAAAAAATTGAAAAAACCGAGGTGTTTTAAAAGGTATAGAAACTTTACCAGTTACTATATGAAAACAATTCTAAATCGTGTATGATATCTAGTATTTTTGAGGAATGGTTACGTTACTTAAATAAGCAAATGACAAATACAGAAAAATTTTCCAAATAAGTGATAACACTACTGCGTATTCTTAAATATAAAAGGTTTGAAGTCAATACCATGGAATATTTTCCTCCCAACAAGTTAATTAATTTCTTTCGCCTTCCGATCAAGTGATCATTATGAGCCTCAAGCTTAATTACAGGAAACTACTTTTGCGAATTATTGTTTCTGCATTGTATGAAGGGGAAAATACGATGTAGATATTCTTACGACTTTCTACTTCTCGAAAGCAGTATGGAAGAACATGACAGAAAATAACATCAAGAAGTGCTTCCACCATGATGGTTTCATAAAGCAACCACAAATGGAATTTACTGCTAAAATAATTGATGAAATAATCTAAAATGATATTTTCGATTAAAAAAAGAGAAAATTGTTTCAAGAAATTTCGAAAAATATAAAGTTTGGTTAAATATTAAGTTTCGATGAATATACACAAGTAGCAAAATAGCTTGGCTCTATATTGGCTAATCGTGGCTTTGTCTAGGACCAGTATTGGCGGTCTATATCAGGCCAATCCTGAATGGTCTACATTTAGTTATATAGTCTACATTTAGTTCAACGTGGGTTGCCATGATAGGCCCAAGCTTCGCAACCTATACTGGACCTATCTGGGCTGCCAAGATAGGACCAAGCTTGGCTACCGAAATTGGTCCAATTTAGACAGCCAAGACAGGTCCTATCTTGGCTTATAGGTTTATCTACATTATTCTAGATCATAATGATAACAAAGGATTTTATTTTTAATTACTAAATTAGAAGAAGCTATTTTAAATTATTGCAATAAATACGAATTATTTTCATTTAAACCTGTATTGTTGCATCTTACTTGAGTAAAATAATTTTCATGCTTGAAAATTATTATTTTGCATTCCATTTTGAAAAGTAAACACAAGTGTGACAGATTTGTTATCCTTTTAAGCAATACTTAAAATTTTAGCAAAATTTACAAATTATTCTTTTATGATGAAAATCACATTATGTTGAAATTAACATGCAAAAAAGTAAGAGAAGTGAAGTAAAAAAGTAAATATTTACTACCAACCAATTGTGAATACCCTATTTATCATACAGATATTAAAAGTAGATTACATTTCAGTATTGCTGAACACTTATCAAGATTAAAACAGCACCTATAAATTTAACAATAAACACTTATGTATTCAAATTTTCATTTTCTGTGTATAAATGTGTATAATCACAGTGTTAAGGTTTACAATATTTTTATTTTACAAAATTAATTTTTTCCATAAAATAAATTCCAATGAAACTAAAAATTATTTTCTGCAAGAAACTAAGTTAAGAATTACACACTTCAAATCATTTTTCTTCTTATGGCACTCATGAAGAAAAAAGAATTCTTAATTTTATTAATATTTCTGACTTATAGCTCTATCTCAAACAAAAAAGTATCAAAATTTGTATTACATTTAGTTTAAAATATTCAATTTGATATTAACTAGTAATTGTTTCTGAATTTTTTAACTTTAGTTAACATCTCGCTGTCAAATTTTAAAATATTACTTTTTTTATAAAACTAAGAAACTACATAAATATGAACAAACTTGTGCATTATTTGTTTATTATTTTTCTATTTCTATTTACTATTTATTATATAGCTCAACATTAATTTTCAACAGAAGTTGCCCAGGTACAGAAATATATCCTGAAAATATTAATTAAATAGTAAAACAGTTAATTCTAAAATATTTTATTTAACAAAATGCAAATATTTTTCCAATTTAGATAATACACTTCCGCTTTAACATTCAGCTTTAAACTTTGCTGTTCTCTGTAATCACTAAAGCTGCCTCTTCACTATAATTGGTCAAGACTAAAACAGCACCTATAAATTTAACAATAAAAACTTGTTAGATATATGAAACTTATTAAATAGAAAATTATTAGAACAATAATAATTTTTACACATGCATATTTAAAATGTAATCAAAATTCTTTTCTAACTCAAAACAGTTTTTTTAATTTTAAAAATTTCAAGATAAAAATTGTTTATTTGGATATGACACCAATTGTTGACTCTTTCAACAAGAAGCATTTTTTGATATAATAATAAAATAATTTAATATTTATTTATCTTAACTGTTCACTTTAAGAATATTTGTAACTGTAAAAAATATTAAAATGAACAGCTGAAAGAAAAACATCCTCCGAGGAAAATTTTTAAGCAATTTAGCACTAATCTGGAAATAGTTATAATTAATGAGTCACAAACTCCATGATGTGTAGAGCCAATGTTCTTATATTGTGTAACTAAACATAAAAATAAATAATAATAATGGGCAATTTTCTTCATGTAAACAACTTTCAATAGGATATAACTTTATGATATGTTATACTAGCGAAATACAAAACTACCATTAGTGATACCTTTAAGTAATAATTAATCATAATAATATAAATTGTATAACTGATCTATATTGATGTAGTTTATGCATAGAATACTGAGACCCATGTCATAACAGAAATATTTAATACAGTTTGGAAAGGAATGTTTTACACCAGCTTCAAATTTCGGTTGAAAATGTAAAACAAGCTATTTCAATATTTGTTTATAATTTTCAACAGAAATAGTAATTAAAAATTAGTGATAAATCTAGCTTCAGTATATATAATATGTAATATATATAGTATATAATATATAATATTTGATAGTTATTTTTAATATTTTAGAGTAATTTATAGAAGTTTCATAGTGATTTATAATCATACTGAAATTAGAAGCAGTTTGAATACTAAACACACACAAGTCTTATTATAATTTATTATTCTCTACTAAATAGAAATAAAATGTGCAATTCAAAGTTCAGTCAATACAAGATGGAAATAAACTAAAATTTATGTGACTCACTTAGGAGTTACAAATGTAAGATACTTAGCACCATTCTGGAAACAGTTATTAATTAATGCCCAACATAAATAGTGTTAGATTACCAAGAAAATATTGTAATTTGATTGGGTGAAAAGTTGCTATAAGTGTTAAATTTGATGTATCTAGATTATATTCACGAAATTCTATAAAGTGCTAAGGCAGAGTTCATTTAATATGACAGTTACATAGAACAAAATAAACACTTTTGCACACACACACATTCTTCAAGCATTAACATTAAATATGATACTTTATATTATATAATTGCAGCCTACCCTGTGTAGTGCTCAGAGTGCCTGACTGTGGATAGAGAGGTCCTGGGTTCGAATCCCAGTTCGGGTATGGATGCATTTCCTCTCTGTCTATCCTGTCTTTGTCCTTTGTTTGTATGAATGGTTGCCACCCTATAAACGGGTTTCTATAGCATGTGTGTACTGAGGAAGTCGGACTCCACACCAAAATATGGTTCAGTTGGAAAAGTGGAGCAGCACACCCCATTTTGTCAGCCTGGCAGGCACAAGACAACAACAACACATTATATAATTAAAAAGAAATGTAAAATTACCATTAATCAAATCTTTAATAAATAATTAGTTTTTAAATAACTTATATTAATGTATTTTTAGACATATTGACACTGACGCTGCATGAGAAATATTTTATATAATTTAAAAAAGAAAGATTTTACACAGGATGTTAATTTCTGCTTAAAATGTAAAACAAATTATTCTTTTCTCCAGAGTTTATCATTGTCAATGTAATTAATTAACCACAAAAATACAACTTTATATTTTCAATAATTCAGATTAATTCATAATTTAGAATGAAATTTCTACAGTAATACTAAAACCAGCACCAGTTTAAATACAGAACAAGTTTTATTAATCTATCATTCTTTATTTAAGAAAATTTTTCATGTAATTGCAATTCAAAATATGATCCTGTTAATAGTGAAATTTTTAGTTTAGTCAGTCCAAGATGGAAATAATAAACTGATCTATTGATGTATAACTCACCTGGAAAAAACTTATGACTCACCCAGAAATGTTATGGTTGTCCTATCCAGTACAGTAATCGAATCAAATTAATCCAAAAGAGTCCAAGACAGCTCTGGGCACATCTATAAACTTTTCAGGAATAAAGGAATTGATCTGAGGAATGGAGATGGATCCTGAAGGGCTTTGTCAGGGCAATAAAGATATGGTCGAGAGAGAGTTCAGTGTCTGTACAGTAAGGACAGCTATTGTAGCTTCTATGCTATCAAAAGATCTTATCATTCCCTGGGGGAGTTTATTTTTTATTTTGACAATGGTTATGGTGATAGCACAGTTACAGTTTAGAGCACAGATGGAGTGCTTCCGAGATGAAGCGCGAAGTAATTTTCAGCTGGCCTTTGCATCAGTATTGGTGATGATCAGATTGTTGGAAAATTGAGGAATATCTCAGGCTTCTTTGGCAAAGATGTCAGCTTTCTCGTTGCCATCCATGTGGAGATGCACTGGTATCCATTGAAAAATACGGAGAATATCTTGTGTTAGTAGGCCCTTTAAAGAGCTTGTAGAACAGGTCTATAATCCAAGAATAATAAAAATCCATTGAAATTTTGAATCACGTTGGAGTAGTAAAGGTTCGAAACCTCCATCATGGCCATTGGTTTACAGGTGTAATTTGAGACAATTTTAATAACAGATATTCTGTGGGATTTTTTGAGTTCGCATTGGCGAAAAAGATGGTATCATCATCCAGTTCAAGGCTAGAATCTAAAGAGAGCTATTGGCACTTAAAACAACTTCTTAGAATTCATCTTACCACAGAAACACCTAAAATATACCAAAGGTATAAATTATTAAATTGCTATAGAAAATATCATTTCTGTTTTGTGTGTGATGTAAGTGCAAACAATGTTTTACCAAATATAACTGATTTTATTTATTTAAAAATGTAAAATGTGATTCTTGGAAAATATCATTTTAAAGAGTTACTTTAGCTACAATCTATTGAATACAATATTTTCTACACAGCCATACTCACTTTTAAATATAAGCCATTAATGCAGATATTCAAACCAAAATATTTACACACACACACACACATACATATATATATATATATATATATATATATACATATATATATACACTATATATATATATATATATATATATATATATATATATATATATATATATATATATATATATATATATATTACGGTCCAACCTTAGCTGATCTGCCAGATCGAGGTCAAGTAGTAACGCAACCTATCTCCCTTAAACGTTTTACAACAGTTAGGATGGTTTGATGAGAAGGATGAGAGCCTGCAGGGAAACGTTGGTGGTACGACCTTGCTGATGATCGTGCCTTGCGTTGACATTCACAGTACAGTAAAATCATCTCACAATGCTCAGCTTTGGAATACTCATGATCATGAGCATCAACATACTACAGCCACAAGAAGATGTCTCCTTTACAGCTGTCTCAGGTGAATAGGCTTGACGTTTCTTACGTATTTGCATACTGCATACAAATTGTTGGAACTATTTTTAAAACTTCCGTTCTTCCCATTTTGAAATAAAAGTGAAAAATGTAATCACGAAAATGTAAATCGCTTTCTTTCAACGTTATTTTTTTGTTATTTCAAATATGTACTAAATCAATGATGCTTTACAACTTTGTAAATCACTTTTTTTACCTATCTCATTCCGTTTTCGAGATACGAATGCTAATTCCACAGTTTTCCACCAGGTGGGGTGGTAGGTGGTTTCATTCGGTAGCGCATGGCTACTTTACTATACCTAGACACCAATTTTATGAATGTAGCAACAGCCGTTCTGAAATTAAAAGGTGGCATGAGACACACATGAGACACATCATTTTGTACTTAAAGGATGACGAAAGCATAGTTGAACAAAAAAGAATACAATACATACAGTATGGAATCAAACAAAAATAGGCTTTATTGAATTCACAGTATCCCTGTACAAGATCATCTGTCCAAGATGAACAGTAACAAACAGATGTTCCTTAGTATGGGATATGCCTTCTCTTTACTGCAATGGTTGCTTCGCACCGTCTCCCCATACTCAGCACCAGATTGTCCAGCAATTCTTGCGGTAAGAGTGGCCATTCCTCAATCAACATCTGTTTCAGTTGCTGCATGTTCTCCGGGGGATGCAATCATGCCTCAATGCGTCTCCCCAAAACATCTCACACATGTTCTATGGGATTTAAATCAGGGGAGTACGCTGGCCAATCCATTTAGGTCATGTCTTCACTTTCCAGTAGCTGCTGAACAGCATGAGTCTGATGTGGCCATGCATTGTCATTCATAAAAATGAAATCTGCTCCAATGGCAACTCGGAACAGACGCACATGGGGAAGGATTACCTCCTGACAATAGCGATCTCCGGTTACAGAACATCTGTCGAAAACGTGGAGCTCAGTCCTCTCGTTCTATGGCCTCCCCAGACGAGAGCTCCAGGACCACCATAACTGTCTCTTACCGTTATGTTACTGCGATGAAACCGTGTCCCAACCTCTCTCCAAATCAACTGGCGTTAAGAATCACTTGTGGCACTGAAACGACCCTCATCTGTGAAGAGGACGCAACTCCATTGAACAGATGTCCAGTTTTTGTTCTCTTTGCACCACTCAAAACTGTGCCGTCGATGGTGAGCTGTCAACGGAATGCAGCGTTCCGACACTTGTCGCCCCGTTGCTGTACACAGTTGTTGAGCAATGGCGCTTGCTGACTGGTTTCAGTTTTTTTTTCCGCCTGCTGGACGATATAGCGGTCATCCACTGCAGTTGTTTTCCTGTGGCGGACACCTCCAACCTTTCAAACAGCTGTACCGGTGGTTCTGAAGGCTTTCCAAGTCCGCGTAACGACGCTTTTGTTGATTCCGAACTCTTCAGCTAGACTGGTCACACTACGCCCCTCCTCCAGTTTTCCAATCACTCTTCCACGTGTGAAGTCGTTCAGGTGATTTCTTCTAACCATATTACACGGACACACTCACTTGCACTTGAAACGAAAGTCTTTAATTGCTCCTCCGTCCTTCCTTTTATTGTAGGCTTGAACTGCGCGCGTCGAGCACACACGTTTTGCATACGCTCGCGTCACCTCTGACGTTTTGTCACTGATATTTGCATACGCATGACCTTTCTATTGAATTACGTGTTCATTGCACTGATCAAAAATTATGAAAAATATAGAAAAAAATCATTTTAAAATAAGAATATGATTTTTTTTTTTACATATGAATGATAATTAATGGCCAATATTAAAAAAAGTTGAAGTATTCAGGTTTTTAAGAATGAATGACACATTATTTCTGGGGCAATCAATGTTATGCAGTGACTAAATTTATTTGCTTAGAAAATACCTTAACAACATGAATATTAATATGAAAAATGCAAAAACACTTGACTTTCTGCGCACGTATTTTCATAGCAAAGTTATAACCTAGATAATTTCGTTTAACGAAATATGCTTGCAGATCTCATTTATATACGAGGGTCACTCTAAAATTTTTGAGATACAACTAGGATTTTAAAGTTATACTTACAAAATTTTAGGTGTGTTCAAAGTAGTCTCCTCCAGCATCAATACACTTTTGTCGACGAATTTTCCACAAATTAAATGCCTCAAGCCATTCATTTCTTCGAATAGATGAAAAAATGCATTTATAGCCACATCAATCTCTTCTTCTGAATGAAAACGACGTCCACGTAAGTTCTTTTTTAGATTAAAGAATAACCAAAAGTCGCACATAGCTAGATCAGGTGAATACGGCGGATGTTCGATCACTTTTATTTGGTTTTGTTTAAGAAACTCAACTGTTAATCCGGCTGTATGTGAAGATGCATTGTCATGGTGAAGCATTAGTCCCCTAACATTCAGTTCTTTGCTGTTACTCTCTTATGTCCTTCCAACTTGATGGCTTTGACCAATCCCGTACTTTTGAAGAAAACGGCATACATCACTTTTTTTCAGTGCGCGTTGTTTTTTCACCATTGTCGGCGTGGGATCATCTTCAAAGACCCATACTTTGTTTTCTTGACGTGTTGGAAAGTCAAAAAACGGTATGTACGTTTCATCACCTGTTACAATTTTAGAAATGATGCGGTGGTCACCATCATTCAGCATATTAAGAGTTTCTTTACTGATTCTGACACGCTCCTCTTTTTGATGCTCAGTTCGATTATGGGGAACCCAACGGCAAACTACTTTTTTCACATGTAATTCTTCATGAATGATTTTGTGTATGGCTGCGGATCCAATGTTAAGTTCTTTCTGTATCATTTGATAGGTACAGCGATAATCATCCATTAACATTTTTCGTATGGCAGACACATTATCCGGGATTACTGCCGACGGCGGCCTTCCTGTGTGTTCTTAATCCTGAAGAAAATTGCAACCTCTTCTAAATTCTCTAAACCATCTGAATACAGTAGCACAAGCTGGAGATTCATCACCAAATGCTAATTGCAACCGTTGAATGCATTCTTATTGATTTAATCCTGCTTTGAAATCGTAGAAAATCATAGCACGAAAATGTTCTCGCGTCAACTCCATTTTCTCTTCTGTTTAAAATTTATTCCACGCTAAACAAGTTGAAGTAAGTCAGTAAAAAATCGTCTTCTGTGTTAAAATACTTTGTACTTTAAAATTAAACCGTGATTTTTATTTTGTAAATTCTCGTCTGCGCGTATCTCAAAAATTTCAGTGTAACCCTCGTATAAGTATTAATAATTTTATTTGCTATTCAGTTAAAAATTTGTATTGTTATTCAAGCAATTTACTTATTTAAATGACTATTACACTTTTAAAACACTAAAAATTGGCAGGGACTGAGTGCATCAGTAAATGATAAATTAAGAATTTATAAAGGCAACAGGACCACTGTAAAAGAGAAAAACTATTACTTCCATGTCCCTAAAATAAAAATGAAGCCATGATTGTGACCAAAATATAACAACCTGTATATGGTATGTAGTTTCTATAAATTAGAACTTGCTTTTAATTTCTCATCATAAGCAACATGAATTTTATATTTGGAGTTTCACCACATGTATTCTTCAAAGTACAATTCTACATGATGGCAAGCCATACTTTGAATATTTTCTCTTACAGCTTTTCACATTTCATTCCAGTTTAAAGAGCAGAGAAACTTGATAAGTTATAGACAAATAAGCCTACTGTTTGAAAAAATTTATGATGAAAATTAACATGCAAATAAGTTAATGATGTATAATATTGGATTTAAGAATAACTTCATAGAGATCGTGAATTTTTTGCTGTGCTGCCTGAAAATGGATCAGCAAGTTGTAGTATTAGAGAAAGAGCTATATATGGTCTATAGATATGAAACAACGATTCAACGATGAACTGTACAATTTTAGATTCAACTCTACAAAAAATAGTGATTTCTTAATCGAAACTACTTACTACAAGTTAATAAATGATGTTCCAAAAGCCAAAGGACAAGTATGAAGTGACCCAGGTACTATTGGTTACTGAATCATTACGATGTGATGATTGTGGAAAACAAAAATAAGCTCATTTATCATATTAAAGAATGCATCAGTAACATAGAGTATTATGTCATGGACTCGGAGTTATTTCACGTACTTCATAAAGCTTATTTCTCTGTTGGACATGGAGGACGTGATAGAATATTGAAAAAACTTTCAACCAAGTACAAAAACATTACACGTTACGATATTGAACTGCATCTTACCTCAAAAGGCTCACATCTACCTTTGTGAGCCTTTTGAGAAAAAACAGAAATGTATTAAAAAGGACATTGTTGTGAAACCTATGGGGTTTTTTCTGCGTGTGTTTAATTAACGTTGTCAGGTAGATCTTATTTACTTTCAGTCTCAGCCAAATATAGAATACAAATTTATTATGGCGTACCAAGATCATCTCACAAAATTTGTGATTCTCAAATCTCTAACGTCAAAAAGGCTGAAGAAGTAGCCTACAACCTAGTGGGCAAATCCTCGCTGCTTGGAGCGCTATCTATATTACAGTCTGAAAATGGTAGGAAATATACCAAAAATGTGTTTACCACCTTGAAGGACTGTTGGTCAGCACTGAAGATAGTCCGTTTGAAGCCTCGCCATTCACAAAGTCATGGTAGTGTCGAAAGAGTTAATCAAGATATCGAAAATATACTTTGTACTTGGAGGCAAGATAATAAATATGATCGCTGGAGTGAAGGACTGCGTTTCGTACAAAATATGAAAAATAGAGCTTATCATTTTGAGATCAAAAGAACACCATACAAAGCTCTTTTTGGCTGCAAACCTAAAGTAGAGATTGCAACATCTTTTCTGTACCCTAAGATGTTTTAAAAGACATAAATACAGAGGAGCAGCTAAAAAAGTAACGAAGGCGTCCAAACAAAGGAAAAAGGCGAAACTAATCAGATTATGCAAGAAAAGAACTTGTTTTAAAAAACATGCATAAGATTATAGTCGACATATTATGGACTAAACCAACATAATGAAGCATGCTTACCGAAGCGATTTTCGTTTCTGAAATCTATTGTGCGTTTAAAGGAAACGAGTTGTGCGCTTGTATGCAAAATGTGTAGTCAAAAAATTCATACCTTCTGTACCCATGCTAGCAAAGGTGATGAAATGGATATTTTGAGCAATATTTGTTTCAAAACTGAAAATGCTATCGAAAGTAAAATGAACTCTAAAATTAATTTGGAAATGCAAGCCCAAAAATGAAAATGAATTAGGAAAAAATAATTTCCACTTCTTTGGGAGCAACTGTACATTCCTATTCCTGACATCGACTAGGGGCAAGGTAATCCTCGCAATAATATATTGGCCTCTGTAATGGGCGTGACAGAGGATGGCTTCTGTCCACTTGGAACTTCAGAAGGAATTTTAAAACAAGTATATGGGAGATCACAATTCACTTACGCAATAAGAATTTGATTAGAATTGAAGATATTCCTGACCATGAAATTCCTCTCCTGTCTGTAGCAATTGCTCAGTCAAGTGGCAGCGGCCAAGGATTCGTCAAATGTAGTATGTGTAAAACAAAGTGCCAAAATATGAGATGTCTTTGCGCGAAAAATGTAATGATATGTAATTCAAAATGTCATTCAAGTCTGCCATGTTGCAATAAGTATGTTAATTTTTTATTGTTTATATGAAAAGTTTGTTTCCTTTAATAAGAAAAACATAAATATATTTTGTACCACTATCATTTTTCTTCACTTAGTTTAAATGAATTTTTTTAATAGCACACTCATTTTTTCAGAATAACATTTGTATTTTCGAGAAATACACATCATTTACATACATAAAGACTTTTTATTCATACTTTGCCTAAATGGCATTTGTCATTCAATAGAATGCCTAAGTATTATATACAATGTCTAGAGAATATATAATACTTCTCTTATTTCATATTTTGCCTGAAAACGTCCGGCATTATATAGAATGCCTAGGCATACTATATAATGACGGTGTTACGCACTTTGCAGGTAACATCAGTTAAAATAGTACATAGATAAGAAATACGTTCAAATTTTGTTTCTTACAAATCAAACTGTAGCAATTTTAATTAAAACAGGTTCAATTATTTTTATAATTAATTACAATCATAAAAATATTTTATTTCATAAATTTTCTCTAGCAAATATTATATAAATATTTACTTACTTAAATGAGAATGAAAATTTACTTTTCTACATTTTATTTGTTAGAGTCGGAAGTACACGTTATTTGGAAATGCAAATCAGTTGTAAAAGATGATAAAAAAAATGGGTACAAAAAAAAGTTGTTAATTTATATATTAATTCCATACCTTATATGAACACATGGTAAAAAGAAAGTGTTACGAAAAAGTTTACATTTATATCCTATAGTGTCACTGAGTCATTTTGGTCTAAATGTTATAATTTTAAATTTTTCTCCCCCTTCTCCTTTCTTTAAAATAAATCAAAATATAAAAAAGTTTAAATGCTTAATTTAACATGCGAACGTTTTTAACAACTCAAACAAATTCACATAAGAACGTTTATGCAAGTGTTTTATGAATTGTAACGCAGAAATAAAAAATTAACAAATGAGATTTCAAATGGGAAAGTTGTAAAATTAATTCAAATATGAAATTTATGGACAAAGAATATAAACACATAATATGACCATTCTTATTAATAATGCTTATGTCAGTAAAATGTTTGAATTTTGATTAACAGTTTATACAAATAAATTTTAAAAAAAAAAGCTGTAAATGATATAGATGTAAAATTTTTACATTATTTATAAAAAATAAAATTTGGGGAGTTTTATCTCAACTTTATTATCTTTCTTTTATCTTTCAATAATTACTTGCGAAATTTCCATAATTAGTTGAAAACTTAGCAGGTAATCTTATGCTTGTAATCGCTTATAATGAAGCTTACAAAAAGATCATTTCATAAATGTGTAAGCACCCTTAAATGCCACAACTTTTAGTACATAATGTTACAAACTTAAATTACAGTCGCAATAAAAAGATATTCAGTCATATGCAAGAAACTAGGCCATATCTATTTTATATGAAACCGCCTTATTCGCCCATGTCTATGAACACGAAGCAAATAATAATCATTAAAGTAAATGCTTAAAGAGTAATAAAAATGAGGGAAAAGTTTTTTTTGTTTGTTTGTCGCTCAACGGTCATTTTTTGCACACGAGGGCTAATCAAACCGGGACCTACGGTTTAAAGTGGATTCCGAACCACTACAAACATACCTGCCCAAGGTGGGATTCGAACCCACGAACTGTTGAACCGAAGGCAAGAGCGCTAACCATTCGGCTGCCAGCTCAACATGAGGGAAAAGATCCCTATCTTAAGTAATAATCCCATACAGAATCACACTCATAAAATAAATTTCATTGCCCTCTAAAAAATGAATCTTTTCATTTGCATTAGCTGTTTCAAATGCAAGGAATCTTAAGCTATTCCAGTAGCTTATAGATAGTATTATTAAGAATCTGACCATGCCATAGGATCTGTTGACTTATTGATCGCGGTTCATCAGTCAGCAATTCGTCATCGGAAATAATTTTGATTTACCCTCTTTATGCTGTACACGTCATTATAACATTACCAGGCAATGCAGTGTTTATGATCTCTCTCTCTCAATATCTCTGTATGTATGGATATATTTTAATAATGTTTTTATTTATTATCAATACAAACTTTTTCTGAAATCAAAAAAAAAAAATTAAACAGAAATCTATGGAGTTTTCTAAGAAACAAATTTTTTGTGTAACCTGTTTAAAAATAAGTTAATGCGCACACATCAATGTTTTTTATACGTATATATTATGCACTTTATCAAAACCAACAGAACTTTCCTGATGACCTAATATAACATTTTATAATAATACTCAAAACTCAGTTTTTAGTTTTAATATACGTTCGAAAAATTTTAAATTATATGATAAAATGCTAATTAACAATGCTGTAAATAATATTTAAGTAATGGCTTTATATTTGCTTATGTATAATTAGAATTCTCTACAGTTTAAATAAAAGATATTATAACTACCTATATATATATATATATATATATATATATATATATATATATACACGATTGATATTAGCTACATAAAAGAACTAATTAGTTCCAAGAAAATTTATAGTTAAAAATCTTTTATATAAATAATTATCTAAAATTTTTCTTGCAATAAAATATCAAGAAATGAACAAAAGTAGTTAATCCAACTTTCTTCTGATATCAGTAGTCAGGGAAGTCATTTTGAAATGTGTTTCTCTTCAATGCAAATAAATGTCTTGATTTGTGAAAATAATGTTAAATGTATATATTGAACATTATAATAACCAAGTGGATTTTTATTTAAATAAATGAAAATTTTAAAAATACAAGTAAATCTATCGAAATTAACAATAAAATCAAAAAATTTTATTAATAAAGTGGATCTCATAATACTCTATTCACTTGCAATATTTTTCTTTTATAAATTCCCTGAAATTTTAATTTTTGGGTTAGTTTATTTGGTTTGTTCTAGTAAATTTTAAAATATTAATTAGATATAAGCTAAAGTGCAGCACACACATTTCCACAAAAGGATTCCTTACTCTAACAAGAAAAACAAAAATCACGATTCTGGCATTCTTGCAATGGTTTAATTTACTTAGAAATGGAATAACGTGTGTGATTCATTAAGGCAAAATACTGAGAAAGAAACTTTATGCTCAGAAGAAAACATTTTGTACAACTACTAATAACAGCAACTGTTCTTTACTTTACTTTAAATGATTAAACTTTCATTTTTACTAGAGAAGAAATCGAAGTTTAATAAAGTTCTATATCTTGCATTTATTTTTTCAAACATTCATATTTTAAACACAGTAATTTTAGCAATTTAATAATTTTTCCCAAAATATTCACGTTGGAATTTTCAATTTAATACTGTATCTTTCAGAAATTCAAAAATATATTCCCAATTTATTAAATCAGTTATTTTAATTTTTTAAAAAAATATCTTTTTGTTGAGTTTATTTTTGAAAAAAAAAACTTTTTAAAATGATTGTATTTATTAATGACTTTTTTCAAGGAAAGATAATCAATGCTATAAGAACCAAAAGGCAATTTTTTTTTCTTATTTCTACTGAAACATGTTTTTAATATACAAATAGTTTTTAAAAATACAATCACTAGTACTTTTAATAAAATTAAATGTAAAAAATTAAAAATTTATTGTCTTCATTTATTTAACATAAGTATGTTGTACAAAAATATAAAAAATAAATATTTGAAAAGTATAAACACATGAACTTATAAGATATATAATTTTTTGAATTACAACAACTTTACTAGTGCAAAAAACATTTTCAAGGTTTAACAATACCTGTACCTAAATAATAGAGGAATTATTCACATGTATTAGTCACAAAACCAACACCAACAATCATTAACACAATAAATATGACTGCTTGTATTATTTTATAATAAGAATCAGAAATTACACACTAAAGTTGCATTATTTTCAGTATAAAATTTACTTTGATGAAGTATGCAGTTTCTTTCAATCTTTAATATAATATATAACAATCATTTATATTGTTCAATAACAATTAGAAATTAATGGAGTTTCACTCACTCTACAATATAGAAAATAATATATAATTTATATTTCTCTACAACAACAATTAGAAGTTACACTATTAAAAATTGTCCACTCCTTTTTGGAATATAATTAATAATGATACAAACTCAGTTTCTATTAGTATTTAATATGATAAATTATAAATCATATTGCTCAACAAAAATTAAAAATTACATAGAAAATTGCGAATTTATTTTATTATAAAAAATAGAAGTTCAATTTGATCTATGTGATAAAAGAACTAAACTCAAGTTAAATAACAGATAAATTGTAACAATACAACAAATAAACATTGTTCTATATATTTATTACTTACAACAATATATACACCTAGAAAACCAAAGTTTAAACAATGATTATTTGGATCAACATGAATGAGAATCACAACTTCATACAGATTCTTCACATAAAATTTAAATGGTTATGAGGAAAATTTCAAGAACAGATAATGTGTACAAAATTAATCATGTATGAAAGCTTTTTTTATTTACAAATATAATTACTTTCATTCGTTTGAGAAGAAACATCTTTAAGCTCAATTCTAGGAGTAAAATATTAATTTAAGCATTAAAAACAAATAAGCCATTAATTTAATTGACTCTACAGGGATATCAATAAAGTCATTTAAATTTAATTTTTATAATTTAAATATGAAGCTATATGCAGCTTAAAATAAATATGGAAATATTAAGCATTTTAAAAATGGATATTTTACTACATTAAAGCTTTGAATATATGAACATTAGCTTAAATATTTAAATTTAACAATTCATCTAAAGAAATTTTATAAAATACAGGCACTGTTGGTTAACAAATAACTAATGAATATTTTAGACAGATAATTAATTTGTAATTTCTTATAAAATAATTTTTACACATAAAATTCATAGATTTTTAGCTTAAAAATATATAAGCACTTTTCATACAGTTTCTTAAAATATTTATTTAACATTTGAAGCAGTATTTATTATAAAATATTTAGAAAACAACAAAAAAAAAGTTTTAACTTAAATTCAAATAAAAATTTAAATATTTAAAAATTATTTCAATAAGTTTTTGATTTTTCAAATGTATTGCATAGCAAGGCACTTTCTAATATTAACATGATGCTGGAAATTTATTCAGCAATAGCATAATAAATAATTTTTAAACTATGTACACAGTTCAAAATAAATCAAGAAAATATTTTATACAATGCATACAAAAACAAGTATATATGCATTGATAGATAAAATAATTCAAAATTTTAATAACTGAAAATTATCTTTTCTATTTTTCAAGCAGTTCAACAAATTTTTTAAAATCATTTAAAATTTTTAAAGAATTTTAGTTAATTTATGACAGTAAAGCAAAATATAAAAACAAAACCCCCCAAAATTGTGAAAACATTATAAAATCAGGAATAAAAATTAGCATGAAGAGTTTATGTTCAATAAAAATTTTTTCTCTTGAAAATTCATAGAATGTAGCAGTAAAAATGAATGAATTGCAACCAGATTCCCCTTATGTAGCAGGTTTTTATGTTTGAAAAATTTTAATTCTTAGACAGTAAATCATTAATATTCAAGCAAACATGCATTTCATATAAATAAAATAAGTCAACGAGTAAAAAAAAAATAATTTTCATAAAAAATCAAATTTATTTTCCTATTTTATTATATTCCTATCAAAAAAGTTGTTTATCAAAAATATGCATCAGAAATGAAATTAGATGTATAAACTTAAAAAATTTATATTGGTACCTTTAAATAATAATTCATTGATCGTTCTCGTGCTTGTTCGGGGGTGTAAATAGGTTGATAATCAAGACGAAGAGTAGCTTTGCTACGATTGTAGAAAAAAGTTGAACACATGTAATTTAATTGTGTCACAGGAGGTACACTATCTACTTTAAATGTTACAAAGCAATTTAAAAATTTTATCAACATAACAAACAATGATAATAATATCCAGGCAAGCCAGTATGGGAAAATATAGGAGCTCACTTTAAACCCTCTAGCTTCCAAATATGGAGTTAAATGTTCATGTATATCTATAATAGGTGTATCATCAGTAATAAAAAACGCTTCACCAGAAATAGTTTCATCCACAACTAATCTGTCCTTGGCTTTAATGTGGGCCCAAGCAGCATTTCCAACATAGCAAATTTGCAATCGTTCATCTAAGCTTCTTATTCGACGATAATATCCACCCATGTTTTTAGTATGTTTTAATGCACCATAAAAGAAGTGTTTATCTTCTTCTCCGTAAAAAGGAGTGGGACGAATCGCTGTGGTACGAAGTTTCTCTTTACCTAAATAAATACATAATATTATTTATTGAGCCTTTATTTCAATTTTTTTAAACAACTCACATTTGATATCACAAAATTAATAGAAAAAACAACAATTCACCAGGAAAAAATGAAAACAGAAAATATTTTACATCACTCTTAAAATAGAGCATCCAAACAAATATTATATTTCATAATACATTAAATGAGATTCCTAAAAATGGATAACATACAAATTGTAACAAATATAAATCATTCATATGCATTATAATTTTATTCACACTTGTGTTCAAAAGTCAGTCTGTGATATTGAACATAATGATATTTTCCAAAGCTATATTGATAAAAGTCATTGATAATTTAGCATCAAAAAGATGATTGAGTTAAAGAGAATTTTTTTATCAATAATATTGATACAGAAGAGTCAATGTGATATTACAAAATAGCTACATTATACATTTTTAAAATCATTAAATTAGATTAATGAACATATATACCATTTGCTAATGCTTTTCCACTAGCTTCAACAACAAGTTTCTCACTTTCGCACTTGGTTTCTCCATATTTTCCAATCATAAAGCTGGTTGTTGGAATTGGTGTTGTACTCTCTGTGCCATAAAAAATATGTTCTGTGCCACAAACAACATCTGTTGTACTAGCAAAAACCAGACGAGGAACATTTTGTTTAACACAGGCTTCGATAATATTTTTTGTACCTGCATTACCAAATAAACATTAAATAATTAATATATTTCAATTTACAAATGAGATATTAATATATTTCAATTTACAAATGAGATTACAAATGAGATACAAATGAAATATTAGTTACTGTTCTTTCACATCAAGTTTTAACTTTAGCAACAAGATAATTCAAAACAAAGCAATATCCAGATGAAAGAATGAAATAACTTTTTATGCTAGTTAAACTAATTATGCATAATATACACTATTTATTAAATATATTCAGTAGATGAAGATGCTAAAAGTGTTCATATGATCAAAACAATGAATAACAAATCAGAAACAAACCAGGGGAAACTGTATAGTAATGATTAACATATTAGCATACAGATTCTTCTTTATTACTTAATCCACTAAACTTTTACTTTATTTTAACTAAAAAAGAATATGATAATACTTAAAACTGAATAATAGCAATGATTAATAATTCAAAGTTGTTGTACTTAATAATAAATGACTTACATATAAATTTCACTTTCAAGGTTTTTCTAGAATATTAAAAACATTGAATAAAATTCTGAGATATTTCAACATCATTTCAAAATAAAAGGTTTTACATATGTATCTGTAAATTTTTTTAAATCAATATTTTTTCTAAGTTCTAAAATAGGAATAGTTAGAGGAATATCCCTATCTTGAAGTATGCAGTTTTAAATTAATATTTTAATTTAAAAGCTACATATTTTTCATTGTATAATTATTTACATACATATAATTGTATAATTATATGTATGTAAATAAGTTTGTAACAGTATAAAAAAAGAAACAAATTTTTAACTAAAAATTAAAAAGAGAGTTAATCATACAAGTTAACAATTCACATGAAAATTTTTTTAAAAAAGCAACATAATCAACATTATTAATTATAATAATTCTAAACATAAAACAATAAAATAAAAATATTAATAATGTAATGAGAATAAAATGAAAAATAGAAATAAATGAAAGTGAACAAAAATCTATTTCATCATGAAAACATATTTCCCAAAACCCATGTATGGGTTAACAAAGAAATAAAAGAAAAATAATTTAATTTCACAAAAACTTTTGGTCAAAATGAAATACTAAAAAAGTAAGAAAAATTATATAAATACACAAAATAAAAATCTTTCTCTCTCACACAAACATATATTGATTGATTTTGTTACATAAAAATAACCTGGAAAATTATACTTCAATATAACAATAGATATTCACTATTTATATCATTTTGAATGTTTTTCTATTTAACTTACCATGTTAAACAAGTGAAAAATCTTTTAAAAATACTATTCAATATTTGCATGCTTTTAAAAAAATCTTCAATGATATCAATTACAGTGAATTTTTTATGACTTTTTGCAGAACAATATACATTGTCAAAAACTAATATCTATCAAAAACTTGTCAAAAAACTATTTGCACACATTTCTCATCAAATGATTATTTTCAATTTTCTAAAACATTTGCATTTTATATTTTTCTTCTCACTCATTTGATGAAAACATTTTTCAGGCATGTTTGTCTCATTACATAAGGAACTTCAAATACTCATTTATTTAACAATATCAGTATATCTTTATTGTGTGAATATAAAACCATATTTTAGTTTTTAGATTAAATATCATATTTTCCCCTTTCATTAACCTCAATACACTCATTTTTATAAAATTTACTTTCAACACAATATGAAAACCATGTGTGTGCGTTGAATACTCTTAACGCATAATGTTTATAACATTAACAAGTTTGTTATCATTTAATTGACATCTTCATCAACAATTTAATTTACTAACAACTGTAACTTATCAATAAAGAAAACCATTAAAATCCCATCAGGATTATATATATATAATTCAAATGTATCAAAACTTCCATAATTATTGAATTCAAATTAAATTTTTTTGTTACTTATATCATTAAAAAAGCATGAAAAATGTAATTTACCTTCAATATTTGTTGAAACCATATCCTTTTCATTTGGAAAAAGTCCTATGTCTATAACGCAAGCTGCATGAATTACACAATCAGCTCCAGATAAAGCATCAAGAACAGAATGCATATCACGAATGTCGGCAACAAAATGCTTCATTGGCTTATTTTCAGAATGGTCTGGAGAAAAAATTAAAAACAAAGTTTTGTTTAAAGTTTAATTTTAACATTTCTATCTAAAACTATTTAAATTTTAAAGATAATGTTTTAACACCAATTTGACAGTTTCTTAAGAGTAGAAATCAAAGCTATTGATATTTAACTTAAATGTTTAATATTACAGTGCAGTAAAATACATATCCAATATGTATTGTTCCGATTTAAATGGGTGAAACTATTTTACCAAGTGAAAAATAATTTAAATAATATTTCACTTACTCAGCTTGTTTTCATATGGGACTTTATCAAATAATCTAATTTCAGAAACATTGTCATCCTTTTCTTGTAAAAGTTTAACTATGTGTTGTCCTAAACATCCACTTGATCCAGTAACAACAACAACTTCTTTTCTTGACATGATTGTAAGTCTAAGGTAAATGAAAAAACACAGTTAAAATGCTATTTTTTAATGAAATCATAGGTTAACGTTGAAAAGCATAATCACATGCATAAAGCTAATGCACAGTTTTACTAATAGAAATTTGATGTTAGGATTAGTTTACTAATGAATTTAAAATAGTTTAATCACTTATGAAAAGTGTAAGTATTTCGAATGAAGTTAGTTCCTTATGATATAGTTAAAAATATTTCCCTACTCTAAAACGTAAGAAACTGATTCTAAATACAGCTTATTCTTGAGATACTTCTAGAGAATGAGATGTTGAAATCCAGCTTTCATGTCTAGTATGATATGAGAATTACCATATTAAATAGACGTGTGTTTATTCAGGAAAGTGTATAAGTCTTATCTATAAATTACATATATATGCAGCAGTCATTCAAGATAAGATTTAAGGCATGAAATTTATTTTAAAGTGGAATACTATAGCTAATTGTTTATGACAAAATTGTGTCATAAAAACTCAGCAAAGTACTCATTCCTTAGAATGTGAAAATAAAAACCAACAGTTTTATAATAAAATGCAGCTACTAGTTATTTTAGTTGTCAATAAAATACAAAAATTATAGAGTAGCAGATTGTAAAATTAAAAGGATATTTTTTATAAAAATATATTTCTGATTTTTTTTTTTTTTTTTTTTTTGTAGAATGCATGCAGTTGAAATATAAATAAGTTTTTAATGCTTTTACAATAATTTTTAATAAAAATTTAAATTTAAAAATTCCTAGCACTTTAATAATAAATTTCTTCATCCAGAATTAAAGTAGCACTATTAGTTCTTGCACATATCTAAAGGAAAAACATCACATTGTTAAATGTGAATGTTTTAATAAATGTGATTTTTATATAAAATTTTGGAATTCTTTTTACAATAAATTTAAATAAAATCACTTTTTAAATTATGAAATATCAGGGTTCTGTGATATATCTCAACTACTTGTAATTTATTAATAAACATTTTCCCAAATTTTAAAATTTTAAAGATTAACCCCATTTAGGAAAAAATAAATCTATTTCTAAATAGATAACATGAAATTTTTCCTCATGTTTTGAAGAAATAAATATCTTATCCTCAAAAAAGAAAAGATAAGGGAAGCAAACAATCTAATGTTTACTGTAGAAAATATGAATTAAATTTTTAACTTTTTACTCTATGGTAATTCTTTATAACTTTAATTGTGTATAAGATGGAATGAGGTATGTTTCTATATTCTTTGATAATAAAATAAATTGTCTGAACTTACTGCAATCATATTGCTTTTCACTAAGGAAAAAAATCAAGTTTCCTTGGATTGACTCGCAGGTAAAAAAAAAAACTGTAATACACTTTTTTGCATACTGTTACCAATCAGTTGATAACATCTCATCATGTAATAGTACTTTTTAGAACATTAAAACTAAAAGAATAAAGCAACAAATGAAAATATAACGGTAAAAAAAACATGTTTACTTCTGATTTCTCAAAAATGAAAACTATCGATATCAACATCTTTGAATTCTAATATTTGAAAAATAAACAATAAAATTGATCATAAAACACATTAAAATACAAAGTAGCAGGAAAAGTTTACAGGAAATTATATGATTGCTTAAAAAGTTTCAGATAATTATTACTTCCTCAACATTTAAGTATTTCACAGCATTGCAGAAAAATTGAAGAAAATAACATTTTTCTAATGAATTTTTGATAATTATTCCAGACTATAAAAATTGTTTTAACTATTTCATTTTGAAAAAGACTTTATACCATTTTGTGTTTCTTAATATTTTGTTGTTTTTTATTTCATTCTGACTAGGTAATCTTATGATAATAGAAAAATATTTTAAGGAAACAAAGGATCAATATTCAAAGTACACTTATACATTAATGCACATAGTCATTCTTATTCCATTTTTATAGTATTAAAAAACATACTTACAAGAAAAAGATCTTACTACATTTATAAAATAAGGAAAATATGCTTAAAAAATATAAAAATGTGAATTAATGACATGCATACCTATCAACATGCATATTTAAGATTGAATCTTTATGAAGTGAAATAATTATGAAAAACAACTCGATTCTTTGTTCGTAGACAAAAAATTATAAAAATAAAAGGAACAAGCCTAATAAGATAATCTAACTTGACTTTCTGTTTAAATAGTAAGCATAAATTAACAAAATAGCCAAAAATGTGAATTAAAAATTACATGACATTTATTGAATCAAAGTATTCTATTTTAGTTTTTATGCATAATTTATTAAGCTTATTCAGAATTAAATTAATATTTTTTTTTATTTCTAAAACTTTGAGAAGAAACAAAATGCATACAGATTTATAATTTAAGTTTAACAATACAAAATTATGGGTTTTTCATGAACTAATATATATATATTATATAATATATCTAATAACTAATATAATATATATTTTCATATCAAATGCAAGAAAACTTTGAATATAAAAAAATTAAGTATAAAGATCCAACAAAGAGTCCATGCTTTTTTTCATAAGAAAATTCTAGAAATAATAAAAATTTTAGTAATAGTAACTTTTCTATGAAGTTATAAATATTTAAATAATTCATTTTTTTACTCTTAAAACATGTATAGTTTTTCACTGTTTATTTAACACATATTATTTAGTTTATCCTCATTTATCTAATATGTAATTGACTAATTTACTGCAAGCAATAGATTAAAAACAATTCAAAGAAAATAATCCAATTTCAATTTAATATTTCACAAGACTGTTTAAAAAACATAGATGCTCCTCTTCCAATCCCAAGTTCTCTTAAACATAACTTAAGAATAAAAGAATTTCGATACAAATAAATTAAATGTTTAAAAAATATTCTAATCCTGATTCATTAATAGTGTTTTACCATACTAAATTTATTCCAAAAGCACTTTTAAATTAATTTTAATTTACTGTAACTTTGTATATGTTGAAGAAATGTGTAATTATAATTAATTAAAATGTAAATTATAAAAATTTTGATAAAAATTTGGATTTCAATTTAAATGGTTATCTTTATTCATGTGGGATAGCTTAGGATAGATAAGTTTTTCTCCTTGGCCCTTAAGATTATATATTTCTTTTCAGTTGTTAACTTAAAAACTTCCTATAACTGGTACATTTAATAAATTTCGTATTCTAGCCTCAATTGTTAGAATAGTGCAAAAGCCCAGATACTTTATTTCTTTAAAAAAAAAACTGATTTAATAGAATTACTCCTCCTTTTCAATTTAGCCAATTATAACTATGGAAAAGTAACTGTATTTACATTCTTGTCCTATATTAGTGACAGCAAAATACAGTCAAAATTTCATTCAATGTTATTTTTTATTATATCAATCACTAATATATTTTAAAAGAAACAACACAATACATATAAACTGGAAATTATGTTTGATTATAACTAATCAAAATATTTATAAAATTTTAATAATATAATACATTGAAGTATAGAAACTGTACATACACATTAAGATTTCAAAATTACTCATTACTCTAAAATCTAATTATAATATTAAATGAAATAAATAAAATAATTATAAAATATTTTATGAAAGAAAATTTTAACAGATGTAAGTAGCTTTTTGTACAACATTTTTATTTGTTTTCTTATTTCTTAGAGTTCCTATTATTGAACAAAAACTTATTAAAACATAGTGGGGATGGATTCAAGGAAATGTGTCACAGCCTTCAGGTAAAATTGACTACAACAGATGGAACATATTTTGCTTTTCACACATTTAAATTTTATTAAAGTGAAAAAATTTCTCTGCTATTCTTCTGTTAAATAAAGAAAATTAACTAATAAAAGCCAACTTTAATAAAGATTTTTACTTTACTTCTACACATATTTCTTATTATTACAAAACTTAATTTTAATATTATACTAATTACTTTCTAACGAAATAAATCAATAAAATTTTAAAAGATTAATAAAATAAAAACTTGAATAGTAAACTATTTCTAAAGGCCAAAAATATACAAGAATGTAAAAATTGGGAATATTTAGACTAAAAATGAAAAATAAACAATTTTACTTTCCTATCAAAAGTTTTAAGTTGCACTATGTTAGTTATAACAAATATTATCCTATTTATTATAGGTGGTAGGACATTCAAATGCTCAAAGCAATAAGTTAATGATCAACTGGCAAGATTTGAATTAACACCATCTTTAACAGACCAGAAGCAGTCCTGAGATCTTAAAGGAGACACTCAGACAAAGTGTTTTTTATCTCTTTAAAATAACTTTTAAACAATAATTTTTAAAGAAATAACTTGTAACATCAATGATCAAAGAAAAGTGAAAATGTTAAATTACAACTGTCTAAGTAAAAAGAAAACAAGATAAAAAAAATCAACAGCTATTCTAGAAAAACAATGCTTTTGATTGGAACAGATTTTTAGACATATTACAATTGTGGAAGAAACAAATGATTCTACTAGTAGCAGATGGTTTGTCATTTTTGCACACAAGAAGTAATTAGATGCAACCTACAGTTTAAAGTGGATTACAAACCTTTCATTCAAACCCAAAATGGGAATCAAACCTGGAAACTACTGAGCCAAAGACCAAAGCGCTAATCATTCAGCTGTTATATTAGTCTGGCAGAGAATAAGGAGAGTATTTCTGTGCACACACACATCTTTTAAAATTTTGAAAACTTTTTGGAAATGTATTTTGAACATTTAACTTAATCTAGACAATTGTAGAACATTTTTATTGCATGTCTGCTCACAAAGTTTGGTTTAATGACTTCTTATCCCATACAAAACATGTCTATTCAGTGTTATTTTTTTAGTTATACTAAGTTTAATCTAATATATATATATATATATATATATATATATATATATATATATATATAGTGTGTGTGTGTGTGTGTGTGTGTGTAACAGTATAACCTTTTTGCAATATCCATTGATGAAATTAAGTGTGACTTTACAAGAACCTAATCACTATTTACACATTTAAACATATTTAATATGTGGCTGTCACTATTAAAAAAGCATCAATGGTTTGTTAGGGGGCAAAGCACTGTAACATTTTCAGGAAAAAATATTCAAAAAAAGGGGAAAAATCATAAGTAAACCACTACCCCACAAAACTGTACCATTAAAACAATCCACAACCTCGAATTTAAACAAATTATTCATTTAAATCACTATTTTTTAATTTTTGGATTCAAGGGAAAAAGGCACGCAGATATTTTAAAATTAAAGTTTAAATAATTAAATAATCAGATAAATATTTGAGTTCAAAGAAGTCTTTATTTAAAACTTGTATTGACATATTATATTACTAGAAGATTTTAAGATATTTCCCTCTTGTCTATTTATTATTTTGAATATCATTGAAGCAATGTCAAATCAGAAATAAAAATATTATGTAAAATATATTGAAAAACAAATCACATATTACAATGTAGCCAAAAAATTTATTTCCTACACATGACTACCCCCCTCTCTCTTTCTTATGCTTCTCATATCTCCTATTATTAATACAGATAAATTTGAAACATTAGGAAAAAATATTGAAATATTTGAAGAAAAGACAAATAAAAACTTTAATTTTAAACTCATGTCAGGAATTGTAAAGGAGAAAATTTAATTATTTATTACAGTGTAAATCATTTATAAAATTTCTTGAATAGTAGCAGTTATTGTTAAGTGAATAGATATAATTTTTCCATCAACACATATAATATTCTTAAAATAAGATTAATCACTAAAAGACATATTAAAATTTTAGACATTTTAAAAAATCAGCAAATGCAATGACTTCAGAAACAAGTGTTTTTATTTTATGGTTGATACATTATAAAAAATCTCATTAAACTTAATGGAAATTTATGATAAACATGATCAGCTTTCCTCTGAAATCTTCTAGAAGAATGAACAAAATTTTAAGCTAGAGAGCATCACATTTTTTTACTCTCACGTATGTGAAAGAAAACTATTTTTATAAAATTGTAATAATTAGACAGTAAATTGGAAAATAAATTATTGGTCAGATAAATACTAATATTAAAAAAATTATCAAAAATACTTCAAAATTATACTTATTTTGCTGACAAAATTTATTTCAAGTCCAAGATGTAATATAAAAATTTCTAGGGAATATTATCTTAATTTTAAATAATTATAAGTAGAAAGAGAAAACAGTAATGATACTTTCTCAAAATTAAAAAAATTAGAATATTTGTATAAAGAAGTTAAATTTCAAGTATTTTACATAGAAGATATATTTATTATTTCAAATAACTTTATTCATTTTGACATGATAGCAAAATGTTTAATCAAAAATAATAATTTGAATATGCATGAATCATAAAAATAATTCAGGATACATTACAAAATTTAAACAAAAAGCACTTTATAAGAGTTAATATTATAATCAAAATCTGTAACATAAATCAATAAAAAAATTTAATTTATAAAAATAAAGAATTTTAAAGTAAATTTTAATACTGGAATATTAGTTAATCTAACTAAAAGTTTATTATAAAATTCAAAAGTTTAAAATAATTAAAAATGTGATAGATAAAATCAGAAGACAATTAAAAAAAAATTTAATAAATTTAGATCAGTGCAAATAATTATTTTTAAAACAGATCATAAAACAAAAATAAAAAAACTCAATTTTGAAAAATTTCGTTATCATTAAATTTATAGAAAAATTCCTAATTTTTTATTTAATCTAATTCATATTTTTTTTTTTTTGTATTTTGAACTTTAAAAACTTAAGAAGAAAATAAAGGAAAAGCTTATCTATGTTTTATTTACATTGCAGACAGTAAATAAAACATAGAAAGTTTAAAATGACATTACTTAATGTTCTTATATTGAATTTCTGACTTTGCAAAGAGAAAAAATATTGGCAGTAATTATAATGAAATCTAATAATCTTACATTTTATTTTTCACAAATCAGAATAGTATAGGAAATAATGTAAAGGTATTTTTATAAATGAAAAAAGAAACTAGGGAACTAAAATACTAAGAACATTTTTGGATCAGTATAGATGTTTCAACTAATGGCAAAAACAATTGGAGAATCATGACAAATTCTAGGATAGTCTACACGGAATATATTGCAGTTTGAAAAAAATTATAAAGTTGTTATAATCATTTTAAGTTAATATTAATACTAACTTCAGCAGAAATGTATCAGATATTAACAGACAAAAAAACAAATGAAATCATATGCTTAAAAATATTTATTGATGTCACTTTTTATATCATTTAAATGATTGAAAAATTATCACTTCGTTAGTAAAATACAATTGTACTCACGTAAAAACAATAAGATCGGCAAGAAAAAACTAAGCTAATAAAGATCGGTACACATTCAAACGGTGTCACCTCAAACAATTACGAAAATTTTATATTTATCTCAATCATGACTGATAACTTTTGAAGTGGACTTCAATTGAATACCACTCATGCAGCGCCACGTTATAGGTTGCTATGCGACAAGTCAACGAAACTTGGCATTGCAGTTGAACTTAAACCTTGACATAAAAAAATTGATTTAAAAAAAGTTTTCAATAGCTCAGATGGCGCTAGTTATGCAGGAAACTTTCTGCTTACTGTGTATATTTCGGCTTACCTTTTCTGCCTACTTAAAACTCGAAATTCAAAAAGAGTCTTGAAAAGCATAAAATTGAGCTTTATACTAAAATCTACCCTAATACAGTATACACTCATTTTTACGAACCCTTAATTTACGAATACTCACGTTTTTACAAACTAGGGACAAGTACCTACACTCATACCATTGACGTTATGATAATTTTAACTCCCGTTTAAGAAATACAATTTTGCAATTTTTGGGAACCTCCGTTTCTAACAAATAGTTTTGTCTTCCTTTTTTCTAATATATTTATTTTCTTAGACTAGATATATTTTCATTTTTTATTGGATTTCCTTTTTATAAAACGTTTGAGAATTTGATTAATTTTTGATCAACAAATCAACACGTGCAGACAGTCCAAAAAATGTGTGAACAATTATCAGACATTTGATTTTACCATGAAATGGCACTGGATTCGTCTCCTGTCCTTCCTGGATGTGAAAATATAAAAATAGGAAAAAAAAAACTTCTATCCTTGTCGTTCATTTGAACATAAAAGAGGGGACTTTAAAAGTTCAACTTTACTGTTCTGTAGTTGGTTTTTGTTTCATTTTAACTTAATAATTTATGAAACATCATTTTTCGAGAGGAAGATTGAGCAGATTTCATAGAAAATTTGACGCAGTTAAAGAAACGAACATGTTTATCAATTGGATTCTAATTCGAAAATTCTAAAAGAAGTAGACGAAAAAATATTAATGATAAAAATCCAAAAAATATGGAAGAACAGTCTCTCGACCTTACGAAAGATCCTTGAATAAAGAAACATCACCAGCAAAAGTACACACTTTCCAAAATATAGTAGAGAAGTAAAACATCTTAAAATGGAAAAAGCTTTGCTGAGAAAAATGAGAGGAATGAACATTCCTGTTGATGATAACATCATTAAAGAGAAATCCAACTACTTTGCTGTGCAACTGAGGTTAAAAGATTTCAAACCATCATTCGGTTGGCTATGAAAAATTTAAGAACAGACATAGTTTGAGATTTATAAAATTTTGTGGTGAAAATGGAATCAATAAAAGAAAGAATATTTTTAAGAATGAATCTTTCTTTGATATGTTTATAGTGCATTCTTAATAATTCTTTTTAATAATATTATATTATTTATAAGGAAAAATAGTTAGGTAAAAAAATCACATCTTAATAATCTGATACATTACTTTTCAAATCGCTGGGTATATCCTCTTCAAAAGTGGAACTCCTTTTCTTGGATTTCCGTGGAACTAGCCTGACACTTATAGGATACACTGCCACTGAGAACTCTTAACTAAAGTTAACGAAAAACTCTGACTGATCTGGTTTCCAGACTTCGTCAAAAATCTGGCTGTGGAGACTATTTATAAATTCCTCAGTCTTCCTTATGGTATATGCTGATAGTAGCAGGGGTGAAGGGGATTTAAAGTAGTAGAGTGTTTATATCTACTCCTTCTATCGCTGTTGAGTTCAAGATCAAGAACTTTAATTTTTGTTCAGTTTTTAGATTAGACCTTATAGTTGTTAAGAAGGGGCTTGAAATATGGGGATCAGAAGGATCTATTCCAAGACATTTGGATCTTGTCTAAAAGTAGCGATTCTGTTCAGCACCTCTCTAACTAAGGTGCTGTTGCAGATGAGACTAACCTGGATATTTTAAATATACTTGACAGACTTTCACCCAGTCATATCATATATTTTCAGTGGATTCCTTCACATGTTAAGATCTTTGGCTAAAACAAAATTGAATAAAAGCTTTCGAAAGTCCCTTCCAACCACTCTTGGTATTTTGCAAAACATCCAGGAGTTCTTTCCAACTTAGACCGAGATCCAACCAAACTTCTTTTTCTCGCTTTTTGAAGAACCCTCATTTTTAAGGCCCTCATTTTTAAGCAGGGTCAAACATTATATCCTGTGTGCCATCGGTGCACAGCTGAAATGGCTTCCACTACTCTTATTTTGGTGTATTTAAATTTTAGCAAGGACGACGTCCTCTGGGAACCTCAACCTTTTTTAGACATTTTATATATTTTCGGATTCATGGAGATTGCTTAGTTCTGCTAGATTGTCCCGAGATTAGCAACAACTTTATTGTTCTATTTTATGCTCTTTCCACTTTAAGAACTATTTTACGGTCCCCACAAGTTCATAAAACGAGCGTCTACGATATAATAAAAAAGTTCTCATTTTCCTTATTTTACTTAATATTTAGCTTCAGCAATCATACACATCTATAATGTTCATAATAATATTTAAGTTGATAAAATATGATAATATCAAATTTAGTATTTTTTGCATTTATAAAATTAAGAGCATTTTCATACTTATGTGTACATATTCTTAAACAGGATTTTGTTAGCAATCATAATTAATAAACAGAACAATCATTGTTTTTCAAAGAATGAAGTAATTCTAGAAATTCGATTGCACAGGGATTTGTACCAATGACTATTGTACGAAAAAGCACAATAACTTTTTTGCTATAAGAACTTTTTTTCTTGTATTACCTTATAAATCATTAAAATTTTACACTTATCACAATTGCGATGCATGATGTGGGAATACAAGTTAACTTGTATTCGCGCATAGTATTTTTCTTAGTAAATTAATAGCTATAATAATTGATGCATTTGGTTAATTTTAAATATGATATTAAATAAAAAATAATTTCCTGAGTATTTAATTACTCATGAAATTTTCTATTGTTATTATTATTTTTATGTTATAAAACAAAATAGTGTGTCTATACTTTTACATTTTCGAAGGAAATAGAGTTGATAAGTACATTGATAAGTAAGACTTATCAATGTAAGGAAGTAAAGAATGCTTTTTTTAGAAAAATAGCTTTTATAATAATTTTGTTGTAATTACTCGTTAAGTAGTCTTCAGCTCTCATTACGATAAAATATGTTTTTCAAAAATATTTACCTACAATTACAGAAAGTAATTTTACTTTTTAATTACATAATAATTTAAATAACCCGTTAAAAACTTAGAAATAATATAGTTAATTTACGTTTAAACACAATGAATATACTTTAAAAATTGTTTTATAAACTTCTTGACAGAGTTCTCAAAAATTTAGAAACAATCAGGTTTGTCTCCATAAGAGCCCTACAATCTGAGCCTTTGTAAACTTCAGCATTGTTCTTATCACTATTAATAATAAAAACTATTAATACGGAAACTATTACGATTTCTTCTTCCTCAATGGTAAAATATTTTTTTAGGTTCAAATAGGCAAGAAATTAAAAAGTATGATAGTTCAAACTTGAAAAAGATTACCTATTTTGTGCTCATGTAAAATAAATTTGGCTTGAAATAAAATATATTTAAATAATAATTAAAAATGGAAATTGTCGCTTCTCCAATTTAAAGACGGGTATCTAATAAATGTTAGCAAAAAATTATCTTCAAATCTAGTCAATGGTTTCTTTCCTATAACAAACTAAAATGAAAATTAAAACATTAATTGGATGACAAGCAAAAGTTATCAGAAAAATTAGTAACGATTTCAGATCATACAGAAACAAAACATTATTTCTACATCATTTTTCCACCGGAAATATTTTAAGCTACAACATGGCCATAGAATAGCCTGTGGACAAACAATAAGAACGGTTCGGGATAGTCTATGATTAATTAGACTATCCCGAGTAAAAGGTGCTTATAAATCACTTTAACTGCCACATCACAAATATTGAATTCCTTCTGTAAATTACTTCGTAATATCTTTCAGGAGTTTTTCTAATTAGAAATAAAGGTTTAATTTTCTTAGGAATTTTTAAATTATTCCCATTAAATAGAAATGAGTCTTCACACAAAAAATATCTGGCTGTGAATATTTTCTGAATGAAAAATTTCTTAAAGATGTTAAGAATTTGAAGTCGAGCATTCCATTGTTATTACGAAAAATTTCTTATGAGATCTAACGTTTTAAATATAAAAAATATTATATTTGAAACAGTAGTGAGATCTCAAATACCTTCAGTAATTCACTATTCCAAAAAATTAAAACAGCGAATAAAAAGCAAAAAAAGACATTCAAGATAACCATGCATGGTCATAAAAGGAAAAATACGCAAATATTAAAATTTATACGAAAATTATCACATGAGAGCATTAATTTTTTTAAACCACTTAAATAGCATAAAGAGCAAATCTTAAAAAGTTGTAAATAAAGGGTAATAAGTAATTGTAAATGTAGGGAAAGTTTGCAGAAACTTAAGCAGAATTTGTGGCTCTTTTATACAACTAAGACTATGGTATAGTTGCTTTTTAAGTATATTTCATTCACTCATACGACGGACCAGTGTCTTTTTAAATTATTTATTACAGACACAGACAAACATAATAAAGGATATGGGGATTAATTCCCGCTCGAGAAACATAACCGTTCTCCTCAATTTCCAAACTCCAACTCCTTTGTTCAAAACAATATCACGTGACGTGCGCGCATGCGCGAACATGCCGCCCGCCATTGCAATGTGAAACATTCAATATTTTCACACAGGTAAATAACAGTTAAATATAAATTTTACAAACATAAATTGCAATAATTTTACATAATGAAAACTAGTTAATAACATTACACAAATATTTGAAATGCACAGTACATAAAGTAAACAATCAGCAATACAAGAGAAAAGGATAGTGATAAAATTACCAAATTTATCTTTTTGAATAAAACATTAAAAAAATTTCTCATTTTTCTAAAGGCAAAACACATAATTTGGATATTGGTCTTTTAAATATGCCAGATTTTGTTCTGACGTCCACGACACGAATATTGTTATCTTTACCAGGATATGTCTTAATAATGCGACCTAAAATCCATTTAGAAGTAGGTATATTTTCCTCCCTTAAGATTACCATATCCCCAATTTTTACATTTTGTTTAGAAAACATCCACTTAGTACGTTGTTGTAAGGTGCTTAAATAAGATTTATGCCAATTTTTCCAAATCAATTGTACTGCCTTTGTAGTTCTTTGCCATAAGTTTAATCTGTTTTCATTGATATTTACCAAGGTAGGTTCTACAATTGAAGTAAGAGATCTTCCTATTATAAAATGTCCAGGAGTTAAGATGTTTAAATCCTCTATATCTGAAGAGAGAGGGGTCAAGGGACGTGAGTTGAGCATTGCCTCAACCTGAACTAAGACAGTCAAAAATTCCTCATACGTAAAATTAGAGTTGCTCACAACACGTTTAAGATAATATTTGATAGACTTCACTCCCGCTTCCCACAAGCCGCCAAAATTTGGGGCTCTAGGAGGAATAAATTTCCATTCAATGCTTTCTTCCGATAAAAATTTAGCTAAAGTTTCTTGTTTAAGCATTTTATTATGAAATCCTCTTAGTTCTTTATTTGCGCCACTGAAGTTGGTCGCATTATCTGAAAAGATTTTTGAAATTTTTCCTCGTCGTGCTATAAAGCGTTTAAGGGTTGCAATCATTGATTCTGAAGTAAGGTCTGATACAATTTCTAAATGGGTTGCTTTAGTTACTAGACAAACAAATATACAGACATAAATTTTAGTTAAGGAACCCTTTCTTTGGTTTTTGTTTTTAATAAAAAAGGGACCACATAGATCTATACCTACAGAGTTAAATGTAAAATCTGGATTAATTCTTTCCTTTGGAAGGTCACCCATTTTTTGATTACATATTTGAGGATTTGCTTTAAAACATGTGAGACAATCATGTGTTAATTTTCTACACAAATTTCGACCATTTAAAGGCCAATATTTTTGCCTCAGTTGAAACAACAAAGTTTGAGGTCCAGAATGCAAATATTTTTCATGATAGTATTGAATGATCAATTTTGTTAATTTACAGTTAGAGGGCAATAAGATTGGATGTTTATTACAATAACTTAATGAGGAATTAGTTAACCTACCTCCAACTCGAATTATACCTTCTCGATCTAAAAAAGGGGATAAACTTTTAATCTTACTTGATGTAGAAACAGTTGCATTTTTAAGAAGACATTTAAAGTCATCTTTAAGTTCAGCTCTTTGAGTTTCTTTGATTAAGAACATCTCTGCATGCCTTAATTCGTCAGAGGTTAGAGGTCCTACTACTTTATTCTCAGGATACTTGCAGTTGTTGAAGAACCTGAAAAGATAACTTAAAACACGAACAATTTTTAAATACTTATTACTAATTTGTAATAGTGTTTCCAATAAGCTGAAAGAGTTAGAAATAGATAGAGTTATTTTTGAGTCATTAGTTAGTTCTGTCTGTTGCACACAGTCTTTCTTCATTTCACAAATATATTCTTCCTCTGGAACTACTGGATTCTCTTCTATAAAGGGTAGATTGGCAACTGACAGGAAGGTTGGTCCATTCCACCAGAACGAACAGTCAACGAGAACATCAGCATTGGCTCCTCTTGATATAGCATCAGCGGAAATATTTTCCTTTCCTGGGCAGTAGAACCAGGAATTGATTTCAGTCAAAGATTTTATCTCCTTTACTCGATTTGCAACAAACTGTTTCCAGCGATTAGTGGAACCCTTGATCCAATACAATGTTATTTTTGAATCAGTCCAGTAATAAATTTTGGATGAAACTTTACGGTCTATTATTTTTTTGACCGCATTCGTTAATCGAGACGCCAACAAAGCTCCGAGAAGTTCGAGCCGAGGCAGAGAAATTTTCTTTAGAGGAGTAACTCGACTCTTTGATGCTATTAGATTCACTTGAATTTCATTTCCATTTATTACTCGCAAATAGACGGCAGCACCATATGCCTTTTTGCTGGCATCACAGAAAGTGTGTATTTCAATCACAGTTGAATCTGTAATACAGGGAATAGTTAATCTTGGAATCTTTAATTGTGCCAAGTTTGGCAGCTCATTGCACCATTGAAGCCATTCCTTTTGAACATCAGGAGGTAATGGTTCATCCCACTGGATTTTCCGAAGCCACAATTCTTGTAACAGGCACTTAATTCTTACTGTAAATGGAGTCAATAATCCCAATGGGTCAAAGATTTTTCCAATGGCTTGTAAAATGAAACGTTTGGTGTCCTTTCGGTTTGATAAAATTTCCATCAAACCTTGGATGTCAAAGATTAAACAATCTTCTGTTGTGTCCCAAGCTAAGCCAAGTACCTTTGTGGAATTTGATGCCAGACTAATAGATTTCTGAGGAGATTGTACATCAAACTCTTCTTTCTTCCATTGTTCCATCAATTCACAATCATTAGTGATCCATTTCCTCAAGTTCATATTGGCTTCAGACATTATGGCTTTGGCTTCACGAGAAATTACAAGAACATCATTTAGATTGTCTCCACCAGTTAAAAGGTCGTCAACGTAGATACTTGTATCTAACAATCCCACAGTGATTGGATATTTATTTTTAAATCCTTTTAAATGTTTCTTGATGGTAGCTGACAACAGAAATGGGCTGGCATTTACTCCGAAAAGAACGCGTTTGAATCTGTAAATTTGGAGATTGCGTTTTCCATTTGCTTCTTCAAACCACAAGAAGCGCACTGCATCTCTGTCCTTTTCCGACAAGGAAACCTGCAGAAAGGCTTTCTCTACATCAGAGGAGATGGCAATTTTATTCAATCGAAATTGAATAAGTAAATCAAAGAGATTTGGGTTCAAATTAGGGCCAGTCCATAGACAATCATTCAGAGAAAGTTCATCGTTATCGTGTGAGCTGGCGTCAAACACTATTCTGATTTTAGTGGTAAGTCTATCTTCTTTATAGACTGCTTGATGTGGTAAATAATATATGGGTTTGTCTACGACTTGAGCTTCATTTTCGTCAACCCGTTCGATTATTCCTTGCTTCAGATAGTCTTTCAAAGTATCATTATATTGAAGGCGTAACTCTGGATTTGTACAAAGTCTTTTTTGCAAACTCTGCAAACGTTTTTTTGCAACGATAAAATTATTGTTCAATTTTAAATCTTTCCAGTCCTTTTTCCAAGGTAATTCAACTTGGTAACGGCCATTTTGAAAGGTAGTTGTTTCTTCAAATATCTCCATAGCTTTATCACCTTCTGAAAGTTTGGGGTCTTCGTGTTTTATTCCAATAGATTCGAGCTCCCAAAATTGTTTCAAAGTATCATCTATCGTTTCGAAGTCTTTGACAAGACAACACAATACCTTATTAGAAGATTGGGTATTGTTTAGAGTACCAGTGGCTATCCAACCAAACACAGAATCACACATCAGAAGCTTATCATTAACATTAAATGTATTGTGCTTTAGAATTTTAAAAAATAATTCAGCACCAATCAGTCCATGTATTTTTCCTGGTTTGTAAAAGGTTGGGTCAGCAAGCTTAATAAAGTTAGGCAAAGTGATTGAAGAAATATCCAAACGAGAAGCTGGTGTTAAATCTGTAATTTTTGGAACAATAAAAAAATCTGCATTTTCTACAAAACTTTCTTCGGAATTTGAAATAACTGTATTTATCTTTGATTTTATATTGTAAGATAACCCATTTAATCCAGAAACAGGAGCATTAATTATTTTTCTTTTAATTCCCAGCATATCAGCGCATTCATTTGTTAAACAATTAATATTCGAGGCTGAGTCCAATATGCATCGTATTTTAATTTTCTTTTTAAATTTATCTTCAAGTAAAATATAAACCGTACTCAGCAAAACAGAATTGTTTTTCTCAGATGTATTACTCAAAGACTGAAAAGAAGAAACAGTCTCATTTTTATTTATTATATTATTCTTAGGCGCCGATGAATTCGCTTCCACTTGAGCAAAAGAAGTAACATCTGCATTTTCTTCGAATGTCAAACCATCAGCGCCGCCATCTTTGGCCACACTTTTTTCGCGATGAAGCATTGAATGATGGCGTTTAGAACACACTAAACAAGACATTTTAGAATAGCAAGAACTAAGTGTATGATTTTTATTAAGACAGTTAGTGCAAAGTTTTTTCTCTTTCACTATTTCAAATCTTTTGTTAACATCTAATTTTTGAAATTTAGGGCATTTATTCAAAGAATGATCACGATTACACAATACACAACAATATTTCGATTTGGATTTATCGTTAGCGTTAATCATCAAAGATTTTGTTTTATTAGATGGGGGTGAAAACTTGTTTATGTTTTTCGGGAGAGGATTGCGATTTACGCTCTCAAGAATTGAGCTTCTTTTTTCTAAGAATGAAATTAATGTTTCGAATTCAGGAACTTGAGTTGATTTTAACGTATACTCAAATTGCTTTCTTGTTTCTTTATCGAGCTTTTGAAGCACGATGTTTACTAGTAAAACATCCGATAAAGAATTTTGTTCATAATTCAAAACTTTTAAAGCTCTTACATTTTTATTCAAACAGTCAACTAAGTTTCTTAATTCTTTAGATGATTCAAATTGCATTTTGTCATAATTAATAATGGCAAGAATATGAGTGTCGACCAAAAGTCGGCGATTCTCAAAACGCTCAGTCAGAGCTGCGAATAAAGATTCAAACGAATCATCTGACGTTTCTATTTGTTTTGCATCACCTTTTAATGATGCACGTAAATAAAATAATTTTTGAGTTTCATTTAAACATTCATTATTTGAAATAAGATGTTCGAATTGATTTTTAAAATTAGACCACTCTTCATACTTTCCAGTAAAAATAGGGAGTGGTATTTCAGGTAGTTTAACTTTCACTTTCGATTCAGAACATTCTGATGAAGAAGTATTCGAACAATTAGAATAATTTACGTTCTTAAATGAATCAATAAATAGTTTAAACTTTACCTCCAAATTTTCCAGTCTTGTTTCAATGTCTTCCAAGTCATTTTCGACATCTGGAATTTCACTGATGTTTGGTAAATCGTAGTATTGCTCACGAATATGATCAATGCGATTTTGGAGTGTTCCAACTTTTTTAGATTTAACTTCCAATTCACTCACTGTTGTACCAGATAAATCCGTTTCAGAAAATTCTTTCACAAAACTTTCGAGTTTTGTTATGGAGGTTTTGATAGCTCCTTTTAATCGATTTAGTTTATCCATAATTCGTTGGTACGACTGCGGACTCGACGGTCCACTATGTTGGGTTTGTTATGGTTAAAAGATGTGTATAATAAGAGATGTAATAATTAATCACTCATACGACGGACCAGTGTCTTTTTAAATTATTTATTACAGACACAGACAAACATAATAAAGGATATGGGGATTAATTCCCGCTCGAGAAACATAACCGTTCTCCTCAATTTCCAAACTCCAACTCCTTTGTTCAAAACAATATCAACATGTTTTTGAGTAATTTGTTTCATTCTTCAATAACAATATCAAAGTTCGTTAGCACACACACACAATCTCATTTACTACAAATTTCTCTACAGTGATTTGTTCATGTGAGTTCTCAAAATGGTCATGCAAATTTCTGTTTGGAAAGTACAATGCTCTTACATTATGCTGGATTGTTTCAACAAAAAACGAGTGTTTTTTAATTGAGCTGTATAATATTTGGACTTATGCATTAAAAGAAAGGAATCACCGATGTTTTCAGCATCAATTACGGCTTGAAGTATCAGTATGTTTACACTTTTGTGTCATTCGGATCGTATTTCAAATAACATCTTAATTCTAACCCATATCATTATTTCTCTGCGTCTACACTACAATTTTCCCCTGAAGAACAGGAAGTTTTATTTTAAGTTACTTATTTCCTTCTTTCTATAACACCACGAGAAGTCCAACAGAACAAAATTTTGTTCCGTAATGGTTGATATGGAATAATCTTATCATATATCCAGTACACGTCAAAACGATGAAAAGTAGATGTCTACTTTTCATCCAGGTTAGATCCAATGCACGTTGAAAATCCACCTTCTTTACGTCCATTATACGTTTACGAAATTTAGACATACAATGATTCAGGGAAGAAGTTTATATGTAGGATTCATTGGTCTATACTGGGTAGTTTTACTGATGTATTTTAAATAAGGCCTATTTACTGAATTCTTATCTTCAGTGGTTCAATTTTTATTAACTATACTAGGTGAAAACTTAGTTTATAATTAATTTGATCTTTTATAGATTTGCTGTGTTATATTTTTCTTTATTTGTTATAAAGTAGCTAATATCTCTACCCAAATAGCAAAATAGCGTGGCCCTATATTGGCTAATCGTGGTTTTGTCTAGGACCAGTATTGGCGGTCTATATCAGGCCAATCCTGAATGGTCTACATTTCGTTATATAGGACCAACGTGGGTAGCTATGATAGGCCCAAGTTTCGCAACCTATACTGGACTTATCTGGACTGCCAAGATAGGACCAAGCTTGGCTATCGAAATTGGTCCAATTTAGACAGCCAAGACAGGTCCTATCTTGGTTTATAGTTTTATCTACATTATTCTAGATCACAATGATAACAAAGGATTTTATTTTTAGTTACTAAATTAGAAGAAGCTATTTTAAATTATTGCAATAAATACGAATTATTTTCATTTAAACCTGTATTGTTGCATCTTACTTGAGTAAAATAATTTTCATGCTTGAAAATTATTATTTTGCACATGTTGAAAAATAAACACAAGTGACAAATTTGTTATTCTTTTAAGCAATACTTATAATTTTAGCAAAATTTACAAATTACTGTTATATGAGGAAAATCACATTATGCTGAGATTAACATGCAAAAAAGTAAGAGAAGTGAAGTAAAAAAAGGAAATATTTGCTACCTCCACCAATTGTGAATACATGGTCAATTTATCAAATAGATATTAAAAGTAGATTACATTTCTGTATTGCTGAACACTTATCGAGACTAAAACAGCACATAAAAATTTAACAGTAAAAACATGTGTATTCAAATTTTTATTTCCTGTGTATAAATGTGTATAATCACATTATGTTTTACAATATTTTTATTTTACTAAATTAATTTTTTCCATAAAGTGAATTCCAATTAAATTAAAAATTGCTTTCTGCAAGAAACTAATTTGAGAATTACACACTTCAAATCCTCTTTCTTATAGCTCACAGGAAGAAAAACAAAATTCTTAATTTCATTAATATTTCTGACTTATAGTTCTATTTCAAACAAGAAAGTTTCAAAATTTGTATTACACTTAATTAAAGATATTCAGTTTGAAATTAAATAGTAATTATTTCTGAATTTTTTTAACTTTAGTAAACATCTCGCTGTCAAATTTTAAAATATTACTTTTTTCTTAAACATATAAGAAACTACAAAAATATGAACAAACTTGTGCCTTATTTGTTTATTATTTTTCTATTTCTATTTACTATTTATTATAGCTCAACATTAATTTTAAACAAAAGTTGCTCGGGTGCAGAAATATTATATCCTGAAAATATTAATTAGATAGTAGAACAGTTAATTCTAAAATATTTTATTTAATAAAATGTAAATATTTTTGCAATTTAGATAATACACTTCCGTTTTAACATTCTGCGTTAAACTTTGCTGTTCACTCTAATCACTTAAGCTGCCTCTTCATTATAATTGGTCAAGACTAAAAGTGCACCTATAAATTTAACAATAAAAACTTGTTAGATATATGAAATTTGTTAAATAGAATATTAGAACTATAATACATTTTACACATGCATACATTATATTTAAAATGTAATCAAAATTCTTTTCTAACTCAAAACAGTTTTTTTTAATTTTAAATATTTCAAGACTGTTGACTTTTAGATGCATTGTTCCATTTTTCCGTATGCAGCATCAAATGAAATTTTTTTCTTTCAGATGTTTCACAGCTTTTATACTTTCCAGAACAATAAATATTCTTCATTCTAATGTCTGAACAGTGTGGCAACTATATTTTATCCTACTAGGCCTCATGTCTGGCTTAATGTTATGCTACAATGCAATTTGTGATCCGTCCTTAGCAATTGTCCAGCAGTGTAAAATAATTTAATATTTGTTTATCTTAACTGTTCATTTTAAGAATATTTGTAACTGTAAAAAATATTAAAATGAACAGCTGAAAGTAAAACATCCTTCGATGAAAATTTTTAATAATGTAGCATTATTTTGGAAATGGTGATAATTAATGAGTCACAAACTCCATGATGTGTAGACAGAGTAGAGTTATATTACAGAGTAGAGTTATATTACATACATAAAATTACGTCAAAGAAAATACAACAATAAATTCCAGGGGCATCTCCAAGTGAAACTTGGTAATTTAAGTGCGATGAAGCCAAATAAACCGAAACAGTAGTTCTTTTGGAACAATATTTTGTAAATGCATTCATTGGAAATTTTTATGTGAATAAATAAATGTAGATAAATACTTATATATGTATAATAATTATTTCGGATTTTGGGGTAGTTTTATGGTTAATAATATACAACAATTGCAAGTAAGAAATAAAATATAATGTATCTAAACAAAAAAATATGAAATATTTTCATTTTTATTATAATTGTAAGTTTAAATAGATTAAAAATTTCTATGCTAACCAAAATTTGTTATTACAAATGTAAGAAATATCAAACTTACTTTTTAAAGACTTTTTTAAAACTTCTTGAAAAATTAATTGAAATTGAAAACACGGTTGATATTAAACTTCAATTATCGAAGTTTCTAAATGATTAAAATTCAAGAACATTAATCTCAATAAGTAAAAAAAGTCTTGATAAACAGAAATGCAACTAAACAGCATAGAAATATAGGCAGCTTTATTGATTTTAACTCTACATATGATGTATTTTGGCAAAATCTTGGCAGGCCCAAGATGGTTAGAAACATGGCTACCTTTCTAGGACCAATAAAGGCTTATCATGGAAAGCTGGGGAAAACTAAGCCCCCATAACAGGAGCAGTCTTGACACTGTATATTTGGGAAACCTTGGCCCCATTGATAGGACCAACCTTTGCGTGCCCAATATTGGGGAAAACATGGCGCCCATTATAGTTCCATTCTTGGGTTTATCTTGGCATGCTGTATATTAGGGAAAACTTGACGGCCACCATTGGCCCCTTATTGGGATTATCTTGGCCAGATTGCCAATATTGGACCAAGCTATTTTGCTAAATGGGTATCCGCTAGAAAGATTATTCTTTTTTTAGATCTTATATTAAATGTTATAGAATTTTCTCATCATTAATCAAATCAGTCATATTAATTATTATACTTATTATTATGATACTCTTTATTTTACAGGTAATATTATGAAAATTGTTTTTTAAAATAAAGCCAAATTTTTCCTTCTCATTGAAAAATATTAAAATTTATTCTAAGAAATTTTTTCAGGATGAGTATATAAGATTTAACAGTAAACTGTCATGACAGGGCAATTAAATTTATAATATAATTGTAAATTAATCGAAGAAAAGCATAATAAAACAATAAAATGTGTTTATTTTTTGACTGAACACATTTCTTTAGCATGATTTAAAGCTATAAATTTGAATCAAATCTTAATAATCATTAATCTTTATCTTTAGGGATTCAATAAGAGATAAATATTTAAATCCTTGGTTTGAGAAAATAATAACAAATAAAGTTATTTTGTTAGAAAAATATTTTTATTTGAAGGACACAGAACTTATTTGTCTATAATCAATATATGATCATCTATCCAGGTTACATGTCTAATACAATAATCTTAATATTTGTCCAGATAATATCAATTATGGATGTCTTAATTACACACATTATGGAACTTCAAATTCCATATATGATGAATGTATAAGTTGCGTCTATAATCAAATCAATATTAGTCTTCCAAAACTCTTTTAAAATTAAATATCAGTCAACAATTTCTGTGGTTGCATTTAGATAGTTTTGTCATAGCAAAGGTCTATCATATTTCATTTTAAACGGACATTATTACTTATCAAAATTTGAGATCAAACGTAAAGGGAACGTGAAAATTAATAAAAAATATAACTGTTAATAAAGCAAACATGAACTTTATATAGTTTGCTACTGTGTTTCTTTCCAACTTAAATTATACAATAATTATACCAAGCAATATTTTGTAATTTGCTATCATTATTTAAGGTCATAAATTTTAGTAATATTTTTAAAATTCTTTTGCAGTTGCACTTTGCGATATGAGCCACACACACAGTTTATTCCAATTGCTTTCGATGCCTTATAAAATGCAATTACTGATTGTGATATTTAAATTGATTTCAAGATGCATTCAAAGAGCATGAATTTTAGCAAGAATTTTAACTTCGTTTTTTATAATTCTATTCCTTATAATTAAAAATCTAACATTTTACTACATTAATTCGAACATTTCGACTCAAACACAATCGAAAATTTTACTAAAATATTGATTTCAAGATATAGCTAAAAGTATGATTTATATATATAGCTAGAATATTTTTTTATATAGTTCTTCCCTCACAATTAAAAATCCAACATTTTACTACATTGACTCAAATTAGTAAAATTGAAATGTTATATTTTACAATTATTTCCAACTAGAGAGAGGTTACAAGCGCACATCAGTAACAAACTGTTTCTAGAACAACCAAAACAATTTCAGAAATTGAATCCGGTCGAAGTTTCCTAAGTACATGCATTGAATTCGTTGTTTTTTGAAAATTAGTATGACAGTAACAAAAGCAGTTACTAATCCTTTGTCCTTATATCGGTATTTGTTAAGACAATGTAAAAAGTTACCAATTAATGCTCAAGAACATTATCGGCACCATCTTCGTCAGGTAAATTGCATAAAATTTGACCACTGTTTTATGAATCCCTTTTTAGCATGTGTCATGACTTTTCTTTTTGGTTGATAAAGCATATTTTGCACCGAAATTATAGTAAGAACAGATTATACAATATTCTGAAATTTATTTATTAACAGATATAATTATACTACGAAACATTGTCGCGTGTGATTGCATTGTTGATTCGCCAAATAATCTATTGATATTTCCATTTCTTTGATCGAAGTAGTGTAAGATAAAAGGGAAACTGAAATATAGGTTATAAGAGATTATTATTTAAGAAATACTATACGATATTTAAGTGAAATACGTGTTTTAGGTACTACTTGATTTTCATGGCCCGTGATAAACAAGCAAATCCTGCGCAAAAGTGGCCAAGCGGATGGCAGCTCACATTTTTAATAAAATAATACTCCCTGTCTTCTTCAGTTTGATGAAGCATATGATATTGTAGTATTCTTCTTTCAATTTAAACGTTTTGGAAAAAATCTGACGATTTTTAATTTACTATAAAATAAGGATGATTCTATTTCATTTTTCCAAGAAAATATGTGTTAATTTTGAATTGAAGATGCATAAATATACAAGAAATGGAACAGTATGTTCATGAAAGTATAATAAATAAATAAAGAAATCTGAGGTAGGATTTATCATTTAGTGTCATAACTGGCAGAATTCATGTCGTGAAAATTCTATAAGAAAAAAGCCTTTTAATGCCATATTACAAGCAATCATGGGCATGTGAAAGCCACAATCTATATGAGTAATTCTAATTTGCCGTTACTTCAATAATGGGGGTGATGAAACTCTAAGGGTGGTGTTTTTAATTCGTCAAAAAAGGATCAGTCTTACAGTCTAATGTTTCCATATAATAAACATTAAATTAGTAATATAAATAATGAGTAAAATTTTGTTTTTGCCTATTGCTTGTTGGCAACAGAAAAAAAAATAGTAACAAAGATTTTCTCACCAGTTATTCTGTAATTTTCTCTTCCATTAAAATTATGCAAAATCACGTAATTTTAGATTATAAATATTGTTATTTGGAATATTATCTTTTATTTACTTACCTTAATAAGACTTCATGATAACATGTTAAGGAAATTGATTTTACCTAATTCAAATATTTATAAAATATTGTAGAACAATGATATTTATGTGCTCAATCAATTACACACATATAATTACTTTTATAAATATTCCATTCTAATTAATTGAGCAATAGCACACACTTAAAAAGTGCTCTATATAGAGGTACCAAGTAAGTGTCAAGCAGTAAAGCTTAATCAAAGGAAAATGAGTAACAATAGTTTTTACAATATTTTGCCTTTAATTAAATGAGTAGTGATATATATAGTCATGAAAAAGAATTGTATGTAAGGCTTCTGTATAGAATCAATAACCAAGCAATAGTGCTAAATCAGTAATGTGAATAATAATGTTTCTTAAAATAATTTATTATTAATCAGAATAAAACACCAATCAAAATTTCAATACTGCATCTAATTTAATGAACAGGATATATAAAATATGTATAACATATTTAAACCAATTTGTATATAATAAAAGAACAAACTCACCTAATCTTATGCATCACTTTTATCAGAAAGTAATTTTCTCAAGTTCCACAAATTAAAAACAATGTAAATTCAACTTTTCATCTTTCATCCTATTCACTTGCAACTTAAAAAGACAAGGAAATTTTAATTTTGCAACTTTGATTTCAAACTTAAGGTTACTAATTCTTATTTCAAAATGAAAACTGAATTTAAATATTTCTGTCATCAAAGTAAGTTAATTGAAAATCCAAATTTCAAATTTTAAATAAGCAAATTAAAATTTTGATTTTGAAAACAAATCTAAAAAAAAATAATACTATTGAACTATGTTCCAAATAAAATAAGGGATATAAAACTGTGTTCAACTTTTGCACACATTGCAAGTTGTCATATAATCACTATCAATTAGCAGGCAATTCATTATTTAAAGGAATCTATTTTGGCATTGATTCTGCTGATTTGCTTGTTTTAAAGAATAGCTAATCTAAATTTTTGCTGTAAGTTTATTTAATATGTATAAACAGAAAAGATATACTACAGAAAATTAATTTGTTATATTTCATTTAAATATTGAGAGAATCCTAAGGGATAATGATTAGATAACTTTAAAACTAAACTAACTTAGATAACCTTTTAGCTCAAAAAACCATATATATATATATATATATATATATATATATATATATATATATATATATATATATATATATATATATATATATATATATGAACTAAAAAATAATAATGCATATCTAAATCTAAAATAACATAGAACAAATAAAACAATATATAAACTGCAGTATAAGAAAAAGGAATAAATGAAAAACCAGTTGAATCATCATTGCTAAATGGTTAGTAAATAAAAAATTTTGCATTCATAGTCTTTATGTGTATCTTGTTTATTGTTTTATTTTCAAATATATTTTAAAAGGTAAGAGACAACTTTCCTTGAAAAATTAATTTTAATTTCTCACTTTCTGGCATATTCACATATCAATACATAAATCAAAACAAATTTAACATTTTTGCTTAAAATTAATAAGTATGTTATATTTTCTCTCTCTTTCAACTTTTTTTAAAAAATACAATCTAAATTTTTTTAAAGTTAAAAATTAAAAATATGCTGAATTAAAATTTTTGTATTCATATTTCTAACAGTTCTAATTTTCATCAATACCTTTGCTTAAATAATATCAGTAACTGTATCCAACAAAGTATAAAAATTGTAAATACTGCAATATTTTATAATATTTTTCAAAAGGAAATTAAAATTTAGTGCACTGTTGAACAAAATCACAAAATATATATTTTTTCGTTAAATTAACAAAATATATATTTTTTCGTTAAATTATTTTTAAGGATTAAATATTGTACTAATGTTTTTTAGATATTTGTTAATTTGTATGTTATATTGAGAAAAGATTTAATTATTCGTAGCATTATGTCTGTAAAGATGCTTAAGCATTATGGAAAACATTTTTTATGGAACTCATTCTCAATATTTTTATGAATGCAATTTTTGTAGAAGCTAGTAAATATGAAAACAAATTATTTTAATGAATTTGTCTATTGAGCACAATTTAAAAATGGCAATTTATATTCTATATAATGTATAAAAATGTTATTCTTCATAATACTTTTTCATTATGAAAATAAGGTTTTCTCTATGTTAAAGCTTGTTAATTTTCTTATGATTCAGTTGTAATAAAAATTTCTTGCTCTATTGAAATCAAAAGATAAATTTAATCTAACTTTCTGATTAATGATCTGAAACAAATTATATATATAATTTGTTTCAGATCATCAATCAGTTAATAAATTTTTTTTACACTTTTGTAAAACGTTTCTATCAGCTTGAATAGTTTTTTCAGATAATTGTAAATGTATCTTTAATTAAAATGAATAACTTCATTTATGAAAATAACAGGTTATTTTTGTAAATAAGATTGAAAACATGTCACTTTATATGTAAAAGTTTTTTATACATTTCATTCTTTTGAAATAATCAAAAAATTATTTTCATCACTACAGTTGTCGTCAGTGAATAGCTACTGTCATTTTAACTTTTTTGATGCAATAATTTTATTAAAATATCAAAAAAGTAAAAATTTTTGTAAAGTTAGAAAAATCTTAAACTGAGGGTTAAAATATCATTTTTAAAAATAAGTAAATGCACTAGAACAGCTAAAAATTTTTTTTATATTGTTCAAAGTCTATTTTACATGAATTTTCTTTGATAGTAGTGTTAAGTTCTATTGATAATATGAAAGAGCGAATGTACAAACTCTTCTTGCTATGTCACCTTATAAATTTTCTATTGGTTTGTAAGACATAGCTTATCAAATTTTAAAGTTTTGATGCTGTTGACTTGAACCAATTTTTCATATTATGACTTGAATAGGCTTACATATATTTCTAATTTTCACTAGTAAGAAATTCAGTATTTCCTAAAAATGCATAGCTATGTCATTTTATTAGGCTTTTGAATTTATTTTACTTGAAACATGCAAATCAAATTCTCATGTTTTGACAAAAATGCTGAAGAATGGCAAAACTTTGAAGAAATGTATGACAAATTTGTCACAATCTTAGAAATTACTATAATATTGAAACTGAATGATAAAGATAAATTTATTTCTAAAAATGTTAAAGTTTTTACTTAGGCTGAAATATTAATTTGGTATACATAATTTTTTCTGATAATTTTACAAATCATATTTGCTAAAAGTTATGTTGCAATAAACTTTACCCTTAATTCAATATTTAAATCTTTTTATTTCATTTTTCTATTTTCTCAAAAATTTTATAACTTAAAATTCTTTTTAGAAGGATAGAATTTGAATATTATTTGTCTTGCATGTAACAACATTATACATTTGTAACTTTATAAAAGGATATATTTACTAAATACTACATAAAATATATATCTTAACAAGTAAAATTAAAAAACAATGTGATGAAAATTTTCTTGGAGAATACTAATGTGCATGGAGGTGTAATTTTCAAGTTTGGAATAGCAATAAAATTTACGAAACTTAGAAAAATGTTAATGAGAAGCACCAAAGACAGTATAAAAATAGGTAGAAAACTGGAGACATGTTTGAATTCAATATAGATGTTTAACAAAGTGATTCCTTATCTGCTGCACTGTTCAGTAATGCCTTAAGCCTTAAACCAAACAATTGTGTCTCTTAAAAATAAATTGTATTTATAAAATCAACATATATATATATATATATATATATATATATATATATATATATATGTGTGTGTGTGTGTGTGTGTGTGTGCATATGCAGATAATATTGTAATGTTAAGGCAATTTAGAAAATATCTTATAGAAAAAGTAAATTAAATAGGTTTAGGGATTAATGAAGATAAAACTAAATTTATGATTTTTTCAAAATCAGTAGACAGGTAGATACAAAATAAATGTTTACTGTTCAAGTGTTTACTTATTTAGGAAATGAAATGAATAATAAATATGAAATGTAAGATTTTATAAACAAACAGATACGAAATGGAAGTAAAAAATTTATGCTAATAATAGTATATTAAGAAATAAGTATGTGGCACCACTAAAAAGTTAAAATTCAATATTCGCCATCTGGCAACAAAACTTCTTAGATTTTGTTTCTGAAAAATGAAGTATTATTCTATTCTTGTATTAATAAAGTCAGCTAATTTACCTGCTTTTGCAAATAATATAAAAAATTTTTGCCAATATCATTGTGCCTCACAGTGGTGACCCGGACGTGATTGAACATTTTCTTTGAGTCAGACTTTGAAAATTAAATCATCATAATAATGTAAAAAATGAACAAAAAATGAACAAACAATGAACAAACATAGTAATGTAAAAAATGAACAAACAAAATATAACGTTGCAGCCGCACTGGATCAAAAACTGTTGAATGTTGTTTGTGACATTATTTTAGAACCTCTAAAAAATGAACCATACACAGCCCTGAAAGAAGCTCTTACGACATGGTTATCGAATTCAGAAGCAACTCAAATCAAAAAGATCTTTAGTGTACTGGAACTTGGCAATAAACCACCAAGTTGAATTCTGAGGGAAATGCGGCAATTGGCTATCGGTAAGTTAACTGATGATATTCTAAAACCTTTCTGGTTGTAATGTCTGCCAACGCAAGCTCAAGCGATTTTGTCAGTGAGCTCAGAGTCTTTGGTGAAGTTGGCAAAAATGATTGACAAAATTGTCGAAACCTTCACTTTCAAGGACATTAAAGGGAGAGCAAAAACTGTTTCAATCAACCGATAGAAGCCCTTTTCAGCAACAACATAGAAGGAACCTCAGACAACTCAGTAACAGTGGAATTGCAACAATCCACTCAAAGTTGGAAACTTGTCCAACACAAAAAAAACCTACTCGAGTTTGGTTTAATTTGAAAGACACTTATCTTTCATCGGATGTTTGTCAGACACGTTCCAGAAGACCTGTTGTCTGACCATCTTGTTTCCTAGCAAGTACAAGCATTCATCACCCTTCACTGGAGGGGTAATAGTATGGTAGCACTAAAAAGTTAAAATTTAATTTTCGCTGTATAACCAGAAAACTTCTTAGATTTTGTTTCTGAAATATAAAGTATTATTCTATTCTTGTACTCACACAGAGTCAGCTAATTTACATGCTTTTGCAAATAATATAAAAAAACTATTGTGAATATCATTATGCCCTAGAAGTCTTAAGAAACTGGAAATTGCAAACATACAACACTTTAATATGACCAATAGTTACTCATGGATTTAAAACCTGAGTATTATCAAATATAGGTAAAAATCTATTTAAAAATTTTGAATGTTGAATGAATTGATGAATTTATAGACTTATTGTTGTGTTGTTACTTATTTCCTGGGTTCAGCAGAGCTAAACCAGATCTATGAATTTATTCATACTCAAAATGTCCAAAATCATGATTGGGCTTCTATATGGATCTAGCCTGAAAAGCCCCAGACAATCCAAAATATGATCAGGAGTTGCCTGTTCTCAGCAACACGTCACACAAATAGGAAAAGTCTTATTCCCATTACTGTTAACACTGAGATCTTAAATATCTACTTTTAAATCTTCTAATGGCTGTCTGATCACTTCTATACTGGAGGAACAAAACCCACTCTAGGTCTCATTCTCTGATACCAGTGGTTCATTGGAGGGATGTTCCAGGAGGCACTGTCAGATCTTGTAGCTGTCAAAGAAAGTTCAGAGTAGGTTAAAGAATCAGGGGTGCTTGAATGTTCCCAAGAACCTTTGTTAGCCAATAAATCTGCTATTTTGTTGCCATGGATGTTTGTATGAGATGGTATCCACTGAAAGTGAACTTCTCGGAAGGACGAGAGATGCTTGAGCTTGTTAATAATTGTGATACCAGTAGTAGAAGGAGTAAAAGGGCAACTTTTGTTGTCTTAGAAGACTGGAGCACTGAAGGTAGAAGATAGACTTATTAAATAAAATAACACACACAGACAAAAATACAATCATGAGCTAGAAAAATTAAGAGAAAAGATATAAAATTTATTAAATCTTAAAGATACTGTGGACAATCTTATTTTTCAAACTTTGTACCTTTATGTTGATGCTGTAATATTGAAATAATCAAAAATAGCTACAAATAATGCTTCAATTATCAAAATACTAAAATATTCCTACAAAGTTACATCTGAATCCATGTTACAAATATTGATTATATACTTACCAAAGCTCATATTGAGAAATATTAGTTATTTCTAAATGTGGCATATTATTGCAGTTTGACACATGCTAAATGAGTTAAAAGCCTCTTTGGTTAATTTTGTATTGTGTTGACAGGAAACACTTCTGATGCTTCTATAGAATTCTTTTTCCAATTTACTTATAACTCATTAATTCTAAATCTCCCCATGATTTTGAATAAATTTTTTAAATTGTGTTATTTCTGTAGTCAGTTTTTCTTTACTCATATTTTGAGAAAAATATTTTCACAAATGAAGTCATAATTCACTTAAAGAAAATACATTTTACTATTAATTCACAAATATTTTATGTAATTATTTTATATATAATTCTTAGTTTTTGTACACTTTTGTTAATTTATGAATAATTTATATGATTTTAATAATAGCTTTATTTCGATATTTAAGTTTTTATTTTCTTAATGATATAATTTTTAGTCTTTCAATAGTCATCTTGATGAAACAAATCCAGAACGTGTTAAACAGATAATGAATCGTGCTTTAGAAGATGCAGAATGGATAGTTAAAAAGGTTTGTTACTGTTCTTAAATAGTTAATATTTTATTAAAGGCTTAAATAACAATTGAATTGTGCAATTTTCTTCATAGTTTAGATAAAAATTCATGTAAATTAATTGTTTTTAATTTAAGATTTAAAAATTCATAATTAATCTTGATACTTTAATGTTTCTTTCATTATATCAATCATAAAACTTGAAGTAATTTTTTCTATTTTTTAAGTTTGGGTAGTTTTTAGTTTTGTGGAAGTATTGAAAATATTTTCCATTTTAATGATAACTTTTTATATTAACATTACTATTGTATTCACTTATTTATAGAACAAAATGTATTAAACCATAACAATTATGAGAAATATTCAAAATTGCCCTAAAATATTCAAATTGTGTTGCTAAAAAACAATTAATTCCATTTTACAATTGTAGTTATTGAATACTAATTAGTTATTATTATTCTATTTTTTTGTATTGGAAAAATATCTTTTATATGATTTTGTTTGAAACACTGAAACAAAAAGGAAAGGAACTAAGTATCTTGAAGAGAAGTTTGACACCATGATTAAAAATATGATTCTCATTTGCTAATATGTTTATTGCTATAATTTAAGCCACAGGATTATTCCTTAACTATTTATGACTTATAATATTATTTATGACTTACATGAGTTATATATCTTTTAGTTTAGTTATATGCTAACACTTATCTTCCAAACAAAGTATATGTACATAAAATCTAATTAACAATGGTAGTAGATAGTATTCCATCAATTTGTTATTGGTTTGTGTGTACTCATCTAAAAATAAAAATAAATAAATAAAAATGATTTGCTACTTATATGTGAGTTATAATCCAATTCTTTTGAAACTTTTTTTTAAATATAACAGTATATAGAAATGCTTTAGTAAATGGTATTTTTAAACTCAGGTTTGTAAGAAAAAAAATTAACTATACACACTGATTTGTCTCCTTAAGTACTCATTTGTTACTAATCTATTTTGTCTAAATTAATTTTATTCATCTTATAGTATATTTTAAAAATCAAAAATATATATAGGGAGAATTGTTTATTGTATAAGAATTTTTGTGTCAAGTAATATTTATTTATACGAATGTCATGCGATAATACGAATATAATATATATCTTTGTTAAAATATTTCAATAATTTGTGTCAGTCAATCATTTTTTTCCCAAAGTGTAATTGTAGTCAGTTATGGTACTTTTAACGTTTTTTCTTACATTTAGATTGTGAGTCCCTATCAAACCAGCCTTGATGTGGACAAAATTTTTTATCACTATCTAAAAGTGATTTTAGTTTGTTCATACTTTTATAGTCAACTCTTTGCACACAAGGGCTGATTTGACAAGACTTGCAATCTATAAAGATTCAAAAAACAATGAAATAAATAAAAAAAACAACAAAACAAATATTTTTCCCATAATTTTATCCTCATCAATTTTATTTAAACTATCAATGTGAAATAATTTTTTATTCACACTGTTTATCAATATGTTTAGCTATTTTCAAAATAGTTATCTTTTGCAATTATGTATTATCTTAAACGTTTTGTGAAGTTTTTCATTATATGTGTGTCTGAGTTATTTTGTTACAATTCAGTCCCATTCTCTGGGCTAACTCATTTTGTGATTGCTAAATTTTATGTTATTGTACAAAAGCCTTTCTCCCTGAAATGGATAATACATTGAATTAAGTTTAGTTTGTAAAGGAAACATATACCATTTTCAGATTACTGAAAGTTTGGGAAATACATTTCACACCTCTCTTAGTTTATGTTTTTCTTTCTAAATGGAATCAAAATGTTGAAATTTTAATATATGTTAAAAATGTTTTTAAATCTTTAGAAATAATCAGTTGGTAAAATAGTTATTTTTAAAAGTAAGATACTTCCCATCATCCAGTTGTAGCCTTTTATGCTTGAGAAACTTACTGCTGGGATAAATTCTCTTGTTATCATAATGAAAATGAACTAGGTCATTTTTGGAAGTTGTTGTGATTTGAACTATACAGAAATCGACAGGATTTTTGAAAGTTCAATTATTTTTGTTAAATAGAAGTTAACTAATTTTTAATTTATGGAATTTAATGTTGAGTATAAATATTTTAGCTTATTCATTGGGTTGACCAATCACACATATTTGCTAGATAAGCAAATTTTCTAATGGAGTCATTTTCATTGGTTTTCATGTGTTTTTGTTGATATTTCTTTTTCTTCAATTAGGAAATACAGAAATTGATAGATGTCATTGTTTTATTTTGGTCTATGAGAAATTATTTTAATTTTACGTTAGTTTTAGGTAATCACTAAATTGCTGTATCTTTAATTCTTGTTAGAGAAGGATGAGCTGGCAGGTTAGCACTTGTGCCTTTGGTTCAACAATTTGTGGGTTTGAATCCCGCCTCGGGTGTGGATGTTTTAGTGGTTTGAATCCACTTTAATCTATAGGTCCTGGTCTAATTAGCTCTCATGTGCTAAAGATGGCCATTGAGCAACAAGCAAAAACTTGTTAGAAAAGTAAGTTTTATCATACAAGTACTTTACTTCATGCATAGATGTTTCATTCCACTAGCTGTTAACTGTAGATTTTCAACATGTGCAATTAAATTTCTTTCATGATAAAATTTCTTGAAGAACTGAATTATTTTGTATACAGTTAATCTCATATTTTACAAATCTATAGAGTGATTTTATCCTAATTTTTTTTCTTCTAAACATTGGGATAAGAACTTGTTTACTGGACATTTTTAGAAAATAGTGAAATGTATGTTGTTCATTTTGAAAATGTACAAAGCAAGTTTATCTTATATCTGATGCACAAACAAATTGTAATTTAATTTCATTTTGTTCATGTTGTAATGATAAAATTTCGTCTCTTTTTTATGTGCTTTTATTTTTTTATGTATATAATTAAAATGCAAATATCAAATATAAATTACTTGACTTAAAGTATTTATCTTTCCTTGTAAGCATGCAAAAAATATTAAAGTTCTTTTATCCTTATAAAAGTTCGCAAGAAAATATTTTGTTGGTAGTTCTTAAGTTGGTGTTAGGTAGCTCTATTATTAATAATTCTGTTTTATTTGTGTGTATATATATGTATTTAAATATGTGTACACTTCAGCTGAGTAAAAATTTCTTTTTTTTTTTTTTTACAGTACACAAAGCAGCCTGGTGTATGAAAGGAATCATAGTTCTTAGGGTACTTAAATATTATAGAAATTGCACAAAGAAACATATGTAGAATAAATAAATTCTTAATAAATTGATTCAAATTTATGACTGACTTTTTTCTAGTATTTGTACCTAAAATACAGTTATTCGTTTTGAATTGATTCATTTTGCCTTTTAAAGAAATATTATCTGTTTAAGAAAGTAATAAGATTATTATTATTTGCATATTGCAATATTTTTTGACATAGAGATGAGTATATATTTGTGCTGTATAAAGTTTCAGATTTTAAAAGTTGTTGGTACTTAGAGTCCGTTGATGAAACAATAAATATTTATTTGAGCTTTTGCTCGACACTGAACGGATTATACAGCTACAATTTCAAATCTGAATCCAAAAATTTTCAGAATGAAACAAGAGTATAGGAGGTTGCCATGGTTGGCGCACTTTTAATCGCATGACGAACAGTTTTTCAAGGCGGTGACATCCCCGGCCATGTGGAATGTTTAACATTGAACAACCAATCAAACAATAGCAAAATAATAAGATTTACACAATTCTAAAGCAATATTCTAACACTATGATAAACATTACAGAGTCAGCAAATAATAATTAACACACTGGTTCAAAGCACAAAGTGGTAAGAACAATTATATTAATGCAATCATACAATACAGAGAAAATAATAATGATAAGTTATAATCCAGAGACTACATTTCAATGACAGTATAATAATTCTAATCAGTTTTACAGGAAGTATGCTCAATTTTGTAATGGGTCTTTTTAAAATCCCCCATGACCAGTATGTATATTGACCACTCTGACACAATTGTCAGGGCGCGAAAAATTTCTATTCTCTCAAGAAGCCTCTTACATTTGGGTAGATAAGGCTCCTTTACTACTACTAACATACCTGGGCTGACACTCATTTTTAAATTTTCCATTTATTGCGATATTGAAAATTACTCAGATTTTCCAATCGCTTCCAAATAATATGAGTCAGTTTTTCAATTCGTTTCCACATTGATAAACGATTGATAGGAATATCGACGATATTTGGTTCAACAATTGTAGTTATGGGTCATCCAATTTAGAAATGACCTGGCATTAAGACCTCTAGGTTATTGATATCTGACAACATCGGAGTCGAGGGTCTCGAATTTAGGATTCCCTCGATTTCCGTAACTATGATAAGAAATTCTTCGTAATTTAGATTGGCTTTTCTTGCACCCCTAAATAAATGATGCTTAAAGGACTTAACTCCCACCTCCCAGAGTCCTCCAAAATTAGTAGCTCCAGGCAGGATCTTTGTCCCCTTGAAGACACGTGTCGCCACTGACAGTTCGCAATGGGTTTTTGTATGGCTGTTACTCGATTGCTAACAATTGTTTTTATGTTCATGAGCCTATTTTTTTATCCAACCCAAAACGGCATTAGAGTCGGACCACAGCATAGTGGCACAGTCCTTGATGGCTAAGACTTTGTTAACCTGCGTGAGTTCAGCCAGCAGCAAAGCTGCACAAAGTTCCAATCTAGGAATAGTGATGTGTTTTACCAGAGCAATTCTGGATTTACTGCACAAAAGATGAACCGAAATAGTTCCATCTGGTAACTTACACTGCGCAAAAAAAAAAAAAAAAAAAAAAAAACTGCACCGTCAGGAGCAGTAGAAACATCTGCAAATCCGTGAATCGTAATATTTTCATCATTCTAACAATGTCTTGGTATAACTAAGGTTTCTAGTATTGGGAAAAATAACACAAATTCTATCCACCTTTCCAAAAGAGCAAATAAAATCGAAGTATCCTAATCTAGTTTTAAGAGCCAGAATTTCTTCATGAACTATATTGCCCTTGTCACAACAGGATCAATAAGTCCTAGAGGATCGAATATTCTCGCAATGTCTGACAATACAGAGCGTTTAGTGTGAGTGTCTCTATGTTGAATTGTAACTTTGTATGAAAGGCAACCAAGTTGAGGTTTTTACAATACTCCTAAAACATTAACCGAACTAGTTTTCTCAGAATCTTCGAAGGAATCCGTTCACTACTACTGATACCTTCCTTCGAGGAGACTGTCATCGTTAGAATTCGACTTGTGAAGGGACATACCTGCCCGTGTAAGTGACTGGACAAGCTGGAGTTGTAATTGTCTTGTTGATTCCCGATCATATGACCCCGTTAATATGTCGTTTATATAAAAATCATCCCGTCCAACCCTAGCAGCATCTGAGAATGAAATTTCTTCATCATCACATAACTGTTTAAGCTCCTTGTAGAAAGGTAGGAGGCGGTGGCTGTTCCATATGTCATAGTATTAAGCCTGAAATATCTGGAGCTTGCCACCAAAGAATTCTTTGTAAATTTCTTTGCGATGGATGGAGTAAGATTTGTCTATACATCTTGCATATAACTGCCGAAAAAATAAACTTACGCTTCCTAAACCGAAGCATTATGGAAAAAATGAATTTGCTGCGGAACTCTACCTAACTTTTGCAGTTAATTGAAAGATGTAGATGTAGGAGATTAGGCGTTAAAAACTACCCTTAGCTTCGTTGATTTGCTTTTAGGGCGCAAGATTCCATGATGAGACATGTAATATACAATGTTTGGGAATCGATCCTCCGATACCTCTTTCATATGATTTAGATCCTTATATTCTCGCAAGAAGTCTTCATATAATGACTTCATTGAGAATTCTGCTCTAACCTTTTAAATAAGGATTCTAATTGCTTAGATGCCAATAATTTTGATTCCCCTAACACACGATCAGTTTTGAAGGGAATTTTCACGATATATTGGTTATCAAGTGCTCTAGAATGTGTTAGCATGAAATGCTCTTCGCACTCCATTTCTTCTGGACTTGAAATAGGATTTGTATTTTTAATTGATTCTATTTGTTTTATGGTATTACACATTAAATTTTATGATGCTGCTAACAAACGTTATTTCTCCAAAATAGAAAAGTCATATCATTTGGATGAACGTACTTTATTTTATTTATTGCATATATTCAGACTTGTATGCTTGATTCTTGAAATCCGCTTGTAAGTCTTCGTCGATAATAGGACAAATAGCTCAATGACAGATGTACAACCACAGAAGATAACGAAGAAAACACCCAGGGCCACGGTGGGAATCGAACCCACACTCCTACGCTCTCAAGCGATTAGATATGAACGTACTACTCATTACGTATTGACTGTACAAAAGTCTAGTTTAGAGTTTCAATTAATTGAAGCTATAATTATTTTTTAATTGTGTGTGTGTGACACCGTACAATTGATGGCATAAAAATATTGTGCAATTTCTTTTCAGTATTCACTGCGTATCTGCCTTCCAGGAGGACATTTTATAGATAGCGGGCCGTATTCAAATATTTTAAGGAAAGAAACTTTTCTGTGTTGTTAATCACAGTTATCATATAGTGTTTATTAATAATATTTTGAAATTAAATATTGTATTATTTTTTAACATTGCGTTGTGTGTTTATTATCTTCCCAGATTCAAGCCTGAAAATAGATGCAGAAACTGGCTTTTGCAATTAAAAATTGCTTTGAATTTAAACATAAAATTATAAATACAATTACATACATGCAAAATTTGTTTACTTATGTTATTTCTAATAGTTATAATCATCACTAACAACATGTTAAAGTACCCACGTGGTGTACATAATTTAGACAAATTGATTAAAGTAATAAATTAGGTAGTACAACACTAAAAAACCCTCTGACTGAAGAAATAATTTATATAAAGAAGCCTGGACTTTAGAAGCAAAGGAATATCACTAGGCCGGCTTATTTTTAAGGACTCCGAAAACTTTTAAGTTCATTTTTTCAGGATGACTTTCATAATCTGGACTCACGTGTTATAGGAGCAAATATCATATTCTCTTGTCTGAAAGCTCATAGGATTTGATTACTCCAACTTTGTGATTTTGCAGTCTCTAGGACCCAGTCGAACGTCAGACTTTAATAGCGAACAGAGTATTTTCTAGTGGCGTGGGATTTATGCTTTTCACCTTGGCATTTTTCTATAACTGCTTTTGCCATCTCCAACCCCCGCCTGTCTTCAAATTTGTCCATTTGTTCTCTCTGGAACCGGTTTTTCACAAGTCCCGCGCTAGGAGAGTCTACATCCTGGAAAAAGGAAATGGGGAATAATGCGGGATGCAATCTTACGGGAGAAAGATTTATGAAAAGGGTCTTTCAACAAGGTAAAAAAAAGGGTTATTTAATTTATTTACAAAAAATGTCCAGCCAGTGAATACAACAACTTGGTGAATTACCAAACATCAGCCTTGACAGATGTGCATTCAGGAAGCAGAAGTGCAACATCCGTGTCCCCCATTATTCAACAGTGATTGGAATCAAAACCGGAGCTTATCGCTCCCAAAAGCTTGATGCTAACATTAAGCTTGGGTAATGGATATTGATAATGGAATTCCAGTGCCCTCTTATCAGCGTCAAAATTTTCATGCCAAATCGGCTGATTCGTTATGATATAGTAGTAGATAAAAAGCAGAGCTTGCTCTGTGCGGAATAAGCCTTTCTTCATATATAGTGTTGCGTCGAAACAGTTGAAATAATTTTCGTCAATCAGTTGCTCTCTCATGTATCCATCGATTTCATACCCTTATCGCTATTTCTTGGCCATGTCCAAAACAATGATCAATTTTCAGTAGGATAATCCAATCCGTGAAGGCAAATCTGTTGAATTTAACTCGAATAAATCTTACTTTTTCTTTCAGCTATAGTGAAACAGTAGTTAGAAAATAAAATCCTCCATCATGATTGAAAAAAATAAGAGAACAATTTTAACTCTTCTAAACTTAAATATTTCCTTGCTTATTTATACAAATTTTGTTATTTTCACTGTACCCGTTATGTAGGTAGAGCTGAAGCTGTAAGGTGCGTATCAGATCGTGGTAAATGTTTGGTGGTGCTAATTCTATGTGGTTTTGTCTATTTTTTCCTGGTCAACAATTAATTTCGAAATGAAATTTCGCAAAAACTCAGATATCTAAATATAAAGGAAACAACCAAAATTTGCTGTCATCATGTTTCTAGATTTGACACTAAGATGTATTTTCACCTGTTTTTCATTACGTTGAATCAATTAATTATACTGGTGTGCCAAACTTAAGGAACAGTTTTTTTCTATTACTCTACAAGAAATCATCTGAAAGACATGACTTTCAGAAATGATAGACAGCATTTTGTTCTTAAACTATGATGTAACATAAAAAGGAGTACAATTCATGCAGTAGGGAATAAAAAAATTAAAGGCTTTATTGAACTCATAATATCGTTGCAATTGATTGTCTGTTCAAGGAGAAGAATAACAAGCTGATATTCTATAATATGGAATATACCCTTCTATACTGCAATGGTTGTTCCGCGCAGTCTTTCCATATTCAGAACCAAATAGTCCAACAATTCTTAAGGTAAGATGCTCATTCCTCAGTCAGTATCTGCTTCAGTTGTTAAGTTATCCCCGGAGGATATAATTGTGCCTCAAGGTGTCTCGCCAGAGCTTGCCCCACATGCTATATGGGATTCAAATCAGGAGAGTACACTGATCAATACATTCGGGTGATATTTTCTCTTTTCCTTTACACACATTGTAGCTGTGGATTGTCATCCATAAAAACAAAGTCTACTCCGATGGCACCTCGGAATAGATGCACATGTGGAACGATCACCTCCTCACAATAGCGACTTCTTGTTACAGAACATTTTTCGAAAACATGGGGCCCAGTCCGCCCTTTCTGCGTAATGCCTCCTCCGATTATAATTATAGGGCTACCGTAACGGTCTTTTTTCGTGATGTTACTGCGATGAAATCATGTCCCAACCTCTCTCCAAATCAACTGGCATTGAGAATCGCTTACGGCACTGAAATGACTCTTGTACGGAAAGAGAACTCGTCTCTTCTATTGATGAGATCTCTATTTTTTGTGCTTCTTGCAGCACTCTAAACTATGTCATCAATCTCCAACTTTTGACGGGATGCAGCATTCATAACTGAGAGTGCTGTCTTTGTGAAGATGCCTGATCACAGAAAACCACGTAACATTGAAATTGTACGTAACACAAATTATTTGGCTAAGGTTTGATCACTTGTGCAGGTCCTCTTGCATATTATTTAGCTTGCAGGTGAAAAACTATTTTCCTCCTTCTTGGCTGGCTGTTAAAAGTTTGAATAGGGAGAATTGAAATCTACACTAGTTCGTAGTATCACACGATCATTATTCCACTTTACAGGTTTATGCCCTCATCGGATTAGATGTATGCTACGAACATACTTTTGAGGAAAAGAAAAAGAGACAGGACCTCTAGTGGTCTCAGTCTAACAAGAATCTTTTCAATTCTGTGGAGTCCTAGCATATCTGTGTGTGGAGAGTCTTATGGAAAGTACGGTTAATCATTCAGATCACCGTGTAAACTATATTAATAAGTGAATCGGCTGTCTTTTTTTGCATTATCTTATTTTTTTAAGTATTACTATGGTTCTTTCTTCTACAAATTCTATAGTTGTGGTTATTATATATATGTGTGTGTGTGAGGAAAAAATCATGTGGAAAACTAAGAAAAGAAATTTCTCATTTATATTAAGTGAATTCGCTTTCATGTATCTAATGTAGCACTTATTTCTTTTATGATTTTGTTTATATTGCAAACAGAAACTTTTATTTCATTAATAGTGATGAATGTTTTATTTATAAATTTGCGTTACAGAAAAGTCTTCTTGAGACATTGCACAGTCAAAGATATGTATACAGATAAAAAAAGAGATTCACTTCATCACAATAATTGTGTCCTGCAACAAATGAGACAATAGAAAGCAGTAGGCTTATAAATGAAAATTATCACAAGAGTGCATCGTGAAGCTGATTTCTTACTCTCTCTGTTCTGTTCCTCTTGATATAATTAAAATCAAAAGTCACAAATAGAAATAATTTATAAGCTTTTAGATCAGAACAATATTAAAAATTTTAAGCTTTTGTGTACCTTTTTGTAATTTTAATTCATCTATGAGAAAGTTGACACGTGGGAAAGAAACATTAGATTTTACCAGAAAGATATTAATACAGAAAATAAATGATAGTCATTTGAGTAAATTGTGAAATTTTTTTCATAAGAATATCTCAAATATTTTATTTAATGGATTTACAGATGAATATAGCATTAGTTCTTCCCTTTTTTAAAATTAATTGCAAATTTTAATTTCTACTAAAATTTACTGAAAAGAAAAAAAGATAGAATACTTCATTTTGTATTAGGTGTGACATGATTCGGCTTTCTTCGAAAGCAATTACATCCTTTTCGTATCATATTCAATTTTTATTCAGAAGAATGCGTAATATTTAAAATTATGTCCGCGAAGAAAATTAATTATTTTTATTATATATTTATAAAAAATAATTAAATTTCTTTGCAGATTTTTCTAAAATTTATCTGTAATCGTAATATTTCTTTTTGTTTTAAACAAAATGTTTCGGCCAAACAATGCATTTTGACAATTTCTTTTAATTTTTTTTGTAACTGAAAACATTTTATTTTCAAGAAAATTTATTTACTCTTATATTTTCTTAAGGACACATTGGTACTTTGTGTATTAATCTGTAGGACAAATAATTGTGCGCGTATATTTGATTTATCGAGCCTTTTGTAGCTGTCTGAATACTAATTTCAATTTAAATTCGATTTATTTTGTTTTTATAATAAATCATAATTTATATGCAAGTAATTAGAATCATATAGAAAATTAATGAAAATTATAGCACTTTGAATATGTTCGAAAGTTTATGTAGCACTCTTAAGTTTTGTGAAATTTAAAGAGCCTTTTTCTGTGTACATTTAATAAAAAAGTTAAATTCAATTTTTAATCAGCGTAATGAATTTATATTAATTAGGTATATAAGCTGATTAATGCATACACAAATGAATACATAAAATACATACAAATAAATGTTTGGAGTTAACTTGTTTTAAGTTTTTTTTTCATTTTAATCACTATTCCCAAAAAGATAGAAAAACATATTTATAAAAATATTTCTAGTAAATGAAGCACAAGTTCATTATTTATTCTGAATGTATAAAATATAAACTTTTATTTTAACTTTGAAATGAAGATAGTATTTTTGGCTCTCATGTTCAAATTTATTGTTATATATATATATATCAGTAAAAATAGTAAATAAATAAATAAATATATTAATGTAATTTTAATTGTGTTTTTATGAATTTGTATTTTAAGCATCGCAAATTTTGTGTTTACTTTATATTTTTGTCGTTAAAAATTAGCTAAATAAAAAATAGAAAAAAAAGCATTTTCTAATGAGGGACGAATAAAGTATTTGTATTAAAAATATTATATTAGTATCAAAGACATTTATTAATTGTTGGTCTAAAAAAATTCTCTATAAATAATTTTCGTTCCGAAATGGCAGAACTCTGATGATCATCTAAAAATACAATTTTTACTCATTTCTGAAATGAATCAGACTCTTGCAATATGAGAATAAGTAAGGTAAAATAGTAATTCTATTAAAAAAATAAGTACAAATTTACTTGTTTTTTTTATCAAGAAAGTAGAAATTCATGTAAAAAAATGATATTCTCTCTAAATTTCCTTGAAAGAACTTTTTCGCATCATCCTTTATTTAGTATACAAAGCAGAAAAAGTTGTTAGTCTAAAAGAATTAAATCAAGAAATATTAAAAAGTAGGTGAATGTTAATGTATTTACTGTTCATGTTTTATTTAAAATTACTTTTGTTCATCAATTTGTAATTAATAGCTTCACAATGCATTCATGCAATAACAGAAGACATCATTCAATACAGATATGTTGACATTCATGCAGAACACAAACTACATTAATAACACACATCAGCAATATTCATAACACTTTATATTTATATTCCAAGCAATTTGGAAGTAACCATCTTTTTATTTTTATTCACAGTAAATACTGTATATATTTACAGTGATAATTATAAAGAACAGAAAAGTTAAATAGCACCAGATGTAAGATTCATCTTCTTGATTTGGCTGTTTATTATATTTCTTGGTCATATTTAGAGAAAAATTCCGCTGTATACAAGAAATCTATCTATTGTTATTTTTTAAATATTTGGATGTAAGGAACTATGTTTGAAATAGTGTAAATATACCTAGCAATTGATATATATATGTATATATATATATATATATATATATATATATATATATATAGCTGAAGTGGACTCTGTTTCTATACAGTTAAGAAAATAAACTAGATAATTTAAAAAAGAAACATTCATATTGCTGTAAATGTTCAGCACCTACTTATTTACATGGAAAAGACTTAATTCAAATCCAGATAATCTAATTATTAGTTCATACCCTACTCATGCTTTCATTTAAACAACAAGTGCTGTGTGTAATTTGTTGCTAATTTTTGTATATATTTAATAAGGTTTATGTGATATACAAAATTTTCCGAAATTCAAAAATGTTTTAGTATGTTTTAAAAATGTGCACAAATAGCGAGTTAAATCACGTATTGTTAAATAAATACATGACAATATTCTAAAATTTTGTTGTCTGCAATTATTTAAATTCTCAATATTAACAAATTTATTATCAATATTACAAATTGGAACATATGAAGTTCTTTTTTCTTTGTTTTCAGAAATTTGGAAAAATTTATTTGATTAAAATTTATGAATACTATTAAATAATATATATAAAAATATTTTGTCATTTTGTAAGGAATATTATTTTTGAAAATTTAATTCTTCTAATTTTTGATTAATTGAAACATTTTTAATACTTTTATAATAAAGCAATTTTATTGCTACAAAGAATTTTCAATATATGGACCACTTATACTGATTTTAACTCCATTTTTTTAAAAGATGAAATTTTACATAATTTATGTGTAATTAAGTGTAAATTTTCTATTTATAACGAGTTAATATCTTATAAAATTTCCAATGCGTTGTTCAATTTAAAATTTGCCGGTATGAGAAATTCCATAACACTCCATATTCAAATTTACACTTCAAATTTGAAAATGGTCTTTCACCATTTTCGAAATACAAATGGTTCAGTATATATACTGTGATAATAATTGTACTTTTATAATTGACGTTGTCGAGGGAAATTAATAAGGTAACTATTAACGTCACTAATCGTTATTGTTATTGCAATGAAATATTTAAGTTCAATAATTCGTACAGAATAACATGTAATTTTTAAATTCTGTTATATGATGACAAAATGTCAAATAATTTATGTTTATCCCCCTCCTCCCACAAAAAACATGACAGCTTTTCCCCCCACATCTGAATAACTTCATTCGATGAATTTTAACTATTCAAAAATTTATTTTTATTTCTATTTAATTTTTTTTGTCAGATTATATTGTGTTTATGTATCTCATATAATGATAATTCCAAAAATAATGCTAAAAATCAAGAAAATCTGAACGAGAAGAAATATAATATGATTGATGTTTTTCAATTACTCTCATAATATAGCTAATATATACTTCGATCAAATTTAACATTCATGTATAAGTTTTTGCATATTTGATATTTAGTCAACTAAGCTATGTCTTCAAATGCTGCTGCACAAACACACAGTTAATAGACGCACACAGACATAGATATATATCTTACTAAGTGTATTTTTAAAAGTTAGTTACAATATAGAGTTGTAGAGTTAAAAAAATTACATTGATTTGGAATTGCTTAAGAACTAAATGTTTTAGCAAAAACATACGTAAATTGCCTGCTGTTTTTAATTTGTGATAACATGGTATAGAAAGCTAAAACAGTAAAAATTGTAAATAGAAGCTAAACATAGTTCAAATTCTTATGTGTGTAATACAATAAGTTGTGTCCAAATTTTGTCTAATAGGAGCAATATAATTCCTAAAAAAAAAAAAAAAAAAATTATCTTGCACGAAATTTTTTAAGCTGTAATTAAACATCAATTACTTCCATTTTATTAAGGTTTCTGTTTAAATTCTTAGCTCAGATAATTATTATACTTTTTCACCTCTCAAACAAAATCATTTTTTAAGTACACCGAAATTAGTTTATCAAAAAATTGTACTGCTATATCATCTTAGGTGTAAATTGCAAGTTTGTTGGAAATATTGAGAATTAGATTTTTCTGGAAGGATTTATTTGTAATAATACTCTCTCTCCTTAAATAAATAAATATTGTCTTATTTCTCTTTCGTAAGGGTCAAATCTATTTTTTAAATAAAAAGCAATTGCTGCTATATTTTTGTTAAATTTTCACGACAAAAAATAAAAATACGTTTATAATTTTTTCTACTTAAAATTAAAACATGTACCCCATACCGCAATTTAATTTAATTTAATTATAATTTTGATATATCTATCGAAATATTTTGAAAAAATGCAAAACAATTGTCAGTAGAAGCATTGGTTGAAAGCATACGAATTTTTTTTCATCGTGAAATATTTGCAAAAGAGTGGGAAATTTTAATGGTTTTATTCCATGTTCAACGAAATGATCATAAGAGTGAATTGCACTGATTTAAATATGAATAATTTTTCTTGGGGATGAATTCATTTAGGATTTAATGAGACAAATTTTATAATTAAAACGGTGGAAATGAAATCAATATTGCAATTAGCTTTTCCAATTAAATTCAATGAAAAGAAAAACAAAGTAAATGGGAACCAATGATTTTTTAAAAAGGAAATAGGAACTAATGATTTCTAAAACATGCATACACATGAATGCTGTATTGAACATAATTTTTATATAACGTTGAATTATATGGAGCATTTATAAATGTTACAACGATTGTTTTGTGCATAAATCTATTAAAATGTGTAGCATAAATTTAAAAATTTATATAGTTTATCATTTTGAAAATATATTTATCTGAGAAATAATACAGCTAGATATATATTGTATTTTGCAAATTAAATATTGAATTATAATATTAGTTTTTGTTGCTATATATGTATATAAGGAAAAAATATACATATGTATATATAAGCATTTTATCTCTGAATATACAAGCACATTCGACATGTTCAACAATAGTGAATTGTTAGTATGCGGATAAAATACACTGCCACATTCGTTATTTCTATCAGTAGTTAAAAATAATATTTTTTGAAGCACTAATTTTTTTTTGAAGCTTTAAAAATATCTTTAAAAGAGGAAAATATACCTCTTCTATTTTCTTTTACCAAAGAACAATCTTGCATAATTATATCTGGTGCGGTTATCATTTTCTGTTCTTTCAATAAATCATTGACTCTTGGGTTAGAGTTAGGACTTCCTTGGAGATCAAGAGAAGTAGGTCTGTTACCAGTGTTGGTCAGGGGGTGTTGGTCCTGAAAATGCCTGTGAGTGGCCCATTCTTTGTCCCCTTGGTGGAATGTGTGGTCCTCGAGGTCCAAGTTCCCTGTCGAACTCTCCCTCATCCCATAATGTTGTGGGTGGTGTGTATCCTGAAGGTGTGGCCCCACTTTTGTGACCGGCGTTTGTTGCGTAATGTGATTTTCCTGGATTTCTACCATGTTTTCTGGGGTGTTCCGCTGTTTCTGGTGCACTCTTCCTGTGTTGGTAGCCATCTCGGGTAACCCCTGAAAATTCCAAAAACTATCAAACATACTACATTTATATTGATAGAATAACACTTTTAAATCATACCCCACCAACTTTTTGTGGAAAACTTTCTTTTCAGTTGATCTATTCTGTTTTGGATCGGGAAACTTATAACAAAATAGAAAACTTTTCATTTCTTAATTGATATATTCATTAGGAAATATATTTTTACAATATTTAAAATAAAATATTGCTTAACAGTGTTTGCTTCTTGAAATAATTTAACGATTAGTTTTCTATGTATGCATTTGATTAAAACGCTAACTAAACTTAAAGAATGAACTAAGTAGATTTTTACGTAAAATGTTTAATAGATTACCTCACATAGCTTGATGCTGTTTTTAATACAACTTTGGGTGATAAATTGTAATCCTTATTATTACAAAAAGATTGCAGCCGACCAATGGCTGAGTGGTTAGCGTTCCTGACTCTTGAGCTGTGGGTCCCGGGTTCGAATCCCGGTTCGGGCATGGATGTTACTATCTCTCTGTGTTTCTCTGTCCTTTCTTGTGTGTTGATGTATGAATGTGGCCCGCCCTATAAACGGGTCTGTGGTGGTATGACGCGGGTAATGCTACTCGCCTCCGTGACTTGGTTCACAGGTGCCCGCTGGGTAATGACAAATGAGTAGCAGTTTCCGGCCTTGTTGTGGCGAAGGGTTAGTCACCCAAGTGCCCGCCGTTGTAAAAAAAAAAAAAGATTTCAACAAAGTCATATGGAAGAGGTAATGTGCAGCTTCTGTTGGACCGAGGTCTGAAGCACCCATGGACAAATCCAAAGGTAGAGGTCTGTCTATGCTTCATTACCTGCACGTCTTAGCTGAGCGTAATGGTCGGACATTCTTAGGAGGATTTATCCATCCCCTGCTAGTCATTGACTTTCTAACTGTCAACAGTTTAATGGAGTTGATCTGACAAATGTCAGATCTTTAAAGAGGGATAAGCCAACAACAACAAAAAGATTTGATTCCTAATTTCTTTTTTGCTTACGTAGTTTTCCTCTTTCCATTTCTAATGTTAAGATGATAAAATAAAACAAATAATATTAAAAATGCTTTCATCAATTTTTTATGATATGCTGCCCAAACATCTCTTGATGATCGCGTTTGCCATTAGGGAAGATGTTACTAATAATGGAAATGTACAATTTATATTAGCCGCGTTGATATACAAGTGTTTGGTGGCTGGAAATATGCAACTGCATATTGACTGATATGTGAATGATAAAATACTTCATTTTAAAATAAATATGTAATGTTTCATAATTTCACTGAATCGGGTTTAAAACAAAAATGAATAAAGAAGAAATAAAGCAAATTAGAAGTAAATTGAATAACAAAATGTTAGATTAAAGTCAAAAAAGCTGTTGTTAGAATAGAATCAACCGAAAATAAAGTATTCTCTAGTTGAAAAAATATCAATGTCGAAGCGATGTAATCTGGTACGTCATTGATTAAAACATTTTAAATTGCAAAAATGAGGCACTTACGTTTCAATAAAAAATTTCGTTTATCCTACAAAAATCATTATATAAATAGATTTAATTCTGCATGTTAGAGTGTATTACTCTACAAGAAAGAGGTTTTCAAGACTCAGTGCGTAAGAAAGAGAAAATAAATGAACATAACAGAGAAAATAAAGAGGTTTAAATTGATAAAATCTGTTATTAGGAACCATTTTTACAATAACTATGAACTAATAATGATCTTGAATTTCACTGACTTTTCTTAGATTCCAATTTAAATCAGCAGCGCTTCTGATTTTATTTGAATATGAATATCATAATATGAAACGGAAACTGTTATTGTTTGTAAAAATTATAGTTTTTTTAAACTTATTTATAAATTAAATATCGATTAAATGTGTGTATATGTATTTACACTTGTTGCGTTTTTTTGCATAATTATATAATTTAATTTGATGGGAAATAAAAAGTGCAATTGAACATACTAATCTATTAGGAGTTTCTCTAATGAATTCCATTTTGTGAAGTTATTTTTTCCACGTATTCTACTATTTTTTCGTACAGAAAATCTGAGATTTGTCCATAAATTATGGAAAAAAATGAAAACGGGATATCTAGGATATTATGAAACAATCTTTAAAAAAGAGATATTATATTTACATAAAAAATTATCAAGAGGAGTTTTTTAACGATTCGGAGTAGGTGTTATATTTGTGTATAGTGTTATGAAATGATTTGAAATCACGCATCTATTACTTTAACCTAATCATATTACTTTGAGTGGTTTAATTTTTAAGCAGCTTAATTCAGTATGATTCAGAACTAATACGAATTAAAAAAATACTTCTTAATGTAATGTATTTGTAATAAATTTTTGCTAAGTTTATATTTTAAAGGAATTAACTCAAATGAGAAAATATTTTATTCAATTTCCTTAACGTCTTGAATTTTGGAAAAAAAAAGGGGAGTAAGAAAAGAGCACATTGAATCTCAAGAAAAGCAAACATAAGGAAGCGAAAAATGCGAACTACAAGCAACTTTCTCATTCTTACATTCATTTGCCATCATTCTTTCAATCTAAAAATTTTAAATCTACTTCACATTCCACTGACAGTCTGCCCGGCCTAAATAGCTCCGCCCCTGACCTTTGGACCTGCTACTGATGTGTCGCTTGTCTTCTTCTTCAATTGGCACCTCCCGCAAGAAATTGGATGGCACTAGTCCTTTAACTCCATTCAATTCTCCTATGTAGAAACCGTCCTCGTCCACATCGCCGATGACGTAGATCACATCTCCAACGTTGAAGGATAACTCCATCTGAAACAATTCAAGGTCATTGCACTTAGTGGCTGACGTGAATTTCACTTTATAAACGAGATGAGAGGAAAAATAACGCATCCTATTTGCTCAACGCGCTCAAACTGAGTAAGAGAATTATCCATTTTAGCACTGCGATTCTATTATTATTCATAAACGTTGTAGTTAATAAAAAAAAAGGAAATGTTATAGATTTTTCCAAAATAAATTTTTTTAGAAACATGATTTAATCTAAAATAATCATATTATATTTTGACTCACAGAAACTTGTTAATAGTTTGCTCTTTTTTCTCTTAAGTTACGCCTAAATTATTTTTTTGATGATGAAAAACTGTAAATTCTTTTATGAGATTTATATTTTTTTGTATTTGAATGTTGTTGGGTTAAAATAATTTTTATAAAATAAAATATATCTATCACAAACATTTCACTTTGGGAATAATACATTTTTCATTACTAAATCACACATTTATATAACAAAATTACATACATAAATCACTCTTAAACACATAAATAGCACATTTAATAACAATTAATATTAAATTTCTTAAAATTTAACAACTTTATTACAGAGTGAACTAATTCTTCACGATTATTTTTCTTTAAATTAAGTGTAATTTTTTATACACATATAAAGTTTCCTGAAAATATCCAAAGACATCAATTTTAAAACAAGAATGTACTATTAATATAATATTTTATTATTTAATAAGGTACTCTTAACACAATCAACACTTAAGCTTCAATATTTTTCGCATAGTTTATTATTTTAGACTAAATATATTTCTATATTTTATATTTTATTATACATATATATATATATATGTGTGTGTAATTAAAGTAAGAATAGAAAAGCATAGCAGTATTCTTTTACTTTTTCATTATACAGCTGCATTAATTTTTTTGTCGTAATACATGCAATTTAGTAATAATTAAGTATATATTAGTGATGATAGAATTTACAGCGCAATAATTAAACTCTTAAATCTTCTTATATTAAAAATTTTTGAAACAATTCAAGACTTAAAATCTTGTATTTAAGCACTATTTTCCTCATTTCGAATAAAAAAAAGTTAAATAATTCAGTCCAAAACGTACAGTAGCACAGAGAAAACATTTATTGGGTGCAACAGAAATATTTATTAAGCTAACATTCAATATTTTTTAAAGGCAACATACTTTTCACTAAAATTTACTCTGATTTTTTGCTTCAATATTAGTTTATAATATAGTAAATACACAGTAGTAGCCAATATACACTCACCGTATTCCATTATTTTCACTCATTAATTTTATAGACAATACATTTTATATAATTTATGTCTATTCAAGTATTATATAAGGTATTATGACTGAAAGAAAGTGTAAAACTAGAGATTTTATCAGGTGACGCGTGAAAAATTTTATATTATATAGAAATAAAATTTTTTATAAACAAAAAATATTTTATTTATAAAAAATGTTTTAAAATTTATATTTCTTATATAATTTGTGAGAAAATATAATTACTTTTGCGGAATTTTTTAACACAACAATTTTATGCATAGATGCGTCAAATTTGTGAAAATTTTATGCAGAGATGTATAAAATAGTTGTGTTACAAATACAGTCACTCAGACGCAATATGTAACAGAATATTTTCTTAAAACGGTTTCTGGTGGAATTACATTAATCTTTTAACTATAATAAATTGTCTGTTATTATAATAGATTAAAAATATGAAATAATATGTAACCACATAATACGTGCAAAAGGCTTATTTAAATTATTGCTATTACTATTGATCAGTTGGTCCATTGATCAGTAATATTATCTACCTCCAATAATATATGATTATTGGAAATAGAAGGTTATAGACCTTCAAAAATTCATGGTTTGTTCGTCACTATTCATTAAATTCAAGAAAGCTAATTTGACTAGAATTAAATTAAAGCTTATTAGACTAGATTAAAGTTTATTCCGAAATATTACCAGTGTCTGCATTCGAAGTGAGAATCAAATTCAAAGTCTGTTAACGTGAAAACCAAAGGGTTAACTAATCAGCTATATCATCTGGGTTCTATGGTCCATGAAACACAGGTTCTAATTCAGGGATGGGCAAACATTTTCGGTCGCTGGCCATAAATCGAGAAAAAAAATTGGCGGGCCAAGATAAATTTTTCTAAATTTTTAAAAACAATATACAGGTTTCACAATTTAAATATGTTAATGAGATGGGTGAAATTGCGATTTTTCATGTAAATGTTTCTTATATTGAGGTTTGAAGTGAGATGTACTGATTCTAAAGAACGAAGCTAAATGCTTATCTGTCAGTCTATTACTGAAATGATTCTTTCTAAGGCTCATAGTTGAAAACACTTGTTCACAGGTGTAAAATGAAGCAAACATAGCACTGATTTTCTAGGCTTTCTGGAGCTAAAAATGCGCAGTCTGCTACATGCGAGGTCTAATTCACCTGTATTGCATTCCCATCAGTTCCCCCAGAAAGAGATAACGCTTTTTGCCCTCAGTTTACAGTTATAACTAACAAAGAACATCCACTGTCTGTGCTTGCTATTTCCGTTGATTTATGCTTTGTCGAACAAAAATCGAGAAAGTAAAAAGATCATCAGTCCTTTGAAAAAAGAAAGAAAAAAATAATATTTAAATAAAGTAGAAAAGGAGATGGATATATAATACATGAATCATATTTTCTTTTAATTTCCGTCTTACCGACAGATTAAAATTCTATCCGCAGGCAGCATAAAACCTTCCAGCGGGCCGGAGTTGGCCCACATGCCATAGTTGGCCTATCCCTGCTCGAAGTCACCGATATAAAGTAATGAATAAACACATCTGTGTGTGTGTAGTACATATGTAGTTAATATATAAAAATACTTTATTATCTTCTTAGATGTGATTTATTCTTAAAGAAAAATATTAGAGGAGTTATTATATCTTGATAATATATTAAATTCTAGATATAAATTTTCAAACTTTAATGATCGTAGACGAAAAAAATGTAACGTTCTTGCAATGAGACTTCAAGGTAAATACAAAAGCTCAATTTAACAGCTTAAGGAATTCATCGAACTCAATTTAGTTATACTTGTCCTGTCTTAATATAATGTGCTTCTTCAGAGAATTTTTCAAAGTTTGATCGCAAAAGACGTGATAAAGTTGCATGAATTTATATTTGTGAGAAAATTTAAACTTTAAAATACAATCTATAGAAAAATATTCCTGTCAGAGGCCAATAAATATATAAGAAAATGATTTTAAAATTTAAAAAAATGAAAAATTTACTGAATGTTTTTTGATTTATTATATAATTTTCGACAATTTTGGATTTATATTACTCATAGAAGTTGAAATTATTTTATATGTGAGGGTTTTATTTCAAAGAATATAAAAAGCCTTTCAATAATTCAACAAAATTGATATGGATTAATAAAATATTGAGTTGTTCGGAAAGTAATTTCTTTATTTCCCACATGGATCAGTTTTTTGTTAGTAAAAACCATTTTATCAACGTGGAAATTATGTTACTACCAGAAAGATGGTAAAAGGTATTGCACTAGAATTAGCAATATACAATTATATAAAATATTTATATGTTTTTCATTTTCATAAAAAACGAAATAACTTTCTAAACAATCCAATATACCTGAAATTTACAGAAAAGTTGGCAAAACCCAACAATTGAAAAAGACATTTAATTTTATTCGATGCAATGTAAGTTCATATATTTTATATTAATTGCACTTGTATGTAATATTATATATAGTCCTTTTATCTGAACTAATGCAAATCGCAATAGTTGGTTCTCATGTCACTTTGCTTTCTTTCTACAGTATACGCCATTTTTTACGAACTTGTAAAGAACAGTTCGTAAAATAGAAGTGTTAGATTTCAATGTTAATTTTTTATCAATCTGTTGTTTAAAAATAAAGAAATACTATTAGAAAAAAAATTTAGTACTATAACTAAATTTATTAAAATAAGCACTATTAATGATAAAAGAAACACAGGCGCCGCCCAACTTGTATAGTGGTCAACGTGCCTGACTGCGGATAAGGAGGTCCTGGGTTCGAATCCCGGTTCGGGCATGGATGTACTTTCTCTCTCTATCTATCCTGTCTTTGTCCTTTCTTTGTATGAATGAGGTGTGAATGGTTGCCTACCCTATAAACGGGTACCTATGGCATATGTGTAGAGCAAAGTCGTACTTTCACCTTCATGGTGCTCTGATTAAAACGAAAGACGCTCCCAATTGACTTAAATTCGCATAGCCAAGGCATAGCGAGCTTGGCTTGTCCAAGTGTCATTAGTAACAATAACAACAGAAACACAGGCAAAGTGAAATGTGTACTTAAAACAATTCTTACTGTAAATTTACTGATTAAAAGCAGGCAAAATCATCACTTATTTTTAACTACATTTTTAATAACACATTATGCCATTTCTTCGATATATGAAAGGATTTTGTTGCTGTTTTCCAATAGAAGTACGTCAATCATATAAACCATTTAACAGCGCTTATTTTGCGCACGATCGTTGCATTGCGTCATTTTCTTCTTGTTCGATTTCTTTTTCTAAAGTTTTTCTTTATTTTCATTTATTACATTCTCATTAATTTCATCATCTGATGCTCCTTCCGTACGAATCACATCTGAATCCACATTCAAAGAGTCTTGGAATGAAATTTTAGTACAAGTGGCTTTCTTTGCCAGAATTCATGTATAAGTAACTCATCTTTTTGTAGGTAAATATTTTTTTGATTTCTTCAGTTATGATAGTTTTTTTCTTATAATAAACCAACCTGTCGAATTATTGTTGGTATTATCTTTCATTCAACTTTATACCAAGTACAGTTTGATAAAGGTATGGAGTCTGGAATGTCAATTACATAAGGCCGTTCCAACACTAAGCCCAATTCTTTGCAACAATATCCTACGAAATTTGCTCATGAAACAGTTGATTATACCTCATTCATGGGTTGTAAGGCCGAAGTGAAATTAGTCCAGAGAAACTCCTCATAAATTATTTCAAAATTCAGGATTTCATCATGAGTCCGGTTGTTATTCATTGTTAGGGCATAATGATTCTCCGATAATAAACGCCAATCTAAATCTCTCTGTTATTTTTATAAATGTCCCCATCCGTCTCCAAGTTTTGGTGTTAACTTGTTATCAGTTTTGTGTATTTTAAGAATATTTTGGTATGAGTACTTTTTTTAAAAAAATCTTTGAAACATCTTGCTTTAGGTCTTACCGTCATCTAGTTGTAGGATAGTGCTCTTCAGAGCGAAAAGTCGAGGGTTTGATCCCTGTTAATTTTAGAGCACTTAAGAGTTTTCAGTGTTTCCGTTTTTGCGATACGTGAATATGACCTGCTATCTATGATAAGTCCTTACGTAAGGCAATTTACCCTATGAATATTAAAGTAGTTTGCAACAGTCTTACTGTGTACTACACGGTGTCAAATCATCTTGATTTAAATATTTCCCTGTGAAAAACAGATCCAGTTTTTAGGTTCTATTTATGTTGATTACGAGTAATACAGATTCTTTTCTTGCCTTTTTTTACCTCCATTGCTTTTATCGCCTTTGAAGTTGAGTGTCCTTTTGCGCAAGACTTAGAAAAACAAATCTATCGCATCCGGGTTGAAAAGATCCTCTGGCATGTATTCAGGAAGTAGTGATTTCAGTTTTCTTTCTTTTTATTTATTTTCCGAGATTTTTATTTTTCAGCTCCACTTTTACCTCACAGTTTTCTAAAGCTCAAACCATGTTTAATCGTAAATATTTTGAGCCTGATGCCTCGAATTATCTTATATTCAACTTTATAACCAAACAACTGGATAGATTTTTAATGAAATCATTATCGATAAGAGTATTCGCTTCTCACCTTCTTTTTTTCAGCAAGGAGATTTTTTTTCATCTGTTTCATTCAATTTCTTTTTTTTAATTTAGACTTATTAACAGGATCACTTTTAAAACTGGGATGTGACTGAAATTTTTCAATGAGAATTTGTGCTAGTTTATCTCTTTACTGATGAGACTTCACAGATTAAATTTTCCAGATGAAATTAAAACTTATACAGAATAGAACATTAGTTTTTAATAACTTCTCTCCTATCGTTGTTGGAATTGAGTTTTATATCACAGTTCCATATTTGCCTATCACACGTCTGCTATCCATTTGTTTTCGATCGTTTTTATCAAAATGTTTGGAATGCTTACACGTGTTGCTTCTTTCTTTTCCGAACGAATCTAGTTTCCAGGCGTTACATGCAAAAGAAAGAAAAACTAAAGAAAATTAGATGATGGAAAAAAAAGCAAATGCGAAAGATAAATAAAAAGGAGTTAGTAAAAAAAGAAATTTTTAAAAATTTTAGTTCGTAAATGTATAGTGAATTTATCATCGTGTCTATGCAACCAAGTTCAGTATCAGAGACCAGTACGTAGAGTAGTCAGTGTAAATTAGACATTCGTATAAAAGAATGTCGATTGTGTGTGTAATAGGTTTTTTTCTTTTTTAATTTTTGATTATGTTTTTACTCTTTTGATTTGCAATATTTTGGTTTTTATTATAAAATAAATTTGAATATTTTAATTTTTTTTATTCTTTATAAATATGGTAAACTTTGAAATTACATATTTTTTGTAAGATCTATTTTCTTTTAAAGATATCTTTCTTAATACAATATCTTACCTCGGCATCTACGTTTGGAGATATTTCCTGGGGATCATAATCATAGATCGCAACCATCTTTTTTATTCTTCTTGATTGAAAGTCTCCTTCTCTTTCATCTAATGTAAATAAAGAGGGACAACATTGAAAAAAATTAAGAAATAATAAAAATTATTGATTGCTAGATTAAAAACATAATCAATGAATTTCGAAAATAGCCACTTATTCAATCACCGTTATTTACAGAAATAATTTCTTACAAGATAGAGTTAATCAAAAAGAAGTCGTTACTCAAATTATTACTAATGCGTCTAAATTGGTTATTTAAAATATTAGTATGAAGTCCATGGAGCTTAGAAAGTTTTTCTAAAAATGATTAGAATCCGTTTTCTCGAAAAATTTATGTTGTTGTTGTTACTGATCTCCTTGTTCAACCTCTGCTAGACGAGATCTACGAGTTTATTCATCCTCGAAAAGTCATAACCTAACATAGGTAAATCTAATAGGACGTCTTAGGACAAACCTAGACTCGTAAGAATATGTTCTGGAGAAGCCTGTTCTTGGTTACATTTCGTATAAATGGGGTAGAGGTATTTTGACAATCCTGAAAGACAAAGCTTCTTAGATGGCCACTAAGAAAGCGGGACAGAGCTGTCTGGACGTATCTGTCGCTGTTTATTGCTAGGGCTCCACCAGGGGATTTGGCACGGTACAAAGAATTTACCGGAGGTGCAAGCCAAGTCATTTTATCAGTATGTTTTCTAGAAGCTAGATCAGCGTGTTTTCTACAACTCAAGGTAAATTTAGTAGTAACGATGGCCATAGAGATAGTAGTAACAATTAGAAGTAACGATGGCCTCCTCGGCACCCATCTTCGCCAAGATATCCGCCTCTCGTCACCCCAAATGTCTGCATGTGAAGGGATCCACTGAATATGCACATCACAAGAGGACGAGATTTGTTTTAATTTATTGAGAATTGAAGTTCCAGTTTTGTCACCAACGTTACACCAGTTTGACAAATGTTGGATGGCACTACGACTATCAGTCAAAATCTAGATTGCCTTAGTGTCTAAATAAGACATTTGAAATTTTTTTATATTTCTATGAGTTATGAAAAGTTTATTACTTTCATTAATAAGCATCAGTGCAATGTTAATAATAAACCTACATTCTATTTTCAAACATGATCTACTGATCCCATGGACATCTTTTAATAACGATCAGAATGAAAGATGAGATATCAACTGTTGTCACAAAATCATGTCAGAATTGTTCTGTGATTTAAACTTTGTTGTTGTCTGAAATAAAGTATATTATTGAAATTTCAATATATCACCTAAAGCAATTAATACAGTTAACTCTCGATATTCAACCAGGTAAAGTTTGTTACTTTTGTCCATGTAAATTGGATCTTGCAAGATGAGAAGGATATTAGTTACAATCTTAAAATTTAAACGTGAACAGCAGAAACATACAACATGATTAGACAACAAAGTCTGCAAAATATGTAATAAACAAAGCATGCATCAAGAAAACATAAATCAGGGGTTAAAAAGTACACATTATTATATAAAAGTATTATATATTATTTCAAATTAATTTTTTGAAGAAATTACTAAATGGTTGTGCTAAAAATTTTTATAATAAACTCATTCATTAAAACAAATTATGTTTATTTTATTTCATAGAAAAAATAGTTTGAACTTGTTAATTATTTTTGTTTCTATTGTCCAATCCGATGTGTGCTTACCCATTAAACGATGTTGATGTACGTGTTAGATGTGGTAGTAGGCTTTGTGTGTATTTACTAACTGAAAATCCTTATTAAGATTCCTTTAAAAAGGGAATTTACAATAAAATACACTTGTTTGCTATTCGCAACTGTGCATTTCCTATCACAATTGTATAATTTATAGAATAAGTTGTAAAACAATAAATAACATGCTTCTATAATTCGATTTTGCAGATGGATTTATTTTTATTGCTGAGTGTGCAAAAATCTATTAAGTTTTGTACATCGAATAAATTCTCTCTCTCTCTAACTTAAATAATAAATATTATAAATTATATGGCATTACTATTTGCTTATGCATTGGAAGAGATAATGTTTCTATCTTAATTTTCAATGAATGACTTACTTTGAGTTAAAAAAATTATGATGGTTATTCAATTTTCTTTGAAGAGGTAAAAAATGTTCATACAATAATATAAAACGTCTTATGTAACAATAAGTGCTTACATTTTATTATGAAATAGCTAACTAAACAGCAAAAATGTTGTCTTTTTAAAAAACAATAATGAATCTACAGATATTTATAAAAAAATAATAATAAATTCCAGAAAAAAGGCCACTTACAAATTTTTAAAATCTCTTTGATCTTTTCTTACTGTGCAACATTTTGCCTATAAATTCATTTGTTAGGACTTAATGACCTCTTTTCATAACTATTTACTTGATTTCGATATTTTTTTAAAATCTTTAATTGAAAATATTATAATATTTAAAATTGTTATTAAATGATAGAATTTTAAAAACAATTTTTACTGTTAATAAATATTCAATGAGTACAAATCAAGAGAAATTGCTGTTGCACTACATAGAAAGAGTAAAATGAAATGGGGGCCTTAAAATAAAAATTTTTGTATACCGAATGTTGGAATTTGTATTGTGGGTGTGTGACTCATTAATGCAAGTGACATATTTTAATTTATAGCTAAGAACACTTATTCCTTTATTAAAAATCTATTTTACCGAAGAGTATTTATTTACAAGACAAATATAAGCAAAATGTGTAAAACATTCAAGATATATATAATAATAACAGCACTACATTCAAATGATTAACGTTATTTTAAAGAAAAAGTTAAAGTCAAACTGGCCTCTCAACAAATAAGCAAAATAAGAGAAAATATATTATTTCTAATATATAATGCAATGTAATGTAATACTTTGTAGCTCAAATGTGTTGTGTTTTAGATTATAACTGTTTAAAAAGAGTTAAATGAACTTAAAAAGTAACGAATACTTCATATTATGTATGTACATTAAATGGTAACACATTCAGAAATTAAGCAACTCGAATGAGAAAGAAACACCCCGGAAAAACTACTTATTATAATAGACTTGTTTTACTTAAAATTTATTTTTTATTTGCTTTTCCCAATGATGTAATATTAGGAAAAAGACTAATGAAGTGTATTTTTTAATTATTTGCAACAAAATAATAAGCGAAAGAAGAAAAAAAGTTTTATAAGTTTCTTTGATTTTCCCCCTTGAATATAATCTAAATTATAGAATAGTTTGATATTTTGAACAGGATAATGATAATTAAGATTATATTATTCTTTTCAAAAGGAAAGTTTTAACTAAATTTTTGACAAACTAAAATAATGGATTATGCTAGAGGCGTACGAGGAAGTTATTATAATAATATTATAATAATTATGTTCTTTTGTAAGAGAGAGAGAGAGAGAGAGAAATATTGATTTTAAGTCATTCAAACTGTCTATGGCGGTAATCGCTTGCATTTATGTAATTCTTTTGATTTATCTCGTCTGTTTGTAAAAAGTAAGGTTTTCCATTATGGTAAAGAAAGGAAATTTAAACTTCAAACCATAAATTAATTTATTTTATACTTAACTAACAAAGAGTTCACGTGGACTTAAAGAGAAAAGATAGAGATTATAAATTCAATATACTCACAGGTTTTGCTTTTTGTTTCATTGACTATTTTGAATCTAATGTTTATTTTATTTAAGTTTATATGTCTGTGCTCTTTGATTTATTTTACTTTTATTAACAAATGCTCTTCTGATACGTATTTCTTATTTTATAGACAAATTAAACATTTTAAAGAGCTTATGTGTGAAGATTTTGCTTTTTCCAGCATTCACCATTTAGTATCATTTTTTACGGAGAGAGAGGGGGAAGAGAGTGAGTGAGATAGAGAGAGACTTACAAAACTAAGAGAGTCCTAACTGTTCTCAGTCTAACTACATTTGAACATTATGTGTTATTATATATGTTATGTTATACAAATCTAGTGTTTAAATAATTCATTTCTTAATGCAAGAAATATATAACATTCAATTCAAACTAGAGATGCTTGTGAATATGGAAATTAAAATATCTAGGAATTCATAATTTCATGTACCGAGACTTAGTAATTTAATTTCATAAAATTACTCAGACATTTTTTACCGTCATTTAATGAAATAAATAATGTTCTTTTATATAAAAACGCAATCAGTATTTATTAGATTTTGTGATGAGAAATAATATTTAATGTATAAGAACTTTTTTCTAATATTGAATTATTATATTATTCAGTTTTTACGTAAATATATTCCAAAAATGAAATAGAGAAAAGTTTTTCAGTCATATATTTAGAAGGAAATATGACAGTAACGGATTGTATTTTTATGTTTATTTATAAATAATTTATATTTTGAAATCCGAGTGGTCGTTTTTCAGTTGAACTACATATACAAGTGATAGAAAATGTTTTAATCCTCAGGCTACCAAGTATTTTCCGGAGTAAAATAATATTTTTTCTCTGCGAGTAATTCAGCTATTAGTATTATTTTTATTTTCATTATTATCAAATTTTAAATATTGAATTTTAAAAAACTTGTAAAAGCACCTTTACCTTAAAGTAAAAAAAAAAAAAGTTTCGCAAAAGGATGAGAAAGTATACTTTCAGATTCCTATTCAAATTCAATTAAGCACAATATCAAATTCTCAGTTGATACTACTGTATTCACAATCTGTTACTATGGGTTCAATTAAAAATATTAAAATCAAACTTACCCATTGTCATATGACCTAATGACCGGGGTCTTGGTATGTTGTCATTAAAAGGAACTGGATCCGTATCAACCTGAACTTCAGATACCATATTTCCAGGAACAAGACCTACACGACCGTTGGATTCACCTCGGTAAAATCCATCGGCGTCTTTATCACCGTAAATCTGGTAAAAATAACAAGAAAGCATATTATTGATATTCATAAGGTTCATTGATTTCACAATCAAAGTATACTTTATGAAATTTTGAAGACAGAATATTCGTGTATGTCACCTTGGTATTCAAATATTCATAAATGACATTCCTTAATTTTTGTAAGAAAATTAAAAATTAATGGAAAGTTATACTTTTCATAGATTATTGTTTATGGATTTTGAAAGAAATTTGAAGTAAATGTTTGCGTATTGGAGTAATAAGAAATGTTTTATACTTTTGATCAAAGTATCTGTTATGATGCAGCAAGCTAAATTGTTATAAAATAAATTTTCAAGTAAACTGATACTATCATATTTCTCAACTCATTCATGTATATTAAATATTATGTAATATTCTTTCATAATTTTTTTTGAAGAAATTCGGAAATCGCCATTATTTGGCAATTTTCAAAAGTGACAAGTTCATTTTTTAGCCTTTGATCAAAATTGTGAGTTTTATCGTATGAGAAAAGATTTTTAGTAACATAGTTCAAATCCTTCAGCATGTAAGTTCTGCAATTTAAATACTCATCAAATTCATGATATATAGAATTGAGTGACAGTCCTTTTATTTTATATTACTACAAACGTAAAATACTTCTATTATCTTTTTATGTGGATATTTTTGCTTAAAAGCCCCCACCCCTATGTATGCTGTAGTAAGTAAAATGTTGTATGAACTGTATTTGGTTATTTTGAATGAAAATTAATATGAATAAAATATTTAAATCTTTCAAAGGTTTCTTGTTAGAATTTGTGTTCTAATGATAATAATATTGGAAGATATATATTAGTAAATCTTTAAAAAGAAATCAAGACCATATTAAATCAAAGTAGTTGATAAATAGGATCATAAATAATAAACCAATAATAGAGACAAGAATGATTCGCTGAAGAAAAAATAAGCAAAATAATTGTGCACCGGGTTGTAATCTACAACATTACAAAAGAAATGCATGGTGCAAAGTACAGCTCTGGCTTCTTGAGATTGATACAAATCTGTTGAACTTCTCAATCATATGAAAAGATCTGAACAAAGGTATCCAACACAGACAGAGAAAGATTGGGAAAATATTCTTCTTAAGCGTAAGAATCTATTTCATTACTCAAGATTAGCACTCTCTGTAGATGAAAAGCTCTTTAAAAGAACCATTTGGACAACGCATATAAATAATACCATATTAAGCTACTAAAAATGATGACAGGTCTTTTTTTTTTCTTTGATACTGTCTCTTTTGTACCCATTAATGGTTTTAAAAGAAGAATACTAAAAACTGTGGATAATAATAAAGATAGCGACTACTATATTTTACCACACCCATTTTAGTCACAGATACATATTTCGGATTGGAAAAATGTTGCAAATTTTATGAATAAAAATCATCTGAGAATAAATTTAGAATTGAAAATTCATCTTTTAAATAAGTGAATTTGAATTTTTTCTCTACTATTCTCTCACAAATCTCTATCATGATATTTAGAAAAATATTATGATGTTTCTTAACACTCATACTTATTAAAAATTATTAAATTAATCTATATTTGAGGAAATTAGGGCATTCTAAAATATCTGCAATAATATTTTTGATAATGTAGCCAAACTGTAAAATTATGTAAGATTTGTAGAAAATTATGTAAGCAAGAAGATCATTCATGAAATAAAGAATACTTTTTTATTTTTATCGTATGAATATGTGTATGTCTTAGCCCTGATAATATTAAAAAAGTGATTTTAAAAAATTAATTTAATAAGTTAGTAATATTTTTAAATAATAATATAATTTTGAGGTAAATTTAAAGTCTTGTTTGCTTGTAACATCATTATAGGAACTTTATAGAAGTTATATATCTTTTTGCTCTTGAAAACTGTATTTTTGGATTTTAAACTAGGTAAGTATTTATCTAATTTTAAACATTTTTCCTGCTGAGATTATATATCACATTCATTACCTGCCGAGGAATTTAATTCCGAATTGATTGATAACTCACTAATAAAAAAATGAAATTCCATATAATAGAATTGCCTTTGACTGTTTTAGATTCTTATGAAGGATTTGTTATGCAACTAACAGAATTGAACAGCATCGAGAGACCAGGAAGATGTACTAGTAAATCTATTTTGTTTTTTGAACGATTTTCTCAATTTTTTTTAATAGAACTTTGACTTCAACCTTATTTTTCGTATAGCCTGATATCAGAAGTTGTTTGTGGTTACCAGGCTTCTATTAACATCCATAACAGATTGTTTTAACGGTGGAATTTCAAAGATCGGACTATCCATTTGCTGCCATGTAAGAAATCTGAAAAACTCCCAGCCCTCACCCTGACAGCTGTGATTGCAGAAAGCAAAAATGCGATAGCCAAATTCTATAGTCAAATAGTAAAGATCGAATCAGGGACCTATCATTTTGAAAAACTGGAAAACGCAGTCCTGCCACAGGGATAATGAGAGTTTTCAAACATTTTGTTTAAAATGAACATGAATACAATACTACTTGTGAAGGCTTTGTGTTGAGGGAATGAACAATAGCAGCACAATAAAATGAAGTCAATCTGGGTTTTCATAGATGCTAATTTTAATAATTTACCATGACAAAAATTATGAACTGAAGGACAATAGTTGACAAAATGTTCTGTAGACAATACTATACTGATTTGGATAATGAATGCACAAAAGCTATACATGATTACTGAAGGCACTTTTTCTAGTATTTAGATTCTTTAAGTTAGATGAATATGAACTAGCATGCAATTATTATGTGCTTAGCGAGTATGTAAACTTTTTTGCGAAAGAAAATTTATACAAAATTTCATGATCATAGGAATGAAGCAATAATTCATGAGTGTTCTAAAGTCATAAATATAAAAGTTAAAAATATCAAAAACCCTGTTATTTTTTGCATATATTTGCTTACATTTTTACAAGTATTTTATAAATAATTTAGGGTTGAAATTTTATGTTTAAATAAGGTCATGGTAATTTGGAAATTACTTTTTACTACATTAAAATTAAATGTACATATGAATACATATTTCAGAAACACTAATCTATAAATAATTATCAGTTTATTTTTTAGAAAGAACCTCGTGACGATTTTAAAATATGCTAATAACTTTTTAATATGCTAATAAATTTTTAATAAATTAAATGTGTTCATACGCAGCATATTAGCAATATATATCAACTGATAGTTATAATTGTTATCGTAATTTTATTTGAATGAATGATGTTACGGAGATGACTACATCTTGCTATCCCATGAATTTGAAACCTGTTTCTCCTTCAGAATATTGTCATATCATGCGAAGTGTAAATAGACCTTAACAGTAAAGCAATACAAATAATGTTATGTTTAGACATCCTGTACATAACCACAAATAATATTTCATAATATGTGAATTGTTTTTATACCAGAGAATTTGTTTTACAGCTTGGAGCATTCAAGTTTTTTAATTACTCAAGTGTACATCAAGCAAATTTTGTTTGAATTCTTTTCATCTCATTCAATTGGTTTAAGAAGCGCATATCAAATTTCATTAAATTATATCATCATGTATTTCTTTGTTTTCAATCAGTGTAATATAAAACCTTGTACTTTCAATTTTTCTGTGTAGTTTTGCTCTATCGTTTAAGGGTGATTATTTCTTAATAATTTATTGCCTTTTTATTTTAATTGCAAATTTAAAACAATTACTTGTTAAACGAACTGTTATTCCCCGAATTAAGAAAGTTGATTGGAAATTAATTTTGTGGAGATTCCTAGTTTGCTATTTAGAGTATTTTCTATGTAAAAAAAAAAAAATGTTGCATAACATTCAAAGTATAACTTCAATAAAAATCTTAGAAATCTGAACAACTAAAATGATGTTTTGCTAATTACTTTCAAGAAATTTATGTATGATAAATATTTTGTTAAAATACAGTTTGATAATGTCTCAATACAAATTCTGTTTTACTGTCTATAGGATAAAATCAAGGAGATTCTCATGAAAATATTTATATTGTCATCCAAGTTTACTTTCATATATCATGTCATTCAAATTTACTTAGAGAGTGTATAATACCAGATCTCACTGGTGAAATTATCATACTAATCCATTTCCAACTGTAATCCGAACTCCACCTCCTTAGATTTGTTTATATTATGGACTTATAAAAGTATTACTTTTGAATAATGGATAAATTATTCACACTTAATTTAAAGAATATAGGTTATAAATGGTATTAAAGTGTATTCATATAATTTCAAAAAATTTGAGATTGGCTATTCTTGTTACAAACTAACTTTAAATTGATATATATGAGCTTATACATTTGTTTGGAATATAGCCTCACAAGGATTTAAAATCACCTTGATCATTTGACCTTCTTGAAAAGGTAATTCTTCATCAGCGGCATCTGGATTGGGTGACATTGTTTGAGGATCATAATCAAAGAGGGCCACAAAAAATCTCACCCTGTTGTCTCCCACGTCCACGTTGCTTGAATACGAATCAAAATTGCTTTGGTCCTCGTACCGCGATATCGGATCGTGAAAATCTGACATCTTCCTGTTGCTCTGCGATGGAGGATTCACCAAACCTTCACTACTTCTACGTTTGCTGTAATAAGAGTGATTCGGACTCCTCTCTGGTGGAGGCGGATGGCCAGTTCGGGGGGCAACATGAGCAGACGAATGATTCCTTGAAGAACTCCTTCGGTTTTGGTCCTGTACGTTGTGCGACTGGGCAGAAACTATTTGCCTTCCGGCCGCTGTTTGACTGGGCAGGGAAGGTGGATTTCTTCCCGAGGAAGAATCGTGAGACTGACGACGGGGCGATGGTCGCTCCCGGTGAGAATGTTGCTGTGAATGGTGATGCTGCGATTGTGGTCCCCTGTGTGGTCGCGAATTGGGTGAGTAGTGGGAGTCAGGCTCCGTGCGCAATGGTCTCTGTTGAGAGGATGAACCTGAATACCGTTCTGGAGAGGAAGATCTTTGGGTAGGTCGTCTTCTCGAGTCATATTCCTCATCGGAATATCCTGCTTCACCATCATCTATCACTGCTGTATCTCTTGTTATTTCTAAAATTAAATTTTAAAACAAAATTTTATAAGGTAGGGTTTTTACTTTGAGCATTTATTTTATAATAACTCGAAATGGGATAAGAGACATTTAATTTTGTTTTTCACAGAAATCAATTTATGCAATTAAGATTAAGACAAAAGTGGAAACAATTACTACTGTATTTAGCAACAACTTTAAACATAAATCGCATCAAACCAAACTAAGTATAGCATCAAGCAAGCAGGAATATCACTGATAAATTAAATTATGATATGCTACTACACTTTCTAAAGATTTTAATACAAGGAAAATCTAATAGCAAAGCACAAAGGAACATGAATAATTTGAGGAAAAATGTAACAACTTAAGCGAAGATAAGGAAAATTATTACTTACTTATAACAAATAAATAACAAATCTGTCTCAGTCACACAGCTGTGTTGCTTTTATTTTTTTGTTTTATATGTTGTTTAAAAAGTTTTACGAATACCCCGCAACCATGAGAATAGGATTTCAAAATATATTATTGTTGTCAACAAACTGAAATTTCAAAATCTATTAAAATTTCTATTATTACAAATTTTAGACGCTATAAAATGGTTTTATTGTATGATAGATTGAAAATAAAGGTTGTTTTCGACAAAGTTATGGAAATATCCTATAACAGTGAATATTTCATTTTTTAATAATATGTATAATTTGTTAGCGCATGTTTTTTTTACAGTTCTAATATAATTCAGAATTATTTCAGCAGCCGAAGAGAGTATTGTGATTGCTTTAATTTGTGTGTGCATTATAAATTCATACATTATTCTATAACATATTAATAATATTTTGTTCAAGAACAGTAATTTTGTCAGAGGCTGATATAAATTGAAATTAAAAAATAAATTACTTTCAAATATTAGAATAAACTTTTTTAAAATAAATGCATGTCATCTGTAAAAATATATGGAATAAAAATGAAATTTGAATTATGAACAAATAAAAGTATTTGTTTTAAAAAATTTTTAATCATATATTTATCTTACATCTCAATTTTTCTTATAATTTAAAATGTAAGACTTAAACAGGTGCTGCGTTTTATAATAATATAATACAGTTTGTGTATTATATTGGTGTTAAAAAAAGAAAAACATTGAAATTGAATAATTTTTAGTTACTAGTATTTAGTTACGGGGTTTAATGATTTTTAAGGGTTCATATAATCTTAAAACAGGTTCCAAAGTAAGCAAAGATACCATACGCAAAACTACTTTTTCAACATGAAGATCTACTCAGCTGTAGGTTGATAGATAGCATGCTTCCATTCGACTAACTCTACTAAGCTACAATTCAACGAGTACTTACTGTAATTCTGAGAGCCTTCCTTGCCAGCTACATTTAAAAGTATCAACTACATGTCAGAAAATGTTTTAAAAAAATTTAGAGAAAAAAGTCTCGAAAATATAATCCTTATTTTTTCGTAACATAAATGAGAAAGTAGTAAAATAATTAAATTCAGAGAAATATTGATTAAATTTATTTTGTTGTAATTATGTGCTGAATAATAATACATTGACTCTGAATACAAGAATAGGATTTGAATGATATATATATATATATATATATATATATATATATATATATATATATATATATATATATACTTATCATAAAATAGAATATAACCATTAATATATTTTACACTAAACACATAATTTTAAAACATAATCTAAATAATAAAACTTATGATAAAATTAAGCTCGCTTATTATGAGTTTTATAAAAATAAATACAGACTTCTTCAAAAATAGTCTTCAAAATATCATTATTTTAGGCTTTAATTTTTTCTTGAAATCAGATAAAATACCTAATTAATTTTGGATAAAAATGCTAGGTTTAGACTTTTATTTCAATTAACAAAATAAAGTTACCAAGTATTTCAAACAAGTTCAATATTACTCAAGACTTTCTTTTAGATTTTGAGTTCTAAATTCAAATATATTATTTATTTTAAAAGCTCTTTTAGGAAATATAAGATATTCACAAAAATTATCATCATCATATTTCATCAGTAATGTGATGCAAAATAAAGAAAATAAGGTAAGTCAAATTTGCTTCTTTTATTTTTTACAACCCTTATGAGTTAGACGTTCCTTTTGAGAAATAGTTTTTTTCTTCCTCAAACCAAGCAACCAATGAAAAATAGACAAAAGTAACTGTAATAAATTGGAAAAAAATGCCAAGAAATGGCTTAAACCCAGGTATTTAGAGTAAAAAAAAATTCCTCTATAACCCCTCATCTTCGGGTTTGGACTGAATATTCTTTTTTTTGTAATGAATGATAGTCTTTTTGCTAACAACTTATGACTCGTAATCAACGGATATTACATATAACATATTTAAATTCAGCAGCTCATAATTTATAAAAAATGTACTAATGAGGTCAACATGTCTTGCAACACCTGGTGGCAATTTCTTGCAAACAATTATTTTGTTTATAAATGATTCCAGTTTTCTAGTATGAGGAAATTAGCGCTTTAACTGTCACTTCATTATTTTGATTTAAAATAATAGGAGGAGTGAGTTGTTTACTTTAAATCTTGTTAATTTAAAATTTACGAAATTTTAATACATTTTCAATTCACGATACATTTAATTAATAACACACACATTCATGTTTTTTTTTTTTTTTTTTTTTTTTTTTTTACTTACAGTAACATTAAACTAGCTTACCTTTTCAATTTTAAATAAATATTTAATAGATCGTATATGACACAGACATTATTAAAATTCAGTATTTTGGGGGTAGTTATTGTTAAAAATTAATAAATTAATATTTTTCACTGAATACAAATTTTACACATTTCTATCAAATTCAAGATACATCATCAATAATCACCTATAGACGGAACATTTCCTCGGGGAGGATAAATCTCTTTATCACTTAAGTTTTCATCAGGATCCAGAACTATCTGCCCTGACGAGTTTCTATGTTCTCTTCGACTGCGTGGTTCCTGAGTTCCTTCCGCAGCTTGCATACTTCGAGTGTTGTAAGACTGCTCTTTCCAACCTTGTCGCCGTTGATGATTCGGTGCTTGGGAACTCATCTGATTTTGGTTGGCTCGTCGGACGGTGTGAGAGGTTTTTTGATGATATTCCTGCGAAATTTTAAGGTGCTTTTGAAATAGCTTTCATTTAATAAGTCATGGCTGAAAGTAATTTTGATTGCTTAATATAAAGTTAATTCAGTGGCACGACAGACCATCGGGGGATCAAAGCTTACAATGCCCATAACTGTTTCCTTGACCAACAGCCTTGAGGTGCGAAGCATATGTTCAGGTTAGATGGTCGGCCTAACGTGAAATCTCCCGTGTTAAGTTCTCATGCGTGTTTGGTACTCAGTTTATCGATCCACTGAATTGACCTTCCCAAGCCAGAGGATCGCATCTCGGATCTGCGCGTTGCGAGCGTGAAGCGCTAAATCTGTGCCACCGAGATTACTTAATATACACAATCAAAATACTTTTCATAGACAATTACAAAAAATTTCTGATACAGAAAAAGAATTATTTTTGTTCTTCCAACAATACCTGAGAGTCAGTATGATCCTTTTCCATTTCTTCTCCTGGAAAGTCGTCAACTTCATTTATACTTTCAACTTTGCAAAGCATTTTGGGCTTAGACTGTAAAGATAAACATAGCATTACTTTTGGTTGATAAAAGTCGAAATAAATTTAAAAACCGCTTATGGAGCAGAATTCTTAATTTTGGAAAAAATTAAGTGCATTTTTGAACACTTTAATTTAAAATTTATATATTAAACCTATATTTTTTATTTAAAATTTATCTGCGTTTTAAATATTTAGCATTGTTATTAATGTTGTAATGATAATGCTATAATTTGCAATAGTGTTAAGTTTCCTTCGGTTTTTTATACGATTTATTATTCTAAATTATTTACTAACTACATTACTTCAAGTAAATAACGTAATATTCCATTAGTTACATTATTGTTAATCATTTTGTAGCTATTCTACAGGTATTTTTAATAATGATTTTTAATGTTTGTCAAGTATATAAAGAGAAACAAAATAATACATTGATTTTTATACATACTCCTTAAAGGTTACGAACTAAAGTTTTAAAGCAGAAAGACTCAGTTTAGTCTAAATAGAAAAAGATTTTAAATTAAATTACACCTTCAAATTAATTTACTACTCGATATTTATTCCTGTAACTGAAAATAATTTCAACACTATCTTTTTTAACTATGTTTTATACCAAATTATTTAATTTTTTACACACCAGTAGTTCTCAAATTTTCTATTATTATCACCTACATTGAGAGAGAACCTGAATAGCATTGGTAACACTCATTACTATTCTGTTAATTTAACGACTATTTGGCTTACCTATTAAAATACAGGATTACCCATTACTTTGGTAGTATTTTACATCCCTTGCAATAGCAGCTTTAGTTAAGCATAAATAACATATACTCATCAACAAGTTCGCAAAAGGAACGGTAATTCGTGAGACTTAGGACTCTTAAGGATACTGGTAAAAATTATCATTAGAGAAAACTTCTGTTTGAAAAAATTAGTTAGCTAAATAGTGAATCTAGAAAAATTTCGCCTTAGAATTCATAAAATTCAAAGATGGTCGAAAGAATGCTTAGCTTTAATGTTAATTGATTCACACATCTACTTGATTTAATGAATGAAAGCTGAAATATAAAAGTTTGCTACTTCCTCATGGAACTAGACCTTACGCGTTTGTTATAATCTTGATATTAATATTTATTAATATTATTTAGATATATTTTTGTTATCAAATATTTTTAGAAACAAAATTTTTTATACTTGTGATGTGTTTCGATGATAAGTTAGATTTGATGTATTGACTTCTATACTCTCATTACTGAAAGCCAAGAATTTAGAACAGGAGACATTAAAAGAAAAGAAAATAATTCTCCAGAATTTCAGTATAAAACACACTGAATAGGGTTTTAGGCAAATAATCACAATTAAATCCTTTTATACGGATATAAAGAAGTTTTTCAATGGTGTCTGTCAATTGTTAAGTTTTCTCAAAAATTATTTGTAATCTGTATTATTTGTTAAGCACTTTTGTGATAATGTATGCATGTTCATTAAATAATATTACAAAGAATAATTAAAAAAGTACCCTATATGTTATTAAGTAAAGAAACCAAGGCTAAGATAAAAAAAAAGTGAACCCTTTTTTCTGTTATCAATTTCCACTTTGTATAATGGCTATGTCCTCATTACAATGTCTATGATTCGAATCCTTGGATTACCCACCAAAACCCTCCATTTCGTGTTTTGAGAACCACTGGTCTATACAATATTATCATTAAAAACAAGTCAAACTTTGAATTTATAAATATTGTTCTGTTGAAATTTTTATGAAGTAATAATTTAAAAATAGAATTTTTTATACGTCTGGATTGATTATTTTGATTTATTTTAACTTTATACATGTATCGAATATTTTGAATGATAAAATTTTAGAGTAATTGATTTTTCGTAAAAATATTGAGGCTAATAATTTTTTAAAATTATTCATCTTTTTATTAAGTGTGTTTTACTGAATTTGATTAGTTTCCAAAAAATATATTGAAATGATATTAATTTTGGTTGTTTTTCTTTAATTAATTAAAATTAATGTTCACAAATTGCAAATTACAAAGGACTTTGATTACTGAAGTACTGAAATCTAAAATTTATTCCTTGTCTTATTTTACTAGAAGAGTACCTATTTTTTTAATTGCCTTTAGTTTTATTTAGCTTCTTAAATTCTTACTTCGTGAATTTAACTTTCTGGTATTAAAATTTGGATTAAGTTATAAAAAATAACACTGTAAGTAGGTTGATACACTCAGCTAAAATCTGTTTACATTATATATATATATATATATATATATATATATATATATATATATATATATATATATATATATATATATTCGGCGTTGTGTGTGTGTTAAGATAAAAAGCAATATATATTTGCATATGTAATGATCTCATTCACTTCAATTAATGCAGAAATTGAATTCATTTTTATTAAAGATTTTATAACATTTTAATGAAATATATTATATTTTTATGCACATTGTTTTTGAGTCTTAAATTAACTCATTTTGATCAATAAATAGATGAATGATTTAATTCATAAAAGATGGAGAAGATTTATGATATTGATGATGAAAATATGTTATTAGTTTTTGTCTTTCAAAAATGGTCAAATACATTTTACTAATATATATATATATATATATATATATATATATATATATATATATATATATATATAATATATATACACACAGACAACCAAATTTCTCATTTCTGTTGCAATATCCTTCACATAATTATAAAAATATATAATATAAGAAATTGCTATATAATTATATATCACAGAGAACACAATAGCACAAATATGAAGTAAAAAGAAAGGTATTGAATGTCAGTGGTTTAACCTTTTTCCGATAAATAGTAAAAAAAGGATGATTTATATATTCATATTAGTTCTATACATTATGAGCTCAATTTAAAAGTAATAATCATATTATCAGTAAAATTTTAATCAAACATTAATTTAATCAGTACAAATTTTTAATAAGTATTTTAAAATTTATAGATGTGATTTATTTCATAGCAAATTTATTAATGTGTAATTAAATATTACGACAATAAACTGATTGAGAACAAGTAATAAAAAAATTTATTAATATATCTAAAAGAATGAAAATATGTAATTTAAGGGGGAAAATTCTGAAATATGCAATAGAGAGGTATATAAAATCTGCATCTATTTCTAAAGTCAAAAAATGTTCAAACTTTTGTTTTCAAAAATTAAAAAAGAAGTAAAAATAATTGCTGTAAAAGAAAAAATGAGTCAAAATGAATAAGAAAACAACCATAAAGTTTGATACAGTAAAGCAGACTTATATCTGACACCCAAGATTGATACTAGATTATTCGAAAATTATGAAATTATGAAATCAGTAATTTAAGTCAGTGTATATTCCATAATTTTGTGAAAGTTAATGGATAAAGCTGTACGTTAGTCTCAAAGATTTCAAGTTGCGGCTCTTCAATGATATGACATGCGGGTAATTCAGGATAAACTTTTTAAATTATTTTACACAAGGACATGCCATTGAGAAGTTATAAGATAATTTAAGTGTAATCAGAGAGAACAAAGACGTCCAGGAACATTCCTAGTTTTGTTTCCTGAATTTAGATAGCATCTGAAACGGCTTGACAGATCCCTAAATGTTGACCACCACCTACAACGATGCAACGGTCCATTATGTGATACTACACACGAGAAAAATAGATGGTAGATACTGGAGAGAATAAGAAGGCATATGAAATATATAAACTGTGTAGACATCCAATTTCATACTTTAACAAGTCCTTGAAGTGACCAAAGAGGATTTTCACTTTCTTTTATAGACTTGTCTGTTTATAACAGAAAATACTAGATAATAATAGTATTTTTGTCGAGTGTTTAGATGGAAGGGAACTTATATTAAGATGGACGAGAAATTCTGCACATTTACACATAATTACTTTTCAAATAACATTGAAATCTTCCATTTTGGTAGTCTTGTTTAGCATGTTATCTTATTCACTATTTGATGCTTTACATTTTTTAAAGTCATTGATAACCTTTGTTGTATTGACCTCCGTATTTTCCAATGAGATTCAATCGTCGGTATCTAGTGCAAAATTCTCAAATTAAGTGAAAATATTGATCAGATAAAAAATTTGTGTTTTAAAATCAAATCAAATCAAAATTGTTAATCAAACTGAAGTTGATTATACAGTGAGTGTTTAAATTGTCTGAAATAGATGTTTTTAAAATATTAATTTCTTTTCAACATTGAGTAATACACGTTTTGTGATTTTCCTTTTAATTTCACCTATACCTTTTAGAAATTTTTCTTCATTATTGTGAAATTATGTTTTTCAAGTGCTTGTAGGATACACAGATATTTAATTCATAGAAAATATTTTATAGCATGTATTACAGAAAAAAATTCTTTTATGTATTAAACATACATACAAGGGAATAGAAATATTGAATTTTGGAAATATCTTATAAAAATTCAAAAGAATTTTTATAGGCTGAAATATATATCAATCAAAAACATTTGTTTCTAAAATTATAAATTCTCTCACTTTTAGTTATTTACAATTAATGTAACAGAGAAATTCAATGTAAATTTCGATTATTAGAATGCATTTAGTTAAGTGGAAGGGGTAATAAATTTGACCGCGTCGCGTGGGCCATTTATCTTCTAATGATCTTTTGATTTCTTCATTCAGATCGTGTGACCATCGAAGAACATTTTCCCTTTGTTCTTTTAAGGCCGTGTGATCATCTGAGGAAACCTCTTATACAAGTTTCACATTAGTTTGATCCCAGGAACCCATCATATCTTGATGGAAACTGAATGAATTCAAGGTTTTTCTTTTTTAATAATTAATGCAAATTTTTATGGTAAAAGTGCTTTACACAGTTTAAATATATTCTTTATTTTTTAGAAAGGAAAAGGAACAAAGTATTTTACTTTGAAAAAAAAAAGCTATCCTCACAATTAAGATTTGATTTATTGATTTGGTGCTTAATAAGTAAAAGCTTTAAGGTATCCGCTTACGTTCGAGCCAACTTTTTCTTAAATTAATTTCAGTTTTCTTTTATCTTGTTTATAGATAAATTATGATGAATAAAAATAATTTTATAATAGCAGAAATTTTAATTTCACATAACATACTTTTTGTGAAATTCGTTATTTTCTGGTACATTTTAGTAAAATTTTAATAAAACGGTTGAAACTCTACAGAAAATTACAATGCATCAATATTAATTTAATTCGTTTCAATTTCTTCCTCCTGAGAAAATTGTTAGCTAATGAAATAAGCCTCATAGTTTTATTTTTTAATTAGACTTATATATACTTGATAATGTTCAATGTTAGGCATAATAAATAAAGAGCCATTGAAAGATATGACGAATATCGCTTATTTAATGTGCAATATCTAATTAATTTAACGTGATATATTGTTTATTAATTCGTCCTTCAAATTATTTTAATATGCAATTTTGTAAGCATGCTTTCAACTCATATTTTAAATAACAGTTATTTAAATCGTAAAGTAATCAATCCTTTGTAAAATAAGTTAGACAAACCACTGACATTTCAAATGCAAAAATAACAAAAAATAGGGAAACAGCAGTGTGTATTTCAGTAACAATGAACGTGTTTCACAATGCAGGACAAATATTTGATTTTTTTTACGGTTACAGGTAATATATTCTTCAAACTGTACAATTTAAAATTAATCTTTAAACTATACCATCAGTTTCCTTACTTTGTTTCAAACTTGTATCTGATTATTGTATGTCAAATTACAAAGTATGTTATTTACATTATTATGGATATGCTTATGTTTATTATTTCTTTATATTGATATTTGAAGTGAATGTAAATGAACATGAATGTAAATAAAAACTTCAATTGTAAATGTATCTTATTAATTAATTTATGAAATGATTAACTGAAAGTTTTGTTAGTGTAAGCTTGGGAAACAAACATAGAGGAGATTATTAGCAGCTTAAAGGCTACCAGATAATTCAAAGACGTTACAGGACTTGGCTTATAGATTGTCAAAAAAATAAGAAGGATTTAAAGGATTGTGTACTGGATATTATCTAAAATTTTATTTTTTTATTACAAGGGATACATTTTTTTAATACAGAATGTTTAAAAAAATGAGTGTTTAAAATTTAATTACGACATAAAAAATGGATATTTCATTTAATCTATCTTCATTAAATATAAATAAAAGCTAATTTAAAATTTATAAAAATTTTAATTTGTTTTAAATATCGTATTTGTAAATTTTTTTGCCTATGAAATGGAATGTATATATAAAGGCTACTATTAAAATCATATATGGGAGTTGCAAACCAATAAAAATTATTTATGAGAATATTAATCTCATTATAAGGGAAAAATGATCCTTTTGGGGCAAATCTGGCAGCCTTTGTGCAAGGCCATCTTAGGCTTAGAAAACCAATGCAAATTTGCATTGCTTAATGCCTTTTAATTATCACGTCAGAAATTGTTTAATTCTTTCAATTCTTTGAAATTGAAAAACCGCTTATACGCGGCCTTCCATTTTCTAGATGGCCTTGCTTTACCTTGTCAAGCAAAAAAGCAAACTAAACAGGTGAAAAAGAGAAGAGGGCACACAACAAGAGAAATGTAGTGCAACAACATAGATTATGTGTTCCACTACAAACCTCCCCCGCATCCGTTGGAGTTTCTTCCTCTTCCTCGACAATGTCTGATAATTCAGATCGTCCACCATGCTGGATTTCTTCTATGGCATCTCCCTGGTGAAGAAACAGTCAAAGGATTTCATTGCCTCTCTAGTCAATAACGATTAGAGATCAGGCGCGCTTTATTTCAGTCGGTATTTTTAAAGCGCTGCTTTCTGATGGATAACGCGTCTTTCAACTTTGCATTGAACGGTAGCGAAAATTACCAAGTTCAACGCTAGCTTTTTTTCGTGGATCTTAACGTTGATTGATTTGTGATCAAACAAAAATGTTTTATATAAGTGCTGAGCAAAATAAAAAGATAAAAGTATATCAGTAGAGCTACTAATAGCAGCGCATTATTCTTATAGCTTAATAATTAATGCGTATGTCTATTACTAAATAGCTAATTGACTACTTTTTTTTATTAATTTAATGACCGCGGCAAGCAAAGCAGTCTATGAAAAAGCTTTATTAACGCAAGACTGCTGAAATGAACTAATCTAATCCTCATGCTTATTTTAAAAATTTGCAAAATTAATGATTTTTTAAATTAGTTTAATGCTCTAGTCATAGGTATCTAAATCTATTAGGGTGACTAAGTCTTCTAATCATCACTATTGACCTAGAAAAACAATGCAGACATTATTAGAAGCATTAAATATACTATCTGATGCATGCATATGTATGTATATGTCTAATTTCGTGCAATTATGTAAAGCATGCTGTACATAATAACAAACACAGAAATAAACACTAAAAAAGAGCAAAAGGAAGGAAACATTCAAGCAGTACATTCTATTTTAAAGATTTTTTTGCCAAAATATATAAGTTCTTTGGTGACCAGGTTATTGCGTGAGCAGTAAGTATATAGGTACACAATGTTTTGCAAACTAAACTAACAGGTAGGTAAAAATATATAATTTTCAAATTCTTATCAGCAGTTGATGTAAGAATTTCTTGAAATTTTTTTAAATCAATGTATAATTCCAATATTTATTTTCAATATTAAATGTAAATAAATGTCTTGTTAAAATCGCAAATTGATCATAATAAGATTTTAATTTTTTTTTATAAATTAATTCACATATAAGCAAATGAAAAGAGTAATAATTGTGTAATTTTTAATAGCTCTTTTATTGACTGAGGTTTGTGGATAAATTTATGACTTTACGATAAATAATTAAGTTATGATGGATATTTAGATGCTTTCACTTCCATGCATAATTTGCAAAACTCTAACTAAAAACAGTATTTAAGAAATTGATGACAAACATGGGGATAATTCCTTAAAATAATGCAATTTTTCAAATTAACTTAAATATTTTAGCGCAAAGCAGATGATTTAAAAATATGTGCTAGTTTATTAAATTAAAGGACAATTTATATTGTATCAATTCATAATTTTGACACACTCGTACAATCTTATCTAGCACATTCTTGAGTTTTAATTTAAAGAACTTCCATTCCACTGATTTCTTAAAGCAATTACTGTTGATAACACCTTCTCTCAGAAGTGTCTGTATAATTTCAGGCACTGACCTATTGCTCTTTATGGTCAATCATATATTCACGCATATTTTGAACAACGCAGTTATGTTCAAAGTCATCGAATTATTCTAAACTCAGACAACAATGTAATGGTTTTATTACTTACGTCTTCAAAGAACCGAATTTAACTCAAGTAACGAGGAAAGGGAAATTATCTTTGATTGTTATTTCTTTCCTGAGAGATTAGTTGATAGTTGTAAAAACATTTAATGACCTTGAAAATTTAACCACCTACGTATTTGACTTAAGTAGAATTTGAAGTGATGGGGTGTTATTTTTAGTCATGCTTTATTTTTATGAAAGAAAATAGTGCGCACTTAAAAGCAATTTAAAATAAACTTTCTCTTTTGATTCCTGAATATTTTCACATCATGTCCACAAAAAACATGCAGTTATATACTCAAATGTTTGTCATTCATGTACATGTGACCTTTTGTATACATGACTGTGTTTGGTTACTTAAAAATACCTATCATAGGTTTTAAACTTAATAAAAATATTTTTTCAAAAATAAGATAGTCATTCATGATGTTTTTTAACATTAATAAATACTTACTTCAATCAGGGATAGATTTATAAATATGTTAATTGCACTTCCTAAAACTTTTACTAGATAATTAAATCCTGCTACACTGTGTACTAAATGAGAATATTTTTTTAATTGTAAAATTATGCATATTATTACAAAGTGGTACAAAAAATACAAACATATCACATTAGATATTTGATATAATCACTTTCATCACAGTTTACATGTTAAAAAATACTATGCTCTTATATTAGGCTACACTCGGCTTTTACACATTACTTACAGATAAATTAATATAATGAGTTGTTATTAATAATACCATAAAACTATTTATACATTTATTTTAAAAGGTTGTACTTAATTTATTCGAAAAAATATCAATTTGTTCATTTTACTTTAATAATGTATATACAATTGTGCTAATTTTTAATATGGTATGTAATATATGTATTGAAAAAAAGAGAATCAAGAACTTTAAAAAGTTTAATTGAACTGAATTTGATAAGGTCTTTCATTATTACGTTTAAATTAAACCAAACTTTCTTAAGTCTTCAGCTACCGCATGCCATTTCATAGATGAAAGTGATTAAATACATGGCAAAATATCACACACAATTCATTATTATTTTACACAAAGAGAGATAAGGGCCGGGAACTGGTCTACACAAAACCTGGTCACCTTGAAAGCCCGTTTTGAAGGAAGTTTAGAGTCATTATTTTATTTTTAATCACATGATAAGAACTGAGAGAAACAATGCTTGGATAGTTTTGTTTGCACAACAGCGACATTACAACAACATCCGAGACAGGGGACTTTTCTTAGTTGAATGGTACCTTGGAAGATGAGAAGGGTGAGTCCAATGGATCGAATGCTCGAGCCCTGCGGTTAACATGGTTGAGCAACTCTGTGAGCTCGGTGTCGGATTCAGAATCCGAGCTCGAACTACGCCTCTCGCGTGGCGTCCGTTCGTCGAACATCCGGCCCTTCAGGATCACACTCTGTACTCAACGATAAAATTAAAATCTTTTTTATAAAATATTCCTTACTAATAAAATAATCCTTTTATTAAATAATCAAATGGTATTGCAGTTAGATCTCGGAGATAATTTTGTTACACATCCATCCCACAATGTAACTGAATATATCTTCCATTGTGTAAGCCCCTTGAATTATCAACTATGTACCATTGCGGCAGCTTCTTTGCTATTTGTTTTCTAATAAAAATGTTTGATTTTCAGGCAAAAAGTGAAACATAGATATTTGATGTGTATTCTTAAAAGTCATTAGGTTAAATATGAATAGGTGAAAATATGTGTGAGTGCACTTAAGAAATAATTATTTTTTATAAAATAAAAGAATTTTTTTTTTTAAATTCGCATTTATTTGCGGCCATTGTATTAACGAATATTATTTTATTTTAACTAAACTAATAGAAAAATTATTTATTTCTTATAAAACACAATTATTTTAATAGTACTTATCTTTTTAAAAATTGATAGAGTGTTAAAATGTGATTAATGCATGAATTTAGAAAATACATATTATACTTAAAGCAATGTAATGTGTGATCCTATGTACACATTATTTAGTGTTCTTTTATTTAAATGGTGTTTTTAAAATTGTCTTTAATTTTAAAATGATCATAGCTTCATGCTAATAAAATGAATTAAATTTATGCTACCTTTTATTTCATAATTGGAGGTTAATATTCGTGTTAAATTTTTATAAACAGATGATGGGAAATTGTAAATAATTTTATCTTCCTATGATCCTTAATAAAATAAATAGTATTTATTAGCAAAAATCTGTAACAGTAAAATCAACGAGATCTAACTGTTTTCTTATGAAACACTGGAAACATTTCTGAGAATAATTTATGAGAAGTAGATTTTTTTATATTTGTTTTGCTATATATTTAAGTGAATGTCAGTTACTGTACTGTAAATTTGTTTCTTAAGTGTGTCCTTTAAAATAATTTGTAGTTTGTGAAACTGTAGACTAACATATTCTAGAGAAGATATTACAATAATCACAAAAGTAAACTTGATACACTTATTAGCATAAAATTTGATTTGTTAAAATAAGCTGTTTTCAAGCAGATAAAATTTTAGAAATGTTATTCATTATATTCTTTATATAAGTGATTATGTTTTTCACTTTGGAATATCTAATAAGTATCCCAATTGTAAGTGAATAAAATATATTCCTCAAATAAAAATATATGTATGATCAAAAGTATATTTAGATGTCTTTAATTTCAAACGTTTTATTGAATAACCTCCGAATTATTTGATGAATTTTTTAATGTAGCCTCATGACAAAAAATGTTATATTTTTAAATTTTTATATTTTTAAATGAAAGATTCATCAATGTTAAAGTTAGGATGGCAGTAAAAGTGAAAATAATATTTGCTATCACTCGGTATTCTGATGAATTTGAAAAAATTCATTTTGTGGAGAATACATTATCTCACCTAGCTACTTTAAAAAAGAAATAGAAATGTTGTTTTCAATATTGTCAATATCTTTCTAACCCTTCATAGTATTTGACTGCATTTTTATTTAAATTAAAATATATCTCTGGTTAATAAATTTAAAAAGAAATTAAGCAACTAAATTCTAAAGAAAATATTTGTTTCTTTCGCTAATGTGTCGTAAAATATAATTTTTATTAGAATACAATGTTTTTATTTTGCTTTGTCAATTTTTTTGAAGTTTTATTTGATCAAAATTTTTGCATGTTATGAACAAAAATTGCAAAACATCCCGAAAAGCTAAATTACGAATTAAACGCTTATAACTCTATGATTTATGAGAGCGTTTTATTTACACATTCATATAAACGATGTGTCACTGGTCCTTATAATTTTCTCATTGACAAATCATTTCGAGATTTTCATAACTCAGAGTAAATGGGAAAATTATTAAATTTGTTATCGATCTTTTGGTTGTATTCCCTCTCAAACTTTGCTCAAAAGTTTCTGGTTAAATATGCTGTTTAAATTTTTGAAGCTTAAGAAAGAATCATGTATTTCTCTAAATACTCAAGAAAATGTCTGTAATCCAAAATATCCAAATACTTTTGATGAGACTATGCATCTATTTCCATAACTATTTTGCGTAAGACAACAATTTATACAATTGAATATGAACTTGTTTTAATATTCATATGTTAACGAGAAATGTAATGAATGAATTTAAATAATATATTATTTAAATTCCTTTATTACATTTCTCGATTTTATTAAAGTATTTAATTATTTATATTATTTAATATTTTTGAACATAATTTAAATTATTAAATATTATTTAAATTCCTTCATTACAGTAAAGTAATTTAAATAATGTATTAATTTTTAAAATAATAAATATTTAATAGACTTTTTTGCAAACTGCTTAAATTTACTCATGAAATATAAAAGAATTCATAATAATGTTTTGTGTGGAGCTATTGAATCATTACAACACTAAATAGTAATAAGTATATACTAATAAAACCCTTGCAAATGATTGCATAAATGTTTTTGCTAGTGGTTCATTTCATCCAACTAACATTAGTTCGTGATATTGCTCGTTATTTAGAATAAAGGAATATTGTCTCAGTTGGAAGCATAAACTAACATTATCTATGTAAAAAAAATGTTAGAGCATGCACATTTTCAAGTTTCATCCACCAGTTGAGATCTCTACAGTGCATTTAATTATATCTCATTACATTCAAGCAAGTGCATTCACTGAATTCAGAGAAAAATTTATTTCTGAAAACCACGTTGATTACAAACTTCTAAATATATGAGATGCCATTATGTCAAAAGTTCTAAATTCCGAAAATTCATGGAATGCATAAAATAAAATGTTATCAGGGATGCATTGGAGAGATTTTCTTCAGTTGAATAGAAGAAAAAGTGACGTGGAGTTCAATTCTATTTTTTTTTTATTGTTAAAAGGATTTTATCTGATATCGTCTGATGAATAAATTATTACAAGCATACTAAATTTCAGTTTATAGAAATTTTGTTTTAGTAAAAAATCTTGATTTTAAAAATATTCTGGTCGGTTGTAATAAATAAGGCATTATGTTTATGTGTGGGTTGTGTGGTTACTATTTTTGAAAGACTGAAATGTTTCCATAACAAAAATTAAAGAAAGCTTTCTAAGTTTATACTGTTGTCATAAACTTGATTATAAAAGTTAAATTTTTGTACACACAGTTATAATAATGTCATATAAATTAGTTTTCTTAGAAGTAAATCTTTATTTTGTTTTTAAATTCATAAGTATCAAAAGTATTCATAAGTATCTATCTTTTTTTACAACATATATTTCTACTTTAAAAAAAGTTGTAATATCTATACTCTAGTAGCACTTGCAAATTTTTTATTTAATTTCTATCATGGATGCATGGAGAAATAAATGATGATTGAAGATTTTATTTACAGAAAATGATTAAGATTTTGTTAAAAGCTTGATTTTTATTCACAATATATGACTTAAAATATATATTGAATAAAAATAAAAATCTTAATTTTAAATAACTAGGGTCTGCAAAAATTATGTACATTATTATCAATATAATTTGGCATGTTTAATACCTGAGTTGAAATTTTCATTTTCTTAAAAAATATTTGTTGTTAATGTAAAATGAGCATTTCAATAATTGTTTATTTTTTGCAGCAAAAATATTGACCACTTATTTTTTTAAAAAAGCAAAAACACATGCATATCTTTACTATACTTACGCAAGTATGTGTGTGGAACTATCAGTATAAGAATATTTGATTAATATTTCGAAATGTGAACTTTAAATTTTTAATAAAATATTTTGTTTCTGTACTTTTTTCATCTTTGTATACATATGTTTTTTTTATTTATTATAGTATAGTGTTTTAGTATAATAATCTTCTGCATTAAATTTAAGATTAAAGAAGATCTTAAAGTCAATTAATCATTTAGAGAATCCCACTCATTATTTTAAAACTAAAATACGTTTAATATGTAAAGAAAAATGCAAGAATTTTTACCTTCTGAACACTTCTTAGAAGCTCATTAGGAACAACACAAACTAAGGAATCACTCGAAAAACCATCCACGGACTTACTCTTAACTGTGATACATTTTTTGTTTAAAGTTAGAAGCTGCGAGCCATCAATAAGGGCATGGTCTCCTAAAAATAAGTGAACAATTGAGAACATATAGAGCTGTAATTTTCTTCAAATTTTACACATTTCTAGAAAAAAATCAGATAATTTCTAAAAAAGAATACTCTTTTTTAAAATTTCGTTGAAAAGTTCTGTTTCAACAAGTTTAAAAATGAAGATACTTAAAGTAAAATGTATTTTTATGATTGAACAAATTTTTTTACTAAACTAATAGCAATACATGAGACAAGTATCAATAGGCAAATATTTGCATAGAATTTACGCTACAACACAAAAGTGTAGGGCGCTTCATGGCTATAAAGTACTCATCGCTGGAATGAAGAACATCAAAAGCGAAATATTACGATGTTGAGAAAAGATTTGATTTTTCTGTACTACTTATTACCAATTTTAAATATTTTAGAGCACTTGGTGCTCAGCAAAGAAACAATGGCTTTTAGGTTTTATGAAACATGTCTTTTATTTCATGACATCAAAGTCATTTTGGATGGTGTGTTACTATGTCCACCAGTTTGCCAGAACTACACACTGTGTAGTTATGAATCTTACTGCTCTTAAAGTCGACGATAAACCCATCCAAGTATGGGTCTGTTTGAAATCTGGGTGTGGATTAAAACAGTAAATCGTTATTCTCGAGTGATTTGGTTGCTTTCATTTACGGTAACTTGTTGCTCTAAGAATAGTTTTTTAAAATTTTTATGAGCTATTTTGATAAATCGATAACTTCTGGCAATTATTGGCTTTTCATTTTATGAAATTGTTTCATGAAACCATTTTCCATGAGTGCAATGTTAGAATTTATATTGCTGGTTTACTTCAGACTTGACTTGCTGTTGATGATCTTTTTTGATTTTTGAACTCAAAGAACTTTTCATCAATCAAACCCGTTTTTATTTTGGTACACATAGTGAATTATTATACATTTGATAACCCAGAAATCAACTTCTCTGAAGGAACAATAAGGTTTGACGGATAAAATTTATTGAATATATACATTAGGAATCCTTATCACGTTTTATATGTACACATGAAAGTATACTGGTACCAAGCAATTCCTCCAACGATTGAATTGTTATTCAATGTGAATTGGATTTACAATTCAATTCACACTGAATATAAAATTCAACGTGAAGTTAATTGTGTGTGATCTATTCTTTATTTTTAATTAATTCATTTTCTATTAATGAATTCTAAAGTTTAGAGTTAATTTCAGAAAAAAACAATGTGTTTCGATTATAATTAAAAGAATGTACGAGAAACTGTGTTGAAAATCTAAGCACTACTAAGCTTGGAGAAGTTAAATTTTTACCAGTCGGGCTTTCTATTTCAGCAACTTTTTTGCCAGCAGCATACACTGCATATCCTATGACAGGAGATACAATAGTTGAGGCAGGGTTTGGCAACACAGGTAGCCACGTGACTAGTATACTTCCATCTTGAGGACCTTGTTCCACTTGTACGTTTACTGGTGGATCTGGAAGACCTGAAATTAAAAAAATGAAGTAAAAGATGATAAATTTTTAATGAAAAATGATATCAGGAAAAAATATTCTGAAATATTTTCATCAAAACAATAATTCTTTAATTTATATACTTGTTTATACTTTTATTTTAATTTAATCGTTTTGAATAACAGATATCAAAATAAATAATGTAAATAAAATTTTAAATCAAAATAAGAATAATAAATTAAAATTTAAAATAAAAAATGGAGAATTCAGACTATGTATGCATCTTTTATGAAAGTATTATAAAAATAAAATTATTATTTTCATTTTTGGTGATTCATGAGGAACTTTGCATAAAGTAATAATTTTAACTTACATTTAATCATAGTTTTGGAGTTCATCACTCTATCTTCATAACTAAAATATCTAACCACAGCACAACTTTTTATTTAGATCCCCAATGTCTAATTTTTGTTCACTTGTTGGTCACCGGCAATCAAAGTCACTTTTAAACAATTCATTTCCTCCATCTTTTAATAAAATTAAATCCCTCCAGCATCTTATCACACACACATTTACTTATTTCACTATGTCACAGTCAGTCAGATTTTCATAATATTTTGACAATCTTGTTGTATATCTTTGAAATCTCCCTGTATACTCTCTTTCATTTCCTTAACTAACTTTCTGATATTCTTCATCACTATCAAATTAAACTTTCGCCTACTTTGTGAATGTCTTCTGATAACTATCCTATATGATTCCATTCCAATTCTAAAACTTTACTTCCTTTTAACAGACAGTATCAAGTCCCTTTAAATCCCGATCCAGGTGTATTAATTTGATTAAAAGACCCATTAAAACGTCACAGAGCCTATTAAAAACCAACCAGCCATACAAATTTGCACCTCTCTCATACGATAATGTAATTTCTTTATCCTTATACTCACCATCGCCAAGTTCTGTTTAAACATTACTAGCTTTATCGTAGGTCATCCGGTTGAGATGAATATCATCGATTTAAGATTTTCGGACATTTGTTTTACTACCATTTGGTCAAAATAGTTAGATCTACTTGCCATATCCTTCTTGATAACAGAGAGAGATATGTGATTGAACTAAATTTCCCGATTCACTAAATATAAAATTTCTATGAATTCAATAATTTGAGTTAAACTTTATTATTAATGGACTTACGTTTTAGCTTCTTATCAATTTTAAAGGTTCTATCCTTATATACTCTGATCTTTAATTATTAATTAGCTATTACACATTATGCGATATATTATGATTTTCCTATTTTTAGTATTATACCGGTTACTATTGTACAATGTTATAACTAGTTGTTAAATCGTTTCTAATGTTAATCATTGTACCTTAAAAGAACTAACAATTTACTTAGAATCAACCTCCTCAATAACAGAGCTTTTAGCAGAAAAACACACAAGCATTATTAACATGTGTATCTCGTGACATTAACTTCATCGCGGGTCTTCCATTTGTTTGGTTTTGTTTGTTCATTTATATGAGTATATCATTGGTCATCATAATCTTTTATAATTAACTCACAAAGTTTAAAATTGTTAATTGAATTTTAGAAATTGTTTAAAATTGAGAAGTTAAAATAAATTAATGAAATGAATGTACTATATTAAATAGGTTTTTTATAAGTTATTATAGCTTCAAAACATTTTTTTCTTTCGAAGCGATTTATTCATGGTACACAAATATGTGATAAAAAGTTTCGCTTTTAGATACTTCTAATTGTTGCTTATGTCTAATAAAAATATACAGGAAAGTTGAAATTTTTTATTAAAAAAAATTGAAACTTATAAATACAATGCAAAAATGTTTTTTATAAAAGGTATCTTGGTAAAATGAATATTTTAAATATTCATAAAAAAACATCTTATTGTGATTTTATTTTATTTGGAAAATAATTGGAATTTTGGAAATAAAAAATTCTAATTCTTTGTACATATCCTCAAAAATTAAAATATTTTTATATAAATATCTAATAATTTCTTTAAAAATCATTTTCAACTTTATGATAAGAAAAATTAAGCGTCTAAAATTAGAATAAAAAGTTATTAACATACCTTTGGGAAGAGTTCTGAATTCCACATTGCTAACTAACATCTCTAATTTCTTTGGATTTTTTTCATCATTATATAAAAGTTTCCCTGGTTTAACTCTGACAGACACTCGATAAAGTGTATTTGGTGACAAACCTGAAATTTAAATTAGGTATGTGAAGATACATTAGAAAAATGTATAAAAATATAATTTTGTTTGCAACTTCTAATGCTACTATTATCATTTTTTTGATAGTAGTAGCACCATTAGCAAAGTAAAAATGTGGATTTTGTTAACTGTAGAACATACTTAGAAAGTGTAACAGCAATTGTTCCTTAGAAAATTTAAATATAAAAACAACAAAATCCTACCTGTAACGTGATGACGAAAGCAGCCGGGTTTAACAACTTTGACTTCCACGCTGTTAACTGCTATAACATGCTGAAAATTACTATTACTCGGTAACCAACTAATCAAGGCCGATGATGCTGTAATGTGTGAAGCCCTTACGCACGTGGGAGCTAAGGGGAAATCTATAAACAGGTAGAAATAGAAAATATTTCAAAGTTTTTAAGAAATATATACATATTCCAATTTTTCAAATTAAAATGTTCCAATAATTATTGTAAAGAGCTCTTTTTGCAAAACTGAAAATAACTTATATTTATGGTGGCACAAATAACACGAACTTAATTTTATGGTATTCATATGTTGCACAAATGAAGATTTTAGGTTTTTTTTTCATCATTTGACGGGAACAAAATATAGCATTTTGAATATAACAATGAAATAATTTAATTACAAACTATCTGACAGTTATTAGGGTTCAATCAATTCCTGAAAAGCTTATACAGGTTCGTCAGTATTCCGGTCATAAAAACATTGTATGACCGGAATATTGACGAATCTGTATAAGATTTTAAAGAAAAACTTTAAAAGAGATTCTTTAAAAAAATCGCACAAAAACCAAGTTTGAGAGCAAGTAGAGATTAGCCGTTCATTAAATATTAGAATTCCTTAAAAATTTTAGAGCTTCTTAGATTCTTGAAATAACCTGAATAAGCTTTTTGGAATATTTTGACATTGAAAACTAAAAATTTTCAAAATAAATAAACTTTAAATGCAAATTTTCAGGACTTAAAAATTAATTCTCGAAGCTTGTTCAAAATTGAAGACCTAATGTTTAAATAAATTCTTATTTAGTAATAGATATGATGCATAATTACGGGATAATATGGAAAACTATATGCACATGATATCCAAGATTTATTGATACAATATGATGTTAATTGATAAACCGATATTCCAAAAGTTATCTGATTGAATGCAATTATGATACTTAATTGTGTGTGTGTATCTAAAAATAACTCATAATTTTGAGATATAGTATTGTAAAATTAGGTTCTACATTTTGAATATCTTATACATTGAGCGAAATGATAATTAGGTTTTGATCAGTAATATATTCTTCATTTAATGGAGATTAATTTATAAATACAATACCTATTGTAATATTTTTTAAAGCTCATGCTTTTCATACATGATTCGAATTGAATTATTATCCTCTGAGACACATTTTCCTTTGAGACATGTACCAACCAATGTCATTGTGTTAAATGAATTAATCAAAATCATTATGCAAATCAAACTAATGATTTAAATTTATTTGTTACGTGTCTTGCAGTCATTTAGATAGACAAGATTTGAATTCGATAGAAAAGATGTACTATATATTTCCTATCAACTGTTTTTATATTATCTATCAAGATGCATTGTATATTCTGTCATGTATTTTATCTTTCCCAAATGCATGTATAGGATAGCAATTACAATGTTCATCAATCATCCGATGCATGGGTGTATTTCTCTCGAGCCATATACCCAAATTACAGTTCAATATATTGAGTGAAGCATATAATCAAGAATAATTTTTTCAAGATCAAGAATTATTTATAGACATGTTAGTTTATACTTTTTTAAATAACTTTCTGAATAAACTAATCAATTATACCACTTTGGGAACAATTACTTATAGTGTAGAAATAGAAAATACTTGAAGCTTAAAATGGGAAGCATAATTGCTATTATTTTATGATCATACCCTTGCCAACTACTATGGTACAAGCTGCATCTTTGGAATGAAATCCAGCGCTTGAAATAGAACGAACACTGACACGATGGGGCTGTAAAGAAATATATAAAATTTTATAATAAATAAAAGTTTGCTCTACATTTAAAATTCGAAATTTAAATGCATTTCTTAAGGAGCATCTGTACCCGGGAAGAATCAACTCCCTCAATCAGAGCTCTGGTCCTTTCAGAAAACTGAATTGTAGCTTTGGGTACACCATCTACGTAGACATGATATCCTTCAATTTTTCCAGGAGCAACATCGGGTGGTACCCATCCAATGAGAAGGCTTTTATTCATTTGTCTCTCAAGTATCAGGCGTTGAGGAGGAGGAACACCTGTAGAATCAAATATAATAATCTTATTTACTTGATAACGTAATATCTGTTGTAAAACTCATATTTCTAATAAAATAAAACACAGATAATAAAAAACACGTTCCATGTAAATGCACGTGTGCATGGTAAACTTGTATAACAACTTATATCAATAAAATGTAAGTTAATTCGAAAAATGTTATTGAAATTAGATTCTGTGTGCAGTTTCTACAGATAAAATATTTTATTTTTTAAAACAATGGACACTGCATACTATTAAAAAATAATAAATAAATAAAGTGATTATTAAGTGGTAGATGAAATTTCTCTTTGATATTTCACCATTGTTAAATTGAGCTTTAAAAACATTTCAGTCCAATAACCGCATAAATATGGAACAAAGGAAGCATTTGGATGATGTTTTACGTGGTAGAATTATCGGACTTCTGGAATGTGGATGTACTCAGCTGGAAATATCCGAGGAACATGGAATCTCCCAGAGTGTCATCTCCAGGCTTTGGAAACGGTTCCAAGATGATGGTAATGTGAATAGACGTTACAGCACAGGTCGCCCCCGAGTTGCAACGCCGAATGAGGACCGGTATTTGGCAGTTACTGCCAAAAGAAACAGACGGAGCACAGCATCACACCTGTCTCGTCAGCTCTCTTCAGCTACTTGCATGACAGTTTCAAGGCAACATGTACGTTTGTTTTGAGGTGACATGGGTGCAGAATTTCTGTTTATGGATGGCAACGGCCGTCCTCACCTGGAAAATATTATAGACGAATGCCTTCAATCGGAGGATATCACCCATATGGATTGGTCAGCATACTCACCGGACTTGAATCCAATAGAACATGTGTGAGATATGCTTGGGCAACAAATTGCAGCCCGTCAACCCCCTCCCACATGTATACCGGAACTTCGAAGAGCATTGCTTGATGAGTGGTGTAATATTCCCCAAGATCAAATCGATAATTTGATACTCAGCATGCCTAGGCGTTGTACGGCCTATATTGCATTGTCTGGAGGGCATACTATGTATTAACCATCATACCAACCATGTTATATTAGTTTTTGTAAATAGGTTCTTCTTTGAAATTTGCTGCAGGGAGTAAAAATTGCAGTTTTTAATAATGATGTCAAACGTATCTTTTTTGCTCTTTACCTTTTGTTTGATAAATAGACATTACAAATAAGTCACATTAGTTTTGCTTCGGTCTCTTTCTTTGCCTGAACTTGCATTATCCTTAATTTATGGACACGATTGTACAATTATAGCAATTATAACTATATAAACGCACAATCTATAAATAGGTTAAAAAATTTGCTCTATAAAATTTACTTTAAAAATAAATTCTGCGAATTAATTTTCAGTGAAATTTAGTAATGATAAAAAAATCTAATAAACAAATGAAATTCTGAAGTCTCTTTGGAGCTGTATTATTTTTAACGTGATGAGGAAAATGTGATACTGAACTCAAAAATTGCTGAGTTTGGCAAGATAAGAGACGATGCAACGCACAAATGATATTTATTACTAACATGATATAATCATAAAATGTATAATTATATATACCCTGTATGATATATTCATAAAATATGTGCAAGGTGACCTAACAACTTGCTTATAAGTATGCTAAGCAAATACGCCATCATTGACGGTAGTATAGGCAATAAAACGCTTAGGTACAGAACAGAAATAGAGCGTGTAGTATATCCATTTTTGTTAACTATTTACTACAATTCATGTGTATGTCTTTCAATAAAGAGCGTTTCAAATGAATCTCTGTCTCTATAGATTCAAAGATTTTCTATGTGATTAAGCTATGAGTATCAGGTGGTTAAGCAATGTGAAAACACCAGTCATTAACTTTGGTAATTGAAAAATATTGCCTATATCATGTTAACAGTTCAATCTTAACACCTTATTCATGTAAATAGTAAGATAATGGTTTTTAATCCAGATGCTGAATATGATCTAAAACTCAACAAACCTTGTTTTAAAATTGTTGGTCAGTTTCAAGTTAATTACGCATGTATGTGTAGAATGTATGTATGCATGAAATACTGAGAAAATATTAATATTTCCATAATTTTAACTTATACTGGTCATATGTATATACTGATGCATCTGTCACGACTTCCTCTGGAGTGGCTGGTGCCTACTCCTTGACTTCTTCAGTCTTAATGAACCTCTTAGCACCTGGTCCGACAATTTTGATGGTGAAATTTTTGCAGTATTTATGGCATTTAGAGCTTTCTTTTACCAAAATATTGTTATTTTTATAGATTCTCAGGCTACAATTAAAACCATTTTTATAAAAATCTTTATCAATCAGAACTGGAATTTAAATACCAGAAAATTATTATTGAATTCGAGAATATCCTCAGTAATAAAAGAGAGGTCGTCCTTCAGTAGATCCCCTCCCATTGGGGAATACATTGCAATGAAAAAGCAGAGAATTTGGACAAAGAAGCTTCGACGCTCCATCCACCTTCTCTCCTGATTTCTCTTCGAAATGCCAAATGACTTCTCAGGTACAAAATTCGACAATAATGAGTTTACACTCTTACAGCGTAAGCTGATGGTAAATCTTGAGCCTACCTACTCGACATCTGACGTACTCAAGGTTCTTTCTTTCCTAGGATGGAAGGAGTGACGTGTTTTAGAATTATCAATGGACATTGTTATTTGCCGAATCTGATCTCTGTTTTCTCTATGATACTATGTGCATATGACTGGGGAACATCTTTTTAGTTGCTTCTTCATTCATATTCACTCTCAAGATGACTCTTGCAAATTTTGTTTCATAGCTGCAAGACGCTTTAAATCCGTGAAGACGTTGGCGAGGAAAGATATGCAATAAAGAAGTTTTAAAGGCCTATTAAAAACACCATCAGAAATATCACTCATTTATTGGAAGAAAATTAAAGTTATCAAGCTTTTTATATTCTTATATGAGACTAAAATCAATAAAAAGTATTTGAATGGTTTCCCTAAATATAATGATTGACATATATAATCAGTAAAGAAAGTTGTTATTTTAGAATAAAAAAGTAGATGACTATTATGTTTTGACACATGAAGGCCATTGTATTCCCATCAATGATTCACATAAAATCAAATTAAGAAAAAGCTATATTTATCTCGATAAATATAATATAAAAATTAGAAATTCAGATACTCTTTTGATTTAAATATTTTACATTTTAAAAATACATAAAAATCAAAATTTTAATCAATCAGTTTCTAATTTTATATTTAAATATTATTTTGTCAGTATTCTGAATTTATAATAATGAATAAATAGCTTCACCTAAAGAAAAATTTTCATTATCTCGCTCAACATTGTCATCGTCATTATCTTGGTCTACTTCTTCTATATCATCCAAATCAACGTAATCATTCATTCGATGAAAATCCTCTGAAAAATTTAAGACAAAATTTGCTTAAAGAAAAATGTCTTTTTATGAATTGTCACTGGCAAAAAGAATGTGATGAAACCTGTTAATAATATATTACTTACAGTTTTTGTAAGAAAAAAATAATGTATTTATGTTGCACCATTTTAAAATGATTATATTTCAAGATATAAAAACCAGAAGGTGATTTCAAAATATAAATACATATAGAACTACTGAAGTTTACTTGCACTCCAGTTAAAATAAGTTTCTGAGAGAAATTTTATTCACATGTATAGGCAATTTCCTTTCTTCATGGAATTATTATTTTGAATTTATCAAAATAGTTTTGAAATTAATTACTATATAAATATCTGGAATGTCGAAATATTATTTTAAGGATAGATATGATTTTATTCCAATTACAAATTCACTTTGTGATATCTTAAGGACTTTTCTGTGAATGCTAAAGACTTTAAAGTACTGCTTTTGATTTATGCTACTGAAAATTAAGAAAAAAAATAAAGGTAAATAGCTTTAAACATACGATTATTGAATTTATTTTACAATGAAATAATATTTTATACTCTTAATGCACTTATAGGAAGACAATCTTTTATAATTTGTTTTAATTTAGTAGCAATCGGGTTATTCCGTAACAAAAAAATTATTTATTTAAAACACTTAAATATACTTAGAAACAGACACATTTTGCTTGCGCTTTCTAAAATGGTATAGTTGTATTTTTTAGCTTTCAGAAATATGTAACCAAACATCGTAAAAAATGATTGTTGCAAACTACGAGATTTAACCAAATAAAACTGTGACTAATTATTTTTCTGTTTGATATTGTATATTTCATTAAGTTGACAGATAACATAAAATGAAAATGATAACGATGTAAATGAAAATGATATTTAATTTTTGAGATAACATATAATCATTTGTTTGCCACATATGTTTATATCATATGCTCATACTGAATTTCATTCCGTCATTGCTTAGTCGTAATAAGAAATCTAGAGGATAAGATTCTTCCAGCTTGAGCAATTTCAGTAACTTCTTCATCAAATGCAAAAAACTACACTCCGACTTTAAGCTATTTTAAATAAATCTATGAAATTTAACGAACATTTATGTTATAATACATAATCGTCATGACATTTCTTACAGTTGATTAACCTTATAGTAGCATGTTGTAACAAATATTTTATAAGTAAATACTAAATGTTCATGACGAAAGTTTCAAAAATTGTTGATTTTATTAGTGTCCTCAAACTTGAAAAATGAGGAATTTCTTTCATAAAATCGAAAGAGCATTTTGCTGAAATTTGTCATTCACTTAATCATTAATTCACAATAGCTGAAGTATATTTTGTTAGATATTTAATTAATATAACTTATATAAAAAGCATTTTACAGCATAAAATATTTAATTCGCTTGGAAAAGTTTGATCAAATTTTGTTATAAGAATAAACACGCATAATATTCATATATAAAAATATTTATTTTCAGTAAATATGAGAATTTATTAAAATTTTTGTGGTTAAGTTAAACTGTGTATATTATTTTTAATTAATCATAAATTGAGCTTTTATTTAAAACAAAAATTTTCTTTTATCTTTAAGGTATAATTATTCTAGCATTTATTGTTCATTGTTCCTTATGATCATTTAAAATAAATTATTTAAATACCTATGCAATGATTACATATTATAAATTATGTAATAATCATGTTTATATGTAATTAAAATTATAATCGAAAAGTTTATAGTAATTTTATTTTGATGAATATGCTTTATTTATTACTTGGAAAATATTTACATTTTGAAATTGCTACATTCTATTAGGAAATAAATATTCTCTATAAAATGTATTATTTACATCTTTATGGAATTAAGTTTTAACATTTTTAAGTGGTTTAAAAACAGTGTCAATTAGGTATTAAAATTTTTATATCATTAATGTGAAAGGTCCATGGGACAATCTAAAATTATATAGACAACTTAATTTCACATTGGAACATAGAAATACGTTGAAGTACAGAAAACATACAATTTAAAAATAACATTAAAAAAATAGATAATTTTATTTAACAATTTTTCTCAGTGATAGTGTCAGTATAAAGTCGCATAAAAAATATCAGAATATTGAATTATATATTTCTGTAGCTATATAAAATCATAATAAGCAATGTATAATAAAATAGTATTACACGAAAACGCTTGAAAAATTGAAAAATATAATTTAAACTCAGAATCAATCCATTGAAAACTTAAAAAATGTCGCAGTTTTTTGATTTTTTAAATATTCTAATCAACTATCTAAAATAATTATTTATAGAGGAGTATTATGACCTCATTTGGTTATTAAATAAATAGAATAACCATTACCTCGAAATTGAGAAAGTTTGATAAAATGCGAACTTTTTTTCCATTTGTTGTCGAATGTTAGTGTATAAAATAATTTCATTTTATTAAATCAAAATATAACAGAGCTCAATTTTATACAGTTAATTAAAATTAGTAAATAATTTTCTAGAAGTTGCTAGGAAAAAAACTGGCATGAGTGAGAACAGTTTATTTAAAATACTTTTCCTCATTTTAATTTAAATTTTTTTAACAATAAATTATTCTGTAACTATTCAAAATGTTTTGAAAGTTAAATTCGTGTTTGATATTTCTTTAGTTAATTATTTCCAAAATTTCTTGTAAAACGAAATGCATTAACTCATTAAAATGAAGCTACATGCATGAGAAATGTAATAACTCGAATTTGCATTTTATCAGTTGACCGGTTATAATTAGTTTTAAAAATTATAGTATTTATGGAATCAATTTATTTGCGTAATGTTAAATAAAGTTTCATTTCTTTATTCATTAAATATCCAACATAAGGCTTAATTATTATTCTTTTGAAGAAAACTTTATTATTTTGATTTCAAAAGCAGTAAAAAATTGCATAGAACTTTTAGGTTCCTTAATAAAGGGAAAACGTGTCTACACTTGACAAATGTGGTAAAAGTTTTATTTGAAATTCAATAAAATGTAAAAATTGAAGAGAAATAAAATCTCTCTTTTTTTACAACAAATAGTGTTTCGTTGACAAAATTTAATTAAAACTTACAATAAATGTTAGTAAATAATTTTATTTTTTAATAATATTTTGAAGACTGATTTAATTTCATATTTTTAAACTAAAAGTAGTTAAAGAGTACAATTTTTAGTTAAAATATCATTTAATCAAAATTATACTCTTTAGCTTTTGCAACTTTATGTGGTTTAGTTAAAAGTAAATTCTTCCAATTCGACATCATGTTTTCTTCGTTGATTTCTAGTTTAATTATGACATTTGCTTATGCTATCGGAAATAAATATATTTTTCATGATTTTATATAATATCTAATAATAAAGTTAAAAACAATAATGATACATTATAATTTTTTATACATTTTGATAAATTTAAAATTTTATTAATTTTAAGTATCCTTATCTGCAGAATTTATTTCATTTTTAATCATTTTTATTTTTTACAATTTAAACTATGATACAATAGGGAGTAAAGTTTTTTTTATAGTATTCATAGAATAATTAAACCATTTTCAATTTCTGCGATTTATTTAAAAACCTTTTTTCTTATTTTACAAATTATGGAATATTTATTTACTAATTTAACTATTTTATTCAATGTTTTGCTCCTTTTAATAAATACACGACTTCAACTTAATTTATATGAACAACCTTTGAAATTATATGTCTTATTAATTATTATTATGTTTTCATGATCGACGAAAATTTTTCATTAATTGAAAAAATTAATCTTTTTTAATCATTGTTTTCTTAAAAATTTATGTTCGTGCATTGCAAACAAATAGTAGTTTGATAAAAATTATCTTAAAAGTAAAAAGTGCTAAGAAATATTTTCTTCTATTTTATCTAGATTTATCAATATATAATATCAAGTAAACATATTTAAGAAATTTGCTAACAATTTGAACGAAAAACATAGTAGATTATATTATAGAAGATATTGCTGATATAATGGAGGAAAAAATATGCGAGAGAATCTTGTTTTACAAAAGGAAGCTAATAAATTTTGGAAACGGGAGATATCATCTTTTCTTTCTTCTTGCGTATTATTATCATTAATGAAGGTTGTTTTCTGCAAGCTTATCAGTTTAGTATCATTATGTTATCAAGCTATTATATTTATTATCTATAACTTTAAGAGGATACACTTATCAATTGTTATGCATGTATTTCTTTAAATAGAAGATAAATATCTTTTCTAAAGAAACAAAAACAATTATCGCTTATTACTTTCTTAAAAACGTTTTTATAACTAAGGGAATTTAAGGTGTATCAGTTGAACTTAATATTGTAAAAAAACGTGTCACACAATTTTAATCTATTTAATAATATAATTAAATAAATAATTTTAATAATACTTTTAATTAATCAGATAATTTTAATAATATTTCAGTATCATAGAGAAATTTAATACAGAAGTTAATAATGCAAGTTTATATTGAAAAATAACTTGACAAAATTTGATGTTAATTGCCAAAGTTATAGTGTTTAAAATTTGTATAAAATGCTATTGTTCAAAATTTAATAAGTTTTAAGAAATTAAAAAGTTAACAGAGGAAATTGTTGATAATGCATAGTGGATAAAATGACAGCTGAAAGTTGCTGTTAGATATTTTAACATAAGTGCTAGTGAATGCTGTTTATGTTTTGTAAGGGTGAGAGCCTGAAAAAGTTCCATATATTTACTTTAGCAGATGTGCATGTAATGAGTAAAAATGTAATAAGTAACTCCCATTGTTTTACGGTGGCAGCCGCCAAGCTGGCAGCCAAACGGTTAGCGATCTGACCTTTTGTTCAGCAGTTTGTGGGTTCAAACCCCACCTTGGAATTGGTTGTTATTAGTGGTTTGAAATCCATTTAAAACTGTATGTTCCGGTATAATCAATGTGCAAAAAGTGACCGTTGAGTGGTAAGTAAGCAAACAGCGGTGGCTGTGATCAAATCTTGGATTTGTCATTGCAAAGACCTTGGTCCTTAATTAGTCTTTAATCCTTAGACTATCGCTTAATTTTGACGCTTAGTGATGCTAAATTTTACAGCAGAAAAATTTAAGAAAATAATTACTCAAAAATAGCTCTTTTTAAATAGAAATGAGAGGTATGAAATTAAATAAGTATTTGGTATTAATAATTGTTGCAGATTATATTCAATTCACTGAAAGCTACTATATGTAACATTAATAAATATGCAGTCCAAATTTACGCATTAAAAATAGATATATTTTTACAAACTTGTCAAACTAAATAGCAAATTAAAATTTGTCACGAGAGAAAAAGCTTTGATAAGATTTTACTTATGTAAATGTACAATTTACAGTCAAATGCAATGCGAAGTTCTGATAACTGAGTGAGATGCTGTTCGTATTCTAATAATTGAAAACGGGAAAACCACTATTCAAATTAGTTGGATTTACTCAATATAGATTATAACCTCCATGAATGATAATGAAAGACAACACAAGACACACATTACGAGCTGGTAGCTAAAAGATATGCCCTTCATTTCAATTACTTGTGTGTTTAATTCTTACCTCAAGAGTGCTTGGTTGTAGAAATTTAGAATCTACTTTGACACACAGGTCCCGGTTGAATCAAATTTTGTTGGTAAAAGTGAACATTGAAAAGCAAATAAAAATACCAAATAAAACATATGTATAAATCTAATCATGCTATGAATGAAAGTGAATTGTTTATTGTCCAAGAAATATACCCGGAGCAAGTATTTTATCACATAAGTAACAAAATTTAAGAATGGTATTTTCCTTGGTATATATTTCTATGTCTTAAATATGTTTGATGATAGGTAAATTAAAAATGTGGTAGGTTATTACCGAATGACAATTTTAATCAGTCATTTTTGAGTACAACAAGCAATAAGCAATCTATGGTCTCTCAGTCAAAGAAAGGTTCATAATAAAACGAGAAACAAGGACCTTATAATTGGCTTGTTATCAATATAAAGATTACATTGAGCTATAAGTGTATCTGAAATGAAGATTAAAAAGTCTTCCTCACACAATATGTGGTTTCATACCATTATTCCAGAAATAAGGCATTGGTGTGGTACTCACCGATAGTATGTTAATGGAATTGATCAAAATGTTTTGTCAATGACATTGGTCAGAATTCAGTTGAATCATGAAACTATGATCCAAATTAATCTTTGACATCAGTGAAACAAAAGTGAAATTATAATCGAAGAATGTAGTTTTCCTTTATAGTCCCCATTGCCACCTTGTTAGTTGTGTTCCAGTATGAAAGCTTTTAGCACTTGGATTGGCTCACACTGAACACCTGGCAATGGGCCATCCAATAACTCATAAGTCAATATCGTAGAAGCACTTTCTAATGGTGTTTGAGAACACATACGAAACTCTTAGGCTTGGCATATAGCGTCGAATTTTATTCGCATTATAGTTGTGGGTATACACGCTATTTTTATTATTTAGCAGTTTGACCACACATATACTCACATCTGGTTACGTCTTACTGGCGTTCGAGATCGTTGCCTTATTGAGAATTCTCTAAATACCAAAACTGAAAAGTCTTAACACGATATTTTGGTCTCAATGAATGAATATGCATCAATTTATAGGAGCGATAAACCAAAATCTAAAAGCTTTCCATTTGAAATAAGCGATGATAATTGGCTTAGTTTCCACACCAAAATCACAAGACTTAAATATGATTTCTAAATTTTCCTATGATAAATAGAAATTCAATTGCACAGGTGCTTATTCAATTTAAGTATAATAAATATAGAAGACCAATAATAAACCACTAAAAATTTATATAAAAAAATTACTTATTGAAGCTTGGATAATTAAATAGAATATCTTAGCTACACTTATTATTTCACGTATTAACATAAGTTTATGGCCATTTATTTATATTAGAACTTTAATACTAAACAGAGAAACTTATGACATTGTTATTATCAAAATTGAACAATATAAGAAATAATTTACACTCTTATGGGGAATTTATTCATTGTTAAGAAATTGCATAATGTAATATTTTCAGATTTGTAAGAAGTTTTTTGAATGCTTGCAGGTATGAATCTTAAAGATGTACCGATTATTTTATAAAAAATCGAAAAATAGGAAAATTTCTTTGGAGTACATAGGTTTATAAAAATTCCATTATCATTATTCGAAAATATCTACTAATTTGGTTTGGGAATACGACTTCGCTTCAGAGAGCACTTAGAGTATTAACGAGCCATATCTGTGAAAGTGAAAACTTTTTCTCAAAGGTATTTTTTACGGATACATTTTTAATTCCAAATTTGGTATTTAGTAGACCATATATGCATATGATAATTATAAATGAATAATGCTTTACTTATCCTAAATGTTCGCAGAAATAACTTCTCTGTTCCTTAAGGCTCGACTTTTATTTTCATATTAAACATTTATAATTTAAATATGTTGTGAATAGACGAGTCTAACACATAATTTCATTACAGTGCTGAAAATAATCAGTAATTTGTAAATAATAGATTTTAAGAATTTTTTATAAATTACATATTACCAAGTTTACATTCAATGTAGTTTTAAATATGTGTGTAATAATGCATTAATATGTATTAAATATAATCTAGAATTTATTGTTTTGGGGATATTTAAAAAGATTAAAATCATTACGCATTATATTTGTCTTTTTATGTTCCGATTTATTCCGTAATTTTAGGATATATAGGACGATATTAGCTATCCTAAAGATGTTAATGGCTGTATAGAAAGCGTCAGTAGAATACATAAGAATGTTTTCACAGAATACGTAGACATATATTTGCACATAGGTATGGATATTACATATGAACTGAAACATTTGATGCCTGAATAGTTTGCACATTACTTCTTCGTTTGAGAGCAATAGTATTATATAAATTTACTTAAATATTATGTTATCATTAAAACTTGATGCAATAAAATTAAATTGGGAAAACGGTTGTCAGTTATATCCCCATACTTTTCAAAATAAATTTTAATATAAAATTTTTGAACTCGGAAAACTTCACTATTAAATTAAGTTCTCATCGAGTGCAGTTAATAATAAATGAAAAGTGCTTAAGGTAAACGTTTTGTTTTCTTTTTTTTATGGGATCAATGTAGATGTATTTTTCTACATCTTATGAAAATAATTGGAATTGTTGACTCATTAAAAATATTGCAAGTTTAATTAAAAATTAATTATGTCTTGTGAACTTGGAGAATTTTTTGAAATGAATTGAAACACAAAATGTATTAAATTAATCTTTTATAAAGCTGTACATTATAAATAGAAATTTTTAATGATAAAATTCAATGCTGTAAAATGTGTAACGTCTTTTTTATAGTTTATTTAGCATTTTACTTAAGTAACGAAAAATAATACATTAATTTTTTTCTGAAATATTCAATAAAATATTATATTAATTCAGGAAAGTATGAGTGAAGTTTGGTACTTATAATTAAATACTTTAGTTATCAGTACCAAAAAAAAAAGATAATAGAAATCGTTATTTTCGTTTTCCAAAATAGCATTTTTGCATATCGAGAACAAACCTGGTTGCAATAAATCATCCGAGACAGTCATTTCCATGTCCTGCGCATAACTAAAACTAACACTGCTTTCATCTGAATCTCTGTTTCCATATAGGACAGTGGCATGGAACTCAAATAATTCTTCCCCTAAGACAAAGAAGGCAAGGAAAAAAGTGTTTCAAATAAGAAATGTCTTTTCTCTCTGAATATCTCTATAAAGCTAAAGTGTATTTTTAATTAATTCTACATAACAGTAACTAAAGTTTAAGAAAAAATTATGAAAACATAAAAAATTCTCAATTATAAGCAAAATTATGAATTTTATTATTGAAAATGTGTTGATCACGTATATACATAAACATACGCCAAGTTTCGTAAAACAAATTGCAGGTTATACAAAATATAAGAAAAATTCAGATAAAAAAGGGGAAATTAACATATATAGCATATAATATTTTATAAACATAAATTGAACTGATTGTATTGTTATAGTTATATTTCAATATTTATCTTTGTTTTGTAATTAATTTTTAATTTGTTCACCGTTAAATCATAAAATTAAGTGATTATTTATAATTGATATTTTCGTAAATTTTATTGAAATGGAAAAAAGGAGTTAAAAATTTCAAATTACCGTATGTTTTATTGTTTATAACTTTTATTCAGATTCTTTTTTATAAGAAATTAAGAGAATTTTAATCATAAAATATTTGGACAAAGCTAAGAATTTTTACAATCACACAATAATTAATTGGTATTTGAGAACGTATTTTTTAAATGTTGATTTCGCAGAGTGAAAAGTAATTTCATTAAAGCTGATCTATGTACAATTAGAACAATTTGATGCAAGAAATTTGATGAAAAAAAATCTTTAAAATTCATATAAATACTCTCAGAAAGATTATTCGAGAAAGTAACTCCCTATATGTGTGAAAATTTTTGTTTCTAACTACAATTTCTTACTTGCTTTTAATTATTTACTTTAAATAGATTTTTACTGATAAAATATTCTCAGACATTTTTTCAAAATGTTTATTCCATTACTGAGACCAAATACATATAAGAGACCAAAATAGGAAAGATATTGGAATCTTTTTTTATGTCAGAATTTTTCCAGCTTTAACCTTCAAAACTCATATCATGTCCTCGGTAATAAATAAGTTTTCCTTTCTGTAATCAAAGATAGCGATTGTGTGTGTGCTATCTTTGAAGGTGAACTCTGACGTTTAGCAACGCAGTCATTAAATATTTTGGAGGTCTGCCATTTAACTCACTTGAACTCTTGTTAAGATGGAAAAATGCATCTTGTCATGTTTTGGTGCAAAATTACTTCATATATAACATATTTCGTTTAGTTAATTTTTTTTAATTAATTGTATAATGTGTTTCCATATGAAAATATAAAGTAACTAAAGAATAAGTTGAAATTATTTCTAGATTGCCAGAATATTTTACTTTGCAGTTTTCTTATTAGAAGGAATGAATAGTGTTTTATTAAATTTATGTTTATCACTAAATTATTAGTTTTTATTAAATAAAGGATAGCAAATAAAATTGTAAGAATTGAAAAGAGCTAATCTAAGAAGCAAAATAGTTTGAAGTCATTTTTATGTCACCTGTAAGTTTCTCGACGAAATTTGAAGGAACTAGACCTTTTCTTCCATCCAAAAGTTCTCCATTGAAAAACCCATCCTATAAAAAATTATATTGATTTTTTTTTAGTTGCTTTGATATTTTTGTGTAAATATTTCTAAACCTTTTCTTGGACGTATTAAAGTAGTTAATTAAGAAATGATACCTGAAGTTAGCAAATTTATTAAATTAAAATGTGAAATCTTTTGTCGAAAAAAGTTTAGCTAAAACAAAAAGTTATCGAAATAATTTAGAATTTTAAGCAAAAATTGACCCTGTTTGCTTTGAAAAGTGTCAGATATAACACTGAATAGTTAAATTTGAGAATATTGCTCTAAATTAGAGAGATTTAATAATACTTGAGTGGAAGCAGTTTAATAAATTTATTTTGTCTGAAAATATAGATGATTGATGTCAATGATTATATTTAAATGTTATCTTTAAAATAATAACTATTTTTAATATTATAATACTTTCGGATTTTGTTTTGCACATTTAACATGAAAACAAATTATAAGAATTAATTTGATTTAATAATCTTTAATTACATCATAAAAAATAACAGAAGATATTTAACAAATATGAAATTACTAAATTCAGTTTTAGTGCTTAAACTGCTCAATCAGAAAAAAACGACAAGAAACTTATTTTGCTAACTTTTTTGCTTAAAATATTTTAGAACTAAAATTATATACAGCAGAATTGCGATTGTATTGGGTGTGGAATGGAATTTCTTTTTTTTAATTGTTACTTAAGTTTAAATTTGATAGATACATCTTTCCTGAAATAATTTGTTCCTAAAATTGATTATTTTTTATTGTAATTACTGTCATAATGATATAGAGGATAATTTTATTTTAAAAGTTTTTTCATTCAAATTAATAGTTAGAAAATAAAATTATGTACCTATTGTTTGGGCATTTTAATTCATCATTTTCAACAAATTCCTCGATTTTAATTTATGCATAAGTTTGTGTACTCTTTGATTTTTGTGGAAACTTCTATTAAAAAAATACTTTTGATTTCAATATCCTAAGTTCAGCTGTCTCAATATTTCGATATTTTTTAAATAGTATTGATATTAAATAATATATGATTTCTTTTCCTTACACAAGATTCATTTCCACTATGGAATCTATTTTTTGCAGCAATTTTGACACATTTTTGTGACATATTTTTCATTTGATGTTTAAGTTTACCTAAAAAATTTTCTCAGATAATTTCCAATTAATAGTCAAATTGCATTAGTAAATAAAAATAATTATATTTTTGATATTACCCTCAGTTTTTAAGTAATACATTTTATGTGAGACATTTTTTGTTTACGTCTTCAGATCATTGAAAATCTGAAAGATAATGAAAGAATTTTCTTCAAAAGAGGATCGCTCTATAGGTAAATCGGGTTCTTATAGATATTTTCAAAATAATGATCGAAATTACGATGCAGTTTATTATATTATTAGTAATCAAGAAAAAAAAGGAATTAGAAGTTAAAAAGTTTGGGTAACAATTTTGATATCCTAAAAGAGTGATAATTTTTTTAATTGTACTTGAAAATTACACTAGAAAAAATACACATGTAGATTCTCGGCAGAGATAAACTCATGATTTCTTGACATAGCATGTTTGATAATTAAATGAATTAAACAAAATGAAGTGTTTTAAATTTACTTAAATAAAAGAATGAAATGAAATGGGTACATAACCAATAAAAATAAAATTTTTAAGTAATTAACAAATGATATATGAAAATTTTACAACGAAAAATGCATAAGAATCTCAACTAATTATATTTACTAAATATAGTATCAAGGGTTTTGCTTTTCAGCTGATGGACAAATTCGTGAGTAGTGGAATATTAGAAGTGAATTCATATGCATTGATGAGAAAAAAAATAAAATATTTTAAAGCCAATTCAATAACTTAAAATTCTTTGTCATAGTACACGTTATGTCCTACATCTAGCATAATAATATAAAAAAGAACAATTGTGACCGGCTTTTCTTTTCATTATCTTTATATTTCTCAGGAGACACAAACAATACTTTTGTAATCATTACGTAATATCTCACTTCCAAGTGGGTAGCTCAAATATGGCAGCATAATTTGGATACATGAAAATGTTGGTTATTGAGAGCAATAGGTTTCTGTCTGCCCCCTACTCAAATCTATACAAAATTGCCGCACTGATAGCATGATAAATTCAGAATGCTAAAGTGTACGAATAAAAGGCGCAATCGGGCGGTTGTGTGACTCATCCATGTTGTTTCAAATGTATCATTGTCGATCATCCAATTCATTGCGAACGTGTATTTCCTTGAGTGTGGACTTTCATTCGTAAATGGGCCGTATTCACATGTTACAAAGGAGGAAACTGAAAATCTCCATACATGATCCATGACAGATGTATATACAGATAGCGAAAGCACGAAATCTGTCTCCAATAATTCTAACATTGCTGGGATAGATCCCAGAAATATGAAGTCAGAAAAGATCGGGTCTACCACTAACCCTTGGTGACTTTAAATACAGTAGTTGTTTGATTTTTGCTTAGGCATTGTCAGATTCTTTAGATCTGTCCCCCACTCAAAATATATGGCCATGGCTTATTGAAAGACTGAAACCCTATTACTGCGCTGTATAACTAATACTGACGAAATCTGTAAGCAATTGAAATAGTATGAAATCAAATACCTGTATCTTTCGTTCAATGTGTATTTATTTCATCTGATTGAAGCTATTGTCATTACACCATATTCGCATCCCATAAACATTGTCTATTTAAATAAATCGTCAGAATTTTAAAATGATTCAGAAAAAATATTTAAATTTTAATATTTGAAAGTAATTGTATTTGCATGATTTTTTTATCCTAAAGGCAAAAATCGCTTAAACATCCTTAAAAACATCTCTGGTAAAGACTAAGGTGCCTATGCAACTACTCTCAGAACTTCTTATCTGGTGTTCATCAGACTTATTTTTGAATTTGGTTTCCTAATTTTTTTGGCTGCTCCTCCAAATATAACTTGAAAAGATTAGAACAAGTTCAGTTGAGTGCTGTTTGTATAATCACTGCTCTGACGTGTACCTGCCCTTCCGAAAATGTTCTTTTTGAAGCTGACTTATAACCCCTCAATGTTAAAGGACAAGCTATCCTTGTCAAGTATAACAAGAAACTTTCCAGTTATGGGCAACATAACAATACATCAAAATATTTAAATAACTGGATATCTAATCAAAGTCTTAAAAAATAGTCTATTTGGTACTATACTTTTCAGCATTTCCTTTCTACAAATGTTGAGCCGCATTCTCTTTATTCCTGTTTGAACCCGACGAATGATTTCTCCAAGGTTTATTTTAATTACAATCTCTTAGCTTCTGCCAATAAAAAGAAAATCTTACCAGACAATCTCATTCAATTAGCCTGTGAAATTATAAATAAAATATCTAAAAGTGACATTAACATTTTCACTGACTGCAACAAAATTAATTATCTTTCAAGCAGCGACATCAGCTCCAAAAATTTTTTTATGCCAACGCAATAGACTTCTGCTCCGTTTTCAAAAGTAAACTACTTGCAATCCATTTTAGTATTGAGACCATTCGGAATAAAAATAATTATGACGATTTTTGGATTCCTACTGATAATCACAGCTCGATGCAACATTTCTGTAATTCCCATGTGGGACATGCTGGTAACGAGGCTGCGGTCATCTTAGCGAAAGAGGCAACTACAATCGAACATCCATAATATCTCTTCCAACCCCATGCTCCTTCCATGAAAAGTGATTTGCAGATGATCTTATCAAAGCATGGCAAATACTCTGGGACAACGCCTCAACAGGAAGACTAGTCCATGACATATTACCAACAGTGAAAAACAAAATAACCTGCTGGCCACGACAAGTCCCTCTATTTGTTACGGGACATGGTCCGTTCCCAACCTTTCTACACAGAATAGGTGCCACTTCAAGCAACCACTGTGCGTGTGGACAGATTGGGAGCCCAATCCACTATGTCACCAGTTGCCCAGTTACAAGTTCTTGGCACTTCTGCTCTCCCAGCGATCACCTGTTAAAAAAGTCTGGATTAATAACATCATCGACTATGGCCGGGCAAAAACCAAACTAAACAATTTGATCTTCTTCCTCCTTGAGCATAGAGACTTGATTTTGGTTGACGAATTAGAAGCAGATGATTCACTTGATGAACTGCCCTCCCCTGCTTAGTCAACCCTGAGCATCTATGTTTCAGTCCATACCTGTGGCAACTCTAACTCCTCTCTAACTCCAATGACTCTAACTCCAATTGTTTGCAAATTGTCACAAACTGTTTTATACCACTCAATCTGCTAACACCGCACCATTTTAGTTATAGTTCTGATTAACTAAACTGCCCTGTTCCATCATGTTCCAGCCCCTACTTATGTTTCATTTGTGCCTGGTTCTCCTCTCACTCAATTTCATCTAATAAACTCGTCCATTGGAGTCAGCCAGAGGCAGTTGTGTTACTGCCCTCCAACAGTGTGTTGGGAAGCTGCGTTTGGGGCTCGTGGCTGCGGTTGTGGGCGACGTCCCTCCAACGGTGTCACTCACATTTCTTTCCAGCAATATCCATCCAAACTTGTAGAACCCTTCTTGAGTTAGGTACAGGGATATTGCATGTGTTTACGTTTGCATCTCTATAATTGGATCCGCATTGGGTACCAAACAAATAACTCAATCTTACTGAAGTTAAATCTCATTTTTCTTCAACAGGACATTTACGTACAGTGGATTCTATTCTACGTTGAACTTTTTAGTAACGAAATTGCTGACAATTTTGCTAAGGAGGGTTGTATTCATCAAATCTCTTTTTCTTCAGAACTTACCTGTGTAGAACTTTCTTCCCAGAAAAAAAATCCCAAAATAAGATGGATTGGTTGGTACCTTTCTCTCTCTCCTGGTACGTGGGAAGTAAACCAGATCTACCTCTAACACTCTCTTGTGACAGATAAACTTTCACCAACCTCTTTCCACCGGCTACCTAAAATGTCTTACATTTTCTTAGAGTGAGAAATCTTACCCTCTTTGTCCAAAATGCCAGCAATACAAAATCTCTGCTAAACACATGTTGGAATGAATGGATCTTTGGGAATAAATTAATTTCCTCCCTCTTTCGTCTTCGAATTTTTATAGGTCAGTGGATTCAGGGATCTAGTTTGACTTCATATGACTGGATTTGAGACAAAAAACAATAAAATGTATATGCAGGTGAAAACATCTGGACGAGTTTTTGCACTGAAGTATATATATATATATATATATATATATATATATATATATATATATATATATATATATATATATATATATATATATATATATATATATATATATATATATATATATATATATATATATATATATATATATTTTTTTTTTTTTGACATTTATTGTATTATATTTTATTTAAAAACACCTTAATTGGCACAGAATTTTAAAAGTTCAATATCTGTCAGCAATTAATCGATCCAAAATCAACCATATTTGATGGTGTGAATCAGTTCTAGAATTGTGAGTAAATTTGAACACAAAAATTTTATGTGATTATCTACAGAGAAAAGAGGCTCTTAGTACCGAGAGAGAGAGAGAGAGAGAAATATCATAACACATGTTTTCAAAACATGATACAATGAAGAAATGGTTAAAATAAGCATTAACATTTGTAACAGCTAAACGTCTGAAGTGAGCATTTCAATTACTAAGCAAAAACTTAGTATGAAGCCTAAATCTGAATCCTAATCGTTGACAACGCTACTCAAGAAATCTTTGATAATATTAAATAATAGGAAGTTCCGATTTACATTCTTCATGCGTGAGTTAAATATGGTAAAATCTCATAGTATAAGGTCGTTTTAGCTCCTCAGCTATAGATATTTTAGAGAAGAATTCTTAGACTCTCAATAGTCAGTTTTGAGAAAACACTAAGAACAAGATCCAAAAAGAATAACTAGATCTTCTGAGGAACAATATATTTCTCTTCGGTAAAAGTCAAATTCTTAGAGAAGCAGAACAGACAATACAGAGATCCAAAGCACAAGACCAGTTCAATGAAATCTTATCTATTAAAATTTTTGATTTTCATAGAAAAACGACCAGAGGTTCACTCTGGGTGGACATCGTGATCTTCGAATTTAAACTCTGTTAAAAATCCTTGTGAAAATTTAATACAGTAAAACAATGTAGACAAGTTTAAACGAAAATTACATTTCTTCAGAGGAGCTAAGGAAATCATTCTTAACAAAACAAAATGTTGATTTATTTGGTGGACTGAATTCAAAAGATGGAGTATTAAGTGCTAGGAAAAGATTTAATTAATATTGAGGAAGATTTTAGATATGTTTTTAACTATTCAATGTATGAATTTTGTATTATTTTTAATATTGAATTAAGACATGAAAATTAGATGTTGATCTCTTGATGTATTTTGATAGCTACTATGTAATTCCTTTGAGACTTAGAAATACTTCTGACCTTTTGTTAACTCAACATTTTTATTCAAATCGATTTTTTAATCATGAGTATCATATTTTTAGTTCTATTGAAAAATTAATATTGGGAACTTATACTTCAATAAAACTAGGATTTAAGAAAAAATAACTATTCCATTTACTTTGAATTTTTTATTATAAGCTATTAAGAGGTTATTTTCTTATTAAAGGAATAAAACATAATTAAATGATTAAAATCTTAATTTTAGTATTGAAATGAGTTTTATCCAAAGAAGATATTTTATTTTCATAATAATAATAAATAATGCTACAAATATTTAAATTTGCAATATTCTATTTCTTACGTCAGTATTTTTGGAAGAATAATGCTTAATTAAAAAAGGAAATTTGATTAAATTGGAACAAGTATTCTTTCTAATTTTTCAAAAATATTTAGATGTAAGCCTCTATTCCATATTCAGTTTAGTTAAAACTTTTTCATAACAAAAAGTTAGTCCAACGAGTTCAACAATTGCTTTTTTGGATGCTTTTTAGAATATTTATAATTGGAAAAATATGTGTGTGAATTTTCATTCCAATATACTACATATATATTAATAAATAAATTGAAATAACCTTTGTGATTGTTATTCTTGTAAATATCTATAAACCTGTTTAAAAGATATAAGTATGGATAATAAATAATGCTTAATTTATTTTGTCTCTATAAAGTAGGGAAGAGGGATCTTTTTCATTGTAGAATCCTAATAATTTTGATACATTAAGTTACAATTTTCATAAATTTATTTTTTTGAAATTTGAATGGGAAGTATTAATATTTCAATTTAAATTAATTATTTTCTACTACAAAGTTTTGAAATGCTGAAATTATAACCAGTGAATAAAAATTAAGTATTTTATCAAGAAAGATGTATTTATTTTTTATTAAACAAACAAAATAATGTATAAAACGAACGACTGTGTACATGGAAATGTCACACAGGGTAAACAAATCTTCTAACACAAATTTATATATAAATTTTGACAAATGAAACAGTTCACACAATTTGAAACTTTTTACATGATGAAAATTTAGGTACATTGTTAAAAGAATTTGATTTTATTATTAGTATCATCAAAGTTTCACACGGAATTCATTAATTAAGTTTTAATATTAGTTCTAAAATAAATAAATCTAAGCAGGATTTTTAGTTCCATATGCGATACATAAGCAAAAATTAAAAAATGCAAAAAAGATACTCATAAACAATATGGTATCAGTATTGAAAGTGATTGGTCATTGGCTATTTTTAATAGTCATACATGTTTATTATTGTTTTTCTTTATTTAAATAAGCACTTAATTACCCAGCAAGTTACTTCATATTTTTTTACTGGTATTGAATATCATAGCTATATCCGTCATGAAAAAACATTTTTTGAATCTTGTTAAGGAAGAACTAAAATAAACTTTCATCAATTTTTTGCGCAAGAACTAAAACTAGAGCAGGAGGTTGTCTAAATTATTCAGTCTAATGAAGCGTCATGCGGGGACTTCTCTGATTAGACTAGCTACAATTACGTTACCTCATCCATTTCTCCGTAGATGATGACATAATCTCCTGCATTTAATGCCAATTCAGCTTCCGGATTTTCATTTGGGGATTGTTTCAAGGGATCGTAAGTGTAACGTGCGCAAAAGATGTTGCAACGGCCCCTTCCTGGAAGCTCTATGAAGTCAATCGAATCCAACATTTCCTCTTCAGTAAGTGTAACTGAAATAAAAAATGGCCATTACGGAAAACGATAGCGTTTATATTTATGATGGTACGATGTCTGCTTAGGGATGATATGAGTTATTTATAATGATAAGAAGATGATGAGATGATTATGATGATTCTTGAAAAATAAACGAATGGAAAAGTGTCTTTAATTTCAAAAGTGGATCGAATATAGGAAATACGAGATAGATATTTTCAAATAACAATGTCATCAAAAGTCCATTATTTTTATATATAAGGGATATTACGATAATCATAAGCATAATAAAGTATTATATAAGGGAAAATTTGATCTAATTTTTTTAAAAAGTTATATATTAAAGAGATAAGTTAAAATGATTTCCAATAACTCCAAAATTCAGAAATATTGAACGAATGGTATATTCTTTTTCGCAAGTTGAAGGTAATTGTTCTCCAAGTTTATAAAGTATAGGGCTTGCACTATAATGTATGATAATATTCAGTTTAAATGAATATTAATTTCATATATGAAATTTATGTTTCTCACAATAAAAATGTATTCATAATTGGATAATTATTTTAAATAATTACTACATGCAATTTCATTTATATGATCAGCAAATAAAACTTCTACTGACTGTTGATAACATTGTATTTAAAGATTTACATTAAAAAAATAATTTCTTAAAAATTATTTTAGAGCTATTTGGAAATTCATAAGTTAAACAATATTAACACATCCATTTTTTACTATAACGTAAGATTTATGATTTTATTTTTCAATATAACTATAATAAGAATTATAAAAATTATATTTTCTTAGTAATGTATTTTCCAACGATGATGCTGATATGAGTTTCCAATAATTAAATAGGACTTATTTTTATAGAGCACATTCCAAAAGAAAGCTTAATTCTATGTTCGATTTTACATTACATTTGTTTGTCATAATTTTTCTTGAAAGCAATTTATAATGAAATTATTAACGGCTTGTGCAAAACTTATAATATCATTACTACAATCCATTAGAAAATTTCAATACTTTAAAAGGAAATGCCGATTAAAATAAAATACATGAAGATTTGTAAATAAAAATAACTATAACTCTTTGTTACACAATAAATCAACTTTTCTGTGGCAAAAGTTACATTTATCTATAAATATTCATATTATTATTAATTACATAAATACTTCTCATTACGGTTTTAAGAAAATAATGAAAATTGTGCCAATAATTTCGTATCCGCATGCTAACAACAAACAACAGACTGCAACCAAAATAGATTTGATAAATTTTAATTTTTTATCAACTAGCAAAATTAAATAATTATTTTTAGAGCAAAATTTCATAGTTTACAAGAAACTCATTCTCATTTAAACACTTTTAAATGAGAAAAGCGGATTTGTTTTCTTTTATTTCTCAACATCTTAGAAATATAGAATTAAATCACAATTTATTCATAAAATTAAATGTTTTTTTTTAACTAACAAAGATGCTTTTGGCATTGCATCTTAGCTTTATAAACAGGTCACAATCTGCTTTATTTATGACAAATTTAAACAAGGAAGGACTTTCCTGTGGTAAAAACAAGTTCAAATATGGAAGTAACTTCCGTGAAGTGATCACTTCGTGTCCCAGTTTTGACGTCTTGAGGATGAAAGTGGCAGCTGTTACATTATTGGAAAGTTCATGGAAATATGCACGGAATGAAAATAAGATACAAAATTATATATAAAAGATACCTCTTTTTTACGTATAAAAAATATAGCAGAGAGATGCAGATAATGTATCAGAACAAAATATTAAAACATAAAACTCCTTTTAAAATTTGAAGAAAACAGAGGAATCAATTTACATTAAAAGCAGTAAAATGTGGAATTTAAATAAATTCATGAGCACATATAAATTAATTTTAAGATTTGTTTCACGATATATAAATTTGGATGTCTCGAAATCACGTAAATATGAAATATTATGTAAATTTATTTAATGACTGTGCTGAGACACAAAAGTTTTAAAATTACCATAGAGTTGCAAAATTACTATAATAATCTATTGAGAATATATATTAACCTCAAGGGAGTAATTCTTAATTTTAAATGAGACATTATAAAAAGAATCGAAATACTGTGCAACTTTACATTTCATATAAACCATTTCACAACTTAATCATACAATGTTTGCGCAACCAGAATTTAAATTTTAAAATTCGAGAATTAAACTATATTTTTTCTGAAACAAATGTTTTGTTCTCAAATTATATTTGAATTTCCACTTTTTAAAATAAAATAATGAAATATTATTATTGAAATACTTTGTGTTAATTTTATTCAAAGAACTGTAATATTTGTAGATAATATAAAATTATTCCAATAATTATATATTGCTAATATTTTTTAATTAAAATATTTTTTCATTCGACAGATTTCAATTATTGTAATAGTACTTTTAGTTGCAAAATCATGATGGCTTTAAATTTGAAATTTCATTTCTATATTCAGATAAAAATACGTATTTTCAGTTTAAATTTATACTGAATTACTGTGCCTGTCTTTTATTGAAAGCTAATAAATGTTTATGATTTTATTAACACATTATCTCACCTCAAAAGTAAGTGCTTTTATTCTTTCTTTGCATCTTTATTTCATTTTTCATTTCACATTTCCAAGTTAATTAAAATCTAGTTAGCTCTTCAGATTCTATGAAATTATATTATTTATCAATAATACAATACTTAATTGGAGAATTCTATTTTTTAGAGTTCAATTCAGTTAACGATTATATAAAGATAAAAGCAAGCAGAGTTCGATTTAGAACCTTGAAAAAAGTAATTGATATGAGGACACACCACGTGTTACCATTTCCTTAAATTAAAAATTAGAGACTGTGATTCACAGCCTTGACTAGAATAAAAGAGGATACTTAATATTCTAGACTGTCGGTCACACGTCAATTATAGAACAATGCAGTGTAATGTCGTTATAGAAAGAAGATTGTGCCCATTGTTGGATGAAGCATGTTTAGCAATCAACTTATTTTCCAAAAAGACATTTAGAAAATTAGGTTTTGAACTACAAACAATAGACACTTTTTTAGTGTTGTCTCTATTTTTAACGAAATAATGAAGTAATTGTATAGTTTTATAAGTTAATTAAGATAAAATAAAAAGGAATTAGAAAACGCCGAAATCCCATTTATTGAAAGATATTTTAGAAGCTTATATCCTTTTATATTATTTTTTATTACAACTATTCCATTATTAGTTTTACTCGCATTAAATACAAATATTCAAAATGTTTACCAATTTTTGTTCTTGCTTTGGTGTTTAAATATGATATGCTTTAAAAAGTGATGTTAGGATATTTATTTATATTTTTGGTTTTAATTTCATTTTTATTAAAATGTAATGCAATATTTCTCTCCTTGTTTAAAAACTCAACATGCACCATTTATTTAATTGTATTTTGTATTAAAATCAATCTAAACATGATACTATAGATAATCAAATTATATCAGATATTATTTTTAAATAATAATATGTTGAAATTTAAGATAAATAATTTTGCAAAAATTATGTTAATCAAGTATTTTTCTTACATAACTTTACTCAGTATTTTCAACGATTAAATTTATTTTCTGTATACATAAATTAAATTTAGTTTCCTTTTCCACAAGTGGAAATAATTTAGAAATAAATAAAAAGTTATTATTTTATAGGACATTTTTTTGCAGATTAGTCTGTTTTGTAAAGTAATTTGACGGAAAGTTAAAATAAAACAGATTAAATTCATCTCGATTTACAAAATTCTGTAGAAAAAGGCTAAAATTGGATTCATAATTTCAAAATACATGAAAAATTAATGTATTGAAAATTATTATATAAATATATATTTTTAATATCAGAAATTCAAGGCAAATAATTTTAATTGAAATGCATATTTATTAATATTTATTTGGCTATACATTTTAAAGCAAGTAAAATTTCTCATGAAAGTTTTAAATAATATCACCACACTCTTTAGTCTTATATAAATAATTAAAATGAACTCAATTAAGACTGTTACATCATTCAAAAATATTATTATATTCACTAAGATAATTAAACACATAAATATATAGAAATATATAAGAATTGAAGCTTATTAATATCTGAGTTATGCGATAACAGCTATCTTCAGTGACAAACATAAAATGTCTTTTTATTTATATAGGATGTTATGATTGAAAAAGTTTTCTACAAAACTATAAAAGTAATGTGTCATTTAAAAATTACTATCTTTCTTTAATATTAATAATATTTAATCAAATTAAAAATAAATTAAATTAAAATTAATAATTTTAAAAATTAATATTTAATTAAGAATATTTTCTCTCAGCAAAAGTATTTATAAAGATAATTTTTTCTCAATTAAACATAGTTATAAGTGAATCTTAAAAATTTCTATATTTAATATAAATGACATTGAAAAATTCTGTAATATTAAGTCTTTATTTAGAAAATAGTGGGACTGCTTTTATAATAATCTTTGCTATTTATTTAAAAATTCCAGAGATTGAGACATGTGTAAGGAAACAAATAACTCAATGAAAAAATTTATTAGGATCAATTGCTGATAGATTTAAGGCGCCGAGACTCTTAAATTGCGTCAAATTGTCTTTCAGATAAGTGACATAGAAAAAATAATTCATTGAAGCTGATGAGCTTCAGGAAAAAGAGACCTTCGAAGTACCAAGTTAAATGAAAAGGTGAATATAGTAAAAAAAAAAAAAAAAAAAATACCTTGAAAATCTTATAAATCGAAGAAGGGGAAAAAATCCTGTTAAATGAATTGAAAAAAATCGAGCTTAAGAAACAATCGATCATGAAAAGCTGCAAATAGAATTTCCACGAAACAAAACTTTCTAATAGACCTATTTCAGTTTAAAGAAATTTTAGCAAATAAATAAGCGATTTTCAGAAAAGTTTAGAAAGAATTGAGTGATTAATTTATTGACTATTCTTCTGTTATCATCTGACGAAGAAAATCTATCATTTGAGGATTCAGAAATCTCTTATAATCTTTTTAGATAAAATAGATGATATATTTTATGTAATAAATAAAAATTTTATTAAAAAATTCCAACGAAGAAACATCTTTTTTGTGTATTTAGAAAGAAATATCTATAAAATATTGCAGAACTAAATACTGTCCATAACATAATTTCAAAAGAAAAAAAATTACTTTGGAAACAGTTTAAGCTATTTATATCAGTTTAATGAAAAATTACATTGTATTAAAACATCTATTATGTATTCTTTAAAAGGTTATTTAATTATCAACAATTCTTTCGCTTTAATAACAGTAGATGATTTGCTTCGTTGTAATTTAGATAATAAATATCTCTATAAAAAAGTATTCAATTGATACGAAAAATACCTTACTCTTTTAAGCTAAATTTTGTAAAGAAATTTTACAAATAATAACAGTGCATGATTTTTGTCAAAGATATGGTGGTATCTTCAGTATCATCTTACAGCAAGAAATCAAAACCTCAACGAAAATGTACCTCAACATCATAACTATATGATTAATGAATGATTCTCTCAATATTTTGACTTAACTGTGCAAACAAATGTTAATCATAATTATAGTTGTATTTCACATATCAAAATTTAAGTGAATTTACTCTGAAATTCAGCTTTGAATGAGAATTATTTGATATTTTTTAATAATTTGCATTTAAGTAAAGAAATAAGTGATGCGTATATTCAATAGTACATATTCAAATAGACAGAATAAATACAATAATGCTAAATACTTGTATAAGCAGGTATATCAATGTGATTCAAAGCATATTTTCATTAAAAAAATTTGAAAGAATTAGTAAGAAAAGTTAATTTTAAGCAATAAAAAACAATTTAAATAAATTTTAAGTGAAACAAAGATTTTTAACTTTTCCAGAAACACTCGTAAATATCCCAAGCATGAGCTATTGGACAAACTTGTATATAAGATAAAGAATATTATTCCATGCGCATATAAAATCATCATATCAGAATAAAAAGTAAACCTTATTGATAAAATCTAGTGCACATTTCAAATCTCAACAGTCAAAAATAATATGCATGCGATTTAAGAATACGGTTTTGAATTAACAATCGAGAGAGGTTATCGAATTCTGCCTCAAAACTGAAAAACCATGAAAAAATCAATCGAACATTTTTTCACCCATAAATGTCACCTGACTTGAGTAAGCAAATCACTTCGGTAATTTCCACATGCAATATCAAACACGGAAGTTTAGATGATATTATGTACGATACATTTATTCGTGGTTCAAACGGATGGATTATTTAAAAATACTTGAAATAAAATTTTAGAAAATGATATCTAATGAATAATGTAGTGAGACTATGCTCAATAAAGTCAAATTCGATTTAATGAGTTATAAATTTTACTATAAGTTTAATTTTTAAAATGTAAATAAAAATTTAAAAATGTCATTAATATTTATAGATTCGGTTTCCATTACATTTATAGATTCATTTAAATTGTGCTTATTCTTAGACGTATTCCCAAGTAAATAATGAATTTTGTTCGAATCTCATTTTATTACTGGCAAAATGTTGTTAGCATTTCACTTCACCATTTAGTAATTTATGCAGATAGGTTATTTCATTTTTTACCAACTAGGTTTAAAAGAGTTTTAAGATATTTTTTTAAGAATTTTTTTCCAAACAATACTCAGAAGTTCTTTGTCTAACTCTAATAAGGCGGAAACGGAGTACAATTTTTTATCCAGTCATCAAAGGTTAACAATCAATTTCATAACATTTTATCTGTCTCGATAAAATTTCGGCAAGATATAGTTTCAGCTTTTTTTCGCCTTAGTATGTCCAATATTAATATAATTTTCTATTTTGTTGATACTGTTATAGCCGAATTTGAAGTATATAGCAAAAAAAAAGTGCTTTAACAAAGTCAGTTCAGTTAAAACAAAAAGGTTATTTAGAAAAAATATGTAATAAAGATTTTGTAGCTTTTTTAATAAAAATATTAAAACATTTAAATTGAAATTTAATAAGTATTTTGATTGTATCAAATTTGAGTCTCTTGAGATGTTTTTGCAGTTATATAAAACATTATTTTTCCTTACGCATTTAAACCATTTTTATTTAATACTTTTCCTTATCTTTTTCAAGTTGTAAAAAGGAATATTATCATTTAGAAAATCAGTTTCACAAACGTCCGCTGGTTGATGATACTAATTTGTTTCTAAGAGAATTTAACTTTTTACCAAGAATAAAAATTTATTCTATTATTTTTTAAAAAATGTTTTATTAAAGAATATAGTTTTTTCAATAACGAAGCCTATTTTCATAACAATAAATTTTAACAATTTATCAACAATAGGCAGCTTTATAAATAGTTGCTAATTTTAAAGAAACAGATTTTCTATGATTGCATGTGAAATTGCATAACAATTGACTAGTGCCTTCAACAATTTTTATATTTTTATAAAATAAAGTACACATATTCCACTTAAATTGAATTAAAATAATTTATTTTATACACACACACAAAAAGAGAAAGGAAACTTATAATATAACCATTTATATTACTTTTGTAAAAAATTTGCTTTTATTTAAAATGGAAGCCTTTTGTTACTTCGTTGATGGGCGCTTAGCAACCATTATGAAATATGTCATTTATCGAGCAAAAGGTGGTTACACAAACCTGATCAATAATTAAGCTTGATAGGAAATCGTTGTTGCAGTAGAATTTTGATTCTTTTAGGATTCTAGAAAGCATTTCATAATTGGACAGAAAAATAAAATTCTCAAGCACGTGTAGCACCTTCATGTGTTTAATATTATGTATGTCGATAAAAATTATGTATTTTAAGGGATGCTACTTTTCGTTGCTGAGGAAACACAACAATAATATATATAAGCATGTTTGTGTGTGTGGGACTGAATGGCATTTAAATATAAATTTTATACTATTAAAAAAATCGATTTATTGCTGAATATTGAAATTTTTTGCATTTTTGTAGGCATAATTCATAGATTAATAATTCACAGAAAATTATCAGAAATTTTCATAGACATATATAGCTTGTTCAATGAAAACGAAAACAGTATACAGTCTAATTGAGTTCTTATATGCTACATCGAGTCAATTAATAAACTATAATTTTTAATTAATTTTTTTCATAGTAAAATTTATGAAGCAAAATATTTAGTCTAGCAAAAATGCAATTTTATAAAAAAAAAACCCACGTTTACTTATAAATCCTTTATGAAAATATTATAAAAACATTGAAAGCAATAAATAATTTTTTTTACAAGTTTCGGATTTACTTACTAGATATTGTTAGTAGATTTAAAAAGTGCAATAAGAATAAAATATAATTTGCTTATTTGTAATGCATGTCAGTGAAATTAAAAATTTTTTAAGGAGTTGTCATCAATTCAAATGATATTTATTTATATACTTTAAAGGCAAATTAATCTGCAAAAACTACAATCGTTAGGTTGTTTTCTCTTTTTAAACATATGCAATCTCTTAAGAAATGAAATATTTCTGAATTTTTAGTTACCAGTTCTTCTAGATTTAATTAAAATTAGTTTTTAGATTTTTAAAATTTTTATTTCATAATGAGTAACTGAAAGTTCTGTTTAGGGAAACTTGATATCTACACATGGATCAATCTTTATAAGTTTTTAAACAAAGCATTTTATAGAACTTTTTTAAGACTGAATTTAAAAGAAAAATTATTTTTAAAGTTAAGTGGTTATCAGAAACTATAAATGTTTTCTATTTCTTTTTAGTGCGCTCTCAACAATATTTCAAATATTATACAGTAAATTTATGAAATTTATGACACATTCTGTAAATTCTGAAAATATTAGATTGGGGAATAAGTTCGTAGCGTTTTTATCAAAGGCTTTTATTTAAACAAGATACAATAATTATATCATTAAGTTAATCAAGTATATATTCGCCGTTGCTGTTTACAACCTCTTCCCTACTCTCGACCAATTTATTAATGCCGTTCCGCCAAAAATCACCTGGTCTGGTGTCAAAGAAGTTGTTGAGGCAGTTTTCAAGGACCTCTTTGTGCACTGGGAAATACTCGTAAAGACTGCCACAGTCAACAAGGAACTCTATATTGCCCAGCTACACCCCGTAAATAGGCTATTCGACTGAAAAGGCCTGATGGACATGGTCAAACCATACTCCTTCACGACAACCCCAGGCCCCATGTTGTACAAGTCGTCAAAGCCGCACTCCAAGAGCTCGAAGGGGAGGTCCTTCAGCATCCACCGTATTATCCAGATCTTGCACCGACTGATTACCATCTTTTCTGCTCCTTGTCAAACCATATGAAGGGCGTTACCTTTGATAACAATGAGATCCTTAAAAACTGGCTTAACAACTTCTTTGACACCAGACCAAGCGATTTTTGGCGGAACGGCATCAAGAAATTGATCGAGAGGTGGGAAGAGGTTGTAAACTGCAACGGCGAATATATAATTGATTAACTTATTGATATAATTATTGTTTTTTGTTTAAATAAAAGTCTTTGGTAAAAACGCTATGAACTTATTCCCCAACCTAATAGAAATATATCATAACGAAAAGTATTTAGCCTGATCTATACCCTCATACTTTTCTTAATTATTAATATATTTTTATTTATGTATACTGTTATTCCTATAAAATGTAGAGCTCCAGTGGCTCAGTAGATTCACGCCGCTTCCCGTAAGCTCAGCAAAGTGAAACATCATTTGCCACGGGCAGTGGTTGGGAGGATGACCACGGTTTACTCTCCTTCACTGGGTTGCTGGAACTCCGTGGGTTGGGGACGTGTCCACGTTAATATGTGACGGTGTGGCGTGGATGTGGAGAGGAGGGTGCCAGCTCAGGCCTCGTCACCTGACCATGGTTCAAAATTACGAGGCTCCTTAAAAAGAGCAAAGACGTACTTTCACCTTCGTGGTGCTCTGATCCAAACGAAAGACGCTTTCTATTGACTTAATTCATACAGCCAAAGGTATAGCGAGCTTGGCTTGTCCAAGTGTCATAAGCAACAACAATAACTATTAAATGTACTTTTATTGACATTAACAAACAATTTATGATATTTTATAAATATTTAAGGTCTACAGTGAAAAATTAGTCCTATATTATTACAATTATTTAAATTGTTTAATAGCTCTTCAATTTAAAAATACACGAATGAAGTAATTTAATTACATATAAAAGTTTAATTAAAGTTAAATAAGATAAAATATCATTCCTTTCCTATATATATAAACAACTATATCAAAGTCATGTTTTACTTTTTATTAACTTTTTGGATAGTTTTTATTTAGATCGCAAACTTGAAAAGCTTTTTGATAAGTGTGATAACTGAATTTAGAAAGATTTATTTTGATCACACTTTCGAACTATGAGCTTAATGACAATTATTATAAATATTATTTATGCATATAATTCTTCGTAATGTTTAACTATACTTTGCTTACTTATTGCATGATTATTATAGTTATTTAATTTTTTTTCAAAATGTTTTGTTTTTTATGCATTATTTATTTAATTTTATGTTCTTTCTTTTCTTTTTTAAAGTATATTTTTTAGTTATCAAAACAGAAAATTTTTTAAATTTATTTGCAGTGAAGTATTTTTAAAGAATAAAGTATATGGTCAAAGTAATTTAATTTAAATTAAATGTATGTAATAAATATTTTATGAATATAATCACAAACTAATCGGAAACATTATTTCATTAAATTATTTTAATAAATGATCAAATTTAATCATTCGAATAGGAATTAAATTTCCTCTCCAATTTTAAACATATTCAGTGATTTTTGCGCAAGCTGAATAGAAACTTTATCTATCAAACAAGATTACTTTTTAGAAAAATATGAATTCAAAGATGATTATGAATCACATTACATATATTTAAAAAAATATTAAATTTTTCGATTTGCTATTTTCTTATTACTCTCAAAGCAATATAATTTTAATATTACAAAAAATCAGTAATTTGAAAAATTTGCTATTTTCTTTTCATATTATTTATAAAATATTTATTACTTTTTGTGTTTCAATTTCAATCACATTTTCTTATAAGCGTGAAGTAAAGTTTTTGGGCTGAAACATTTATAAGCAACTGATGTGAAATGGGTAATTTGATAACCAGAAAAGGTATTCGATGAATCTGGCGAAATTGAAGAAAAAAATGATACAAATACTCTTCTTGAAGGTAATATTTTCATGTTTAACTGAATTGTCGAAGTAAGGACAGATAATTGATTAAAAAAACTCAATATAAAATATTACATTTAAGATTAATTTATTTTATTTGTAATGAAACTAACACTCTATTTAAAAAATGATCAACTTATATATATTTCTAATTTACAACGATAATAACTTATACAAAACACACGAAATGCATATTTAATATCAAAATGATTTTTTCCAATATAACAATATTTGGAAAAAAATATCTTTTTCTATGTGTTAAAGTTTTAGATCTTCGGTTTAAAGGTTTAAAGAGATATTTATGATTTTTGATTTCTTTATAAAGATGAATATATACATATATACATATATATATATATATATATATATATATATATATATATATATATATATACATATATATATATATATATATATATATATATATATATATATATATATATATATATATATATATATATATATATATATATATATATATATATATATTCGATGTCTCCTACGCTTAGATATTTAGCGATTATTGGATGAATTAAATATTCTTAGCACATAATACTATTTCATTTGTTTGTACTTCCATGCAAACCAGTCATTTTGCAAGAAACTGCAAATGAATTGGTGATTACATTTTTTTATATTCGTAAAATGATTTATGCAAACAATGTATTAAGCAGTGGTAGTTGCTGTATGAGTAATGAAGTCATTTCAATATCAAGTACCCTTTCTTAATAATTCCCTGAGAATACTAGGGGCGTTCAAAAAGTAAGTTACACTCGAACATTGGAAGTCAAAAACACCTCACTGAGAATTGTGCTATAATGCAATATGACACATATGCACAGCCACTATTTCCCTACATAATCTTCCAGTCACTTGCAGACATTTATCGGAACGTAACACTAATCGTTCCCTGATGATAGAAAATCTCTCCTTGGTCCTTGAGCCAGCTTAAAACAGCTGTATGAACCTGGTCATCATTTGAAAATTGCCTTCCATTTAAATGTTCTATGAGTTTGTCGAACACACGAACGTCACAGAGAGCCAGATCGGGCCTGTATGGTGGATGCTTCAAGACCTCACAGCGAAAACTGCGAAACAAATCCTGTGCTGTGCGAGCCTTATGAGGTCTTGCATTCTCGTGTAAAAGAACAACGCCTTTACTTAACTTTCCACGTCGATTCTTTTTTACAGCTTTGCGCAAACACCTTAGCATTTTGCAGTAGAACTCAGTATTAGTGTTTGTGCCCTTCCGCTAGAGAATTTCTTCACAATCGAAATTCAGTGAATTTGCAATTTCTCTAAATAGGCTGTTTTGACATATCTATTTATAAATAAGTTATAAATTAAATTTTGAAGTAGTTAAGTTTAATGCTTCTTTATATACGTGCAGGGAAACTTTGTAAAATGTATAATCATAGGACTAACCATCAGAAGGCATGGCTCCAGTGGTGAACCTTTGGAGAAGGGATGTGGGTATGAGGGTATGCCCTGCGGGTACTAATGCGTGGTGTAAGGAAGCAGAAGAAGCTGAACCAGATAAGCCTTGAAGACTGAGAGAAGCTGAAGGATCTCTTAAACTACCTAATGATGGACTGGGTGATGGCATGATGTTGTGATGGCTGAGGATGCCATTATTAGCCATGAAAGACGATGATTTCGTAGTCAATGATGTAGAAAACGACTCTAAAACGAGAAAAGAATATATTAAACAATAAATATCTATTGTTTATGATATTAAAACATAAAACAACAAATGAAATTATTATGAAAGTTGACAGATATTTTTTTGATTGCTAAAATAATCTCAACAGATTGCAAGATGTGCATTATTTGAGATTGTTTTAGTTTATGAAAAGCCGAAATTTCAATTAATAAAATCTGATTCTTTCGCGGACTTGTTAGTATACAAACGGGAAACTTGGAAGACTTAGACGAGTTTAAACACATTTGCTTTGCTTCTGAAGGTGATAAATTACTAGAATTTAAGTGGATGTGTTTTTGTTTCGTGAAATTTGTGTACGTGTTCATTGAAAACTTCACACACCTTTGCATAATTAGTAATCAGAAGCGAAGAAAGGTAAGGGCTCTATGCATTAGATGATAGACTCTATAGAGCAATATAAGAATGTGAATACAGATATTTTTTATGAAAAACTAAAATTGCTAAATTATATTTAAAATTAATATTTTAGTACTTTAATAAATGTTTGTTTATTTAAAGTTAATTTATAAAAATAGTGATATATTATTTCTAAGCGGAAGATAGCATTTGTTTTCATACACTCTAAAATTACTTTCATGATAAGTTTCAGAAAAATTGACAAAAAATCTTTGCACAGGTAAAAATTTGAATTTTTGAACTTAAAATACTTAATTATCAATATTTTGAAAATTTGAAAGTATTTGTTTTTGATTTTTTATACCAAATATACTTAGACTATTTTTCAATGCTCAAACTTTCATATTTCTAGCATATAACTACAGAAGCTAGTTTTTTTAACATGCTTTTAATTTAATTTATTTAGTTTAATTTAGTTTATTAATTTAATTTTACCATGAAATTATGCAAATTTATTTGTGGGTTGATTAGGATGTATAGTACTGAAAATCAAGCACTAAATTTTTGAAACTAAATAATTTTTAGTTGCGACTTTTTGAAAGTTTATAGATAAGCTGCATGAAAGCATAAAATAATTATGATGATGCATATAATATTGCATTTATATAGAAATCGAGAAGTGCAGATTAAAGTTATCTTACCTAAAATGTTTCTTTTTTTATCAAGTTCAGCTAATATTCTATTGTCCTGTTCTAATTTAGCCATAAGTTGCTCTAACTCTTGTCTAGTGACGGATTGCTCTGAAAAATAGTAAATAGAGAGAATGTAATATATTAGGGGTTAGGTGCTTCAACCAATCAAAAATTCACGAATGTTGATAAACAATTTGATAGATAATAATGTTGACGTTTATCATAGAGAATTCTCTGACACAAACGTTTATTTACATTTCTTTATAAAATCTAATATTCTAGTAAAATTAATGATTAAATAAACTATATATATATATATATATATATATATATATATATATATATATATATATATATATATATATATATATATATATATATATATATATATAACGATTTTATAAAATTTTTGAATTCCGATGCTAAGTAGTGAAATGTTTATTTTCCTGATCATACCTCGTTAAAAGAAATAAAAAAGGAATTTCCCTAGATATGTGGACAATTATGGCTTATGATATCAAAAATATTATTATTGCATAGTCTTCTCTTACAATAGCAACAAACATCAGTAAAAAGTATAATTTAATTTTATATGAAGGAGGACAAAATGAGAAATTTATGAAAAATTACATCAAATTAAAGCAGGATGAATATGTTTAAATTTTCAGCTATTGAAATATATTTAAAATGAGAAAACAAATTTAATAAAAAAATTTAATAGAAAATTAATCAATAAATAAATAATAAATCGTAAAAAATAAAAATTGATTTAATATAAGAACTGGTTTATTATTTAGGAGGAAAAGTTTGCAGTTAAAGAGAATAAATTTTATTATAAAGCATATTTAGTAAATTATAAATTAAGAAATCTGCATGCAATCAACCCCTTAAAATATAAATTTCTTACACGAAAGATTACTATATTTTATTTCAAATTGCTATAGTTATGTTCACAAACATTTGTAAAAAGTTATTATAAATTTTTAAGGAATTGCATAACATGAATTTATATAAAATGTACACAGTTGATTTCATTTTTATGTCATAACTACCGTATTTTATTATTCTCCATATTTCAGAAATATTATATTAGCTAGCTTTTGATTAATATAAAAGTGAAAAAATATAAAAATTTTCCTTTAACTGTTTATAAAGAATGAAGTTAATGTAAGTTTCTATTGATGCAATATATTGAACAAGAAAGAAAGCATTTTTGGTTTGAACAAACTGATAGCATTGCAATACAACCAAAATTTCTTTTTCTTGATAACTCAATATTTATATATTTACAATGAATTTCGATTCAGTAGAAAAAAATTATAAATCTGAGATATTTCGTTTCATAACTATAACTGCTTCTTAAATTATTAAATGAATGTTATGTGTGATACACATACATCGCAAGTGTTTTTAAAAAGCTTCTATTTCAATTTATCACTAGTTAAAAGTACTATAGATTGTTGTTTAAATTATTTTAAATAATTAATAAAATATTTATTATGAAATATAATTTAGAATTTTAATTTCAGTTATAACATTAACTTATGTAATTGAATACGATTTATTTTCTAAAAATAATTTGAAGTAAGTTAAATGGTAATGCGATAAATTTAATAAAGCTCTAAAAAATAAAATTTTAAAATTTTAATTCTCCTTTTTCAAGTCTTTTAAGTAGAAATTTTCGTTACTCATTACTGATCATTCATGTGCATTAGCTGAAATTATGTTAAATAATAATGGGTATATTAATTCAATTTTCTAAAAAGTTAAGCTCATTATTAAAGAATAAAGAAATGTGCGCGTTAAAAGCTGAGAGTTTACACTTTAAAATATCCAAAGATTATTTTCTTGACGTAAAGTAGGGAAAATAAGAAAATCCGTAAGGAAATTTTAAAAAATAAATTTTATTCGCTGAAGAGTGTTTCTTTGTAAAAGCAATGGGTAAAAAACCTAATGTGATAATACTCCCCTAATCTAATAAAATGAAAATGAAATAAAAAAAATAATACTACACAGAACAAAAGCATTTTAATGCTAGAATAAATGGACTTTTAATTGAATTCAAAATTATATTTTAATACTAGAATTACATTTTCTTTGAAAAATGTAAGTCATTTTCAAAGATAAATGTCAGTAAATATTAACACCCCTGCTATAATTTACTTCGAGAAAGATGTGAATTTTTTCATTGTTGCAAATATTTTTCTTATCCCATTTTGTATTTAAAATGGCAAAAAATGAGGTAACTTTTTTAATATTTTAATTAGCTTAATTTAGCCTTTCAAGAATGAATAAATTATTTGGAGAAATAATTTTAAGCTTATTTTACTGATTTAAAACATGCACTTTTTTTAGAAAGTAAAAGCCATTGTATTTTCCTTTGTGACTGTGTAAGTCTATTATGTATTTAAAATACCTTTAATAAATTAATTTAGGCATTTTCTCCAATAATAACTTGATGCACAATGGATTATATAATTTATTGTTCCCTGTAGTCTTATTTTCTATAAAAATTCTCAAGGATTAAGGTAGATAATAAACCATTATAAAGCTGTGTTGCAAATGTCCAAATGCGAATTTAATTTACATCAAGTTCTTCATGTTATATTTTAAATAAGCAAATTGGATCTGCGTTCGAGTGTCGCTCAATAGTGATTTTTTGCACGCAAGAGCTGATTAAATTGAGACCTCCAATTTAAAGTGAATTGGGAATCTCCAAAAACATTCATGCCTGAGGTGTAATTTGAACCCACGTTTTGTTGAACTAATTGTTTTATAATTCTTGATTGTTTCATCATTACTGATTTAAAAACCCTAGTTGTTCGGCTACTAATTTGGGCATGATTCTGAGATAAATTTGTTGATAGAAATATGAATAATGTAATTTTATTCTAGCAGAGTATATATCCTTAGTTAAGTCGAAGATTTTTTTACATTTAGATTGTAATTTTTTTTTATATATTAAGGCAAGCTATAAAATTCAAATGCTTTTAGACAAAATTTTGGGAGCGTCTGTAAATAAAAGTTTTCATCCTATTTTTTTTTACATAAAATATTGTTTGACACTCTAACGTTGTAGACAACCTTTTAATATGAAATAAATATTGGAAGAGGGAACTATCAAGTCAGGTATTGATATCATCGCTCACCATGATCCAACAGATAGAAATATTAGTAGATTTAGTTCACAATGCAAGAACATAATTTTCAAGGCTTTAGCTGAGACTTTTTTATAAATAAGATATCCTAAATGTTTTTATAAATAAGATGTCCTAAACTAAATAGATATCGATATTCATTGATATCCATTAGAAAAAGCTATCGGGATAGGGAGCTATACGTTATTCACTATGCCATATGAGGCACGAATTCCTTCACATGCTAGTGGCTTAAGCTAACTTATATTTCGAAAAACTCTCTCTTTTGATGCTAGTAGATTTGCAGTTTAAATGCTTTAATTTTTTCTGATCACCCCTTCTTACAGCAAGTTAAGTAATGCGTTGTGCCTAAGAAAATGTGTTGTTGTTGTTGTCGTGTGCCAGCCAGGCTGGCAATATGGGGTGCGCTGCTCCACTTTTCCAACTGAACCATATTTTGGTGTGGAGTCCGACTTCCTCAGTACACACATGCCATGGGTACCCATTTATAGGGTAGGCAATCATTCACTCCACATTCATACAAGGAAAGGACAAAGACAGGATTGGTAGAGAGCGAAAAAGTACATCCATGACCGTACCGGGATTCGAACCCAGGACCTCCCTATCCGCAGTCAGACACGCTGACCACTAGACAAGTTGAGCGGCCTAAGAAAATATTCCCGACTGTTGCAAATGCAAATATCTATGCAGTATGCAAATGTCTTAATGCAGCAATTTGTTGTTATACTGTCCAAAATAACAGTCTCCGTACTATGTGGTCATCAATTATTGATAACCATCATATACGTAAATGCTGTAGCTGAAAATACGTAGAGTAATAATTTTATTTCGTTGAGTAAATAATTACTATTTTCGAATATTTTGAATAAATAATGTAATTATTCTTGAAAATAAGCAGTATAAGTATCACTAAAAAGATGTGTCTATGAATCAATCATAATTACAGATGATTAAAATCTTTCTATACTTACTAGTAGAGACAGGAAGTGGTATGTTGCGTTCTCTATTTATTTCTTCTTTTGTAGCACTTCCTCCCGATGGAATTAAAGGTAAATCTGTAGAAAAAGGAAACAGTAAAAAATATATTATTTTATACGTTTAAATTCAAGACACTTGAAAAGATTGAGAGCCATAAAAATACTGAAATCTACTTTTTAATGTTCACCGCAAATGATCAAACATTCCTTAAATCAAATTAAAGTTTAGAAAATAATTTGCATGCATTAAAAGAATCGCTATTATAATTAACACAAAAAACGAATACTTTTCAAAGTTTTAAAAGTTTCTTTTATCAGAGCTATTCAATATTTACCTCTTTCTCTCGAACAGTTTAGTCAATTTCAGTGCAAGAAAATTGTAATAAGAATTTCTAATTCTCTGTGTATAGTTCACCGTTATTATTCTAAAACTGCGTTCTTCTGATTAAAATGTTAAAGCTTTACTTCATTAATGGGTCATACATTAACAGATGACACTGACAGCATATTAAAATGTTCGATAACTACATGTAATTGCGTTCCAAAATTAAAGAACTTAACAATCTAGTTTTATTTCTTAGTTTTGTTCGCTGATTTTATTTTAAATGACAGTAGTTTACTTATTACAGTCATCCAAATTTCATTTAAATTTATTATAGATAAATCACTGAAAATAAAGTAAAAAATTTCATTCTCAGTAATTAATCTATAATAATAAATAAATAATAAAAATTGCTATTTGTCCTTTTAGTTATAAATTTAAATATCACATAATTTCAAGGCTAAATTATTTATATTTCTCTGATTGAATTTTTCTTAAGATTTACTTGCTATTATGCCAATTTCTTTATGTTCCAGTTATTTAAATTTCAGTTTAAAGATAGGATAATTCTTGTAATTCGCGCGCACGCGTATATAATTTTAAATATTATTATTTTTATCAAAAAAAATGTGATAGGTAGAATTTATACATTCCAAAAGATATACTTAATTTTGCCAAAGTTTACTTACCAACTGTTGCTCTAGATTTTTCAAGTTCAGCTAAAATTCGGTTATCTTGTTCAATGCGAGCTAATATTCTATTTATTTCACTGTTAGTGTTTTCCATTGGCACTACTGGCTCAGGTTTGTTCTGGTTTGTAGCAGAGGAAGGGTTCTCTGAATCTCTAGGTAAAGCCACTTCTGACACAATGGGTCCTAAAAATAGGAAGATTATAAAAATATGTTTCTCAATCGACTGAAAACTGGTCAGATTTATGATAATTGGAAATGTTATTATCCAAAGAAATGCATGAATTTCAAAGACCTTATCAGGCTTTTAATGTAGTTTTTTTAAAAATAATATGGGTGTTGTGTAAATATTTTCTTAATTTTGAAAGTAAAGTTATAGAGTTATACAAACATATATATTTCCATTTATAAATTAATCAATGATATTTTGTATTGTAAATACAATATGTATATTTTTAAAAAATTTTATTTATCTCAGTCACACATAACACTAACTGATATTTTTTGCTATAAATGATAATAAAATACGTTTTTCGTAGTGAGTTTAATAGAATAATTTTGTGTCGCACTTTGATAACAATAGCGACCACACATATCATGCCTAATTTACTGAAAATAAGGAATATAAAGAGCATTCTATGACAAAAGTATCAAACAGTTATAAGTGGAAATGTAGCATCGATGAAACAACAATGTTTGTTATCATGATCTATAATATGTTTTATTGCGTGGGCTGAAAACAATCAGTATCTTATATTTAAGAAGTACATGATGTAAATTTAATAAAATTAAGTTGATTTTTATTTTTCATGCCTTCATTGATGATGAAACAATAGTGGGGAAAGTAGGCAGAATTTGAGAGTTTTTTGAAAACATATAGATAAAGAAAATGTCTCATTAAATAGCAATTTGTATGATAAATTAAAAATGTAACTTCGGTGCATGGAAAAGAATATTTTTAACTTTGGAATGAAAATACTATAAAGTATATTAATAAAATTTCATTAAATTAACCATGAAATCTGTTCATATATATTCATAAAAAAGGATAAATAAATTCTTAAAATTATCTAATTAAATGACAATCGCTACTGAAGTGAACAAACTTCTGAATGTTATCTTAATTAGTAAAGTACATCCATTCTCTTGATAAGTAATCCTTTAAAAAAGTTAAAGTGTAAAATGTAGATACAGTTGAATTTTAAACTTTAAATTCCTATAAATTGTCAATGTTTAGGTAAATATTGTATGCATTATGGATTCTTTATACTTTCTTTAAAATGTATCGTTCATGATTTATTAACTCCAATCATAGATAACAACATGACGTAAAGGAGGACGCCCATGAAAAGTTGTTACCACCATAATTTCTCGAAGAATCATGCTAAAACTATAATCATACACTATTTTTTAGAGCATTGTGATGAATGATCTAGAAATTTAAAGATATTTGTTGGTTTAATAGTACTATATAAATCAGTTATACCGTTAGACTTGCCTAGCAATACTTGTATTTTCGTTGATTGACATTTTATATTCAATAGTTTTGCTATTTGTTTTATTTTGGCGGAAATGATCTTTAGGTAATAACTTACCTAATATACCATTTGAATAAATCAATTAAATCTATTGTGCTAATCCTGCAAACCCATTTATTGCAGAACTAGTATCTCACAGTAGGTTTTTTAGAATTTAATGATATATGTTAAAACAGTGTAGCACACTATCCGATGAGAAATTTTTAATCAAACTCTTAATTCACTTGAAGTTATTTACCTTATTTGCATGAATATTTGTGACACTATAAATCAAAATGATTTCAGAAACAATTTTTTTAATTTTTTCACTGATCGATCAGATTTAAATTGAAATACATTCGTATTTCAATCATATTTTTACGTAGGATAACAATTTATCCGTTAAGAATAAGTACTGAATAATATTTTTTAATCGAATACGTTTAAAACCTGAATACATTATTTTTTAATTAAATTAATAAAAATTTACATTACAATTGAAAATGTATAAGTTAATTTAATACCTTCAATACTATATTTTACTGAGGTTGTAGGCTGGTAAGTAAAAGATGCTTGATTCATCATTGTAGACTGGTCCTTGAAGGCAGTTGTATTGTAACTTTCAGTTAAGTTTAATCCTAGTGATGGTATGACATAGCTTGGAGGAGTTGGAGAGGTTCCAGTTCGAATAGTGGACGTTGGTTGGAGGGAGCTAATGTTACCACTCTGTGCAGAATCTATTTGTTGAGGCGTCTGAAAAAATAAATTCGTATAATTATTAGAACGAGATAAGCATACAATTTGGAATTTTTTTTTTGTAAATTTTTAAATAAATCCATAAATAATTGATCGTCATTTTACAAATTCTGAATTATTTTTGCTATGACCAAGTACTTCATTATTTCAATATTCACTAACTTGTATGATTTGTAAATTTTTCACATTTGAATTTTCGAAATTGTTGATTTATATTAATTTTGTTAAAGTAAAAGGAGTTAATAGATTTTTCTAAAATTTTTAATGTCTCAACACGAAGAACGAAATTCTCAACGAAATTGACGAATCTTAATTCGAATCTTTAGCTTTGAAATAGAGATGTTTTGTTCATTTTGTTAATGTGAATATCAATCAGTACATACAGATATTCTTTACATAATACTAATAGATATCCCAAAGCAGTGAAAACTATTTGTATTATTGCTGTCTATTTTTTTTAAAATATATAAACTTGAAAATTCTTGCATCATATTTTATGAGACTAGTATTAATTGTATACATATTCCATTCATAGATAATTGAATACTTTTTTGTAGAAATAAGCCATATAATTAAATTTGATGCGTCAAAGTAAAACATTTTACTAAAACGAGTATGACCCGACGAGTATAGCATAATTTAATATTAATTCATAAAGTAAAGCAAATAATTCATAAATAAATTTAACAGCCAAATATTATTATTTATATTTTAAAAATAATTTAAATAAATTTTTTATTAAAATAAAAATATGGTTTTCCAAAAGTTCTCACAAGTAACATAAAAGTATTTAAAAATTAAATAATTTCAAACACATTTCAACTTCAAACATATTTTTTATATGAAAACCAAGAGCTAATACAAAAAGTATTTATGTGATGCATAAATATTTTAGATTTTCGCACATTTTATGCATGTTCAAATCTTTATCTGGAAGACATGTTTACCCACAGCTATGTATAAAACGTATCTCAAGCCCGGAAAAGCTGCTGAATCCATTAACTAGATCTATAAAAATATACCAAACTCACTAATAAAATTTGTATGTTAGAGATATAGGTATTTCTGAATGGTTTTTTCCTATTTGAAAAATTCTGAACCAGTAAAAAAATCAGATAGGAACTATTAAGCAGCAAAATGCACTTTAAAACAAATGCAGTTTAAAAGCATTTCCGAATTTCAAACAACCTATTTTTCTAAAAATATATATTTAAACTTATTTTTTTACTCTCTCGTTATCAGTAGCTCTTTTATTATCATAAATATGTAAATATATTTCAGTATATTTTTATTCAATGCTTGCATTGTTATTTGAAAGAATATTTTTACTGTGTGAAAACCTATTGCAACTATTCATATATTTAATGGCTTAAATATTTATGAAGGAAATTAAAAACTATTTCGTTGTATATTTTTAGTGATTTTCAACAAATCAATTGAGGAAAATTTCTAAAGTTATTTTTGCTGGAATTTTTCCCTTTTAATTCACAATTTTGCTATATAAATTTTTTTCGTTTCATCTGTGAATTTTAGAATTTGCATTTCCATTGATAGAGTTTTAATTCGTAGCTCAATAACTAAAACAATTTATTCAAATAGCAGAGTCATTTTTTATGTAACAAGCCTAGATAATATTTTACTTTTACAAGGATTCTATTTTTCAATGAATTATTTTATAAACGAACTATTCAAGAAAAACATAAAGGCAATTTATTCATTTTGCGATTTTGAAAACTTGTAAATTTTCCGCAGAAAAGGTGATAAAATTCTTCCTCAGATAAACCAAGTTATGGTTCAGTTTCATAGCAAATATGTGGGTATGGTTTACATTTCATAATGCATAAAGGCCAGATAACATTTAAAAAGACAAACAAAATTCAAAAAATTTTATTCATATTTTTAAAATTTATAAAACAGTAAGCCGATTTTCAAAAAGAAAGTCTAAAACATGAAAAGTATTCGTTTAATCAGTTTGCATTCAATTTTAAAAGTAAAAATGCCTGAAGAAATAGGTAAACACGTAACTTGGAATTTTTCTATTCATGATTTTATCGATGCTGATTTAAATATTTCGTTACAGAAAAATAATTTTAAGCTTTAAATTTATAAAATGCTTACATATAACACTCTGCTATTCTAACTATTTCTATATGCTAACCATTTCTACTAATATAATAACTTATTTTTTAAAGGAGAAATATTGCGAAGGATATTCACAAAACTGAAAGAATTGAATGAATTACACGTTTTTAAACTTTCATATTTTTAAATTGTGGACTTTCCAGTCACCTTCACGTCTGCAACTTTGAACAATACTTTTCGTTTCCAAGTCTGCACTCTCATGTTATTATTAGCCATTATTTATGGATTTTTTAAATTTATTATAAGTCAAGTGTGACTCGAAATAAATAAATAAAAATGAAAAATAAAAACTCTCTATGAATTTTTCTTTTATAATATCATGTTCTATGCATTTTTATATCTTGATGCTTTCGTCCATCTTCTTGTACACACACACATGTATGTGCAGATGGTTATCAATAGAAACAATTTAGTAATCAAATTAATAAAGATAAAATTAATAAAGATTTACAAAGAATCCCTTATTAACCGCTCATGACATGCATTACATCTTGAAATTGCCTAGAAATCAATTTATACAATTTCTGAATAGTATTTAGAGGAATATTTAACCATTTTTCATGGAGGTATTATGGAAGTTCTTGGAAAGATGCCTTTAGGGAATTTCGATTATGTATTGAAACCCCCAAAATATGAACCATAACGGTTCAATTATATTTAATTCGGGTTACTGTGCGGGACGATGTAGGCATTTAACTTGATCCTGGTGTTCATCAAACCATGATTGGACAAGCCCGATTCATGGATAGATACTTTATTATCTTGAAATATTGCATCTCCTTCAGGAAGTAAATTTTGCCTCATAGGATGTGTCTGTGGGCTTGGTCAACTAAATTTCTTAATACTTTTCGCCAGTGATCCGTTTTTTCAGTGCTATGATCGGTCAGCATAAGATCACGACATGGGTGCCCAAATCAAGACAGATCCAACTTCATGCTTGACAGTTGGAAGGAGACAACCACGAACCGTTAAAAGACAATTTTAGTAAGTACTTCAATTGCGAAAATTTAGTTCATTTAAGTGTGGATTTCCTTATAAAAGAAAAATTCTATACTCAGTATATTTTATAATATCATTTAAAGGGATTATTTTTGTAAAAAAATTATTTTTTATTAGTTATATACAGAAAAAATTTTTGTTTGTTTACTATAATAAAAGTTTTGATTTTTTACTATAATAAAGTGTCGTATATTGTTCAATAAATTTTATTTAAAAATTTTACTATAGTTTAATTTAAAAATTAATTTCTAAATTTTTTTTCATGATGAGTCAGGGCAAATAAATTACTAAATGAATAAATGTATTGCTTTTAAGGAAAAATGTGAAAAATAAAAGTTATATATTCATTGATTCTCTTTGAAAATGAATTATTCATTGCACTCAAACAAAACGTGTCTGTATAAATATATTTCAAATTTTATGTAAATTCTAAGACACATCCTATAAATATGCGGAACTTTTTAAGGAGCATGTTTTTGAAAAGTTCCATAAAAGATTCTGAATTTCAAATATCTTTATCAGATTCTCTGCTGTTGGGAAGAATTCATGCATATGATGTGAAATTAAAAATAACAAAACTTATAATACGATATTTTCAATTTGATATTAACGCGTTTTTAAAAAATAATTATAATTCATTTCGCTAAAATCATTGTAGAATCTTTCTAAATTTAGTGCATGTTTGTTATTTAAGAATTGTAATCAGTAATCATCCCTTATGACTAACAAAGTTAAGAAATAAATTTGAAAAATCATTAATTGGGACTGATTAATAATTTCCTGTTAATTAACGAGTCAAGAAATAAACGAGAGTTGTGGTTGTATATGCGATGAAATCAAGAAATAAATTTTGTATCCCAGAATAATTATTGATGCATCTTGTACGTAATGAGCCACTGAAATTATTTTCTCCAGGTTTTTTATTAGGAAAATTATAATATTCTAAACTATATATTCATTGTGACAACTTCAGGCCAGGAAAGAGAATATTTTTATTATGCAAAATATAGAGTAAAACCCATTTTAGCTCTGAACTTTGTGAGTTTTATTGAATTCAGAAGATATTAATAAAATGAATTTTCGACTATTCAGAAGTTATTAGAGCAATGTTCCAGTTCGGTTGTAATGAAACCGAGATTGACTTAATAGACAAGAACTGACTGGAAAGGTAAGTCGTCGAGATTGAACTTGAAAAAGCAAATATCAATAACATCGAATTCTTAAGTCTAATCCCACATATTTTTCAACGCACTATCATTCTTTTTCCTAAATGTTTCTACTGATCTTGAAATCCTAGCGATGTTAATTTTACTACAGACCTGATAAAACAAATAACTTCTAATGAAAAATAAAAATAATTACACAAATTTCAAAGAATTTTAGACCACTCAAAAGATTCTCTTGACTTATAATATATCACTGTCATTGGTCGTTGTTGTCGTGTACCAGATTAGATGGCATTATGGGGTACGCTGCTCCACTTTTCCAACTGAACCATATTTTGGTCTGGAGTCCGACATCCTCAGTACACACATGCCACAGGTACCCGTTTATAGGGTAGGCAACCATTCACAACCCATTGATATAAGGAAAGGACGAGGACAGGATAGATAGAGAGCGAAAGTACATCCATGCCCGAACCGGGATTCGAAACCAGGACCTCCCCATCCGCAGTCAGGCACGCTGACCACTACACAAGTTGGTCGGCCGTCTTTGGTCATAAAACTTATATTAGAATAAATTTGATTGTTATAAAAAATTTTTATTTAACTTATTTTTGATTTTCTTATTTAAGAATAATTTGCAAAGTTAACCTTATATATAAGTTTGCTACATTTATTTTTTTCTCTCATATAAAATATAATATGATTCAAATTTTCCACTTTAAGCAAAAATAAAATTTTGTCGAATTTTCATTCATCAAGTGAACTTTACACATCAGTACGTTACTTTTAAACCAGCAACGTTTTCAGAATTTTTCTACACTGAAGAAATGCAAGTGTTTGCAATATAAAGTATGAGTTTTTAGTCTTAAACTAGGTAACAATATCTATTTTAACCCTCTAGCAACTATAGATATTGTTCGTTTCTAGCTTGTATTGCCTCACCACTAGTTTTGATGCCTCATTTGAAAAGTTTAAAAAATAAATATTTCCAAGCTCGCTAATATAATTTTTAGATTTTATTATGTTCATATAGAAATTTCTACATAATCTCCCACAAGAATATCAATGCTGTGGTAAATTTTTTGAAGTTTCCTCAAATCTTGTAGTTTTATTTGAATTTATGATGGTGTTTTGAACACAGATGTATAATTAGTGTCACATGTCTTATTACAGACATAAATGTCGGTATATATAGGAATCTTGGTCATTACCGAATTCGGGAACTTTTACTAAAAATTGGGCAGTATTAAAATCGAGCCATGGTAGAATAATACGACATTTAACCAATTTTTCCTTCAAAATGAAAAATTAAAATATATGATAGATAATAAGTGTTCTTACTGTTACAGAATCTTGGGTCACTGGTTGAACATTCCATGAGGATTTCACCTGGCTTCTTTGCAAAGTTTGAATTTCCAAATTTAATTCTTCTCGGAGAACACTTTCTAAATCACATTTTTTCCCAAGCTCCCGAATTTCAGACTGAAATAAAATATAAAAACTGTAGATTTTTATTTATGATTATAATTGTTTATTTGTTAAAATGCATCATAATATTCTCACGAAAAATTGTGAAGATTAATAATTGAAGTAATTTTTCTAAAATGTATAAATAGTTTTTATTAAAAAAATTATAAAAGTTAACTTGTTTAATTACATATATATCATTAGTACTGATTGTAAGGTGGCAAATACAGATGAATAATAATATGTCTAAAAATTTTTACTTTTCTTTGATAAAATTTCTTTAAATGTTCTTCATTTACATAAAGCATTACCAACATTTTGGCATTTATATATTCTATCATAAACTCAGAAAATGAAAGTTGCTTTTAAACTTTAACCTTTTAAAAAAATAATAAAAAATTTTAAATATAGACAGTTTTTAAAATTAACTTTGAATTTTACATATAAATGTATATGTATGTTTATGTATGCATATATCTTGTTTTATTTTTTCATTTTTCTGCAAATTATGACAAATAAAATAGTGCTAAAATGTTTTTAAGGCATTTTTTGTTAAGTTTTAAATAACTTTACGCTAGTTCACTAAATATTGTGTGAGAAGTTAATATACAATTTATCACCAATTAGCATGCATAAATCATTATAAATGCTAATATATATGCACACAAATATATGTATATCCTTCTCAAATATTACATTTATTTTAGAATAAAAGCAATAATCGTAACTTCGCAAAAGAATTATGTAATTGTGATTACAAAATATTTTCTTCATAGCAATACTCATCTTGCCTGTGAAGAAATTATAAAAATAAACAAGTTGCAATGCTCTTGAAGGGAAAATTTTCATGTAAATTCTATCGATGTTGTTCACAGGTTAGAAAAATTATGATATTATAAATAGTATTTTTAAAAGTAAATGCATCAAAAATACTTAAATGGAAAAATACTTGGAGTAATGAAGTGTAATAATTTACTGGAATAATTTAGTGATCAGAGAGTTATATCATAGTCAAGAGAGAATAAACTCTAATATTATAAGTTTCAGAGGTAAGCGAGAAACAATGAATAAATGAAATATTAGAATAGTAAAATGGGCAGAGCCATGCGATATTTATAACAGCCGAAGGCAAACTCTTCAGAGTCACTCACATTTACTGACGGCCATAAGACATAAAATATTTTAAATTTTATAATATAATGCTTTCGTTTAATAAGCTTAATGAGAATTAATTATTTCCACCAAAATCTCAATCCTTCATCTGTTTGCAAAAGTGTAAAAGATCTGTAATGTGACAATAATCCAATCTGCATTATTAAATATTATTACACTAATACACGTGTCGAGATAAAAAATATTCATTTTAGTATTGAAACATGAAAAATTGAAATCCTTTTACTCGTGGGTTACACTAAATTTGTATTTGGTTCCTGGTGTTTCGTCAGTAGCTGTATTGTGACAATTTTAATAATCTAAATTAATGTGATAAAATATTTACCGCTCTCCAGATAGTTAATTATCTATTAATACGGTAGATGCAAGAAATTTATTTTTGTTTACGATGACATATATCTAAGATTAAAATTTCTTTCCTTTAGTTTCTTATAAAAGAAATCTCTATTCTCATTTCATGTTTGAATGAATTGTAAGCATAAGTCGAGGATTCTAGTTAATAGAATTATAAATAGGAAATTCTCAAAAATTTGTATTAAAAGAAACATATGGTAAAAACTTCTTATGTGATGAACTTTGAACTAATCGCTTAAATTACTAGTCTAAAAAATTAGTCCTTATTTCATTTGTGGAATAAAATTAAATTCATATATATATTTCAGGAAAGCAGGTGGTCAAAATCATATCACAAGGGCTGGAGGTGTGGTTAGAATAAATCTCGGTTTCCTGTGAAAACAAAATTCAAGCGAAAAAGCATGTGCTTAGGTAAGCAATTTCCTACCCTTAAAGAAAGTATTTTTACTCATTTGAAGTTTTACTTTTTGTTTTATCAAAATGAAATTTTTTTTATAAAAAGAGATTAAACCAAATAATTTGAAACAATTTGAAATTTTATTTGAATAACTACTATTTTTTAGATGGTTTTCCTGCTTCGAAGTTTTATAATTTCTTAATGAAATGTCTAGTTCAACAAATTGATAGCCGATTTTGGATAAATGGAGCTCGATGAAAATAATTAGATTAACGATTCCTATTTGGAGAAATATTGCCCTTCAGTTATTGAATAATTTCATCCATGGAGAGATCAAACTTTAAAAGTTCAATGAGATAAATTTTTATTCTACTTCGGATAAATTCAAATCAATTATGTGATCAAACATGTGGTATTCTTTTTAGTTATTGTGGCCTATACAATTCGTGTGAGTGTTTACACATGCTGGACTTGTCACCAGTGACTTGCCAAAACATATCAAGTTTATGATTGTCTTAAGCAATCACTGTGTCAAATATCAAATATTAACTTCTGTGCTTGTGTGTGTGCTTATTTTATAATTTAGAGTTATAAGTTACGAATACATTTAGAAATATATCTTATAATTTCATTTTTTGTATTAAAGTACTTATTATAAAATTGAAGCATATTTTCTTTTAGTTTAACACATTTTAACATTCATTTATTAACAATCGCATGACTTTAATTAGTAATTTAAAATAAGAAACTGTTTTATAGTTCATGAACAGTTATGTATAATGCGTAAAAATATAAAACATACTAAATTAATTTTATGTGTTTAATATTTTTGTAATATTGCACTCATTGTGCTAGACATTCTACTGGAGTTGCTGGTGAGCCATTTAATTGTTTTCAAATAAATATTAAATATTGGTTTTTATTGTAATTGTCACATACAAAAAATCGAAATTTTAAACAAAAGATGAATTTCATGTATTGTAAGAAAAATCCATTTTAAGAGAATCAGAATTAATGCTTGTTTAAATAGTCCATTCGTTTTGACCTAATAGTTTATACTTGGTTAAATTTTGTTTTATACTAATAAAATCATTTAAAGGCATTTGTTTTTAGTCTAATTGGAAACTTTTTTCTACTCTGGCCTTCAATTTAACTATTTTCTGTTCTTCATCCACCTCAGAGGAAGTTGTGTATAACAGTTCGTAAAATACTTTAAAACCTGTATGTCTCCATTCTATTAATCCTCATGTATAAAAGGTGACAACTGATTGTAAATCTGTATTTTATTTGAAAAGCGAAATTTTTATTTCCGGATTTACATTGAGTAGTTAAATTTAAAGGTACAGGTTTAATAAAACTTCGGTATTGAAGAAGTACTTCATTTAAACGTAGCTAAGGATTAAAAACAGAAATATTTATTTCTTGATAAAGAAGAAAGATATCAGATTTCAGATAAACTTAAAATCCATTATAAGTATTTAAGAGTGTATACATATTTTTCACAATAATTGTGAAAAAAAAATTCCTAAATATTATTCATTTTGAAAATTTAAAAGGAATTTGCCTTTTCACTTAAAAAGAAGAACTTTTGCATAGCTTTATAATCTATTCTTTTTATTTAATACTACATTTTACTTTGATGATGTTGTACTTAAAATTTTATTTTAGTTTGGTAAAGCATGAATATAATCTTTCATTTCCATATGCCTTAAACTGCGTTAGTCTAATTCTACTGAACAAAACATTGTATTTCTGATGCCAATTTTTGTAAAAATCATTATCATTACAGTTGTTATTCTTCCAGATTAAAAATAAATGTAATGAGGCTGTTACGGACTCTTGTTTTATTGAAACCAATTTTTTTTTTTTTGAAAAAACATGTAAATATCTTTTAAAATTTGAAAAATATTTGGAAGCATACTTATTAATGAGTATTATTTGCTGTTACAGTGATCTAATTATTTTTATTTTATTTCATTTTTTTTTTAAAGAAAAATTTTGTGCAGAAGCACTAATTGAAAAAAAAAAAAACATTTCTCAATAACTCCTGTAGGAAAGTTTTCACCTGTATTTTTTATTTAGTATATTTAATTTCAATATGAGAATAGATTTTTTTTGAATAAATGACTGTGTGTGTATATATAAAAAGAAACATGCGTAATTTTGGAATAATAAACTACACTGCGAAAAATAATAGCATTTTAATTAGATATGGGATAGAAAACATATATAATCATATTTTAAGAACATTGTGTACAAAGAAAAAGCAATATAGTATTATCTTGTTATAGGAAGAAAATTAAAGACACGTGAAAAATAAAAACCAAATCTGATTCATAAGTAAGGAATGCAATTAAAGAAAAATTAAAACATTTAAAGGAAAAAAATGAGATTTAGTAATTTCTTTATTAAAGTTAAATTTCACAAAAAGAGACTTGAATCATTTGTGTGATTAAAACATCTTTTTAGCATCAATATTAGGCTTTCGAAAATTTTTTACTATACCTTTAGAGAATTAAAATGAGGACAATCGAAATTTTATTGTAATGACAAAAATTATATTTTTGCTTATATTATATTGTTTCGAAAGTTAAGGTAAACTTAATTAAAGAAAAGTGTGGTAAAAAGTTTCATAAAAAGTGATTGAACAACTTAAAATGTTTCTATAGAGGAAAAAATAGAAAAAAAATGCTTTGAAATCTTTTATACCTCCAGGCTTTGAATAGTTTCCATCGCTTTCTGCTTTTCTGCTTCAATGGATATTGTTTTGACTTCTTCTTGCTTTGCCTGAAGTTCTGTTGCCGCCGCCAATTTCTGTTGCTCCAACTTTTTGCGCCTCTCGTCTGCATCTCGAATTTGCTGTAAAATATGTAATATACGTGAACTTGAAGTATAAACCCACATTTACACAGAAATATTACTTTGTTGAAGCAATTACATCACGAAAATATTCATATTATTATATATTTTAAAACATAGATTTTTATATCTAAACGGTTAAAAGTTAATAATTTTTTGATTACTTTTAAAATGTCTTTTACAATGTTAAAATTAACGTCAACTTTTTTGAAAGAAAATGAAATCGCAAGACACCACAAAGTTTTAGAATAAAGGGTCATTATAATTATAGATTTAAATATTTTTTTTCCAATGGCGGGCACTTGAGGGTTGAACCCTATGCCACAACAAGGCCAGAAACTGATACTCATTTGTCGTTACCCAGCGGGCACCTGTGAACCAAGTCACGGAGGCGATAGCGTTACCCGCGTCATACCACCACAAACCCGTTTATAGGGTGGGCCACATTCATACATCATCACGGAAGAAAGGATAGAGAAACACAGAAAGAACAGAGAAAGAAAGTAACATCTATGCCCGAACCGAAATTCGAACCCAAGACCCACAGCTCAGGAGTCAGGAGCGCTAACCACTCAGCCATCGGTCGGCATAGATTTAAATATAAATATGGCAATAATTTCTCAAATGTCTTACAAAACATTCAAATTTGCCTTTCACTATTTTGTGAAAGAAAATTTTTAAAAATTACGTTATTTCAATCTTTATTTTATCCGTTTACCTATGAGCAGAAGTTTTTGCATCATGTTTATGTATATCTTTCAATTCTATCAAATGTTTTATAATAATTCTATAAAATAAGTATAAAATACAAGGTAATTTTACCTCAAATTGACGTATTGTTTTTTTTTTCATTTATGTATTATAAATGAAATAAAACAGTACTTTACAGTATATATAACTTGCAGAATTATTCTCTGCCGATGATTACTTTTTAATTTTTTATTGAGGTAAAAGAGTATTCTATGAACTCTTGCAAGAGGAGTTATTACCTCATCTGTTAATATTTTGTCTACTAGAATTTTTTGAATAGCCATTTCAAAGCGCAAATCTGGTTATAAATACCTAACGACAAGTTTTTATTATACGTACACTTACGTTAAAATATAACCTTTTTCATATTTCTATATTAATCTCCATAGTGCAATTCATAAAGAAATGTTAGTCAATTATTAAAATTCCGAAGACAAAAAGCTGATTTTCTATTGTGTTTTAAAAGTATCTAAATAATATGGGATTTTTTGCTAATTGTACTGAAAAAAGAATGTAAACTTTAGCATACTTAAACAAGGTTGCACAAAACGTATTAATATTCTAAACACATATGTACTAAATAATGAAAATTACTCTAACTGGTCATGAGTCAAAACTTTTAGTTAATATACAGTGTAAAACATAAAAGCATGCCCAGAAACTTGTTCGTACTTTGCATTTAACTATTTTAAATTAGATCAATTCAAAGATTTTTTAAAAATAAATTATGATATTCCATTAATGTAATACTCATATATAGCTCACGTGATTTGAAAGAAAATAAAAAGTAATTCAAAATATTATATTTTTAAGCTATATGTGTTTGGAAATTTTTTTATTTTAATAACACACATTTTGTATGATTCCTAAACATCAAACAAATTTCAGAAATGTGTGTTGTTGTGGTTTATCCCCCAAATGTCTGACGAAGTCAGATGTGGTCCATCAGATCATTGACCCTGAGGAAATCGAGGACTAGAAGTGAGTAAATGTCCTCCCAAACAGTTCAAGATGTATTGATGCTCAGTTTTACATATACAGCAAACCTCAAAGATTTTCTTTTGAGATACGAGAGACCCTTTATGTGGACGGTTGCTAATCTGGAAATAACGGTATCAGAGGTTCTGTTACAATTGAGGGAGCTTAAAGAGTCAAGCTCTTTGCCCGCGAACCAATAATGATAGGGAGGAATCTTCCTCCTCTTCAAAATTTCTGAATTAACAATAGACTGATGCTCTAAAAAGGTAACTGTTGAAGAGGAAGGATTATCGTGGCAACTGCCGTCACTAGCTAGTCGATCCGCTTGCTCATTGCCGTTTATGTCTAGTCTACAAAAGAAGGAATCCATGAAAATAGACATCAAAGAACTCTGAAATGAATTCTGGATCATTGATAATGGTAGAAGTCTGTCTTGGCGTGGGGTGGTGCTCTTTTTCGTCAGGGACCTATCCTTCGGCCTATCCAGCTTGGGAGACGCTACGAGTAGCGAGCTACTGCCGGTATAGCCCCCGGGTCATAGGTGCACGCAAGCCTCGCCGCTTCGACAAGGCAGGAACACCGTCGGGAGGTAGAAAGATACCGTCGGGTGTAATAGAAGGAATTAGAAAAGTTATTTTATAATAAATTACAAGTAAATAAAACAAATGTTTGACGACATTACTTCTTTTTATAAAAAGAAGGGAAAAAGCATAAAAAGAAAATTAAACGAATATATGGTGACATTACTGCTTTAAACGAAACAATATATATATATATATATATATATATATATATATATATATATATATATATATATATATATATATATATATATATATATATATATATATATATATATATATATATGCATATATTTCACATTAAATATAGTAATATAATATTATTTCCTAAACATTGAGGATTTTTGATGAATATAAAACGTCATAAGGAATTCTTTATCTTTCAGCTGTTTTTAGAAAATAATAAAATATTGATTACTTTATTGTCTATAGCCCTCTGAATTTTGAGGTTGAATGACATCTTTAAAATTTAAAGAATAAAAAAAGTTCTACCCTTCTTCCGTTAGGAAGAAGAAAGTATTTCTTAAGAATTCTCATATTATCATATAAGATTAAATTTTAAACATATTTGATTTTTATTTCCAATACAGTAATTTTTCTTCGTTTTGACAAGTTTTCAGATATTAGTCTTAAATTTGATTGATATTTTGTTTGACATTATAGGAAAAAAAGTTAATACTATGTTTGAATTTTTAAAAAGGCTTATAATTCTTTAAATTCATAATGCTTGCACAAAAATATGAAGACTTTTACTTGGTTCATGCAAGTATTTTTTTCAATTACAAATTGTATCATTTTAATTTGTGTTGCTCATCTATTGAACTCTTTGATCACTCGTTGCTAAAGCTTCATTGGAAAATATGAATTCAAATATACTCTTAACTTTAAAAAAATTCAGTATAACATTCGTCAATTATTTTCTTACGTAGTAAGAAAATAACTTAAAAATATGCAAACGCATTTTGTCAGATAATATATTTTCGGTTATAACAGGTTAATAATATGTAGCAGGTGAATAATATAATACAGCGATCTCCCACATTATTTTATGAGTATTTTTTTCACGTGATAAAAAATAATTTTCTCATTAGATCTTGAAAAATAAATATTGTTTGATAAAATAACGAAAGTAAATAATTTACTTATTGTTCTCTGAACTCTTAAGTTGTTAGTTAGCTATTAAATAGTTCATGTTTAAAATTTTATTGCCTATAGTTATCTTAATATTAAAATTTAAAGTAATATTTCATATTAAAATATTAACTCTGATTCATATTGATAACACAAAAAGTATCAAGTTTATAGTTTCATGTTTTTATGTTCATTATGATCTTATGTTAACTTTTTGTGATCTTGGTTTTATAACTCATTGTATTTCACTTATATTTGTAATTCCAAGAAGTACGTGATGCTTGAAGCGTTTGACAACAGTATGGTGTAATACTAAAAGAAGAGAAAGAGAGGAACTTTATGGTTGCTTCAAAATATCCGTTTCTTCAAGAAATATAAAAATTCTACTGTTAAATTTTTTCCTACTTTTCTTAGTTTTCTCAAGCGTTCTTTTCCTTAGGTTGAAAACTACTCAAATTTATGTATCGGTTGTAAAATATTTTTTTTAACTTTGTACTCACATTATTACTCACATGTGACTTAATTCATGTGCATAATTTTCAACATTTTCGCTGAAATTCTTATCTTAGTGAAGTAAACAATTAATCATTTTAAACTGATGAATTAATGATCTATTTGTTTTTCTGATATAAGACTTATTACCAAATATTTTATCCCATTTTCTAGATAAATAGTTTTTATTTTATCACATTTTATTGATAAAATAGATTATTATAAATACAAACTAACAATTTTTTTAACTACTCCCAAGATATAGAAGTGTATTGCACTTTGTGTGCTTTACGATAATGAAATGCTATCAGTCACTTTTCAAAAGTTTATTTGATAACCTCTTAAATATATCGGGAAATAACCTTGTATTAAAACCTATCAAAACTGACACAAGAAAGATTAACGTAAAAAAATTGTTTAAACATTTTGTTATTTGAATTTTTAACGAATGACACTCCTCAGTAAAAAAAACCCTCAGCCTTTTTCTTCGGGGGTGGGAGTAGTGACTTAAAAACCATTATAATAAGACCCTATATATATATATATATATATATATATATATATATTCCTAAATGACGCTACTTTTATTTGGATAAAATATCTAAATATTTATCGGAAAAAATTTTTGCTATGTCTCATATGAATTGTAAAAAGAATACAAACATTTGTTTCTCGAAAAATTGAAATACAAAGGAGAATGTGATTATTTTGAATAAAATTAAGTATGTGTATACAGATCCTACATAGATATTGGAATGATAAAAAAATCAAGGGTACATAGTGCCCACCCACAGATCATGATTACAGCTTGAATGTGCAAATCAGTAGTTAGTGCAACAATTGGTTATACAAAAATATTACATGGATTAATTTAAAGACTATAGTTTTAGAATTTGTTTTTGTTGTAGCAATTGAAATTTGCCACTGAGTATTAGTCCCTGCATCTCAAGCATCCGCATAAGAATTAATCATATGCTTACATTTTATTGATATTTTAAAAAATATATTATAGTAAACATTTTTTTAATAGTCTTACGAATAATAAAAAATATTCTTAATAAAAAATTAATATTTAAAGTTCTATACACGTTTAGAAATGCTCTGAAAGATTTATTTTTTTTAAATATAAATAAATACGAATATTTGTGAGCCTCTACTAGAAAATGAGTTATTTTCAATGATTTTGAATATTACACGAATGTTAGAGAAAAAAATTTTTTATGTAAGTTAAAAGTGTAAATTAAATTTTTTTCAGTCCTTTGTTAATAATAAACTTCTTACTATCTTCATTACAAAGGTTAAATGTATTCATTACAAAGGTAAAAACTCATTACAAAGGTTAAATAATATTAATAATTAATAATGTATAAGACAAGAATATATCTTGTTTTATACATTATTAGTTATTAATATTTCTAGAAATAACATTTATATCACTATCTCAACGTCTTTGGCTTAGATGTTGCTGATTTAAAGGTTTACATCAATAAGATGGATTCCAAAAACTGATTAAGCAGATTTACAGTAGGCAAAATGATTATTTGTACACCACTTTTTTTTTAAAGTTTAGAAAAATATAAGTAGCTATTTTATTCCTTGCAATGTGTGAACGTGAGTTTGTTGTTTATTTTTAAGTAAATGAAAAAAATATTTTGAAATAATTGAAAATAAAACCTAAATCTTACAAACTTGGAAAATTTCTTGCAAAAAGTATATTTGTACACATATATCTCCGGTAAGTATTACTATCATTTCATGCAATTTTTCACAAGATAGTTAATTTTTTGGGTAGTTTGTATTTATTAAACATTGAAGATTATCTTTTTTTTAACAGTGAAGGTCACTCGTTGAGAAAATTTGAGAAATGGCCACGAAATCAAAAGAAGTCTCTTTAGACATGAGAACTCATATTGTTAACCTTAATAAAAGTGGAAAACATTATCGCGAAATTCAAAAGATGGTTAAGTTACCCTTTACAACTATTGGTTACATCGTAAGAAAATATTAAAATACTGGACTCGTTGAAAATGAACGTAGGCCAAGTGGCGCGAGTAAATTAACTTCAAGAAATAAACGAAGTATTTTTAAAGCAGCTACTAGAAAACCACAAATTTCTGCTCAGAAAATTGTAGATGACCTTCTGGCATCTTTTAACAGTGTGACCGCTCAAACAATAAGAAATGTGTTACATAGTGCTGGTTTAAAGAGCAGAACTCCGAGAAAAAAACCAATGATCTCTGAAATTAATAGAAAACAACGTTTAGAATTTGCTATGAAATACAAAAACAAACCGACGGACTTCTGGAAAAAGGTTAATTTTTCAAATGAGAGTAAGTTTGAATTTTTTTTAACCCCTTAGTATCTAAAAAATCTGGGGGAAAAACAAAACAAACTTGATAGTAAAATTGTACTTCAGACCCTGAAACATGGTGGTGTAAATGTGATGGCTTAGGGCTATGTAGCTCATGGCGGGGTTGAAAAATTACACTTTATTGACATAAAAATGACAGCTTTAGGTTACATTGATGTGTTGCAGCATAACTTATTAGACAGTGCTAGAAAATTAGGTATCGGAGACGCTTTCTTATTTCAACAAGATAACGATCCAAAACACACTGCGATAGTTACTAAAACATGGTTGCTTTATAATGCGCAAAGACGCCTTGAAACTCCACCATAATCCTCGGATGTAAATCCAATTGAAAATTTGTGGATGCTATTGGATGCTCAAGTTCGAAAAAAAATATTACAAGTAAAAATAGTTTGAAAGAAGCACTCATGGAAGCTTGGGAAGAAATAGATCAAGAAACCAACAAAAAGTTAATCGAATCAATGCCAAGACGTCTTGAAGCGATTGTAAAAGCCAATGGAATGCAGATAAAGTATTAGATTTCTATAAAATAATTAAAATTATATTTAAAATTTGTCACTAAGTAAGCGTACAAATACTCTTTTTGTATAGTTTTTATAATGTTTTATTCATTAATCAACTAAAGTTTATGTGATTGTTTTTTTTGTTGATATTTATTATTATTTTACCTGAATAGAATATATTTCTGCAATTTTAACTTAGTTACCTTATTTTATTTTGCTATAAAATTCTAAAATTGAAGTGTACAAATGAACATTTTGTCAACTGTATGTTGAAATTAATTTGTGAATTTGTAACATTTCAAATTCAATCCGAAATCAATTAAAAGTCTAAAATTTTAAATCTCTATGTAACTTAAATTGAGAGAATTTATTATGATATCGTGGTATTTTTAAAATCAGGATGCATTCAACTAATTTTAGAACTGTCCCAAAGCACCTTGTGATTTTTATCTTGTCACATGCAGATATGACATTTCCATTTGATATGATACGCACAAGATTTCCATTTGATATGATACGCTTAAGATAAAACAAAATAAATTAAATAGCAATTTAACGGCTTACGTTATAGGCGTATTAATAAAATCTTATCATTAATGAAACGATAAGTCTTTTCCTCAAATTCAAATTTCATAGATAACATAGAAATGAATTCAGATAATATTTAACTGTGATTAATGAGAAAAAAATGTTTATCATAATTTATTTCTATGACAAATGTTAACCTGTTTATTTTGACAGAAAATTTATTTATTACTTTGAACTTCCAGAATATAATCCTCTACTGATAATTTGAACCATGAATAAACAATCTTTTTAAATAAATTTTAGCAAATTCTAGATTTGTAAGTGAACTTAAAGTTAGATGTGAATAAAAATTCTAATGTTTAATATGAAGTAGAAATTTTAAAGAGACGTATATTTTAAGCTTTTCTAATAAAATAGATCTTCCTTTGATAGTTTAGATTATTTCGTAATCCTTCAATTTAAAGTAAACTCATCCATCATAACTCGTGAATACAATCTTCAATATTTCGAAAGAATTTAAATTAGTCTATAAATTGTTCAAATACGTGATCTACAGATTTTTAGATTATTGGGATAAAAAAGACTAAATTTTCCATGATATAAACCCTTTTTTAATATTAATATCTTGAGAAAATTATTGGAAGGCTACAATCATCTGCAAAAATTACAATGAAATTTTGTAACATTGTCATTAAAATTATAAATTAGGTAATTTTTTTCTAGACATGAATCAAGTTGTTTTAATTAATTACATATTAATCTAATCAAATATGATTTATACGTTACAGAAAAATGAAACAACAGTTTTTCGCACGTCTACATTTCTTGGTGACTCCTTAAATGATTTTTAATTTAAATAATTAAAATATCATACTTTCTCTGTATTGAAAAATAGTTAATATAATTTAAATAGTAAAACTTAATGTTTATATGTAAGTTAAAATTATTCACAGTAAACTTCAAAGATTTTTTTATACATGTTCCCAGTGAAAAAACATTTCTTAGAATAAAAATAATTATTTTATTTTTTCTGAAATTTTTATACCAACTATTGTCATTTTTTAAAATCAATATTGAAATTCACTGCTTGCTTAATGGCGTTGTAAAATAAAGTTATGTTTGAAAAAATTTATAATTCTTTGTTTTTCCATTGCCAACAATACACTAAGTCGTAAGTCTAAATTTTATGTTTTGGCGAAGCAACCTGCAACCAAAACTGTACGATAAAATTTTATGAAAATTAAGAGATGACTGTAATTATCTGAAGCAATACCCATCAACCACAAAATCAGTGCCAAATATATAACCTATCATATGTTTGAATAACCATATACTGAATGTAACAAAGGGCAATAAAATTAAATATTTGCATGCTTAAAAATATACTCTATTTGCTTTTCTGTCATTGATGAAAGCAGGAAATCACTTACAATGATATGCTGCTAAATTGTCCTGCTTTTCTTTCGCTAAGGTCTGATAGTCATGTGATGAGATCACAACCATGTTTCTGAGTAACATTTTTATGCCAGATAAAATTCTGATGCTCTTTTCTATGTCCTCTCAGATTTTGATGTCGTGTTTTTAAGATTTAGGCTAGCCGTAAGTATCCTGTTTTATTAGGGGCAACTGCAACTTTGTCTCATTTATTCATTAATTTAATTTTTATTAATGCTAAAGTGATATTTTTATGGGTGACATATTTTTAATTTAGAAAACCTGTGAGCTTAATTTTTTGTTTGTATTTTGAAATTTTCATTTTTAAATTGAGATTATATTTATTGCGGACTTGAAATTTAAAATGAATTGAGTACCCAGAGAGAATAAGAAATAAATTAAAATTGTATATGCAATGCTCTGTTCATCTAAAGTATATTTTTAGTTGCGTACAATTCATAGAAAGTGTTTTTGATTGTTTCATTTCAAAATAAAAATTTTTTTTAGCTAATATGGAATAAAGTGCTTTACATGACTTTCTGAAGTTAGTTAAACTTTAAAAGTAAAAAAGTTCAAACATTTCTGGCATAGTTTGCTGTGCGAAATCAACTATATATGAATTATTTCATACGAAATAGCATGAGTTATAATTTTAACCCGAAATAAATATATTTTTAAATGATATATTAAAATATATTTAATTTTTTTTATAACTTGTCTTCATGGAATGCTCTTAAACTATCAAGAATAGATAGCATTGACTTTTATCTAACATAGACTATTTATTATATTATCAAGATAACGGACTATTATCTAGTTATTTTCCACTGTAAATTATTTCTAGACATAATGTAAAATTCACGATAAAAGTATCATTATTAAAGAGATTGATAATAAACTGATTGCAAATATGATTTTGTAGCTAAAAATATGAATTATAAGCTCTCAAATAACTCAATTTGCAAGTTTTATTTTTTGGTACAAGCTTTTTAAGGGTAGACTTGTGTACTTTGTTCATTAATTTTCGAATTAGGTTATAACCTCTCATACTGTCCCTCCATATTTCTGTATGACAGATTTTTTTTAACAGTGCACGTTTTTTTTTTTTTTTTCCATGAGCTGCTACAAGCGGCTTTTTTTTCTTTCAAAAACTCGGATAGAAAAATGACACAATACGAAGAAAAAATTAAGAATTTAAAAGATTACAGCAGAAGCTTGTTTTGCAATTTCCTTTCATTACTCGTGAAAGGAAAAGAGAGCATGAAAAACGAACCATTTCAAAACATTTCATCTTTTCGAAGGTCAAATAGGTCATTAGTAAAAGGAAGTGAGTGAAGTTGTTGAATTCAAGTCAGCTGGTTCTAAAAAGCTTTTCATAAATAATATAGAAGCTGTTCAAACCATCTGAATATGACAGTGTTATCTGTAAGAATAAGAGAACTTTTTCCTGATTTGGAATATCTAATTTTTACTTTGGAGTGAAGCTTAGCTTTCCTTATATATTTTAATTTTTTTCATATATTTCCCTGGTTGACTGATAGTGCTGAGAAATATGTGTTATTAGTCTGATTTTAAGTAGAAACCGAAAAATTACAGGAAAAAAATTCGTTAATATTTAACAAAATATTTTTATCATCGTATTTTACAATGTTATTACCTATCCATATCACTTAGTGCTGTATATTAAAATCCAGCATTACTTTAAATCAATAATTTCTCGGCAGACAGGGATTATATGCTAAAATATTGTAAGTTTTTAATGTGAAGATTCTGGTCATTGTAGTTTAAAATATTATGAATTAATTCAAAATTTAAAGCATTTAAATTATTTCTTATTTAAAGTAAAATTCTTTTTTATTTCGGTAGTTTTTCTCGATAAAATTTATTAAAGTTTCAAAGCATTCACTGACTTAATTTAAGATTCGAATTGAAAATTTGAAAAAAGAAACGTGATTCAAATTTTCGAATCTCAAATCTTCCTATTGATTTGACGATTCCTGAAATCAAATGTCACATCTTCAGTGAATTTTTAATTGTATTCTTTTAAGATTCTAAGCATTAACACATATTCCAATTACCTATTTCATAAAGAAATTAGCTTTTATGAAATATATTTTGGATTTTGATTGAAAATTAAAAGTGAGAAAAAGTCCTGTTTTCCGTAAAACATTGATGCATGCGTCAAAGATATTTTTAAACATTAATATAAATTAATGTACCGATTAAATATAAGAAATAATAATAAAGAATATAAATATTAGAAAATAATTACTTCTCGGTAATTTAATTTAAAATTCTCATATTTAAAAATTATTTTATTAAAACAATGCTATTTATAATAATCATAAGAGATTTAGGTTTTTAAAAAGAAGAATGCTAAAAATTGTTTCCCTTTTATTTATAGTTTCACTGGGTTTTTGCTTTTCTGATAAATGAAGTATAAGGTTTCCTTAGTTTTCTCCAATAAGTTTAAAATATCTTAACACAAACTACAGTAGATTTTGTATCTATAAAACATATCGTTACTTAAATATAATTGTTTATTAGAATGTAAAGAAGTCGTGACACCACATTACTCATGAAATTGTACATATTTTATATATTCAATTAAAATCTCTTTAAAAAAAGTTTAACTCTCATAAAATTGAATCAACAGACTTACTGCTTCTTCTTATTCTTTTTATTTATTTTTTTATTAAAATATCTATAGTAAAAAATATTGTTTAACAAAAGAAAATAGTTTCAAAATTATAAAACAGAAAATGATTTTTAAAATTAATTTCTAATTAAAATTTAATATGGAAACCAATAAATTTGAAATTAAAAATGATTTAGTAAATTCCATCATTGTTTTCCAAATATATAGAAATAGATATTTTATGAAATGGTTTCTTTAAAAAAATCCGATTTCAACTTTTGTTTCTGATTTTTTTTCTTTTTTTACAAATTTTGAATTTAATTATCAGAAATGTATACTAGCATGATTTAAAGAAGGAGCAAAGTTCTCTCATATGTTCAATAGATGGCGCCACATCAGTAGTGCTGAAGAATTTATATTTATCATGCTGTGAGGAAATGAGTTAAAAATGTTAAGTTAACTTCAACGAATAACATTTTTGATATTTTCCAATAAAAACTATTCTTGCTTTTAATACTCAGCAAACTTAATTTTTACTGGATTGATCAAAAATAAAACTCCGAAGAGTTTAGCTTGGAGAAAAATTCTAAATGACTTACTGCAAAAATAAATATTCGCTTAATCTCTTATTATTATTTATTGTTGAAAACCAGAAATTAATTAATGAAATAAAATGCAAAACTATATATCCTTTCTTATAATTTTATTTTCTTAAAAATAATATAACGATATATAAATAATATAATGATATATTAATAATACATTGTATTTGTATTTTAAAATCATATATTTCATTTTTAATTATGTTTCGTTTGAAAAAATGATCATTGTGAAATAAAATTTTTATTAAATAAATTCGACATATGTCAATATCTTTAAAATTTTTTTGTTGATCAGAAAAAAGAATTATTAGAACAGATTAAATACGGGCATTTTATTATTTAATAAATAAATAATATAATTTTTAAATTTTATAGAAAAGAAGACTAGAATGATAATTGCACATTGTAACGCATTTACAAATTTCTTAATTTGTATTTTTACTTAAGAAAAATTATATGATTGAAAATTTACTACTCAATATATAGAAGATCTATTCGAAATTTGGAGAAGTTAATTATTCCTGAAAACAATATGGGTCTAATTGTCTTGACTCACAATACAGAATATATATTTTGCTTCCTTTGAAATAGCAACAACAAGGCCAGAAATTGTTACTCATTTACTCTCATTCATTACCCGATGCTCATCTGTGAACAAAGTCAAGGAGGGAGGTGCCTTACCCACGTGATATCAGCACAAACTCGTTTATAAGATGGGCCACAGTCATTCATCTTCTCAGGAGAAAGAACCACAGAGAGAAAGGAACATGCAAGCCCGTATCGGGACTTGAACCCGTGACCAACAGTTTAGGAGTCAGGAGCGCTGACCAGTCAGCCTTACACGAACTTATCAGAGGAACAGAATTTTTATATCACTTTCGAATATTTTACATACTACTTCAGTGCGTATGAAAAGAAGTAAAATTTAATAAAAACAGTAAGGAAAATTAAACAAGTAATAATAAGGAAATTTAAATATATTTTAAAATTTAATGTACAATAAGTAGTTAATTTTAAGATTATATCGTTATCTTTATGAAAATATTTTCGCTTAATTGCTTAATTAGATATAATTCTACTGTGAAAGAATATCATTTTTTACAGAGCAGTCCACAAATACAATACCCTCACTCTTATTTCTTTCATTAATATTGGTTATTAAAATTTAGTATTGTATTATGTTATTGTATTCGAGAGAAATTATTATTATTTTCGTTTTTGATACTATTTGCTTAGAAAGATAGAACGGAAGAAAATATTGTTTCGCAATACCTTTTAATTTTTTCTAGATAATATATTTTGTCATATGGTTTGGAAAATTTTTGCAAGTTTAGTGTAAATATATAATGTTTTATAATTACACATTGTGAATTTTTCATAAGAAATAAATTCTTAAGTTAAAATTCTACCCATTTTATATTATATAAAAAAAAAAACTTGTATCATTGAGATGAATGAGAATCAAGCATTTTCCCAACAGATAAACATCTATAGACATTATAATAAGTAGAAATGTAATTAATAATTTCAACCTAAGTTTAATAAAAACTGTTGTCAATGTGACACAATGAAAAGAATAAAACACTGTTCATTGACAGGGAATTTATAAATTATTAAAATATTTAAAATATTCTTCGTTATATTGACGTTCTGAGATTGTGTGTTATTTATTGGTATTTCAAAATAAAAGATAATTCCGAAAAGTCAAATAAAAAAAATGCTAAAAAATATAATGTCTAAAACAAATATAGAAATCTCTAATTAGTTACATGTTTTATGAAATTTTATTTTCTTTTAAATTATTATTTTATTCAGTTTTTGGTTTTATCACTTATACATTGTATATTCATAACTGCTCAATCTCTCAAACAGAATTTTGTTCTAAGATCAAATTAAAGACAGAATTGCAACAAATTAATACACATCAAAGTAATATTCATGCTTTTATGTACATTGAAATACCCAATAACATTTTAAAAAGCTTATTTGAAATCTTTATTTGCTTTCTGAGATGAATTAATTTTCGATTTCATTAAAGTTGATGCAATAAATGGAGTAATTTATGGGTAAAGTTTCTCCCTTTCAATTTAATTCTGTTCTCTTTTTCAATTTAATTTAGTTTCAGTCTTCATTTAAAGCGCTATTAATTTAGTTGCATCATCTGGAAATTAACTTCACTACTTTGAATTTCATTTTATTAAAGGAAAATTTTAGCTTGACATTTCTAATTGAATGCATATATGAAAATTATAAAATTTTAAATATTTTAAAAATTATTGTGTATTTAACAAATTAAAGTAAACATTCATTATATCAGAATTCTAATGAAAGTAAATTTGTAACTTTTTCCAATTAATTTAGTTTTATTAAATTGTAAAGTATTCAGTTAGATAAATGTTTGATTTGTATTAATTTTTTTGAGGTTATGTTACGAGGATGTATTAACTATTGTATACTTTAATATTAAAAGTCTTATCTGTTGTTTAGTTAAATTGAGTCAACTTTTAATATAGATTTGGCCTTAGCTTTTTTAAAAGTTAAAATTAGTTTTAGAGGTATAAGAGGTATATTTACTAAATAAAAAATAAACGTATTCAACATAGGAAAGTTCACACATTTAATAATTAAAAACTTAAAACATGGATTTCATATCCTCATTAATTTATCGATAAATATATGAAACTGTTTTCATACTTCAAAGGAATAATAAAATTAGGATAAATGAAAATATATTTCTCCTAGAATTATTGTTAAATTCTGAAACTAATGAGTTGTCGTAATGATGTCAGTTTATAAGCCCATGCATAGTTATAATTAGAAAAAACTTAATTATAACTTTTGGCTAATTTAGTAAACTAGACTTTCAATACCAGTCCCATAACAGATGATGAAACCATAGAAATTAACTCTTTTCTCGAATGTAGGAAAACATGTTTACGTCTTTGACGATGCCAGCATTAATTAGTCCCCAATGGATTCCTCTCTAATCATTTCACTTAGAAGGATTCTGTGTATTTATATCAAACGACTCTTTAATCAGGAAATTTGGGAATCAATTAATTGATATACATCAGAAGTAAACATAATTGAAGAGAATGTTAGCGTTTAGTTATCGAATTTCATATTAAGGATAAAGGTTAGTAAATGTATCTAAATATAGCTAAAATCTGATAATTCTTTGTCAATTATACATTAAATTTTTGCATATATCATAAATCCCATTAAGTAACGAGGAATTAATTAAACCACGAAATATAAACAATGTGGTAGGAATTCTTGCGTTCTATTAAATGGTTAAAAAAGAAAAGGAAATGCAGCAATATCAAACTAATTGAACACAAAGTCCTAAAATGTGCTTTATATAGAACTTTATTATTTCCTACAAATATTTTTTATTTGTTTTTTATTACTAACTGAACAAAAAAAGTCCTAAAATGTGCTTTATATAGAACTTTATTATTTTCTACAAATATTTTTAATTTCTTAAAGAAATAATTTCTTATAAATTGGTATAAATTTAAAAGCATGAAAATTTGATTTTAAGGAAATAACTGCTAATGAAAGAGATTTAGAAGAGAAAAGAATATGGGAGCATATAACCATAATTATATTGCATGATTCCTTTTTTGTTAGCAATCCAATCCTAAGTAACTGTTAGTTTTATGTGTCTTTTCACCTTTGATGAACTCTAAAGCTGTTTCATTAATACCATGATTGTAACTAGAATAGGCAATTCCCCTGCTTTACCACACACTTTCACGCCCTAAATGAGAACATTGACGCAGAGAAATAAATCCTGATCGCTCTTTTATGTAAATAGCTCCTCAGCCGTTTGACAAGACAAAAGGCTTTTTTTTAAATTCATTTCTTAGAAGAAACATTATCAGACGTCTTGATGAGGTTGGGAACACTTACCTAAAGTCCTAATATGCTTAAATTAATCCACGTGTATGCTATAAAACAAACGAGTATTTTCTTTCTCCATGTTTCTATGTGCTTTACTTTTAAACATTTACGCTAGTAATACATTATAAAAATTACAGAAATAATATTCAGAATTTAAAAAAAAATACTTTACTACACCTTCAGAATAATTTAATTTTAAGAAGAAAAAATAAAATATTCTGAATATGAAGTAAAGTATTTTATAAAATTTATGAAACAATTCATCGTGTGTCTCATAAATTAAATAGACGCACCAAACTATTTTTACTGAGATATTCTTTACATCGGAATTTAAAAACATTGCAGTTGTAAACAAAATTGAATCTGTTGGAATATTGCATTAAGGTCGCACACGCTAAGTCTGTTAATTCAAGTACATCTTAAAGAAACATAATTTGGAAATTTCGACACTTCCAAAGCCTTCGACGCTATTCAATTGTTAAGAAAATTTGCGTAAAAGACATTCAGGATTTCATGTTTAATATGTTTGTAAAACATGCATTTTTTCAATAAGCATTCTTTTGATCATGCATAGAAGTCTGAAAACGTTTTAATTATATGTAACACATACTCTCAGTCTATACATATCCATAAAAATCATACATTTATCTTTATAATTAATTATGCATAAATATTGTGTGTGTTATATATTTATCTTTTCGTTGGATTTTTGCCTAACGAGGAGTTCATTTCAGAACTTTTTGCATTAAATATTTAGATCATGAGAAGGCTTATACACATAAATCATATTTCATAAAGCCTAAATTCACAGGCAATATATTGTTATAAGAGATGATATCGTAAATAATGATTGACATTTACTTGGGTTTTATTATTGTCAGTTCACCATGAGATATTTTATATATTTATTGAAATTATTCCCAGGAAATTTTTATTTTCTTATTGTACAGTAGTAATAAACATTAGAATTTGTTAATAAATTTATGAATAAATTAAATGTAAATGCACACACACACACACACACACACACATATATATATATATATATATATATATATATATATATATATATATATATATATATAATTAACAAGATAGCTTTGAGTCATTCAAAGTTTGATTCTACTATTTTCCTATCGTGGAAAAGCAGTTATTGTAATTAGGCTGTAGCAACTTTCGTCAATATTTCTTTATCGACTTTTCATATGCGCCGCATAAAAAATTCACGATAAATTGTTGGCAACTGTTTGGGTATATTCCTGAAGAAATATTTTTCGACTCTGAAGCGGAAAGAAAACACTACCTTCAAGATTCTTCATTGCCTCCGGCAGACAACTCAAACTGACAGATGTGTAAAACCGAATGGTAACCACAGAGTCGATTCGTTCATACATTTTGTAAAAAAAAATTTATTAAAGTAAAACTTATAAATATTATTAGAATTAACTTTTTCTGACGGAAAATTTATTGTTAAATGCATGCATATAAAACAAATTGAGGGGGATTTATTGTAAAAGTATTTTATGATCTACATAATTTTTTAAATTTAATAATTCTGTGTAAATTTCAATAATAATGATTTTTTAAAACTTAAGAATTGAATTTTCAGCCCACATTTTTTATTTAAATATAACACGATTGATACGAATTATACAAGATTTACCCTGAAAATGTGTTTCTGTAGAAAAAAAAAAAAGGTAAATCAACGTATTTTTAGTTTTGAATAAAGAAAAAGTAGTTTTACGTTTTATAAATTTAATTTGAAAATATGTATTATTTATAATTAAAATCACAATATATATATATATATATATATATATATATATATATATATATATATATATATATATGTATATATATCATATGCAAGTTTTCCCATAAAAGTTAATTACCTTTCTAATTATCTTTTGTGAAAAATACGAGAGAATATTGATCTAAATGAGAATTCAGAAAATAATAAGGGACAGCTTTGTAGCACCAGTCATGTACAAATATTTGTATTTCTAAGAGTAATCCTAGAATCAGAAGCTCATTGTACTCAGGTTGCCTGGGTAAGATTTGTCGGATCAGAATGAAAGTTTACTCAGGTCTTACTTCTTCTAAAGATAATAATAAAATATATTTTTGTTATGATAAAATCAATTGTAATTTTTAGTTAATAAAAATTTTAATAAATTACAAAGTTGACGAATAAAAGACTTTTAATGTATTATTCATAGATTTTGAATTCTGGGATACTATTGTTTATTTAATGTTTTAACCTTGGTGTATATTATATTAACAAATTCAGTTTTAAATTGAATACATAATTTAGTCCAAGTTTTGAAACTGATGTAAATTATGATTTTAGAAATCTCATTACTTGTATTCTTAATTTAAACTGAATAATATGTAAAAAGAAATGTTATGAAAATTGTAAATTTTTATAATACTGCAAGAGTCATGAAAAAATTGCTTAATAAATATAATATTCTTTTTTGAATGGTATTGAACATGTTAATTTTTATATAATGTTAGATAAATTATGCAAATAAGGACGCTTTAAATTAAATCTCATATGTGATATTTCATAAGAGATTATATCTTTTGGATGACACAAAAGGCACAGTATACTTTTAAGCTTCAAGTATTCAAATAAGTTAAAAAAAGTAAGCAAAAACATACTTGCTATATTACTTTTGTATAACATATAATACATTTATTCCTAAGCCGAAAGAAAATTAAAAATCTGATTATATGCTATGTTTGATGTTGAAATAATTCATTCTAAACAACATATTGCTTAATCATGTTCATTCAATATCAGTGTTTAATTCCAATATTTTACGTTTACCTTTACATTTAAAATAGTATTCGCCTATCGAAATACTAAAAAAAATAACAACTAGAATACTAAAACTTACTGAAAAGATGACGAAATACAAAATATTTCATTCAGTATACCAAGTGCTTTCTCATCAAGTGAAATCTTTTGAATGATTTCAAGAACTGAATTCTATGAATAAAATAGATTGTATGCTATAAATAGGAATTTAAGTAATCTACAATCGTCCATGTTTGATGAACAATGCATATTTTCGTAGTAGTTACATATTCGTCTAAACACATTTAAACAGCATAATCGTTGCATTTCTCAATCTAGAAATATTAATAAAATCGTAAACTTCTACTGAAATTGCCTCTCCGTTGTAGATTTCTTGTTTTTGACGCGTCTTGTAAAAATTAATGAGGACATTCCTCTGTAGCTTTGTTTGACACCCAGTAAACACTTTTATTTTATTCGAGAAAATGTAACTGGAATTGCAGGGAAATATATAAAGTCGAAGTATATACACAAATTGATACATAGAATCAAACTTATTGTTGAATCGAAAATCGGAACTGTAACCATTTATCTATGGGCTCAGCTCACTGCTCATACTGAAAGATGTTTCCAATATGAACTCAACTATTATAGTAGTGTAATTGTTTGTAATATTTTTTATTTGCTTCATCATAAAAGGGCGTCCTTGGACAATGGCTTGATAAAAAAATACCAATAAATGTATATTAACACACAATAGTGATGAGTGAAAATGCAATTAATATTTATGCTTGTTTCAAATCTATACAATCTAGCTGAATAAAAGAAATAAATTCAACTTTATAGAGCAGAAAATAGTCATCAATGAATATGAAGTGAGTAGAAAAGGAATTTTAACTTTTTGTGCTCATCAAAATCTTATTATTTTTTTTTAAATTTTGATGAATCTGTTTTCAGTTTGAAATGAGAATTGATTATGGAATTAAAACAATTTTGGTACAAAATTCATGGATATCAAAATATTGTTAAATCTATTTTGGTATATTTATTATATCTATCTAATATAATAAATATACCAAAATATGGATATTAAAATATAACTAAATCTATGTATATGTTAATTCATATATTCATTGAAAAAAAAAACAAATCTCAAGTTATTTTATTCAAAAGTGATCGTTTTTAAAAATTCGCAGTAAAAAAGTATTTAAAATTCATTTCTATTTCTTTAAATGTATGCATATATTTTAAAATAAATTTTTATTTAATTTCTACAAATCTATTTTTTTACTAATTTTATTTTAAGCTCTTAGAAAATGCTTTTTATTGCTTTGAATCTTTGACTTTTATGCTATTTGTGGGATAGACTGTTTTTACAGCTGTTTACATGAACTGAAGCGAGAATTCTCTAATATCCTTGAAAGGCATTAATACTTATAGAATAAAATAATCTATACATCATGATCCTTCTACTTAAGAATTGCGAAACTTTTTATTATATGAGTCCTGTTAGAGCTTATTGTACATATAAGGATTATTTTTGATATTGGAAACGAGAATCTTGAGTCTATTGGCTGATTGCTGGGTTTGTCAGTCCGGAGCTTAAGAAAGGATTAATTCCCTGCAAAATACGAGCATTTAGGGATATTGCGTGAAAACAGAGAAAGTCTTAACTAGCTTATGGCCGAGATGTCTCAAATTAATCTATAGCTTTAATTTTTTTTTTTTTGATAGTAAGAAATATCTTTTCTATGTGCAACATTTATTTGATAAATGAATTTTAAAATGTAGATTTTTTTATTTTAATTTCTTAATTTTGTCACTTTTAGTTATACATTACATCATTCTTTAATTTCATCAGTATTAGTTCTAATCCATTTTAAATTTACCGTATAATTTGTTGCTTCTATTGTACTAAACTTGAGAGTTTAAATAGTTTGTTTGATAAAATATAATGAAAGCTTTTTCTAAAGGATTCTTTAAAGTATGAATTTATTTATAGAAATTTGAATTAAATAAATAAAAAAACAGTTCTTTGAATTAATATTGAAAATCAAGAGAGTCAATGGAAAATTTAGATTTAATTTAATCCATAGAAGTATTAGTTATTTTGAAATATATATTTATTTTCAGTTAACTATCGTAGAGTTTTTTTCATATAAATTTAATGTTTCGGTTAATTCATGCATTGAACTTCTAGGAATATGTGTGTACTTCATGAAAAATTTTACGTGCACTAGAAAAAGCTATATTTTTCCACTAAAATGCGGAGCAATTTTTCATATGGAAATTATTTGCTTTCGCCCTTCAGATTTATGATTTTACTAAAATTCATTTCCTTGTCACATTTTCTTTCAATAGAAAACCTTGACGGTGGTGAAAAGCTTTGACACTTAATATTCTTAAAAGCTTTTATATCAAAAGCTTTACATAGCCAAGCATTGAGGGAGTACAGTGACGGTTATGTATCTGGATATCCAGCTGTGGATGTTATAATACATTTATATATTTATCAGCTTTTCAGGATTTAAAAATTTGTATGAAGCATGATCAAAAATTATCATAAGCCTAATCTGTAATAAATACAAATATTATAAGCTCGTAAATTTGCTTTATTGTTTTTTCAGTATGTGCTTCAAATATTAAACAATCTCCGATTATATATATGTATATATATGAAAATGAATATTTTTACCACAACGATTTGTATTTTTATATAGTAAAACAAATTAACTCTGTTAATTTTTTTTTCAAATGAAATTTAGATTAATTGTTTCGTAAGCTTTCAATGAATATTTAAAGCAAAAAGTTGTATTGTAAAAATTAATAAGATGACATTACATGTATATTTTTAGTTATTAATTTTTATGTTAGTTCAATCTATTTGCCAAATTTAAATTAGTTATATATAAAGTGTAAGTGATTTATTTTTTGTTTGTGTTTTCCTGCAAATTCAATGTTGCTATTTAAAAATTGTTGAATTTCATATGTAAAATTTTTGATTATTAGTCTTTGATAACTGAAAATAGAAAAAATATTTTAGTTAAAATTTAATAATAAATTGCGTGTGTTAGAAAATTATATTCAGTCATTTTTTTCAATTTCAATTTTATGTTCAAATATTAAACTTTCTTCAGTAAAAAACAGATTATAGGCAATAATAAGAATTTTGCAATAAATAAATTTCCTTATAAATGCACATGCATTATATAATATTTAGCTTCAGTCAATCATATTTATTTTTTCCTTTTTTAATCTCTTCTTGTCTCTAAAAATATTCTGTATAACGTAAAATGGAATGTAATTCGTGGTAAATAATATTCAAACAGAATTCGATGCAATTCTATTGGTCATTTATCACCACATAAAAACACGTATTGCTGCAGTATGTTTCAAAACTCTATGTACAAACTGGGAAAGAAAGTAAAAAACAACAGAATCAAGAAAACCAGAAAAGCATGATCCTTGATACATAGATGGGCTCGGATGTAAACGAGCTATTTTGGTCAGCATCTTCTAGTTTTTCATTGTAGAATGTGAGGAAGTGAGATTAATAAGCATCATTTCACTAACACTGAGTAAGCCGATACTGACTTAGTTTATAGCCTAGCTAATGGAAATGGAAGCTCTAATGGAAAGCAAATTTTGAAATGGACCTTATTACAGGAATTGCTATTGCTTCTTAGATTCATGATAAATTTGAAGTATTTAAATACATTTGCCACATTTCATGCTGTATAGGCGTCACTTATGCATTTGTCATAGGATGGAATTTTAAAATCTCCTGTAATACTTTTAACCAGCCATCTATTTAACTGTTGCTCTATTTTTGTGTAATAAAATGCTATTACACTATTTTTGTGTTTTATAATGTTTCATTTTATGTTGTGTCCTTGCTTTATGTTTCTTTACCACTTAAGAGCTTCATTTCTGTGTGATTCCGATTTACATAAATGTTTTCTACCATCTTTTTAAGTATGAAGTTCTAAAACGTCCTTTATAAAATTTTTACAATTATGAAGTTAAATACGATTTCTAAGGAATAAAGTAAAACGTGAGAAGATTGCTAATTTTTTATCTTTTATTATTCAACATGAAAACTTTGAATGAAATTTTCTATAATTTTATAAACCTCCTTTAAAAAGAATACAAATTGGTAGTTACTATACTAGATCTTGAATTTCTTTTCCAAATTCTTTTTTACATTAAATTACATTTACGAAACTAAAAATCATAAAATTCAGTATATCAAACATGTCTCAAAATGAGCAATTGTGCGAATTACAGAAGAGAATTTTTCGAATATTTTGGTTAAGGATGTCTAACTTTCCAATCTTACTCACATAGCTGGGTGAAAAAATCAAAATTTTGCTATTTATAGAAAAATGGGAAAATGTTTTTTTATTTAATAATGTTAAGTTTTGTAGATATTCCAAAGAAAGGATGCCAACTAAAACTTTTTGTGCTTTTTTATTCTGATAGTTCGACCAGATTATAGAAGGTTCCTTGAGGAGACATTCTTTTGATCTTATTAGTACCCAATGTTGACACAATTTGATGCCATGAAAAAATTTAAAAATCTAAATTAATAATCTAAAATATTATCCGTCGTTGTACTTCTGTGTTAACTTTAACCCTTTAAGCAGTTTACCCGTACGGTGTACGTGCTACCCGAAATTGGCCTCAACTGGTTTGCCCGTACGGCGTACGGGCGTCGATATTTTCACCTTTCCTTTTCTGGTTTGCCCGCATTTTTCATTATTGAAAGAGACTATTTAGTATTATTATTTTTCAACAGATAGCGTGGCTTGTCCATGTAAATGAAATGCTTTTCATCCGGGTTTTTCTATGTAGCGGGAAAGCGGGAACTTTTCTTTGAAATTTTTGTTCTACTGTATGCCGTGCTTGTGAATCTTATGGAAATTGTACCATACACAAAAAGACTTCTGAACTATTTGGAAAATTGTAAACTTCAAAATTCACAGTAAGTATGAGAGAAATTTTTGCAGAACTTGTAAGCCATTCTTTACTGCATGCAGAATGTACTTGAAAAAAGCAAACATTTAGGGGGTTTTATGTCCAAAATTGTAAAATAAAAAATGTTGTAAAAGCATTAAAAGTGAAAAAAAATTCTTAATATTCTTATTCTATTAAGTATGGTACTTAATTATATACAATAAAAAATATGCCTTTTTTGGAAGCATTTCTCTGGTAAAATAATTGACCGCTTAAAGTGTTAAGAAAATTAAAATTATTTAATGTTTCATACTGGCATATGAAAGAAACAAATTAATCTGACGACATCATGAAATATTTGCTTTTATATTACCCAGAAGTTTACTCTTTCTTTACAGTTATTTGATTATTACATACACTTTTTTTATTAAAAGAAACTAAGTCTAGTATAATTACTTATTTAAAAAATTTTCAATTGAAAATATGCGTGAAAAATTATTAGGAAAATACAAAGAACAAACGATTATTTTGTGCACACCAATGATTTCAATTTTAAATATTAATTTAATTTATTTTTATTCCAGTATTAAACTAAATTCTTTCTTATAAAATTTTTTAAATTTAAATAAAACTAATCACATAAAATATATTTCACAATTCTATGAAAATTGAATACTATGAATATGCAGAAAATATTCTCAGAAAATTATATATTTTCATTTTGTTATTTTGAATATATTCATTTAAAGGAATAATATGAAAACCCGATAAAATTTGAAAATAATCAATACAATGGATCTTTGTATGAATAAGTTGTCAAAATATTTATCTTCACATACCTGGCAGAATGTAAATGTGAGTTTTCAAAGCAACATCTTAAATAAACAGCATTTTCCAAAATATATTTAAAATAGACATAAGGAATTAGATATTTTCTGAAATGCATATATTTCAATTTGGTTGGGTTGAGAGATTTCATTTATATTCAAATTTAACATTTGAAATAAATCAATTATCTAATGGAGTATTTGTGGTTTATATTTTTAAAAATTTTAATCGAAATTCAGGTTAGTAAATTTTATTTTCGATTAAAAAGTATAAGTCTAACAATAGTGTTTCATATTGTTCAGGTTGTTTCTATTTATTTTAAATTAATTACTTATTGTTTTCTGAAAAATGAAATGTAAAAATCATGTCTAAATAAATTATTTATATATTTTATTCTAATTTAAATCAAAATTTTGAATCAAATAAGAATTAAATGTAAATCAATAATTTTAAAATATAAAAAGTACTAATAATTACGTAACAAATAATTGTAATGGGAAAAAAATAAATTTTAAAAATATGATTAAAATTCACAGTTAAAAAAAGTATAACTTAATTTCCCAGAGCATAACATTTTAAGTTTGAAAACGAAGCATTTTAGTAAGTTTTCATTCATTTATTTTTGAATTACTTTTAAAAGTTGTCTACTGTTTAAATTAAATTAGTTTCTATTTTATATTTGCTTTTTTAAAGTGCGAAAAACTCATATTCTTATTTCTTTCATTTATTTAAAAACTTCATGTACGTAAAAAACATGTATTCTTTACAAAAAACATATTTTTGTCCCTTTAATGGCCAAAAAATGCACTATTTTTTAAATGAAAATAATCTTAAGTGGAAAAATATTTCTATTATTTCGTAAAATTATCCTCTATTTTTTTGGAATGAACTAACCATTTGTTATCAACTAACTTTCACAACGATTGTAAAATTTACAAATTATCTTCAACTATTCTAGTAGTTTCTAGAAGGGTAATAACCCTTTAATAACTTAAAAAATGATAATTTAAAATTTCCTTAAATCCAATCGTTAATTTAAAAACAAGCATTAACACTTCCTCATAAGCATTAAAATGAAAAATACCCCTTTCTATTTCAAAATAATTTAGCAGAAATATTCGAAATTAATAAAATGAATTGCTACATTTCAACTTGACATTTTGATAAATGAAGTTAATTATATCAAAGCGATATTTTGCAAAATATATATCTTTCTTGCTCACGATTTATTTTCTTTCTTCCTTGTCTTCCAACTACAATGCAATATTTATTTTCTGCTCACAAAAGACTTTTATATAAAAAAAACAAATACTTCCTAAAAATGAGGAATTGCATTAATTGTTTGGAAATATATTAAATTTTACCAATTTAAAATAATTTTTTTTTAAAAAATTATTAAATCATCCAGCTAGAATCATAATGACTACTTAATATATTTATTGAGTTCAAATAAAATTCTCCATGGTATACATTGTTTTAGTATTTATTTTTATTGATACAATTTTACTATTTTCATCTATTGTAACTTTTTTCAATAAAAAGAGAAATATGTGTTGAGAAAATTGCTTTTATCATCAATATAAGAGAGCTTAAACATATGATTTTTAATTTGTGATACAACACTTGATTAAATTAACAAATGTTAATATTTTTAAATACGTAGGACTGCATTATTTTGGAGTTGTTTTTTCATTTCATAAGCCTTGGATATATTTAAATAATTTTTTAAAAAGCAATTTAAATGAGATATACACTTAATTTTATTAAAAACTAGGTTATTTTTTAAAATTTTCAGAAATACTTATGTGAATCAAGTATACTGATTTGTTACTTTTATTCTGTATAAGGCTTCAAAATAAATTGTATAATAAATAACTTTATTAAACTGTATTTTTTTAATTAACGACTAAATTATGCTTCACAAGAGGGCTTTAACTGTTATCTCAAAAAATATTAAAATAAATATCTCTAATACTTATGTATTCTTCAAATTAAAAGTCTGTAATTACTTTTTGGGAAGAATAATTTTTCCAATATTAGTGGTGCTTGAACTAGATTATAAGGATTATTAGTGAGCTTCCTAATAATTTTAACAATTACAATTTGAAGTATTTTTTATGGATTATTTGAAAACCAAGTATTCAATAATTTCAACTTTACTCATGATACTCACATATCCAAAAAAGTTAAAAGTGTTATTTTTTCGACTGTTATTTATATATTGTATTATAAAATTGTATGTTATTGTATTATTGTATATTTGTCTATTGTATATTGTAATTTTATTGTATATATATTGTATATTGTAAAAATATTGTATTGTAATTGTTGTTGTATTATTGTAAACAATATTGTAAAATGTACAAAACTTATTTTGAAAGTGCACATGTAACTAATGAAGAAGCTAAGCAAAATAACTTACTTTAATAAGGACCTCCAGCGTGCTGCTATTAAAGGAATCTACACTCTGTAAACACTAGATGCGAAATAATGTTTAAAATTATTTAAAGCGCTATCTGTTAGGCCTATAAACATGTTTTGCGAAGTTCCTGAAAAAAAAGAAAACAAACATTAATATTACCTTAACTTCTATTTAGTTATTAATAGAAATCACAATAAAATTTTTTACATAATACATAGATCTAGACAACGATAATAATCATGTATTCTTTCATCACACATACATACAACGTTACCTTAATGCTTTATCTAAGAAAGCTTATCCTCAACATAGATGCTCCATTGTTATATCTTATTCAACAAAAATGGTTCAAATAGTAAAAAATATTAATGTGTGTGAAATCTTTACTTTCAAAATACCCAAAAACATCCTGAATTGGAGAAAATGAGCATTTACAGAGAATTTCTTCAATAAAAAAATCTGAACTTATAGACTAACCATCAAATATTTCACCTTAGTCAGAAATTTTTCATAAATCTATAATGATCAATGTGATTTTTCAAAACATTTTTAATAGAAACCAAGATTCCTATATGGCTGCGTCTTTGAACACTTATTATTTGAGGATATTTAAAACCTCTTTAAATTTAATTAGCTCATGACCTGAATCATTCTTCAATTTAAATATTTACTCATTCATATTCGTAAAGAATACAAAAAATACGTTGCGTTTGATCCAAGTAAAGAGTCTTTTCCCCCAACGAAAGTCATCTCCCCACCAGTTACCGGTTATCATATACACTGTTCGACATTGAAAATGCAAAACCAAGGAGTTACTAGAAAGTGACGAAATTTGGCAAACAAAGAGAGAGCAACGTAAATAAGTGATCTGTATTTCAAAATGATATGCATAATACAGAGTGAGAACAGGGTTGGATCAGTAGGTTGGAGGACCACTGTGGATGGTGGTACATGAAGCATGACTTCTATGCACAGAGTCAATGAGAGTACGGATGGCATCCTGAGGAATAGCTCTCCATTCCTTGTCAACCATTTACCAAAGTGCATCTTTAGAGGGAGGCAGTGGCAAGGTCTGCAAATGGCGTCCAACCATAATATGAAGGTCAGGCAAGCACGGTGGCCTGGGAAGCAGCTGTAAAATTAGCCGGGCATATTAGCTGATGCGAGCATTGTGCAAACAATTGGGCGTTATCCTGCTGATAAAGGGCATTGGGCCCCACCTAAAAGCAAGGGAGTGTCACCAGCCGCAGCACATCATCCACGAAGCATTGGGCTGTCATAGTGCGGTGAATGCGAAGTAGAGGTGACCTAGCTTTTCTAGCTTTGTTTTCTAGGAATTTCAAACAATGATGCAACGTTGTCGCGCAGTGGGATGTTCCACAATTGCTGCAGGATTGAACCTGTCTCCACATCGACACCACACTCGTACGCTGTGACTATAAAGGAAGAAAGAAAAGCGTGACTCATCTCAGAAGGTAATCTGCGCCAGTCCGTCATCCACATCGCTCTAATGTAGTACCATTCCAGACGTTTGAGTCTATGCTGTGGGGTCAATAGTAGTCTTCTTAACGGACGTCATGAGCGCAAGCCATTAGCAACCAATCGCTGCCAAATGGTTCTGCTCGATATAGAAGCAACCAGGGTGTCTTGCACATGCTACAGAATTTCGGTATACGTGTACCACTGCCTCCCGTCCAATGCGCCGATCCAAGCGTGCTAACGTCACTGTGACTGCACCAACACCCCTTAAACATTCCGCAGTTCCTTGTTCGAACTATCTTCACCACAGTCGTTGCAATCTGTGAACGCGTCCAATGTCTGTCAGCTGCGATTTGCCATAAGGACCAACCTCCCCTTGTTGTTGCGATCCCCATGCCCCTCGTAAACTTGCCTGTCTGCTGGAGCTGACTCCGTCGACGATGGCCTAGCATTCTCTGCAATTACAGGCATTCTTTGCGACAAGAACAAACTTTCAACGATTATTTTCCTAACAGAAATAACGGTGCGAATATTGACCACTCTGCCGGTTCCTCACCTTATATCTTGTTCTACGTATGCTGAACAACTGCATATTTCACATCATTTGTATAGCTCAGTAAATGCGTCTACCCTTAAATTTGCATGATTTTTCAGCAACTCATTCTTGATGTAACATTTTCAATATCGGGCCGTGTATTGTTAAGAAAAATGCACAAAATGTGGCAACTAACTTCAGATTCTAGATATTAGGACACTTTAACATCGTTATTGTCTATTTTTATCAATGCTGTGGAAATTACTGAATTAATGAAATAATCAGATATGCGTTTCGTATATATTAATGGGATTTAGTTCACGCAAAGATACTGTGATCTTAGAAACACACTCCTAAACACATTAAATCTCTAAGAGTTTGCCACATTTACATTTATATTCATATGATCATCAGTCATATAAATGAACTGGGTAAGAAACTGTTATACATATTATGAACAATATATCTACCTTCAATAAAAAAATTACTGATAAGTCCAACAGGAAATAGTAAATTAATACACAAACTTCAAAACTGATATTATCTCAATTTTTCGTAACCTATGTAAAAATGTGTAACTGTTTTAAAAAAAAGAAAAAGTATTATTTCTTTTTTTGAATAAATAAATATAAGTGATGAAATTTATGTTTCGTAAGTGATCTTTTATATATAATTCACATATTTAGTATCTCTCGTCATTTACATTAATTTCATGTAAACAAGAGAACAAAGTTTATAGCCTAAATATTTCTTTTATGTACAATATTTAAGGTATAAATTAGTTATCTTAAGTATTAATACTAATAAATATTTACGATTTTACTTACGAAGTAAATGCCGCTTATATAACAAGAATTTGTCTTCATTTCAGTTTTGATAAGCATTCCTCTTAGGAAGTACAAATGTCTAGTAATCTGATACAAATATTATTCGGAATTTCTGGCAATTTCTTGCATATGAATTTTTTGTAATATCTTATTTATAATCTTTATTAATCTATCATATTGGATATTTTGTTAATGTGTTTCTCTCCCCCGCTTTCAATATATATATAATTTTTATGTAAAACATTTTTCTTTATAGTATTTGATTTAACTCATGCCTCAATAGTTTCGTGAAAGGTTTGAACATATTTTTAGTCAATTGGGAAAACTTTGCTTTTCAAATAAAAAATACTCGTGATATGGATTTTGGAAAAGGATACCAGAATTTTACAAGTATATATTGTGAATAAACTGTTGAAGATAGGAAAATAAAATAAAATTCGTTTAATATTTTGAATGAATACTATGTATCACTTATCAGATTAATAAAATGGAATTCATTGTGTATTTTCTATCGATATTATGTGCTAATCACTAAACACAGTTATTCTCTGAATAATTTATTATTCTTTTCTTTGCGCTTAATCAAAAAGATATGAGTAATGAGCAAGCAAATTGTTATGATTTTAGGCTTAATTTTTGCAGCACATTTTCAATCAAAAGAAACTAATAAACACATTAGTGAAGAAATCATTATAAAAAAATCTTCATAAAAGTACTTACAGATGTAAATATTAATACATTTAAAATTTATATAAAATAAATTTAGAATTTTCCACCCCAAGCTGTGAAACTTCGCTTACTTTCATATTTTCTGGGAGTAAGCTTAAACTTATCAACACAGAATATTGCTAAGAAATAATTTACAAAATATTAGAAAAGTAAAAAATTAAATTCTTAAATTTGTAAGAAATAATATAAAGTTAGTTTATTGTGATAAAAAATATTTTTAATAATATTAAATAAAATTAAATGAGAAAGATAGAAAGAACGAATAAATTCGAAAATGTTTCTCACATACTTTATACATCTCACGAAAAACAATTTTTATTAACTATAAGCTAATGAGTTTTATTATTTAATGTAATAAAATATTTTATAGTAAAAATTATAAAATGTAAAATATTTTACTTCCTTCATAACATACTCCAATAAAACACCAATCTTAAATATTCAAAATTTTTATCATCTTTCATTAAATATTTATTTCGGAAATTTCTAAGAAAATGTTATATAAATTATTCTTTACTTAGTGAGTTGGAATATTTTTCACTAAAAAATTCTTTTAGAATTAAGCTAACTATGCTTAGAAACTTGTAAGATGATTAGTTCTGCGAAGTCCTTTTCTTTTCGTTACTGCTCCTGATATTGTTGAAACTCAACCCCGTTTGTGTCTTTATATATTACTTAATGAAGTCTTACATTGTTTTGGTATTTTTCTCATGGGAATTAATCAAACCAAATTGAAAATAATTTTTTGTCGTCAATTGTTAGAATGTCACTGGACTTAATTACTTTTAGTGCGAAAACATTTTATATTACTTTTACAAAATCGAACTATAGTTAATAATACACTGTATTTAATTACTTAGTTCCCATTTTTATAATTATTTAAGGCTAATACATCATGGTTTATTCAGTTACTTAGGCAAGAAATCTAAAACGATAGTTGAAATCTATAATAAAATTTTTAAAAACTCGATTTTAATTTCCATAACACACTAAAACACATTGGGATGTAAAAAGTTGTTAGCTTAGAGTTATTTTTATTGATTGAATTAAAAACAGTGGAATACTTAATTAAAATTTTAACATTGAAACGAAAAAATTTAATAGAAATTACAAGTGATTTTAAATTTTATATTTATTCCGGTAATAGAATTTTAGGGAAAATAAGTCGATTCGCATGATTAAAGTAACTTTATATTAATAATGAATCAAGAAACTTATTTGAAATAGATCTTATTTATTTATAGGATTTTAATCTATCTTTACAAAATGAAATGTTTGTTATTTTGAACTCTGTGCAATTTCTTCTAATTAAGCAACTTTAAGCGAATTTAAAAACATTTGTTGTTTGTTATCTAAATTGATTAGCAAGTTATCAAGGTTTTAGCTCTTTTCCATATGAGAATTTTGAAATTATGGAACACAATCACAAGAAATCTGAAATACATATTTACCATTATGTAAAATATATAAGCGCTTAAAATAAGTCATGTATACTTTGATATGATTTTATAAATTTAAAAAATATGCAACACAATCTTTTATCAATTGGAAATATTATTAATCTTTGTAAAAATAATATCTCTTTAAAAATATTGAAAGCTGATTAAATATCGCAAATTATGCAATTGCCTATTATAAGATTTGAAAACATTTCCCAATATGTTGCTTTTAAGATTGTTAGATCAAAAGAATAATTGCAATCAATTTTACGAGAACATAATCAACTCAATCACACTGATGTTGCTGAATGGAATTTACTGAAAATGATCAGTTCTTTCCCAAAAAGTAAAAGTTTTTTCCTGTCATCACAAAATATTAAGCACGATATTAACGATAAAAGTTACGACACCTTTTAAAAAGGAGGAAAATGAGTAAAAATAGAGAACTGTAAGAAGTTTGGAACTTTGTAAGCTAGAAAATGCCTTGGAAATGCGGATGAATTATTTTAACCTCTAGATTGTGTGTGAGTGTGGGAACAGGAACACGTCAAAATATATTTGACGGGGGACTCGTCAAACAATTATAATGATTAAGTGAACTAGTGACCAGACTGTAGTCATTGATATGAGTAATAAACTTCCGAATTTGTTAAAGGGAAAATTCAGTTGATAATGATTTCAATTGAAATTGATAATTAATTAATTTAATCAAAAAAGTTTCCCAAAAGTTAGTTTAGAAATAAAAACATCCCAAGTGTCTAATAAATGATATGTCCCCAATTGTGTCCGAGATTGATAACTAGTTTATAATTTTTAAAGTTGATATATTTGAGAAAACTAGGGAAGATTGAGACTATTCTTATGATATTTAAATCTAAATTTGCCCATCTGTAAAAGAAAAATACATTTCTGTCATTAGGATATGCTGAATTTCTTTAGGCTTAAGCAATATTGGGCTAAATGAAAATCCCAGTAATTCAGCTGGTTTTTAACAAATTTCTACACAGAAATCAGGAAACAAATGGAGAAATTAAATCTTTGTTGAAGATTTTATGACATAAAAAGTAATTGCATTTGTACTTAATACAGCGATGAATTATATATATATGTCTTGCAAGAATAAATATATATTTCGTAACGGATAACTCTATTTACAAATTCTAACCCCATATAGTTATAAGATAAAGTATGCAATTGCTTTATATGGTAAAATTATAGTGCTATGTCAATCCAAATAGTGTATACTATATATAAACGCTTCACCGCAAGATCATAAACTACTCGCCTCGCCGCTTCAAATCATTCACCGTAAATTGAACTCGGCCAGCATTCTCAATCTTATATATTATGGTGTTTGAACAAAGTTTATTTCAAGTAATTTCTGCGTATGTCAAGTACCCTTTGAACTCATGAAATATCTCCTAATGCCTCTTGCTGGGGTATAAATGTTGTCTCTAAAATGTTACTTTATTTAACGAATGTGGACTTCTCCAATTATGTTGCTTATCGAATATCTGTTTTATTTTTAAGTGAAGTGACTTATTTGTAAGAAAGTGTTGGACAGAAGTAATAAAAACGACTCCCGAATCTACATGTTCTGTTTCTTCGTATCAGAAAGAATATTTTTCTTTCTATTCGATAATCAAAATTATATTTAAAATACAAATAAACTCATAATTTTAAATATGAATTTTTAACAGATTGCTGTGTATATAAAGCAATCAATTATAGAGCAACGACATGTTTAACAGAGTTGCTGAATCTTGTTATGTAGATAAATTTAAAAAGAACGTGATTAGTTTATATTGTAATGGTCAGATATCATCTAATTTGGCTGCTGATGCTTATTAAGATAACAGGGTTTGAAAAAAACGGAATAACTTTCAATTATTTCTATACAGTTGGGGAATAATTTTTATGTTCTTCGAATTTCTGATTAGGTTTTGTTCCCAGTGCCTATCAAAGTTTAAAACATTTAAGATAGCACATCATATCCAATTCGGAATAGTTTTATTTTAGAAATTTTGAATTTATTTAATGAGCAATAAATAAAACATTTTATTGTGATGTAGAAGAGAATAAAAACCTTTGTGTCAAAACAACAATATTATTTGTTACCTTTATTGGAAATTAATTTTATGTACAATAAAAATTTTTCATAATAATTTAATTCATAACGGTTATCAAAATCTGAGAATCTAATGCAGCAAATAATAAATTTTATCAAATGAAGTTTACAATTTATTGGAATTTATCACTGATTGAATTCTCTGTTTAGTAATGAACTATTTTCCAATCATCAAATTTCACAAATGTCTTAGAAAATATGGGTCCCAGTAAAACAGTATACAAAAAAGAATCTGTACCTAATCTAATTATGGAAATACTGGATTATATGCTTCTCTTGGTCTTAATCTAATATTACTTTTCAAGATAAATTTCTCATTTTTAATAATTTTCCATATATATGAGCTTTATAAATTTGATAAAAAATTCACAAAAAATAATGCATCACAATATTCCTCGTAGCTTGTTAATAAGTAATATAGTTTTTAGTTTCATAGGTAAAAAGTAAAGGATTGGTTATCGAAGTGGAAAACTCTCTACTATTGCTTGTTAAAAATCAAGTGCTGCATTTTTTCTACAATGCAATAAATGTGATCTTTTACTGCTAACTCTTAAAGAAGGTTAACTTAACCCATCTATCAAAAAACATTCAAACTTTATTTGCATTATTCTCTTGTTTCAGTGTAAGGAAAGATCATCATTATTAAATCAATAAATGTACTTTTAAATGAGCTTTTTTTGGATACTTTCTATATGAAACTGACATTACCCATTTGCATAATCCTTTTTAGACCCCTTACAGAAGAGGCAAGAGGAGATAAAATCCAGGTTTTTTACACAATTAACTTTATGTATGTATGATTTCTTTGAGTCAAACAAGCAGAAAAGGATTCTCAAGGCATTGCCCAAAATACATAGTTGTAAAAGGAGATATATTAAAAATAGCATTTTAGTATAATTTTGATAATAATTAAGATAAGATCCTATAAAAAGCCTCGCTTATGCTTGATTTACAATCGAAAATGATAAAATACATACACATTCTTTTAAATTCAAACATTGTTCAAAACGTAAGTTAGATGAAAAATTTCGGTGATAAGATTTAAAAAACGAATATTTATTTATTCAATATTTTAAAAGATTAATATTTCTATTTGTAAAAGTAACTAGAAAATACTTTTAAATGAATAAGAAATAAATGTGGAATAATTTAAGAAAAAAATAATTTTTCAAACTGATTTAAATTACTTAATTGCATTTTCCATAAAAAGTACTTTTAAATAATTTTAATACATTATGATATCACAATGTAGATAATTATCTACATTTTTTCATGTTTTCATAACTTAATTATAGAAGTTAATTATTTCTATATAAGTTAATAAGCTAAAATAGGATAAAAATATGTAAAATTAATTAAATATGTCGAAACGAGGTTTCACTTACAATAATAATACTTACATATGTAACATTTAATGAATACATAATTATTTTCTTAAAACTGAAAGAAAAATTCAATTTCAAGCAGAAAATGTGAAAGCAACAATCTTAACGATGGATTTTTTTTTCATTTCAGCATGAAAATATTTAAAAATCCAATAACTACGTAACTATAGTCAAAAATTAAGTTTACCAATAGTTTCACACATCTTAAGATTATACTCAGTTTAATATAGTTAAGTATAACACCCACATTTAAAATATTTCTCTTTCTATAAGGAGTTAACTTTAAATGTAATATTCTGTAAGAGAAATTGAAACATGTGAAACTATAATATGAAGTATTCATTTATTTACTAACAACGCAGAAGCTTTTATCCGATGAATGAATTTCAATGGATTTTATTACTACTGTATAAAAAGTACAATTTCTTTCCATTATTCTTTTTCGTAAACCGAGAATCACTAAAGTGAAATGTAGATATTCAAAAATGGGTTTTAAATTAAAAAAATTCAAAGAAATATTTCAAATAACCAATTTAAAGCAGCGGAAGATTGAATGCTGGAGTTAATTTCCTTTTCCTAGATAAAACTATTTTTGTGTTCTTTCAAAGATATTATTATAAATTTTACTGTCTAAAAAATAGTGTCATTGTATCTTATTTTAGTTATAAAACAATAATAAATTTTACTCGATATGATTTCTGGAAATAAAGCTAAATGAAATAGTTCTTGCGAAGTTTCGTATAAAATGAATTATATGTTTTTAATTCAATGTGTTAGTATTAGAAACTGAAGTATATATATCATTTTTGGAATTTCTAGAATTTGAATTCGCAAAGTTAAATTCAAAAAAATTTTTTTTATAATTGCTTGATTATAATTTTTATTAATTTAAAAAATTAATTTCAATTACTTTAAAAATCACAATGATAACATTAAAGCAATAAGGATAAATTTGGGAAAATTTGCATTCAAACATAATACACATAAGTAGAATTGAAATGTCAATATTTTCAAAGCAGAACATTAATATTATACCAAGCCTTTTGTACATCACATTTCTTTATTACGATATCTAAAAGAGTATACTGAAACGTTTGTGGTAATTGGTAATCAAGTTTCACAAAAAAATTCATTATTCAAATAGTAGAAACTGTATCAATATTAAATTTAATGATACATTACATGCAAAATATTGAACATTGTACTTAGTACGCAAAAAAAAGTTTTTTACTGAACACAGTATTTTTAACGTTTATTAGTTTAATAACTAGATATTTTATTTCTAAATGATATATAGTCTTTTGTAATTTTTGATACACTAAATTCATTTTTAAATGATTTATTTTAAAAGTTGCTAATAATATGTTATTTTTTTAATAGTTTAGAAACTCATTTTTTTTTAACTAAATACGTTGCTTTGTATTTCATATGTGTTATTCTTATATAAAAAATTTAAATTACCAACGCCCTAAAGTTATAAGAATTTGAAGTTTAATTAAGAAAATTTAACAGTCCTATTGATTACAATAAATACTAAGAGCTAGTTTTTTTTATGAATTTTAAAGGTGCTGAGAATTTAAAACCAGTTGCTTATATCATATGAAACTTTAAGCTTGGTGTTTCTTTTTAGGTCCAGAAAAGAAGTCTTTCGCAATCACATATTTGTAATCATTTTTTTATTTTTTACTTTTATAATACCACAGTATATTCTAATTCTGCATTAAAAAGAATGCTTTAAGCTGAAAAAGATTGCAATATCTTTTAAAGATACTTTTTAAATATCCGTATCCTTAAAAACTTGAATAAATGCCTTAAATTTGTTAATGCCTTAAACATGGTTATAATTTTTTGATAAACAAAAGAGACAATTAAATACTTATAGCTGCAAAACTACGATTCATAGTAAACAACAAAATTGCTCAATATTTCTGAATTAAAAATTTATTATATTCACACACACAAATACTCTTTAAAAACTATTGTGTTCATAAATATATTTAAAAATGATTTGTTTATAAATATATCAAAATGAAATGTAAATACTAGGGTGTTTAGATGGTGGGTAATTAAATATCTTAGACATAAGGAATTTTTTAATGGAATGAAATTACTGTAGACAAAAATGTTTATATTAGAAAGTTAATTGCTTAAAACAAATTTTAGGCGGAATGAATTTTAGTTTCAGTTAAAAAAATCGACTCAATATTACTTCAATTATATTCAATAAAGTATCTCAGGAGGCATATGAGTATTTTTGAAATCATAGCATGTAATCATTATAATAAGCAGGAAGCAGTTGACTTCTTAATTATTATGTTGACTAAGGCAAATTCTTGTTTCAAATACCAGATGTTATATAAATTGAGGGAATGCATTTTGTGTTAATTTTCCTCAAATCTTCGTAGATAAATATTGACTGGTCATTTATTTTCTAATAATAAAGGTCTTTTCAAATAAAAGTTTCCATAATTCTTTCTTGCATTGCTCAAGCAAAACTTATTATCTATTGTTCTTCATAACAGAACACTAATTTGCATTTTCCTCCAATATATTCCCTAGTTTTAATTAATCTTACTTTATTACATGGTTATAATTAATGCTAAGTCTAGATTTAATGACATAGTTCCTTTCGAAGAACAAAAGATCGATATCATAAATGTGTTGGTAAGTAAGTTAGGCGCATCAAATGTGGAGTCTTCTAGTTAATGTGAAAGTTTCCTTAGAAAAGAGAGATAACTTCACCTTTGGTATATTAGTGGTTAGCTTTTTGTACCAGGAGATTTATTTAGCTGAAGAAAAAATCTGCTCAACCAAATAACTCCAGTAATCATAAAGCTTTCTAATAATAGTCTAGTACATGATCGATAACTCTCTCTAAGGCATTTTAATAATTTAATTAGTGGTTATGACGGAAAGTTTCAAATATTAAATACAATAACTTCTGTATTCAATAATTGAATACATGCTTTTTTAATGATATTTTGGCAAGGAACTGAGCTTTGATTAGTAGATTTGTTAGAACTAACTTTCATTACTTTGATTGATATGTTATGCAAAATTTAATTAATAAGATGTTAATTTATTATTAATTGCTTCATATAGTTATTAATTATATGCAAATGCTTATAAATATTGCAAAAAACGATTGCATTCAAAGAAAATTAAAAGAAAAAAGTCATTAATTAAGTAAAAATTGGAGGTTAAAAAGTTAAGTGTTTAAGAGACTAACTTTTTTTTAAAAATTATTTAAATAGCGCAAACCTGCATACTTTTCTGAAAAAATGATCAATATTTACATTATTGATTGATTGTCTTTCAGTGACATTTGTTTGAAGTAATGTGTTCACTATTTCTGAAATTTAAGTTTAGCACTTCATCTTTTATTTAAATCTAACATGAGATAAAAAATGAATTTACATTTAAGGTAATTTAATTAGTTGAACACTCTTTCTAAGTTTATTCATAATTAATCATTTCCTTCTAAAATAAATAAATATCTGAAAAATAAAATTTTATTTTATAATGACTGATTTATAATTGTTTGAAACACTGTTAATTACATAAAAATGTGTATTCTTACATTTATAATAATCCTTGCAATATTTAGAGAGTTTTTAAAACTCATTTATTTTTGTGTTCTTCCTGTATAGCAACTTCTTTTTTAAGTTCTTATTGAAATCTAAAATTAATTTGATTTATATAATGAGTCCAAAATTATTGTCATGTTACTGAAAGCTAAATGAATAAATTTGCGAGTTATTTTGAATGATTATCCTTAAAATTATATAATTATACTGTACTAAAAGCTATGTGTGAGAACTTCTTTTCTTTGAAATTAATCCAAGGAATCAAAATATGAAATATAATTAATTAATAATTTTTCCAAATAAACTAAAGTTATTCTTGTGTGAAAAAAACATGATTTCAAGAATTTTGGTTTATAACTTTATACAATACATATTCTAAATGTTCACAATCAACAATGTTTTAATATTCAAAAAAATTCCTATAATCTGGGAATTTTATATAACTGGGAAAAATTATTACTGGGAAAAATATTACTGGAAAAAATCACTATATCATTAAAATCACTAAAAATATTACTGGGAAAAATCACTCGCAATCAGTAATATTTTACAAATATTTTAGTACTAGTTATCATTTTTTAATTATATCTAAGTAAATTAGAGTAGTGAATTTAATTTCTGATAGCAGTTGACAACGTGTTTCTTTTACTATAGATTACTGAATAATTTATATTTTACTAATTGCTAAAAATAAATGACATTAATTAAACTGCTATTGCTAGACATTCTTATTCTATTATTTAAGGTTAGCGTGTCTTATTCATTGATTTTTAATCTTTCTCTCTTAAATTATATTTCTCTCTCTCTCTCTTAATTATATTTCACAGAAAATCTGGCTTGAAGTTCACAAGATGAGTGATTATATTCCTGAATAATTTTGAATGATTCTTTCCATTTCAGAGACAGATAAGCAGAGAAATAACGATTACTTTTTAGGTACGAGAACGGCGCATAAATTTTAAACAAAAAAATTAATGCATGAAACTTTACTTTAAGGCAACATTTCTTTCATAGATGTGGAAAAGAGCCAAATTGAAAAATGAATAGGAAAGGAATATATGAAAAAAAGGATTTCTATAACTTAATTTATGAGGTTTTCCTTTGCATGTGACGTAAAATTTTATTTATATATCATTTCCTTCAATTTTATTATTTTTTTAAATATTTATGTGAAAAAAATTTGCGTTCAGAATATACCTTTTTACTTAGTTAAGGATTTTTTCGCCTTTGAAATAAAGCCTGAAGCCAACTAACACAAAAACTGAGGGTATCATTTCTAAAAATAAATGCATAATTGGCACGTTTATTTAATTTTAGAAACATTAATGTATTTAAAAAATAGTGGCCCGATGAGACATATATAAAATGATTTATAGTCTGTCATACTAAATGAGGGAACTCATTTAGCAAAATAAAAACGTATGTGGCTTTCATTGTAGTTGTGAAAAATATTTGTCTTGTCACCATCTTCAGTGATTTTCAAGAAAAAGCTTAACTGAGAAGGATGCAAAGTTAAGTTTAGAATTCTGATTATGTTATGATGAATTATGTAATTTGAAGAAGCACACACATTAAGAAATGTACTTCAAAAAGATATATTTTGCCTTTTAACAGCTATTAACATGTAAAAATCTTTACGGGTAAGATAGAATCACATAAAATTAATTTTATAATGACATTAAGTTGCAAATAAAAATCCTTTATTTAAAAGATTCAAAAATATTTTTTTTTATTTAAAGTTATTTTTAATCTTATAAAAAGATTTGTGCGTAAGCTTTTGATAAAAAATTTTAACTAAATCCATTTTTGACGTGAACAAATCGTAATGCATTTTTTTCTGTTCTTGAACCTAAGATAACATCAATTTCAATAAAGTTTTGTTTCTAGTTGACTTATTGTTAAATCCTATAGTGTATATGCTTGATCGGATAATTTTAAGAAAGTATTTTTAAAAAATACAATTTTTTGCAGTTTGAAAACATAGCAAAAATTTTCAAGAGGAAAATATGTGTTGTAACATTACTTTGTAGCAAAATATTTTTCTATTCAAATTGTGTTCTTTACATGTCTTTATTCTTTTTGTAGATGTTTTCTCAAATGCTTATGAAAACAAATATTTGGAAATTAAAAAATATTAAATAAATATTTAAATTTTAAGCAACTTTATATTTTAAGTCAAATTTTTTAAGATTCAAATGAATGAAATATCGGAAATTGTATGTTCAAAACAATGTAAACAAAGTATAAATTTTCATGTGAAATGGTTGTTATGTAAGATATATATCGTAAAATAATGTACTAAATAATGTGAAAGTACATGAAAACAATGCAATAAAAATTGAGGAAATAAATTATATTATTTAAATGAGAAAAAATAATATTAGTTTTTTAAAACTCTAATGTTTAGAGAAGCAAAATATAATTTAAGGCTTCCTGTATTATATATATATATATATATATATATATATATATATATATATATATATATATATATATATATATATATATATATATATATATATATATATATATATATATATAATTTATAATAAATTTATTTTATTTTTTATGGGATGAATATAAAACAATTTAACTGAAAATTTTGCATCGCTTTTAAAAATATTTTTGAAAAATTATCCCTATATTATCAAATAAAAATGCTTGATTAAAGTAGTAAGCTACTCAATACTTATATTCAAGAATATCTTTCGATTTTGAGAATATTTCTGAAAATAAAGTATGTGTAAGTCTTATTAAAATCAGAACTCGGTATCTAATGTTCAAAAATGGGTTTTCAGATTTCTTTATAACTTATTAAGTTATCAATGATGAGAACACAGTTAAATCTGTCTACCAGTACTTTTTTTTATCTTTATTAAGATTGAAGAATATTTTTCTCTCGAAGCGTTTTTCCTGTGGGGTTCGCGTGACATGCTTTAATAAAAGCTAGGGAAAGACCGCACTAGGAAGTTTTATTTTATACTGATTACAATTGTCTTCGAGCTTGTAAAACTTGGGATTATAGCTAAGCAAGGAAAAGTAATTATTGTTTCAGTGATTTACTCCAAGACCAGCGTTGATAATGTGAAACTTTAAAGAGACAAAACAACCGAGAGTGTAGTGTTTTTGTGGTCTCAAATATGCGTGCGAACCCTCAGACACTGGTTCTTACACGC